>OX940936.1:13266297-14486743 GCA_954870645.1 Agrotis clavis | reverse complement strand
CGTAAGCGAGAGGGACGGGGTACTGCGTTGTGATTGGCTAACTCAAGGTCTGTTCTGTCTCAACGTATGTTTACGGCTCACAGGATTGGTCGAAATGAGACGAATATAAGACTTTTTTGCCTAATGTGTTGGCAGACATCGGTCGCCTGTTATTAGGAGTCTAGTATTATATCGTCGTTGGGTGTGGTGAATGCAACAATTACGTCCCGTCGAGTCAATATCAACAATTTGCACAGCGGTAGTCTTGTTTGTCCGGTACTTTATGCGTCATTAAGCTCTTTTATCAAAATGTAGTTTTCTTTTGTACTTATTATGCTTTTTTTTATTTATTTATTCAATAAAATAAGGTCGTGAACGTTAAATATAGAATGATGTTTACCAATCTGAATAAATATTCAGATTGGTAAACATCATGATTTATTTAACATTTTATTACTATCTATTCAAATAAAAAAATATTTGAATAGATAGTAATAAACTTAAAATAACACAAAAAGCACAAAATTGAAATAGAAATTCAAAAATAAGCCCTCATCGTTATTTATTTTCGATTTTCAATAAATGAAATTATACTTATTTAATGTTTTATGTTAGTGGATGGTATACAAGCTGTTAAAACTTATGCACATCTGGGGATCCGCCTCTATTAACAGTCATATTTAAATTTTACTTCTGTTTTCCAGAAGGATAGAGTTAACCCCTGAATAGTTTTGTCTCTTTCTCACACTAAAGTAAACTCGCTAGAAGAGGTGAAGGTAACGCTCCTGTTTTGCCTCATTTTACCGTTTGATTATTCTAGAAACCAGGCCAAAGTTCGAAGGATGTTTCATTGAAACTTTCTATATATTGTTCATTTGTTTTCAACCCCTTTTTTGGCCTTGTATAGCTTACACCCCATTTAAATGCATGTGACGTCACAGATGGGGAAATAAAAATAAGTTTCTCCCGTATTTTGTAGCAAAATTCTGAGGTGGCGTGTTTTTTATTTCGCAGGGATCCAAAATGACTTACGTTTTTTTTAAAAATGTTCTTTACTTACAAAATGTTTGCAAATATCTTGTAGGATTTATAATTTTTACATAACATGAAGAAAGATTTTCACGGCTTATTTTTGAAATAGGTTCTAAAGGTGGGTTTTTTTTTAATAGTGCTTTTTATTTTAATTTTTTTTAAAGGGAAGAATTGCGTTAGTAAGTATAGTTATTATTTTCTATTATATTTTTTAATATGTTACCATGGAAAGAATTTCTCACTGGCACAAAATAAAAATAAAATGTCTTCTAATACTTTTTAGTAAAACAAAAAAAGTGTCTTCTATAAAACTAGTCTATGGTTTAGATTCTTAGTTCCTTACCTGTATCTTTGTTAGTACCTAGGTACTTATATCTAATTTCGAACTATCTTTTAGTTTCCAACATTTGTCTCCGAGAGAGTTTTCTAAAGAAATTTAGATAGGAAACAAATCGTTTTGAGGTTTGTGCGAATTTTTACTTAAAACATTATGTCTGATGTTCAGAAGTCAGCACGTAAACCTACTCCAATCTATCAAATTTTATGATACAGTCATTAAGTGGCCATTAAGGTGTCTATACCTATCTCCAGCGACAGCGACGTGTTTACTTAAAATAAAAAAAAAATAATTATAACTAAACCAATGAATCTGAACTCGTTCGCGTCACGTTTAAAAGGCGATCAAGAGCCGCCAAGTGACAATAAATTCATTTTAAATGTGTGTGACGCTGTGAAGCTCTTTCAAACATGGTTTAGAAGAACCTCTCAGTTGCAAATTGTATAAATCTTCATATGTATTCTCCCACCCTGTGTAGAGCAGTAGGGACAGTCAGACTCGTACCCAATAAATACCACTCTGTTCTAAATCATACCTAACTCATATTTCGCAAAGAAAAAAGTAAAAAATAAACGTAGAAGAAAATTAAATCTTCTTGGAACCCGCACTGAACGTAATTAGGAGTAAATAGTAGACAAGAACCAAGAATTTATAAATTCTTCGCTGGAACTGAATTTGTTTTTCTAAATTAATGGATAAACATTAAATAACCTTGAGGGTTGAAAATCAGGAATTTCTTGGGAATCGAAAATTACGCGCGTAATTAGAACATTATGGGTGTTTTGAAATCGGAGTATAGCAATTAACTAAGTAATTAATTCTTTAAATTGCTGATTAAGTTTGTGATTTGTACACGTTTAGTTCGTTATTGACTAAGCGTTGTTGTTGTCACTTTCACACAACTGTCAAAGTACAACTGCTAGGTTGAGATGAGAACATGTTTTAAACCGTTTGTAATCAATCAAAAAGGTCGAATTTGTCAATTAGAGTATTTAGTATGTCCAATCGTAAAGGCGCTCCCTCACCGCGAGCATTCACCTGTAAAGTAACGGTGCGTACAGACTATTTAACATAACATGTTATATAACATTTTTCACAGTGTGGTCATGTTAATACTCGTATAAAATTGTTATACAACATTTTACATGGACTTGTAGTGTTATATAATACATGTTATATAACATGTTACATGGTCTGTACGCATCTTAACATTACAGATTCGAACATTTCATCAGTGAGGGAAGACAATCGAGCATCACAATGCGCACCTTGTATCAAATCTATACAAAATGTACGCGAATGTTCGTCAGTCAGGGAGGTGGTATTGTAATGTAATGCTCAAAACAGAATCTAATATTTATAATGTTACATTACACGCGAATGCTCCCTGTGATCCCGAGCGCCTTAAGCAGTAGTCAAAGAAAATGAATCAAGATTTGGATTGAGACACAATATTGATTTCGTAGTCAAGTGGCGCGTACGATACGTAAAACTTTGTGTTATCTGGCATTATGCGGAACTATGACCATTTGGGATATAACGATTAGTTTTTTTTTTTTTAATTTTATAATGATAAGTTTTTAGTAGTTTTACTGTCAATACGTAACTGTTTTCTTTTTTATTACAATGAGATATGCTTTCCGTTTCGATGTAAGGTCATAACGAAAAGTGTTATGTACAGTCAGCATCGAAAGTTGCTGACCACATTCAGATTTTCAAAATGGCTGTACACCGTATTATTTCGTATTATTAAGGTGTACGGCGATTTTAAAAATCTTAATGTGGTCAGCAACTTTTGATGCTGACTGTACTTTAACGTAAATAAGTAAATAATAAAAAAATATTGAAAACGTCTATCTACAAAGAACTTCATTAAAATTGGAATAAAATCACAGCAAAAGCAAACCACAAGTGAGTATTGAATGAACGAAAGAGATTAAGAGACGACGTAAAAGAATGAACGAAATGAACCATTGTTTATGAAGCAGTGAATGAGTAAATGTGGTTAACGGTTTTCTTTCCGTTCAAGATTTTCATTTTCCCGCGTGAATGCATTGCAAAGTAAAATGGTATTAAATTATGTATGATTCTATTTGTACGGGATTTTTAATTAACTTTCCGTGTTCTTTTTATTACGTTTTTTTAGGTAACTTCGTGTTTCCCTTTTCATTTACTCTGTACCTGGATATAAGTTTCGAATTCTTTGAAAAGGTATAATTGCTGAGGTTTATTTATGTTATCCGCTTTAACCCATTAACCGCCAAAATGAAATTAACCATAATATATTGATGAAATGTTTATTGTTATATTGTTACAAACCAAAAGAACGAAAAAGTACAAAAAAATAAAAAAAATAAAAATTAGGCCCCCCTTGAGGGGGGTGTACACAATTAGGTACAGCGGCGTATTACGTATGATATTTTTCGAAACATTGTCTTTCAACACAATAATATTTTTATGCACTCTTTGCATTGCAAACGAACTCGTGCATGACATAAAACGCATCGGAGTGGTTTTTCTAACTTTTGAGGGAAATGACCTACTGCGTCTGTAGGTAAACTTGGTACCACCGAGGAAGAAGGGCGAGCCTTATAAGTATTTGGAACACTTTTGGTATACTGACATCAATTTTTTCACGGTGTACAGCAGACCATCGTTTTACAACCCCCAATGGTTCGATAGTGTCATAATTAGTCGCCATAGTACAAACACTATTATCCTTCCATCTTACTTACAAAATGTCGTTTTGTATATCAAATCTGTAGTCATAGGAGGCGCGATCTTCTTTCTTCATGTCTTTGCAACTTTCAAAGGACATTTCTTTGTTCTGTTTTCTCTTATCGTTCCTGTGGCACGATATCCTCCCGCCTTGAGATCTACTAAAAGATTATAACTTGAATAAAGTTATCGAAAAAACTTTGTGGTTTAGTGGATTAGTCCCCAATTCCAGCAGTAGTGTCTTGACTATTCTTGATCCTATAGGGATCTGAAGAAGCATCGGTGGATTTTCCACAGTAAAATTGAAACACATAGCAGTATCCCGAAGAACTCGCTGCTACCCAATTTTTGTAGCCAAATCGCACAGGTTTTCCTCGGATGAACTGTTTCGCAGGATGATGACTGAAGTATTTTACCATAGATTCGTCTATTGAAATGTGTTCATACATTACACCCCACTGCAAGTTCTTTTTCATGAGAATATCTGCTCATGGCCGCACTTTGAAAATTTTGTCGCTGGTACTGGTAGCTTCGTCGTTATTCACGAAATGGAGATTTCTTTTTATGTACCGAAATCTTTGTCTTGACATAGCAGTAGACATGATTTTTACACCCACATCTTCGTCTAAGGACCAGTACAAATCTTCTCGCGGTAATTTACGATATCCAGACAAGGTCATAAATTCCTGTAAAACCTGTAACTTAGTCGAGTTGAAATGAGTGTCTGCTATTTTACGTGGCATATAACACAGTATTTGTAAATATCAAGCTAATCACATCCTCATCAAATATTTTCTCAAATGTACAGGGGTAAGATTTGCTAGATGTTCTTTCATCTTGCACTGTCTGTTTTCCACATCAGATGTTTCTTGCACAGTAAAATTGATAACGCATTCGTTTTTGCTTTTTCAGCTAAAGGTTCATTATCACTGCTGTCATAATCATTTGCATTACACCCGAATACCTCTATGTTACCTGTTACATCTTTGGGTAACGATGCTAATAGCATATCCTCGTCGGCGCCTTCTTTTTCATCCGTCAAAACGCTAGGTTTCGGTGGTATTACTGCAAAATCGTATTCAGCCTCATTGTCACTATCACGCAAAATTGCATTTACAGCTTCTTCTAAGCTATTGTAATCTTTAGACTAATTGAATTGATTGGAACTCATTGTAGTAAAATCTGGAAAACAAAACCGTTTCTATATATGGATTCTGCCGTTGTACACAATCAGGTACAGTAGTATATCAGAGCATATATTTTTTTCAAAACAAGTTTCAAACTTCTTATTCAATATTTATTTTATAGCCACGGATATATGCTTCCAAAAAACATGTATTGAAATACAAATATATTATTATAAATAATAGAAATATAAATCTGATCCTACTTACTCGTTATCGCCGCAAAACTCGAAGTTTACAATCCTCGATCTGACAGTTATAACGTACCTACCCTCAATTATTAGTGATTGATTATTAGCGTTGCATGTCTTCTTACCAACAATAGTCAAATAATTATGTTTGTTATAAAAAAACAACAGCTACCCTCATTTTTAGTGCTGTACCTGATAAGGTACAGCAGCGCCAAATGGGTTAAGAGCAAAGATATGAAATAGATTTTGTGGATTTTTTTTACATATCTCTGACGACACGCGAATATGAATAATTTGTTGTTGTCGTTTTTTTTAATGTCTTACGTCTGCTTTCCAGTCAATTCAGACAAAAAAAAAACATGTATTTCATTATTTTTAAACATTTTTTTACATATCCCTGACGACACGCGAATATGAATAATTTGTTGTTGTCGTTTTTTTAATGTCTTACGTCTGCTTTCCAGTCAATTCAGACAAAAATAATACATGTATTTCATTATTTAAAAAAAAATACATGTATTTCATACATGTTTTTTTTTGTGGATTTTTTTACATATCCCTGACGACACGCGAATATGAATAATTTGTTGTTGTCGTTTTTTTAATGTCTTACGTCTGCTTTCCAGTCAATTCAGACAAAAAAAAAATACATGTATTTCATTTATTGTCAACGGAAAAATGTATTCCATTTTGTATGAAATACCTGAATTTCGGTACACTATCAGTGTTAGTTTCATAGAAAAAGTTGTATAAAACCGTAGTACTTTCAGCCAATAAAAGATTGTTACTTAATGTTATACATAATAACCCTGTATTATACGAGAAATACGATTATACACCATTATTTTATTATGTTGAAAAATAATGGTGTATATTCGTCTTTTTTACATACAGGGTTATTTAATACAAATAAATTTAAATGACGAAACTATTTACCCGATGTATAGCTCTACTACTACTGAACAAAGGACACTAGAACTTCCTTCTCTTGTTTCTCAGAGTAGGATTAATTACGGAACACTAACTACCACGCCTTCACACTGCGTGTAATTATCCTATATGTCTTCTTAGGTTGTAATAACCACACTTATTAACTTGAAATCAGGAAAAGCTTCTAACAAAAACCTAAAAATCTTAATTTGCCTCAATTAGACTGCGTCGACTAAACTCGGCCTTGCGTCTACTACTACTTGCGAGTACTTTCTTTTGAAATTTTTAGATAATTTTGACGTTGCTTGGTTTAGTACATCCACAAATTTGGATACGATACATTCAAATTCGCATAAGTTTATGGTTATTTTTTATGTATTGATGGAGAAGATTTCCGTTTTTTTTTTTAATATACCTAACTGAGTATGTCAATATTTCAGTTCAGAATCAATTTACAAAAATCACAGCAAAAAAATCGGTTGTCTGTAAAGTCGGTTTACTGACGATAGTTGAACGTGACAACGTCATAAGAAAATACTGCACTTACGTTGATATAAATAATTGAAAATTGGAACGCCTCAGAGCGAGGTAACGACGCATGACGTCATGTTTTTCGTTCATGCGTGCAGCCGGCTCCATCGAATTATAAGACGTTGTCACGTCAAAAAAGGCCCTATGCCGAAATAATTTTAAGAGTAAAAATTCGCACAAACTTCAAAGTTCCCTCAAGGGAGATCGAGCTTTAAAAGTACCTATAGTAGTTTGAGCGTGTGTTTAACACGTCATGTTTCTTGTTGTGATAATAATCATGTGATTGTGCATTTTATCATTAAGATATCTTAAAACCCCTCTTTTAGTTAAACTAAGAATGCGGCATGAAAATATAAACTCATTGATTTTAAAGCTAATCAGATGACCAGTACAGTCACGAGCAATAACGTGTTTACATTAAACAAAATTCAAATGCAATTTACTCGTAAAATACTGGTTTCCACTTTAAAATAAGACCTATTTCGTAATAGTATGGCTTCCAAAATAGAAGTCTAATGAAAAGGCAAAAGTTTAATCATTAAGGTAGCAGAACATCGCTTTTGAATACTGCGGATCATTCTCATGTCGACAGAAACGCAACTCGTCAGATTTGCATCTCGTCAAAAACGCAACTCGTCAAAAACGCAACTTCAGGCATAGAAGAAACATTTATTTTCTACATTTTAAACATCGCCATGTTTAGCACCATAGACATTAAGAAAGTAGACAATAAATCTTTCTACATTCTGTCTATTTGTTTTTTCTCTAACGATCATAGATGAGATGAGGGGCAAAAATATTTTCCTATACAGATTATCCGATTACCTTTGAACTCGATGAGTTTTATTCAAAAGAAGTACTACCTAAAGGCGCTCCCTCACCGCGAGCATTCACCTGTAATGTAACATAAAAGTGCGCAATTTGATGCTCTATTGTTTTCGAATGTTCGAATTTGTAACGTTACATTACAGGTGAATGCTCGCGGTGAGGGAGCGTCTTAAAGTTTTAAAGCTTACAAAAATATATAAAAAAGAAAAAAATAATAACTTGTCAAATATACCTACCACCGTCATTCTTCAAGAGGGGCTCGAAAATCCATCAAAGTGCACAAATTCACTTAGATGTGTATTAATTTATACTAAGTAACTTTACTATTCTTCCTAGCGTGAGCAACTGGTGATCTTAGTGCTATAAAAGTGAATGTTTTAAAGTATACAATCATGCAGGTATGTACAGTCAACAAAACAGGTTTGTAGACAGCCAGTTTTAAACGATTTTTCCAGTCCTATATGCGTGCTTTGTACCGTATGTATGCACTTTTTTTGGCTGTATGCTACATGTAGCTAAAAAGTTTTGTATACAGACACATTGCTGCATGCTTAACGAACTCTTTCGTTGACTGTACATATATTTAGATGCCTTATAATAGTGCTATGTTTGTTTAAAAGTATGCTTGTCTTCAAGGTACAAGGAACTTGTTACTCCTAATGGATACGTCCCATCTATCCCCGAATTTTTTGACACAGTATAAAGAATGCAGTAGGACAACTTTCTTTTAGCGATAAAACCACCCATTATGAAATCCTTTGTAAATTTTTTAATACTATTTAAGTTGCAATTTCTATGGTGCACAAATAATAAAGAATTTTCTACCTCTCTTGGTAAGTTTTAGGTATAATGAGTTGTCTTTTGTGCTAGTTTAAATTACAATACTTTAGTTGAAAGTATATTTAAATAAAAAAAGAATATTAAAAGTTCGTGTTATTTAGACCACTAACTTTTATGTGACTGGAGATATGAGTTAAGTGCATAAAGTAGAATTTCAAGTGTTTGGAAACCGAAATGTCTGATTGTTTACCTGCAGTATTTCGAAAATTAAACCAAGTTGTCCTACTGTTTGAATTTATACTATGTTTAAAATATTTTTAGCACTAAAATCGTCAGTTATCTCCGTTTTTTGTATAAATATTCTCAAAGTCTGAAAATTTCTTCTGTAAACTTAATAAATACAAGTTGTTGTGTTTCACATAAAATCATATAAATCTGTGTAGTTCATGTAGATTACTTTGTATACGTTTGTTCGATGTTTTTTGGTGATTTTAAAACTATTTATGTGATTATAATAGTTGCAAAATAAAATATATGATAAATTGAAAATTTCGTTTTGTTATTTCTTCACTTTACGTCATTTTGGAATTGATTTTTAAATACTTTCAAAAATGTTTGGTTTCAGAAGTGCAGGGCTAAGACCTGACAGGTCACTATACAAACTAGCTTTTCAGAACATCCGTTACCTGGCGGGTTCACGGGCTTCTAAGCTATAATCATCATCATTTTCTCATCTATCCCATATTTCTGAAGATTAAGTCTTCAACCACGTTTCATAGATATTTTATTTTCTTACGCATGTCCTGCTTCCCGAATCGTAAAAATTTTTGTGGTATGAAAAAATTGATTGCTGACAGAACTGAATCGGAAGGCAGAAAAGGCGTTTTTTTCTTTCCACCAAAAATCTTCGCTTCTCACTGTATTTCAAATAAGTTATTTTAGGAGTAAGTAAGTATTAAGTTAAAGCAAGTTAATGACCCTTCCTGTGGCGACGATAATACCAGTACCACAATACCTTGTTTATTTGTAAATGTCAAAGCTATTTTCCACAGATGTGATCATAAAATTTTATATGATTTGGATGATATCATGGCGCGGTGGGATCGCTCGTAATTGAGACCATTCATACAAAATTATGGCTTCGTTATGGTTCTTACTTCTTCTGTGACGTCAGCAGACATTTTTATGTCTGTATTCCTCAGTAGGATGCGTGGGAAGGTACTTACTATGTTGTTTTAACGATAGGCTCCCGTTCGGGTACTATTTCGCCTGATTAGATTGCATTGTAAATGATACAATTTAGGATTGTTCAAATATTTAGTCAAATAAAAGCCCTCTTTCTCTCTCCTACTATTGCAGTTCCAAGGGTCCACAATGATCATAACTTTATAACACCTACCATCTAAGTACGCTTGTGGAAGCAATAAATATATTGAGTATTGAGTATGGTAAGCAATGATGGTGGTCGACGGCGAAGTACACTTGCTAGAAGTAACTTATTAACTCTTGACTTTTAGACATTATGGTTGTCGCTAGAGTAACACACAGGATCCGGCAGGGAATTTAATTCTATCTTTGCCAATCTGTATGTAAAATATAAAATGCTCGTTTTTTCTTCACCAGGTCACGCTCTGGTCTTGAGTGACATAGGCAATAAGGGGGGGGGGGGGTGGGGGGGAATTATTGCTTATGTCACTCAAAACCAAAGCAGCTTTCAAGTGGTAAAAGAATTTTTGAAATAGGTGCTGTAGTTTTTTTAAGTTTATTTATTACAAACATACACCCACAAAAATAAAAAGTATTCATTTTTTATAATATTGCTGGTCAGATATACCAACAGTGGTAAAAGCGAAAATAAATAAAAGCTTGTAAATTACTTAATTTCCTAAGAATTTACCACGAACAAGATTGAATAAAAAGAAATCGGCTATTAACTAATGTAACTTTTCAAAGAAAGTAAAACCCTTGAACCTTTTGAAAAGATCGTATCTTACAGAAACATGTGGATAAAGCACTTTCCGAACGTTATTGAAGCTTTCATTGAGCGCTCTACTTTTCCGAACGAATACCCCTTTCACTTGTATTAGAGGCGAAGAGCTAGCCTTGTGCGTAAAGAAAGATGTCCTCTAAAAAGTTATATAGAAAAGAGTAGTACCTAGTTTATTTTTGAAATTTCTCGTTCACTTTATGCATTTCCGTGTAAAAATTATGGACTGTTACTTTATATTACAATGAATAAAATTTTTTCTTTAAAAACTTTGGTATCTCCGACAGAAAACGCGAAATGGAAGCTGTGTATTGACTTACGTCTTTTTTTTTAAATACTTAGGCACATTATACATTCCAAAATAAGTCTTTTTTCATGAATATACGGATTAAACTTTGCGGGGAACTTAGTCTTTTTAACACGCTTTTATTAGCTCCACTTGTAACTATGTATTTCTTTTAAAACTGGCATTTCCTTATAAGAACCCAACAATAACAATTGACACTCGAAAAACAATTATAAAAATGGAATAACTACACCAAAGTACAGTAAACTTCAGAGAAAACTCACCCCTTTGGCAGTGATGTCACTAACTTTGGGAGTGAGATTTCTCTGAAGCTTACCATACCTATAATCATCACAATAGAATCTAAATTCCGTTCGCAACCCAAAGCTATTTCAATACGATACGTATTATCGATGTTGTTGGAACAGATCTTAATCTCACTGTATATGGAGTACGTATCCGAAGAGCACTGTTGTAATAAAATCCAACGCGATACGGTAATAGTAACGGTAGGTACTTGGAGGTATACCTTAAAGGGAACTACTTCGATGAATGTATGTACTTATAGAAATAGGTTTACACGACTGTTCCACAAACTATCGGAAACTAAATATCTTGTCCTAGGGCCTTATCATGAGTTTTCAGTTATTCTGACGTAAATTAAACTGGAACTTTGACATTTTCAAATTGACAAATTTCAAGGAAAAAATTAGTTGTTAAACAGTAAAGTTTCAAGGAAAAACAGCGCCTCTCGCACACCAGAGGCGCTGTTTCGTTTTTCCATACAAGAAACGCTGTAAATACTGGAAAAACGCTGTACAGTAGTGAAAAGTCGTGATAAGGTGTATGCTCTATGGATCGTATAATCACAGATACTAGAGGACTGTTCTGAAGACGGTAATTTCTTGGCTCAGTTTTGGGCCAACTCAATTTAGAATACCAGTGGCTCCTGTGTGCTGAAGGGTTTATTCCACTTTGTTCACCTGGGTGATATCACCTGGGTGAACAAAGTGGACAACATTGGTGTCCTCAATTCACCTCGGAAAAATATCACCTGAGTGATATCACCCAGGTGAATTGCGGACACCAAAGTCCACTAAATCGCGTAAGAAAAGTCGCCTTTGTTCACCCAGATATTTTTCCGAGGTGAACAAAGTGGACAACTATGGTGTCCTCAATTCACCTGTGTGATATCACTCAGGTTATATTTTTCCGAGGTGAATTAAGGACACCAAGTGGTCGACTTTGTTCACCCAGGTGATATCACCCAGGTGAACAAAGTGGAATAAACCTGCTGAAGCAGGTTATATACTGTGTCTAAAATGTTTTGCCGCCATAAGCAAATGTGTTTTCAGCTCAATGTGTTTTCAGCTCAACCAGTTGGGGAAACTGTTTTAAAATTCGCATTTGTTTATACTCGTACATAAATATATTATCATGATCATCAATGACTTCGATTTTGTATAGGACCAGTCAGTTTTTCTACGAATGTTATGCTTCATCGTCTTGAGAGTAGTTGAAACTAAATAATTTTTCACAGCTTGTAAGTTGGATATAAAAAAAAAACTTTTACACGTCACAACCAATATTTTTACATAAACTCCCTACCAGACTAATCTGAGAAGAAACAACCGATACAAACTCAGAGTTCTCCCTTTCAAAGTCCAGACATTGTTTTGCCCAGGTCATACGATGATCATGCGGGTGTCGGGAGATAGTCTTTTGAGGAAATAACCACAGATTTGAGTGGACCTGTCTAGTCAGTGCAAGCATTTTTGTCGGTTATCGTGCAGCTCAACTTGGAAGTTCAAAGAGCTCTGTCGAGCTACCTACAAAATAATTAAACATGCAAATATATACAGCCTCAGGAGCCAAGCACGTGTCGATCTTAACCGCTTAGGTACGTGATCAGGCAACATTGTTGTATCAACGTGTTGTCGACAAAATATTAATTGATGAACACTGTGAGACCAGAGTCATAAGCTCGTGTTTTTGATAAGGAAATTCTTTCTTCCAAAATGTTGGCGATCTATAAACTGAACATGTACAATTGTACAACACTATGTTTTGTTGGTAGCAAAACCAACAAATGGCCTCAATCTAGCTAAAACCAAAAATGAGAAAATATAATTATGTGGGCATCAGGATAGCCTTGTCGCGTCGTGACGCGAATGTAAATAATAATTGTAAATAATTAAATTACCTGGCAACATCTTGAGCAACGCATCACAACGAGGTCTCCATCTACTCTATGATGAAGAGTGAATATTTGTCTATGGTAAGTTCGTTTCTGAACTCTAAAACGAGACCCCGTAGACGGCCATTTTGTTGGCGTCCTTTTTGGTGGAAGCGTTCGTGCTCGACGGACTGATATAAAGCTAAGTAGATGTAGAACAAATCTAAGTAGAAAGGGATTTAAAACTAAGTAGATTTGGACTAAGTAGAATTAAAGCTAAGTAGAACAAGTAGCTTAAAGCCAATTAGCCTAAAGCCATGTACTATATCTAGATAGCATATGTAGCTGAGTGTGCCGAGTAGTATTGCATGTGGTTAAAGTCATGAGCCGGTATTGGTAAATGATTAAGGATAAGTATCGCTTAATAATAAAGTCTGTGCCGTGCCGGTCTCGCGGTCGGCGCGTGGGGGTGAGGCAAGCAATGTCAAGCCGGCCACGCGGGCGGCGCGGGGAGGTAAAGCAAGACTAGCTTAATAATAAAGCCTGTGCCGTGCCGGTCTCGCGGGCGGCGCGTGGAGGTTAGGCAAGCAGTGCCAAGCCGGCCGCGCGGGCAGCGCGAGGAGGTAAGGCAAGGCTAGCTTACATACATGTCACAGTGGCCCCCCCTAAAGAGGTATCTAAGTTACGGGTGATTGCAATCACAGGATAACGCTACCTATATGAGATCAGTAGGGCGAAGACTAATATCGCCTACCTGATATAACAGTCGGCTAACGTGTTTGCCATAAGACAGCAGGAGAGTGCGAGGGTTGACCGCCAGAAGGTTTAAACACCCGAGCATCTGCGCTTAAAGTTGGGAATGTATGACTTGATCATACTGGCCTCCATGTATGAGTGTGTTGTTAATACTAGATTATGTTTACAGCTTGGGAGAAGTGGCATGGTCTTAAGTATCCTACGAGCATGCTCCTTTCTCCTCGCCCGTGGTACAGAAGTAGTTAGTATCAACGGGCATTAACACCTACAGATGGTGAACAGCAGCGGCTAGCGGCTTGGCGGAAGGGCGAGGCAAGGACAGGTGAAAGAGCTGTGGAAGGAAGTGAAATAGGGACGGGAGCAATAAAGCGAGGTATGATACTCAATTATTTATCACCATGACAAAGGAAGAATAATATTCGTGCGCCTGCTAATGTAAGCGAACCCGAGGCGTAACTATATTACATACCCCCATAGGACTTACATTATAGAGCAGGGCGTTACGACATGGTGGAGATGCTGGGATATGACAACATCCAAGAGCTTGATGTAATAGCATACCCATCTATACTATGTAATTGTGCATGTTGCTAGAGTGACGAGACCACTTAAGCATAATTACCACAGCAACCTGGTCAAGAGAATTAGTATGAGAATGAGTCTCTCATTACTACAAGAATGATGCTCGTCCATATTTCACCTTCTTGTGCATCCATCTATTTACATGTGTGAACCTTGCCTTAGGGGAGTGGTTCCCTAAGCAACATTGGGCAGTTTGTGTATATAACGAAACTTTAACAATTACTGGTCTAAACTATCATGATTGCAAGCTGGAGAGGCAGTTCGCACAGATAATGTTTAAATGTGTGCATAAGCCCACTTATGAAAATACAATTAACCAAACAGACCAATGTTGTTGTAATTGTGTATTATTTATTTGAATCTGAAATCTGGAAAAAAAAATGAGAATTATTATCCAATAATTGTCGTTGTTTTTCAATAAATAGACAAATAACAAAATCTCTCGAGTTTACTCCTGGATCCGAATAGAGATGGCGTTAGTGTATGAAACTACTACATGATTTTATGTGTGCAATGATTTATTAAATGGATGATTATTCATTATGTGATATGTTATAAATTTATAATTTGTAAAACGTAATATAAGTTATAAACAAACCATCAGTTCCCTGATTCGTTCATTGTGAAAGTCGTTTTCTGTAAGAACAGTTACAGTGGTACCAACATAACGATAATCGAGATATTCATGTAATCAGTACTTTATTATTGAGTCGGGTATATTTCTTAACAAACAAACGGATAAGGCCTAGCTTATTAAATGAAATAATTCTTCTAAACTTCGATTGTACCTGAAACTTACTATTGTTTTGTAGGACGCGACTTTGAACGGCAACAGATATCTGTCAACTTTCACGCACATGTCATCGGGTCGACACCTGTCACCGGCAAAATATTTGGATAGTGTCAAAGTATAAACAAACTTCGAAACAAACAGTGAATAATATTCTAATAAAGTTTGAATCTACAGTCAGTCACCAACTAACATTTGGATTTGTGTTGATAATAGTAATCAGGAGATCAACAGAACGACATCGATCAACGAATTTGGGAATCAATACACACCTACGCTAGGGAGACTAAAGGAGGTCCAGTCCATAGATAACGTCTGGCAGAAATAACCTTTAGCATATTTCTCGTACCTACACAAATCAGGTGAAATTCACGTTTTATTTTTATTTTATGGCCTTTTAGACGATTACTTGAAAGATGATTATGCGACGAAACTTTATTAGTGTAATAGTGAGATAAATACAAGAGGTATTTACTTGTTTATTGACACAATATGTGGAACCATTTTCGCCATAGTAAATGGTATGTCGCAAGGTTGTTTTAATAAATTTTCATTTAATTTATTTTAGAAAATTATACATTGTGTATAGATCGTTTGTACAATAAGACAGTACCAACCAAATATAATATTGAAATATACAACTTAGTTATTATGCGAATAAGTAACGATTGTTATTCGTGATTGTGTTATTGATGAATAACTAAGAATAATTATATGTGTCTTATGTGAGGTCTTATATTGTTCGGTATGTGATTTGGTCGAATTACTATCGGATTGTATTTTGCTTTCAGCATTATCACACATTTATTTACGAAGCAAAATAAACCCTAGAGCCATGGATAATATCATACTTAATCGTTTATCAATGATTATCAATGAAATTAAGAGGAACTCTGACCTGTCCATGACCCTTTCAGTAAGTGACACAGAAGGGAGACGAGAAGCAGAGATTATTGCGGCTACACTTACCAAATTATTACACAGATTTAATGAAGACTTGAACAATTATTTTCGTCTAGTAGAACATCCTTCCGCTGATGACGTAAGCTCTATGTCACAAATCCAGCTCGAGGCTGAACAAAACCTTATTCAACTTGAAGTGAAGTTACAGTCACAGAATAAGAGTCACTCCAGTCTGGGTAGTGAAACAATTAGCAGCAAGTTACCCAAACTCCACTTGCCTGAGTTTGATGGTGACATCCTACAGTGGCACCAGTTCTGGGACCAATTTCGCTCCAATATAGATAGCCGTAACATCGCAGACGTCGATAAATTGCTGTATTTACAAGCTTCAGTGAAAGGAAAGGCTAAGGAGTCGATCGAAGGATTCGACATTACCGGAAAAAACTATCAGATTGCAGTCAAAACTCTACAGGAAAGGTACGGAAGCTCCGTCCACCTGATCGATGCTCATTATGCTGCACTGTCCAAAGTGAAACCCGCTGAAAAGTCAGTGAGCTCTTGTAGAACCACTCTCAACAACATAGAAAGACATCTACGAGTATTAGAGTCACTTAAAGAGGATGTTAATCATAGTCATCTCCGATACTTGATCTTCGAGAAATTACCTGAAGACCTGATATACGAATTAAAATTGAAGACAACTAGTAACTCTATCAAGGATATACGGAGAAATCTTGAATTGATCATATCAGCAAGAGAAGACGCTGGCAGAATTGCAAATGAGGGAAAACTTAAAAACGAATACACTGTTGAATCGCTGCACGTAACACAAGAAAATAAGAAATCGGATGGCGCTAGTACAGCCGGTAAACATCAAATGGATGAAACTAAATATAAACACAAAAATAAAAATACACGGCACCAGGTTGATAGAGATAATTCATTTCGCAAGAGGGGACACAGTAAGCGGGAAGATCATAAGAAAAATATCGAACAAATTTCAAGAGGTCCACAGAAGAAGAGAAGGAAGTTAGCGTGTATTTTCTGTGGAGAGGATCACTATCATGACCAATGTTCAAAGGTTAAAGATATTAAAGAAAGAAAGCAAAAACTTAAAAACCGATGTTATAAATGCTTCAGAGAAGGACACAGCATGAGAGCCTGCAAATATCAGAAGAAATGTTTTTACTGCAGAAAAAATGACCACAACAGAGCTTTGTTCCCCACTAAATTTTCGGCATCTTCAACGAAAACAGAAGTAACGATGATGACGGTGGGATCGAGAGGATCCACAGCGTTACAGACTGCCATAGTTCACGTTAAGAAGCTAGGAAGTAGCAATGAAGGTAAATACAGAATTCTATTAGACTCCGGTTCACAGCGATCTTATATCACTAAGAGTGCAGCCAGCATGCTGGACTTACAGACAGAGCAAGAAGATAACCTCACAGTATTTACATTTGGATCAAAGGCACCTCGCGAATTCATCAGCTCTGTAGTCAAGTTGGGAATAAAGACCAGACATGAAGGAACGAAAGAAATCTATGCAAACGTCGTACCAACAATAACTAATGGAGTCCCATACCATGGGGAAGAGTTAAGTCTATGGAAGAGTAAGGAACTTCTTGCAGACGATGGATCACTACAAGACCAAGTTGATATCTTGATTGGCAACGACTACTATTTCTCGTTCATGACGACTGAAAGAAAACAACTAAAAGATGATTTATACTTGGTGAAGTCTAAGTTCGGTTGGATACTATCTGGGAAACTAGAAACTAAACCAACTGAGACACTATCGGTACTTACTTACTTTCAAAGCGCAATAGAAACGAAATTAGACCCACCAGACTTACCTATTGACCAGGGTAATATCTCGTTCCTATGGGAACTTGAATCCATCGGAATTAACGACTCTCCGAAAACCAATAGAGAAGAAGAAGCTGTCGATAATTTCAATAGAACGACCAGTATTATCGATGGTCGATATACCATTGCTTGGCCCTGGAATGAATATCCTCCAGCTCTACAATCTAATTATGGCCTAGCCAATAATAATAATAATAATCTAATAATAATAATCTTTATTCAGAATAAAAGGTAAAAAAACAAAATAAATCTTAAATTAATGATGTAGGTCACTCAAAGTTACATGCCTGTACTAGGATAAACCTGTATCACAGGCGAATGGAGCTACGATCAATTCTATTTGGAAGACTGGTGAGCTTGTTAAAGCGCCTAGACAAAGAAACCCTTAAAACGTATGATGAGACACTTCAAGATCAAGTGAAGAACGGTATTATAGAAATAATACAAACACCCACGATTCCTGAAGATCACCCAATACATTACTTACCTCACCATTGCGTAGCTCAGAGAGGAAAACCCATTAGGATCGTGTGGGTACACTACGATAATACGAAAAACTTAATTCCGAAATTCATAATTACGAATTTCAAAATACCGATTTTCATAATTCCGAATGATTCAAAATTCCTAATATAACAACTCCGATGGATCATTATTCCTATTTTAATAATTCCGAAATTTCAAAATTCCTAACGTTTATAATTACTATTTTCAAAATACCGAATTTCAATAGACCGAACATCAAAAATTCCGACTAAATATATTTTCCGAAACATCAAAAACACGAATACCGAATATTAAAATTCCGATTATTAGAATTCCGATTCGGGTCCGTCAGGTCGAAAAGTCCGAGTCGGGGTGCCCCAAGACACATTTTGCTCGCTATTGCATCCTGAGTTACGCACCACTAAGATGGTTCAACGGAGCCCCGCTTCGCGGGGCTCCTATTTCTGTGATCAAGGTTTAAAGTAACCTAACACGAAGGGGATGGCGGGGTCTTTCAGACCCCGCCATCCCCTTCGAACCTAACCTGTCCGAGTCGGGGTGTCCCCAGTCCTGAGCTCGCTTCGCTCGCTCTTGCATCCTTGGTCATTTTGTTGACTACCACCTACCAACGTAGGTCGACGGAGCCCCGCTCCGCGGGGCTCCTATTTCTGTGAGCAAGGTTTAAAGTAACCTAACATGAAGGGGATGGCGGGGTCTTTCAGACCCCGCCATCCCCTTCGAACCTAACCTGTCCGAGTCGGGGTGCCCCAAGTCCCGAGCTCGCTTCGCTCGCTCTTGGATCCTAAGTTCTCCTAATAACGATAAAAATCCTGAAGGCAATCAGTGAAAGTTAAGAGGATACGCCTCGCCACTCCGTGCCTACACAGGCTGAAATAACACTCTGGGAGTACGGTAGACAAAACTACGTGGAGCCGGTTTTGCACCAATTCGTTTCTGTCACTGACTTTTTAGAATGAGAAACAATATTCCAATTTTCAATATTCCGAAAAATTAGTTTATTCGGAATATTGAAAATCGGAATTTCGTTTTTCGGAATGAGAACTCATCGAGCATTACATTTTTCGAATATGTGAAAATCGGAAAACGAAGAAATCGGACATACGACTTTCGGTCAGATAAATTTCGAGATTCCTAATAATAGACATTGTAATTTTTAGGTATTATGAAATTCGGAGTTTTGAAAATCGGAATATCGAAATTCGGAATAAAATATTTCGGAGTATTTGGGTGTTCCCGGATCGTGTACGATGCCTCTGCGAAGAGCGGCGAAGGCAAAAGCCTTAATCAATGCCTGTACTGTGGCCCGTTAATGTTGGAAGACTTAACAGGCCTGCTGATAAGATTTCGACATCATAAAATTGCGATATCCGCAGACGTGGAAAAGGCGTTCCTACAGATCGCATTACATGAGGCAGACAGAGATGTGACACGATTTTTATGGATTAAAGATATCACTAAACCAGTCAATAAAGATAACTTACAATGCATGAGATTTTGCAGAGTACCCTTTGGTATAATTTCAAGTCCATTCATCTTAAACGCCACTATCAAACACCATCTAAATAGATCACAACTACAGCTAATGAAAGGAATAGCGGATGACATATATGTTGACAATCTCATCACAGGCACCTCAACAATAGAGGAAGCTTTAAATCTATATAGACCCGCCAAAGACACCTTTCAACAAATTTCATTAAACATAAGAGACTGGTGTTCCAATTCAAAGGAATTTATGAAACAGATACCGGATACAAATAAAGTTAGTAGCCCTAAAATCTTAGGTTTGAAGTGGAATCTAGAACAAGACACACTCCAACTCAAGTTCGATGTCAACACAGAAGCAAACAATAAACGGGGTGTATTAAAGGTCATTGCATCAATCTACGACCCGTGTGGATTTGGCACTCCATACATGCTATCAGCAAAGTTATTCCTACAAGATCTGTGGAGACAGAAATATAAATGGGATGAGATATTTTCAGAACAGTTGTGTGACAAATGGAATGAGATTAGGGAAGAGTTAGAAGAAATAGACAAGATATTCGTACCCAGATGTTATGTAACAGATACAGGAAAATACCAATTACATTGCTTTACTGATGCCTCTTTGAAAGCATACGCAGCAGCAGTTTACATAGTGAATGGAGAAAATATATACTTCATCATAGGAAAATCCAGATTAGTACCAATAAAGGATCAGGATAATCTTAAGATACCACGCTTAGAACTACTGGGAGTACTCATAGGAAGTAGACTCATTAAATTTGTAATGAAACAGCTCAAGATAAGACTAATTAGTCAGACATTGTGGACAGATAGTAAAATTGTAATAGCCTGGCATAAGTCAGACAAACTCTTGCCTCCATTTGTATCCAGACGCATCGAAGAAATAAAGAAAAACAGAGAATTAATCGTAAGATATGTTCCATCTGAATTAAACCCAGCCGACGTAGCAACCAGACCTCCCACATTGGATATAAACAGAGAGATATGGCAGAAAGGACCAGATTTCCTACTGAAAGAGCCGAAGTGGTGGCCCGCGGACCGCGGCGAAGAGACACTTTCTTTTCCAACCTGTGGGGAGGGTCCGACGAACGGAGAGAGCGCAGAACTCTTTAAGAAACGTGAAGTAAAATCCATCACTAAGCTAGAAGAAATAAACAACAAGGATATACCAAGTAGCAGGATCGAACAGATTAAGAGATTACAAGAAGAATACTTTCCATCAGAGGTCCAGGAAATAGAAACAGACTTGACCCGTAATCTAAGACTGTTCAAGGATATCGATGGGTTACTAAGATGCGAAGGACGCATGAAGAACGCTAACTGGTCATTCGATAAACGATACCCAATACTCATACCTAGAGAATGCGACTTTACCAACGACATTATAAAGAGAACACACGAAGAGAATTACCACGTCGGCGCTAACCATACGTTAAGCCTGATAAGGCAAAACTATTGGATTCCACAAGGGAAAGCCAAAGTATTAAAAGTCATTAAGAAGTGCCCGAAGTGCGTTAAACACGGAGGAGGACCGTTTAAGTTGCCACCAACCCCAGCCTTACCAGCAGAGAGAGTAAATTATAGTGCGCCCTTCACTTTTACGGGAATAGATTACATGGGCCCTCTCTTAGTGAACGAGAAGGGTCCCAATAAGAGGTGGATTTGCCTCTTCACATGCCAAGCAGTGAGGGCAATCCATTTAGAAGTGGTGAAAGACCTCTCTGCCGAAGAAGGACTACTAGCCTTGCGAAGGTTCATAGCAACAAGAGGGGTACCGACTCTTGTTACCTCCGATAACGCTCTCTATTTTAAACTAATAGCTGAAGTATTATCAAAAGAATATTGTATAAAAGAAAAGATTCGTTGGAAATTTATTCCACAACTAGCACCTTGGTTCGGGGGATTCTACGAAAGACTGGTAGGAATAATCAAGAATTGTATGAAAAGAACACTACAGAAACATCTACTAAACGACTCACAGCTAGCAACAGTAATTAAAGAAATAGAAGCAGTAATAAACACACGCCCACTTACCAGCGTAGACTCAGAATTAGATCAGATTTTAAAACCGGCAGACTTTCTCACTTTGGGAAAATGTATTACAATGGAAACATCTAATACAGATGAAGAAATAATAGGAACAGTAACTAAAACCGAACTAGTGAAAGGATGGAGGAAAGCCATAATAATGACAGAAGAATTCAAAGAAATGTTTATAAACCGGTACCTACCGAGCTTAAGGGAGAGATACCGACATTCTCATAAAGAACCAAGAAAAACGGTTAAAGTAGAACCTAAAATCGGTCAAGTTGTACAGATTAAAGGAGAAACAAAGAATCGAGAAGGATGGAAAGTAGGGAAGATATCATGCCTACTCAGAGGAGCAGATGGTTTGTGTAGGGTAGCTAAGATCAAAATAGGAGACAAGGAATTTACGCGATCTATAGCCCACATCTACCCTCTCGAGATGGATGATAATGACATAATCGAAAACGAGCCTGATAACACGTACAGCGATGCAAACAAATCCCTAGAGATAGTATGGGAAGAACCCGAAGAACATCCACTATTGGAAGAAGGTCCCAACGAGACTCCAATAGAAACCCCAATTGAAATTATAAATCATGACAGTATCAACACGAGGAGCTGAAGGGTCAGAAGATATAACGATGAACGATAGGTCAGAGACACAATCCGACAGCCGCACTCCAGATGAAACACCCAACTCTAAAGAGGAAACAAAACCGAGAAGAAGCGCAGCCACTAGAGCTTTAGAAAAGATAAAGGAGTGGACGCGCAACCTCGTAACAATGCTCTAACCAGGCCTTCGGGCCGGGAGTGTCGCGTCGTGACGCGAATGTAAATAATAATTGTAAATAATTAAATTACCTGGCAACATCTTGAGCAACGCATCACAACGAGGTCTCCATCTACTCTATGATGAAGAGTGAATATTTGTCTATGGTAAGTTCGTTTCTGAACTCTAAAACGAGACCCCGTAGACGGCCATTTTGTTGGCGTCCTTTTTGGTGGAAGCGTTCGTGCTCGACGGACTGATATAAAGCTAAGTAGATGTAGAACAAATCTAAGTAGAAAGGGATTTAAAACTAAGTAGATTTGGACTAAGTAGAATTAAAGCTAAGTAGAACAAGTAGCTTAAAGCCAATTAGCCTAAAGCCATGTACTATATCTAGATAGCATATGTAGCTGAGTGTGCCGAGTAGTATTGCATGTGGTTAAAGTCATGAGCCGGTATTGGTAAATGATTAAGGATAAGTATCGCTTAATAATAAAGTCTGTGCCGTGCCGGTCTCGCGGTCGGCGCGTGGGGGTGAGGCAAGCAATGTCAAGCCGGCCACGCGGGCGGCGCGGGGAGGTAAAGCAAGACTAGCTTAATAATAAAGCCTGTGCCGTGCCGGTCTCGCGGGCGGCGCGTGGAGGTTAGGCAAGCAGTGCCAAGCCGGCCGCGCGGGCAGCGCGAGGAGGTAAGGCAAGGCTAGCTTACATACATGTCACAGTGGCCCCCCCTAAAGAGGTATCTAAGTTACGGGTGATTGCAATCACAGAATAACGCTACCTATATGAGATCAGTAGGGCGAAGACTAATATCGCCTACCTGATATAACAGTCGGCTAACGTGTTTGCCATAAGACAGCAGGAGAGTGCGAGGGTTGACCATGAACTTTACTTCACTAGGTCCAATTAAGGCGAGGAATAAATAATATAGCACTATGTATCGTTATAATAGCGTATATTAATATTCTAGAACACAGTAGTCTCACAAACAGGCTGTTCTGAGCACTCATCGTACGCTATCTGTTGTAGTGAACGTACTGCCAGATATGGTGCCGACGCCGTGCCGAATGTTACCGTTTCTAATTCGTACACTTCGATTTCTTTTTCAGGACTATTTCTCCAGACGATCCGTTGTAGTACTGCGTCTTCCTTATGAACTAACACCTGCCGATACATTTTTATTATGTCAGCTACAAGACATATTCGATGCGTTCTCCATCGCATGATCGTATGACGAAGTTCCGCCTGCAGTGTAGGGCCAACTAACAAATTGTCATTAAGCGAAGCTCCCTTTGATCCCTTGCAGGAGGCATCAAACACGACCCGAACCTTCGATGTTACCTTATCCTCCCGGACAACAGCGTGGTGTGGTTTCATTTTGCTCATTTTCTGTGTCGTCCAATATTCGATCCAACTTATAACAATTTTCCCGCTAAATTACACAACGCTTGTTGGTCCTTCGAAAAGCCGCTATCCCTAACTTCACCATAAGTTTTTTGGTCCTTCGAGCCGGATTCATAGAATCAGCATTCCTAATTAGGTCTCATACCTAGGATTTAGGTCAAATACCTAAATTCATAAAACCGCCATTTTGAACGCATACTGACGTTCTTACATTCCCCGCTAGGTACATTTATTCATTGGGAACTACTGTACCAACTTAATAGTTCGCCTGTTGCATTAAAATAGCATAGGTAATTATTAAAACCGCTAAATAACGTGAGTTAGTTCGGTAAACTTGCCTACAACTTATACGTACTCAACCGCAATATTACACCCGCCTAAGATAAAAAATAAATAGTCTAGTCTACCCACTAGACCTAAATTATTCTATCCGCTGTATTTTCTAGTTCCCGTAGGCCTAGCTAATACTAACTAGTGTCTGACTCACTACTGGGTCAGACGATGCCAAGGGATCTACGACCATTCTCCACCTGGTTGTAGGAGGTCGACTTGTACCAGAGATTAAGTTTCTTAATCTCCGGCGTGCAGCTTCTACCGCTTTCGCCGTCTACCTTAGATAGCTATAACATATTTATAGTTATACTAATGGCACACCAAAATGCCTAATTTAAGTTTTTTTTAATAAAAATAAACTGATCATAACCTAATTAAATACTGTTTTATAATTTAACTCAAGTAAACACTTAAGTAAAACTTATTTTAACTAAGAAAACTTATAATAAAATCTAACTAATAAAATTTTAAAACTTGAGTAAACATTATCCAAATCTAACTAAAAAACTAAACTCAAACTATTAAAACTACTCCAATATGGAAGAACTTAAAATCAAAATTAAATTACTGCAAGCTAAAAATCAAGCAATCTTTGAGCGTTTATCGTCATTGTATGAAACTTCAAAGAAAATAAATACGACTAGTATTGAGCTTCGTTCGGCAGAGACGTTTATGGCAGACACACAAATACTCTCAGTTATTCGTCAGGAATTTAGTACTAACTTAGATAAAATAAATACATATTCTTTACAAATAGATCCTGATCATAAAATTGATTACAACAGTCAAATATCATTTGACGGCGTTTACACTCGTGTCGAGAGAATACGTTCACTCATCGAAGCGAACTCCTCAAGGTCATTGAATAACTCAACGTCTAACGACACCGCGAGCGCGACGCAGTCCAAATGCTCGGTCAAGCTGCCACCAATTTTGATTCCGTTCTTTGACGGTAGAATTGAAAATTGGCCTGTTTTTTATGAATCATTTAAATCAAATATCCATAGCAATTTAAACCTTACAGATTCTCAACGTGTGCAATATTTAATAGGTAACCTAAAAGGAAACGCATTGCAAATTACCGCCGGAATTATTCCGTCAGGGGAAAATTATGCGTCTATCTGGAATAGTTTGGTTCAAAAGTATCAAGATAAACGAGCACTAGGCTCACACTATATGTCTAACCTACTAAATATCAAACCCGCAATTAATAATTCCGCCTCTTTAAATACCTTTATTGAAAGTTTTCACGCGTCTGTTTCGGCACTAGAACAATTAAAAATTAAAGACTTAAAGGATTTCATGTTATTAAATTTAGCTTTAAAAAAGTTAGATCCCGCTATCATACATTTATTCGAGATGCATATGAGAGATGTGGAGATTCCTACTTATACGGACTTCGTTGAATTCATAAAATCGCAAGTTAAAATACTCGATAGATCTACTCTTTCTCGGACCGCATCACTAAGTAACAATAACAACAATAATAAAAATAATTCTTATCGTAATCAGTCACGTGCTAGTACAGTACATACTTTTGTTGCTTGTGATAATAACCAAACTTGTTTATATTGTAACAACAAGGATCATTGGAAGCTTTACACCTGTCCAAACTTTCAAGCACTATCGGCCGGTTCGCGTTTGGATTTTATTAAAAACAAACGTGGATGTGTGAACTGCCTTAGTACAACGCACACTGCCTCACAGTGTAAATCTATACACACTTGTAGGACATGTAACAAAAAACATCACTCTCTTTTACATCTTGAACAAAGTTCACAGCCGCGATCGGTATCAGCTGACGCTGCAACTAGTTCCGCACAATCACAACAGGTGGCGCTTTGTGCGTGTTCTCGCGTAGGCATAAACATTCCACGCACTACGGTTCTTTTGTCAACAGCACAAGTCTATGTTGATAACAAATATAACCAATACGTTTCTGTAAGGTGTTTAATAGATAACGCTTCGCAAAATAATATAATTACTTTAGCTTGTTGTAAGAAACTGCAATTAAATATTATACCACTTTCAAATTCTTGTATAAAGGGTGTAGGTACCTCTTCGCGGCCTATCATAGGTTACGTTGAGATAACAGTTACTGCAAAAAATAAAACAAATTCTTTTAAAATAACCGCTCTTGTTATTGATTGTATAACGGATAAATTACCATCTCACGTTGTTGACACCTCTGCTGTGCAACATTTGTTCGAGTTACCGCTAGCCGACCCCCTGTGGCACGTGCCCGGTGAGGTTGAATTGCTTCTAGGGGCAAAGCTGTTTCCGTATTTATTACTTCATAATAAAATTCTCTCACCTACCGCGCCATCAGCTATTGAAACCGTGTTTGGTTACATTCTTATGGGTGAGATACCTTCTAGTTTATATAATAAAAATAACATTGATTTAAATACTGCTTCATATTTTTCTACCGCGTTAAATATAGATGATTCTCATTGTTTTCTGTCGTTGGACGAAACTTTACATAAATTTTGGAATATCGAAGAAATACCTTCAAAATCTTTTATGAGCCCCGCGGATCGGGAATGTGAACAGCTGTACGCTTCTACTGTGTCACGTGACTCCAGTGGTACGTACTGTGTTACGTTACCATTCTGTAAAAATCCAGAATTACTCGGAAATTCATATGCTGTCGCTTATCGACGTTTAATTAACTTGGAGAAAAGTAAGCTTCGCGACCCGACTTTGCGCGCTAGCTATAACAAAATAATACAAGAATATATAGATCAAGATTATTTATCTGAAACCGCACCTAGTTCTGCAGGATATTACATACCGCATCACCCTGTTATTAGGAATGATAAACAAACTACTAAAGTGCGCATTGTCCTAGATGCCAGCGCTAAGTCTCATAATGGCGTTTCATTGAATGACTTATTGCACACAGGGCCGAATTTACAGGCTGACATATTTTTATTACTTTTAAATTTCCGTTTGTTTCCTATTGCAGTTACAGCTGACATAAAACAGATGTATCTTCGAATTAAGGTTATTGATGATCATCAAAAATATCAAAAAATATTGTTTCGATTTAATACTATGGAACCTGTTCGCGAATTTAAATTTAACCGAGTTGCCTTCGGTCTTAAGCCCGGTCCCTTTCTAGCCATGCGCACTGTGCGTCAGCTGTCCGAGGATGAAAGGCATCGGTTCCCGCGCGCATCCATTGTCGCTTCTCATGAGCTTTATATGGATGACTTGGCTAATTCGATCCCTACTCTGGAGGAAGCAAAGACTCTCTCCGCTGAACTTATCGCCTTATTTAAGGCTGGGGGCTTTGACCTTACTAAGTGGGCAAGTAATTCCTCGGAATTACCTACTAGAGGTCATTCCACACTCCAACCGCTCTTCTGTTGACTTCTCTGACGGGGATGGTTTAAGGATCCTTGGACTCAAATGGATTCCTTCCGGGGATTGTTTCGCCTTTACTACATCTGATTTAGATAAAGGTTGTACTAAACGCTCCATACTTTCCACTGTTGCCCGTCTGTGGGATGTTCTCGGTCTAGTGGCTCCTGTAGTTTTATTCGCGAAATTACTCATAAAAGAATTATGGAAATTAAACACAGATTGGGATGAAACTCCACCCGATTCTATCGTACGTCTTTTTCAAAAATTTAAAGAGCAACTGCCTCTACTTTCTTCTTTAAAACTGCCGCGTCATGTAGCCGTTACTATGGGTTGCATGACAAATATAGTAGGTTTTGCTGACGCCAGTTTGAATGCGTATGGCTGCGTAATATACTTACATGTCACTGACACAATGGGAAACACACACGTAAATTTGGTGTGTGCTAAATCTAAAGTTGCACCAGTTAAGGTCGTATCTCTGGCTCGTCTAGAGCTTTGCGCCGCTGTTCTTTTGTCTAACTTAATTAAACTAGTTTATGACACTTACCGCTCTCGCACCACTATTAATAAAATATTTGCCTTTTCCGATTCTAAAATTACTCTTTCATGGATTCATTCCTCACCTCACAAGTGGAATATTTTTGTTAATAACCGCGTCGCTAAATGTCAAGAAAATCTTGATCCTGAACATTTTTACCATATTAGCGGAAAGGAAAATCCTAGTGACTGTCTATCTCGAGGTCTTCTACCTGAACAGTTACTAAACCATGATTTATGGTGGCATGGCCCTGAGTGGCTTCTGCGACCAACTGCTGAGTGGCCTATCACTCCGTTTGTATCTTCATGCAGCGAGCAATTGCCTGAGTTTAACAATAAATCTTTAACATTAGTATCTACCATATCAGAACCTAATTTAATATATAGCCTTTCTCAAAAATTTACATCGTTAAATAAAATATTGCGCATAATTGTATACATTTTGAGATTTTTGCATATTATTCCTTATGACAAGGCAAATAAGATAATTACTGTCCGTGAATTAGTTACCGCTGAAATTTATTTAATTCGTTGTATTCAACAATTTCATTTTTTTTATATTTATGACGAAATTAAAAGTAAAAAACTTCGCTCACAGTTTAAGAAACTCGATCTGTTTATAGACGAGCATAACATAATTAGAATTGGTGGTAGATTGTCAAACGCGAACCTTCCTTATGAAGCTCAGCATCCCGCGCTTTTACCTAAACATGATAATTTTACACATGTTCTAATAGACTATTATCATCGCATTCATTGTCATGCCGGTGTAAGCCTTCTTAGCTCTCTGTTACGCCAAAAATATTGGATCCTCTCTTCCAGAGGTGTCATCAGACAAAGGGTACATGCTTGTAACTTCTGTTTTAAAGTTTCTCCTTCTCACCCCAGTCCAAAGATGGCTGATTTACCCGCTTGTCGCGTACAAGAGACTAAAGCTTTCGTTCATACTGGTGTGGATTACGCTGGTCCCATTAAAGTTACCTTATGTCGACGCAGAGGCCAAAGAAGTCAGAAGGCTTATATATGTTTATTCATTTGCTTCGTTACAAAAGCGGTTCATATTGAATTGGTTACCGACGTGTCATCGGACACCTTTATTTCAGCTTTTAAAAGATTTATTTCCCGCAGAGGACCTGTCTCTTATTTATATTCTGACAACGGAACAAATTTCGTTGGAGCCAAGGCTCAATTGCAAGAACTACTTGCTCACCGCTACCGCATAGAGTGGAAAATGATTCCACCCCGCGCCCCCCACTTTGGAGGGTTGTGGGAATCAAATATTAAATCTATTAAAACACATTTATACCGTGTTATCGGTTCTCAACTTCTTACTTATGAGGAGCTTTCGACTGTTCTCACTGAGATTGAGGCAGTTCTAAATTCCAGACCGCTCTGTGTCCTGAATGAGGATCCGTACCCAGAACCGCTTACTCCCGCTCATTTTATAATGGCTTCTCCGTTGACTACGTTGCCTGTCGTGAACGTTCCCGAAACGACGAAAACACTAACTTGCCGCAAAAAATTGCTTGACCAAATGGTTTGTAGCTTTTGGAGAAGATGGCGTATAGAGTATCTACATAACTTGCAAGTTAGGCAAAAATGGTTAAATGTCGCCGACAATATTAAGATTGGTACAGTGGTTCTCATGCATCAGGATGATGTCCCTCCTTTGCGTTGGCCAATGGGCATAATCACCGAAGTTTTTCCCGGCAGGGATGGGACAACCCGCGTTGCCATGGTGAAGACATGCAGTGGCTCTTTCAAAAGACCTGTTGTTAAACTATGTCCTTTACCTTCTCAATAATACCACCGCGTAATTAAAATTCTAATTTAGCTGTAGTTCACATATTTTCATTATTACTTTTTCTCTTTTTGTCCGCTTTAATTTAATTTCAATCCGCTTTAATGTAATTTCTTACCTTTTGAGAATACTACATATTCTCGAAAGCCGGGCAGGATGCTTGCGCAAGCTAGCAATATTAAAATGTTGGTATCATGTATCCAAACGCGTCTCACATATTGAAGGTAGTATTCATATTGGACCACAGTATTGAGCCAATCATACTCCGGCTTCCTTCCCAATCCTACCCCCATTCCGCAAAAGGTGCTACACAGCTACGCCAATGAGAACCGTTTTCCGCCGCAACGACGCGCCGCGACGACAGAGGTCGCCATGATGATTTCTGCCCTGTTCTCTTCAATCCGCTAACCGCTCAACACCGTGCACCGCTTAAAACTAAATCGCTGTACCATCATACTGTTATAAACTATTTAACGTGTTGGCCGACACAAAGTGATAAAGTGGGACAATACAATCGATTTCATTCACCGAGCGCGAGTGCAAAGAACATCCACGGACCACGCCGGCAGTCGGTGCACCAACCTGCCCTCCAGTGCTCCCAAGTAAGTCCTACCTATTCTTCCCACACTTTCATTTTGCTCATTTTCTGTGTCGTCCAATATTCGATCCAACTCATAACAATTTTCCCGCTAAATTACACAACGCTTGTTGGTCCTTCGAAAAGCCGCTATCCCTAACTTCACCACAACTTCAATGCCAAAACGGGTCATGAAATGTTTGTCAGGTAACCCTCCAGTAAATCGCAAGTCACTTCCATAGTTTTGTTGACAATATCATCAATCACTTTTAGGGAAAAACTTTTACTGAAATGTATTTTTTTCACTACTAAAGCTGATGTAACCATTCATCAATATCAGTAGAATTAATTAAGTTGTCAATGTATTTTGGGACAGACTTTTAAGGCTTTTAACGCTAAATGAATTGATCACGTAACTACGGACATTCCATAGAATTAACTACGGAACCTTTTATTGGTTTTCCGGAAGAAGATTGATTGCAAATAGGGTTGAACTATACTACACTGCCTATAATATCTACACAATTTTTTGTTATAAATCGTGTTGACCAAGTTAATCTCGGGAACTACTGATTGTAAATGAAAAATATCGTGTTAGATAGTTTATTTATCGATGAAGGACATTGTAGGTCCCTTCTCTTACGTTACGATCATTAGAAACCGAGCAAAGTCAAAGTCAAAGTCAAGTCAAATCAAAGTCAAATCATTTATTTCAAATAGGCCATCAGTGAGGCACTTTTAAACGTCGAATATTAAAATTAAGGAAAGGGATGGGATGGGATTGATTCTACACCCATTCGCTAAGGTAGGTTGTATGGAGAAGAATGGGCAAGAAACTCCATACTTACTCTTTTTAAACATGTTTTACAATTTTTTTATAACATCATTTGAAATTTATAATGTGGAAGCAATGTACCTTGAAAATATAGACTAAATATTATAAAAAAAAAATTAATAAAAATAAGAATTAAAAAAAGCAAAAAGGTACATGGTGTTCACATTTTAACAAAATATTGCAATCAAAGCTATTTTACAAAATATAAGAAGTGTGTGAGCATTCGAATATCAACCAGCTTGATTCTGCTTAAGCCCTACATTGTACTATGGAGCAGGACCGGCATGTTTCCAGACATTTTTATCTTGGATATAATCTTCTAATTTATTATATGCTTGTTTACTAAGTGTATTTTTTATGTGACTTTTAAACTTTCTTTCATTTAGAGTTAAAATTTCGCTAGGTATTTTATTATAACATTTAACACAGAACCCCATAAAAGATTTTTGGACTTTGGACAATCTATAATAAGGTTGATCAATTTTATCTTTATTTCTAGTATTAAAATTATGTCTATCGCTTATTTTATTAAAAAGATGAAGATTTTTCCTAACATACATTATATTTTCATAAATAAATTGACAAGGCACTGTCATTATGTTAATCTTTTTAAATAGTTCCCTAAGAGATTCGCGACGACATAGTTTGTAAATTGCTCTGACGGCTCTCTTTTGCAAAACAAAAATGGATTCAATGTCAGCTGCCCGGCCCCACAGTAGAATACCATAAGACATAATGCTGTGAAAGTAGCTGAAGTAAACCAAACGCGCAGTTTCGACGTCAGTTAACTGTCTTATCTTTCTAACAGCATAAGCGGCTGAGCTGAGTCGCCCCGCTAAAGATGCTATATGGGGGCCCCATTGTAGTTTATCGTCTAACGTGATTCCTAAGAAAACTGTCTGATCAGTAAAATCTAATTTTTCTCCGTTCAATAAAATGTCGCAATCGCTACTTCTAACATTTGGCAAAGTGAATCGAATACATTTTGTTTTCTTTTCATTAAGAACTAAATTATTAACAGTAAACCAATTTTGAACCTTAGAAATACAGTCATTAACAGTGTCTAGATTTTGTGCACGTCTATCTATCTTAAAAATTAACGATGTATCATCGGCAAATAACACCATCTGTGGTTGATTTTTTAGTAAATGGGGTAAGTCATTAATATAGACTAAGAAAAGGAATGGACCCAAAATAGAACCTTGAGGCACGCCCATAGTCATTTTAGCCCCTAATGAGTTTGTACCGTTTATTTGAACTTTAACCTGTCTATCTCTTAGGTATGATTTAAGTAAATCAAGAGCTGTATTTTTAATTCCATAATGTTCCAGTTTCAGCAAAAGCGTTTCATGGTTTACGCAATCGAATGCCTTTGAGAGGTCGCAAAAGATTCCTATGGCATCTTGCGCTTCCTCCCAGGAGTTAAAAATGTTCTTCAATAGGGTAACACCGGCGTCAGTTGTGCAACGACCTTTGGTGAAACCGAACTGTTGATCATGAAAGATGGAGTTTCTATTGAAGTGACATAGCATTTGTTCAAGCATTAACTTTTCAAACACCTTACTGAAAACTGGCAAAATTGACACAGGCCTATAATTGTTAGCTTCCTTACAATCACCCGATTTAAAAAGTGGAGCTACCTTACTATGCTTCATAAGATCCGGAAACACTCCTTGGTCTACACTGGTATTAAATAAAAAAGCTAAATAAGGCGCTACGGTTTCTATTATTGATTTACAGGCCTTCACAGACATTCCCCAGAGATCTTCTGTTGATTTAATTTTAAGATCTTTGAATGCTTTAATCACTGCTTGGGGGTTTGTGTGCCGAAACCTAAACTCCATCGGGCATGCCTTTACATTATTTCTAAGTAAGGCAGCAGAGAGTGCTGGTGACGAATTTAATGGCTCAGTAGTCTTAAGAGGTATATTCGAAAAGAACTTTTCAAATTCCTGAGCTACATCTTTATCTGTGTTTATAGGACCATGTGCAGTTTCTAAATTGAATTCGTTATTACGCTGTTTATTCCTGCCTGTCTCATTATTTATGATTTTCCAGGTTGTTTTAATTTTATCATCAGCTGATTTAATTTTACCACTAATAAAAAGAGCCTTAGCTATTTTACATACACGTTTAAAAGTTTTTGAATATTTGGCAACATACTGATGAAAGCTAATATCATCCATTCTATGACTCTTAAGATCATAAAGTTCGAAAAGTTTATCTCTACTTTTGCGAATTCCTGGTGTTGCCCAATCACTAAATAAGAACTTTGTGCAGATAGTTTTAGTTTTAAGAGGACAAATACGATTATATTCTGTTTTTAAAATTCCAAAAAACTCGGCGTAGAACTCATTTGGGTCACTTATATTATTAAACCTATGATCACATAATTTACTCGCTATATTATTATTCATATTTTCTAAATTTTTATCTGTAATTGGCCTATGTCTTATTTGAATTTTTTGAATAGGTTTATAGGCGCAAAACGTTATTGTTTGGCCACTGTGATCAGATGGCAGTTTATTAACAATTTCCTTATGTAAGTAATCACAGTTAGAAAATACATTATCTAAGCAAGTGGCAGAAGAAGCTGTCACTCTTGTTGGTTCCATAAAAACATGTGACAAATTAAAAGATTTAAAAAGACTCAACAATCTAACACTATTGGAGTTATTTTCTAATAAATTAATATTAAAATCACCACAGATGATGACAGATTTACTGTTAGTACATATTTTATTTAAAACATCTTCCATTATAGTATCAAACATAGGTAGATTCTGATAATTTGGGGGTCTGTAAACACATACTATAACATGCTTATCAAGCTCAACACAGGACAATTCAATGGTATGTTCAACTGACAGTTCAACAATGTCATTTCTAGTTTTAGATTTAATCGATTTCTTAATTAGAATTAACGATCCGCCATGTATCATACATTTACGACTGAAATGGCTAACTACACAATAATTATCATAACAAATAGACATAACTTGATGATCTTTTAACCAATGCTCTGTAAGGCAAACAATATCAAACTTGGTTGATTCCAAAAACATTTCTAATTCCAGTAATTTAGAAGAGCACCCTTGAATATTCTGATTAAACAATTTTAAAGTGTGTTGCTCTCCATTTGCTATTTTATATTTAACTAATTTGCTAGAAGAAACCTGTTTATTGTTCACTGATAATGAGTTACTAATTGCAGAGGTTTCTTCTGTTGTCTTACAATCTAGTTTAAAATAATATCCGGAGTGATCTCCCCGACGGGACCGTCTAGTGTACTAGCAGGAAGGGAATGCCCAACCTGAGTAGAAGTGGTCTCCAAGGCAGGTGGTATATTAGGTAGACCCTCCTTCGTACAGCATGCAGGTACAGAACACTGTATCACTATGTTGTTAGGGCAACCTAACAACACAGACTCGTCACTTAAACAACTACTTAACCTACTTAACCTAGAATCGAATACATCAGCAACAGCATGGTTAATATTATATGCTATCAACATAGCAATCAAATGTCGACATTTCCAAGACAGAGATAAATGTCTCCGATGCAAAACAAAACTACTAACAAAATTGTTAGAATCAAAAAAACAACAATTTGTCACTATGACAACATGTCAACATGTGAATGCAACAGTTTAACTTATAAATATAGTTATTTTCACATTCACTTAAACTATCAGAGTAAGGAAAAGCGCACAACATCAGCTTTCCTATGTTTAACTTCAGTAAGGAGTCCACACCATCCACTATGTCCTTTTTTGTAACAGTTAAGCTATTTCCTAAAAGGAGAACTATAGAAGAACAGTCCTCTAGATTTGAATTAGTAATTCTATTTATCATTTGTTTAAAACTTATATTATGATAACAATGGTTAGTAAAACTATGGCTTAGGTAGTTATGTAATATTTTTCCAAAGCCTGACCCTAACTCGTCACTAAAAAGTATAGTTTTACTCTTTTGATTATAAGTCTTTGCTGGAAGAGCTGTCAAGTTAAGTTGGGGCTCAGGGGGAGGTGGTTTAATTGCACAGCTGCAAGGGAGATTATTTGCCAGTGACTCATATTTCTCTGCATTTTCCTTCACCAAATCCAGCAATTCCCCGGCTTCAAACAGACGGTCACTTAACTGTTCCTGTGATCTTTCATATTTTTCAAATATGTCCTTCAGCAAGCACTCCTTGTATAACAAATCATTTTGGAGGAGCTGAGTATCAATATCATATTTTTCCCTATATTGATCTAACTCACTACAGCACATATTGAGACTATTTTTAAGGATCACATGTTTCTTTCTAAGGGAAATATTTAATTTAAAAAGGTTTTGTTTTTTAATTGACCTTTGTGACCGTTTTATTAATTTCTTAATTTTAATATATTTCTTTAGTTTATTATGACTTACAATAATGGGACACAATGGTATGGTGTCATCACCAGTTAAGTCTATAGTTACAGATGGCTCACACACTAGTTTTGACTGACTACCAACCAACTCATGGAAAAGGCTATTTGTATTTGTTACTTGTTCACTAATCTTTGCAGATTCTGTGAGTGAAAGGGCCTTATGGGCATCACATAGTTCCTGTTCTAGTTCTGATATTCTGTTTATGGCCAGTTCATATGTATCACTGCACTTTTGGAATGTTAATACTTGATGTTGTAGTTGACCGTGCCTGTCGGTTAAGTCCATGTGTTCGATGTGAAGTTCAGCCAGTTGGTTCTTGAGGAAGGTGTTCTTTTCAACAACCTTCTGCACCTCCACTTCACTGTCATCAATCTCTTGAAGCAATTTCTTACATTCCGTTTTAGAAATGTCAAGTTCCTTTAGTGTGGCTCTCAGCTTCGCTTCCAACTCCTTAATGGTTGCACTGCGGGTCATCATTTTCCTTTGGAATGTCACCTGAAATGTGTGAATTTGAGCAGTTAATGTTTTTTGAAAATTTTATATGATATTTATAAAATGGGAGGTAGACAGGGAAAAAATAAAAATGGAAAAGCAAAGAAATTAAATTGAAAGTTATAAGTAGATTAAAGAGTTAAATATTTAGAAACTAAAGAATTTAAAAAAAGAGATACAAAGAAATATAAACTGCTTTAATTTTTAATTCTGTTAATAATTTGACACTAATCTAAGATTTTGCCACATTACAAGGTTTTTTTTTTTTTTTGGTCAAGGGATTAAGGCAAGCTGATGAGTCCTATTTTGTGTAGTATATTATGTAGTGTTTATTGTCTGGGCGAATGTTTACGTCTTCGATTCTGCTTCCACCAATTGTCAAGCAAAAGGAGTCATAAACCAGTGCCGGTGTGTGATGGACGTTGCTCAGAGACCGGAGCAGTATTCTGTTATGTTCCGTGTAATGTAAATATTAACTACAATTACAAAAACATTTAAAAATACTCCCCGGGTTCGATGATTGTTTGAAATCCGTCACCGTTGGGATGTTTTGTTGACAGCTGGTTTTGGTCACTGATTTTACGAAGACTTCGCGATAAAAACACTGTATAACTACTGTTTCATGTATCTTATAACTAGATTAAACTAAATAACACTAATTTAACTTGACTTTTACACTTTTTACTATTTTTTATAAATTAAATCTACAGAACGTTTACTTTTGACAACCGGCTACCAGTGTGGCCAGCCTAAAAAAAAAACAGCGCAGCGGGTGAAACCGCCCAGAACAGTAGTTTTTCTTTAACTGGTTCTGTAACTTCTTCGGGCAAGATTATCTGTAACGCCTAGGAGAGATATCGTCTCTAAATTAGCAGCCATAGCCATAGCCATAGCCATCCATAGCCATGGCTATCCATAGCCATAGCCATCCATTGCTATAGCCATCCATAGCCATAGCCATCCATTGCTATAGCCATCCATAGCCATAGCCATCCATAGCCAGCCATAGCCAACCATAGCCATCCATTAGCTAGCCAGCCACAGCCATAGCCATCCGTCACATCCTACCAGGAGAAATAGTGTGACCTATTCGGATGGTGTAATCAAAGAGTAGTAAAAATGGGTGAGAACGTGACAGTTGCTGACCATAGACTAGAGGATATAACTTTATTGTTACCAAAGTCAGAATGCAGTCAACCATTAAAAAATATGAGTTGAGTCCAACATGAGGCTCTTGATAATTTCTTAAAGCAAGGACATATAACTGATTGCACCTATAACGTTTCTAATTATGTATACGCCGTTTTACATGAGTGTTAGTAAAATTATGTATAAATTCTATCTAAAAATCTTTAAAAAAAAACTAGCTTTTTCGTCTACGTAATCGCATCTGACTGTAACAGATAAATACGTTGAAACAGTTATCCTACATTCTGGCCCTCTTATTTCCCCAGAGTTACATATCTCTAAGGAGTTTCTAGAACCTTTACCAGCAAAACAAATATTTCCTTCAAGCATTAACTTTTAACTTAACTACAAGTATTTTTCAGGAACGAAAGATTTCTAGAACCATCTAAGTGATTTATCTAGTTCTCTCTGGAGATATTATTGTTTGTAATCGACTGTTCTTAGCTTATTGATAGCCGATTTAATAGCTTAAAAGTGTTTTCAAGAATATGAAAAACAAAGTCAGAGTTAAAAGTTGTGTTACACTTTTTTGTGTATTATCTATTTAATAAAACACGCATGATTTTACCTCAATTCTGACATTAATTCATAGGTACTCAAACTTTTTGCCATAAAACTGTTACTAACACCCTTTTTGTTCTGTGTTGTTCTGTTGTGTGTATGTGATTTCTGTTTATATATAAGTGTGGACCTTTTGTTGTCTAAATAAAACAATTTATTATTATTAAAACTCTTTCTGAATGTTTCAAGCAAGATTCTATCATCCTAAGCATGGCGTTGTTCAAAATATGATATAGAAAAGTTTCTAGATTTCAATGTACTACGAGTCGGGTCATACTGGAACAGAAAAATATCGAATTTTATAGAAATAACTTCGTCTTTTCTTGGTACAATAGAGTCGCATTGCAGATGATATCTTTTCATTAACTCCTCATTATTTACAAATTGATGAAACTTCATTTTTCTTCCGGAGATTTTCTAGTGCATCGGTATTTCTTTTCTCAATTTATATTGTGGAAACTGGGTCAAAGAATAACAGGTAAAAGGAGAAGCGTAGATGCAAGTCGGCCAAAGTAGATTAAAAACCATACAAATTCAAATGATTTAGTTATACCAGCGTTTCTTTATGAAAATACTAGTTTGCAGGCCACGGAAGCTTTACCAGTATTTTTTAAGTCGACTAGCATAAAGCTTAATAGAAAAACAGCCTAATGATCCCACTGTTGGGACACAGACCTCCTAGAGGTAGTGGACTGTAACCCATAATGCAGGCTCGGTGCAGGTTGGTTACAAGTCTTCGAACTTATTGGTACTAAGAAGTCTCGATTTTCTCTCGATGTTTTCCTTTACCATTTTTATAAAATAGGAAAATTTACAAGAAGTAGTGCACCTACGTTTAACGTGCGATGCAAGCGAAGCAGTGGGAAATAGCTTGTAACTAATAATATTTCAAAGTACCAGGGACACATAGGCACCTAAGGTATTCATATAAATCGCATGATTAAATAAAATCTAATTCTATAACTTATCAGTCTGTGGACAGTTCTGAACAGGGAGTGGTTCAGAAACTTATTTAATCTCCTCTCAGAGGTACTATGGCGTAGACTAGACGTCTATCAACATGACACCAACATGTCGTTGTTATCTCTCTAGGTACTGCGCCATTTAATAACATGCAATATGCATACAGTGTACACGTACAGTAGATGAGACATTGAAGTCTGCGTAGTGTCCATTGCCCTTGTGCCGTGACGTCTCTTTTACGATGTCAGACTATGCGATTTGCGACGTGATTTGGTGATTTCCGTCAGTCCAGGAGCTGATTGTAACTTTTTGTCTCAATGACTTTTATTATAGAGATTGAAAGAAAGAAAAAGATATTGCTGGCTGCCAGAAACAATTTGTGACCACGGATCAGTGCAGTCTCATATTATACTCTACAGTAATCGACGGAGTAGCAAAAAGTCACTAGTGCGTGGGTAGCCTTGTGCCAGACGAGCCTGATTCAATTATTTACTTTGTGTGACACGTTGCATGTTCCTAGGATTGTCCCACACGTACCACAAACACAACACGTGGACGAGTGGGCATAGAAAGAGTGACTACATTCTGCAGTCGATAAATATGGGTAATACTGACTGCATTGCAGCCACGTCGCAATTACAATGCGCAACGCAACATTGAAATGAACTGAATTGATGGCACGGGTTGGGCATTGGCTGAGCAGTTGACTTCTGTGCTGCCGGTTGCGGGTTTGATTCGTACGGAAATCAAAACAAATATTTATATGATCTACAATTGATTGTTCCTCCGGGTCTGGGTGTTCGTGTACTTTAAATGTTTGTGAATTCACCCACGATACGGGGGTAATTTCTAGTGTGGGGCAACGTTTCCCAAAAAAGATTTATAAAAAACAAAAGTTAACAAATAGCTGTAATAAATTATCAAGAAGCAGGGCCTACTGAAATGCTATCAGATTCCAGCCATTATAGCAACAAAATTAGAATGTCTGCGAGCGATAACATCACAACTTTCTTTCAAAATGGTCATTAATTTTATTTTCTATCTCGTCTAGTTTTTTCTGTGAAACATAAATCGCAGCGAGGCAAATCTCCTTATATTTAGGACCTTTTTTGTTGTTGTTGACATTTGAAATATTTAATTTTGTGGCCTTTACTTTATATTGTTGGCGCTAACTGTTTATATTTCAGACTTAAATATCATTTTTTTAGATATGTTTTGGATTGAAACTCTTAATAATATCACTATTGGTTGAACGTGTGGCATTTTGTACTAACTCTTAGTACCTCCTTTTTGCCACCCACTGTTTCTTACAACATGAAAGTGAACTCTCTTATATGAAGAACATCTCGTGTTGGATTGCCACGGGGTTTTTTGACATTATCCTTGTATTTTCCATAGCCCTGTCTTTTAATATCCTTGAGGCGTTACATGCGATTATGTAAGATGAAAAGGGTTGATTTACAGCTGATGGGTGTAATATGTAATGGTACTACTACATACAGTTGCTGGAATGTTTCACAGAATTTAAGTCTGTGTCCTGACTGCTACAGCCTTTTTTTTTTAGCCTGGCGAAATCATCAAATTAGTCCTCCCACCCAACTGTCAGACTTGTACTGACTAAAATCCACGGTGTCCTTCATTAGCCCTTTACGTTCCAGGATCACGGTGATGGAATAATTCCCGCGACCCCGGCTGTCTTTGGACTAGAGGAGGGCCCCGTCAGACTGCTACAGCCTTGGGATCTTTAAGTCAAGAGTGAATACTTCTTGGCAAGCGTGCTTCACCGTCGACCACGTCATTGCTACCATTAGGTGATCTCACATAATGGTTACCCGATTTTTTGTTCACCAACACCATCTGGTGATGAACAAAAAAAAAACGGATAAATCTAGAATTATTAAGACCGGGTAAACCTCGTTCGTCCTGCTTGACATTGCGAAGACTACTGCTTGACCGGGTGCAAGTGTCCATTCACAGTTATTTTTAGGGTAATTAAACAGGATATGACCAACCTATGTATCTGAAACAAAAAAACTTTAATATGGTTTAAAATAAGTGCAACAGATTTTTTCAAAGTCCATGTCCAGTATACTTCCTGATATCGAATTAAGGGTATGAAAAATATAAAAACCTGAAAATGCGAGTCGGCGCACGATGGGTTCTGTACCATTATCTATAAAACGGCATTAAAATTATGTCTGTTGTATGGAAGCTCCCTTAAATATTTATTTTATTCTGATTTTTAGGCAACAGTAAATACATCACCTGTGCAAATTTCAACTGTCTAAATATTGCGGGTCATGATAATTACACCTGCTAAAGTGGTGACAATCTGGTAGTGCTGATTTTATTACAAAAATAGGGTCCCGTTACCGTTGGCTTACGGAACCCTTAAATGAGCATTTATCCTAAGTCAGACCCGCCTTTTGGTAATAAATCTTTTGAAAAATATCCCAGTAGCAGTCCGACTTTGTGACTGGAATAACCAGCATTTTGGTCAAAATAAGACAGCGGATGTGGCCAAGACCTTGCCAACAATTAAGCGCAACATTAATCGTCATTTACTCACCAGTGACGTATTTCTCGACCTTTTTCCTTAGACTTTGTAAGACGTACCTTGACTTTTCATTCTACAAGTTTTTTGTTACGGTCATTAGAGAACATCACAGTAGGCAGAGGCAGTACTACATTAAAATTTATAATTAAACCTTTTCCCCGTAGTTTCACAACTGCTGCTCTATTCCTCTTGGTCGTAGCGTGATGATTTATAGCCTTCCTCAATAAATGGATTACGCCACACCAAATATATTAGTTAGTTCTTGAGATTATCGCGTTCAACCAAAAAACAAACAATGAAGACTTTCATGTAACTATAGATATTTTATGGCTTATAATATCTACCGCCCTTATAAATAAACGTGGACTAAAGTAACAACCAGGATAATCCTCGGATTAACCATACATTTTTAAGGATTAACCTTGGCGTAACTTTACTTCTCGTTTTATTAATAAGGGGGTACATGTAGACATGTTTCTACATGTCTGGTCTTGAGTAACACTGGTTGTTTCTGAAGTTTTTGGAACGAAGTTCCTTATCGCGCGTTGTGAAAGGGGGTGGACGGAAAAAATTCTTACGAAAAGTTGGCACGACACTTTTATCCGACTGCGCGACGCAAAGGAGGGTAATGTGTTTATTACCATGGAATGGAATGGACTGGACTGGACTGGACTGGACTGGACTGGACTGGACTGGACCGGACCGGACCGGACCGGACCGGACCGGACCGGACTGGACTGGACCGGACCGGACCGGACCGGACTGGACTGGACCGGACCGGACCGGACCGGACCGGACTGGACTGGAGTGGAGTCACGACGATTATTTTTGTTGAGTGTATACAGTAACTTCGTTCCATCCTAGTGTCCCTTGACACCTCTCAAGTTTTTTTTTTCTTCTTTTGTTTTATTTGAATATAATTATAGGGCATCCATTGAAGAAATAAATCAAATCAAAGGGCATGGGCGAGTTCATTTCCGATCGTTTTACCTCCTAGTACGTCGGTGTTATTTTTAAGGCCTTGAGATTGAAATTAAATTAAATTCTCTAACTTTTAAAATAATAAAAATATCCGAGTAATTAATACCTTTAAAGAATTTCTATAACTTTGGGAAGTTTCTCTAATACGTGGTCAACTTTCGCTAGTGTATCTATCTTCCCATAAAAACTTTCACTGTTTTTCTTTTCTGGGTCTCGGGGAAGAGTCGACCAATTATTTAACAATGTCCCAAAAGACTAGTTAGGCAATCAAAGCTATTTTAACCCCAAACGGCTGAAATATACTACTAACGAGATTTCCGCAGAATTCTATTATACTTTGGCCAAACAATATCACCGATTTAGGGTTGTATTTCTTCGACTCAGCTTTATACAAAAAGTCAATGGGTGATTTTATAATTCACCGTGAAATTATTACGCTTTGCGCGTCTTCAAAGTGCAGACATGTACTTTTGCTCTATTTGTTTTATTTAAGACGTAAAAAAAGACATATTACTAGAAAGTATTGGCAACATCCACTTTTAAAAGTAAAATATTTAGAAGGGTCATACTACACGCTATTTGATAAGCTCAAGGAAGACCTAAATAAGTTTTTCAATTATTTTCGGATGTCAACAAAATCGTTTTATCACATACTTTCTCCCTTACATACTCTCGCCCTGCCACCCGCGCCTCTTGGCTACGCACGCACACATACAAATTTCTTGTACGCACACACTACACTCTCAACAATGCCGCGACGATTTCATAGGGAGCGCAGTATGCTACGGCAACGGCACGGCAGATCGTTGCGGTTCACGGCGTGCCGTTGCCGTGGACGGTAAATTAAAAGCGTTTCCATACAAATGCATACATTACATTTTGCTTTCCTACTTTACCGTGGCGATAAAAACGTGCCGTACCGTGCCGTGGCACGGTAAATTATAAAAGCACCCAATTTCTCCTTGCGATTGTTCAAGAATTACAAGTTACACTAAGCTTTGATAAAACAAAGCCGTCAGTAACAATTGTCGGTTTGTTTGCAGTGCCTTTGGTTAACGTTTTGATTTCTTTCACGTTTTGACTTGGATTCAATACATTTTTCGACATCGTCTGTTGTAAGTTAGGATAAAATATGTTATTAGGTGTTAAAATTTCTTTTCTCTGGAGCCCTGACTGCAAGTAGCTTGAACCTTGTTACTGTTTAAAGTTGGCTATGTTTTAGTCGGTCGTAAATATGCTTATCACTACATAGTATAAAACAAAGTCGCTTCCATGTCCCTATGTATGTTTAGATTTTTAAAACTAAGCAACGGATTTTGATGCGGTTTTTTTTTTTAATAAGTAGAGTAATTTCAAGAGGAAGGTTAATCGTCATCATATTCCTGCCCTTATCCCATTTTACTTGTGGTCATAGTGTTTTCTTTCATATCATTCCTTAGAAAATCCATTCATCTTTTCTTCCACCTTCCTCTTCCTCTCTATCCATCAACATTCATACTCATCACTCTCTTAGTCACATCCCAACTAGCAAAGAGATCCTATGAGCAATTACTCTTACGACTATAGATCGAAAGACAGCCGTATGAAAGATCCCATAATTCAAAAAGCCATTTAAAAGCAGCTCTCTCGACTTTTTAGCCTTCAGCGCTTTTTAGCTCTATGAGCAACAAACCATAAGTCCTATGAAAGCTCTTTGAAAGCAACTGAATCGCTAATTTGTCGTAAGAGTAGCTTTCAGGATGCTATCTTTCGACATGTTTTTCTTACAGCATATTTATCGAGAAAACGCTGTTCATTCGACCAAATAGCACCTCAGTTACTATACCGACACTTAATGTCCTAAGATAGCTTCTCACTCGGCTTTCATGCTGCTAAATTTTTGAAGTTGAGAAAACGCTTTCAAATTATCAATTCAGCGCCAAAAGGTGCTCAAAACATAATTTGAAAGCTTTCTTACAACATATACGCTATTTTGTTACGACATCTGCAGTGCGATTCTGTAAGACTTCATTTTAAACTTCGAATCTGAATCCGCTGTGAGTTTCTTGATTGGCATTCTAAAACTCGGTTGATAATTCGAATCTACACTAGCGCTACTCTTGCGAGCGTGTTTGCGAGTTGAACTAAATTGAACTCGAGATTTTGACAGATAAAGTATGAGATGACATTTAGAGTGGCATTCTATAAGGTAATTCCCCCGTGAGTTCGACGCTCACTTCGCACTCAAACTTAGAGTTGGGTTAATACCGATATTTCTACGTATTAGCTAATATGAATATATTCGTCTAGTAATATTATAATACCTAAACTAATATTTGAGATCAGTGATAATTATTTAACTACGAGTAAGACCTATTAATACTTATTACTGCGTTTAATAGACTGTATCATCTTGGTATTTATTATTGCTAGGTGGATTAGGAATGTTAAATTGTTTTAGCTGGTAATACGTATCACTGCCGTATTAAATATTAGTGTTCAATAGACTGTATCATCTCGGTATTTATTATTACTAGGTGGATTATGAATGTTAAATTGTTTTAGCTGTTAGGTTCTAATGAAGTTATGAGTTTATACATATAATACAACATTTAACATATGGAGTCGTGGCTTCGTTCGTTCAGTGTTCAACTGTTCATTCACTTCTCAAAAGATCAGATTATATTAGGTACTAGCTGACCCGTGCCCACTTCGTTGGGCAGTAAATATCTTTATAATTTATAGCCTATAGCACTCACGGATAATGTAGCTTTCTACCAGTGAAAGAATTTTTAAAATCGGTTCATTACTTCCGGAGATTACCCCCTACATACAAACTTACAAACTTACAAACAAATGTTACCTCTTTATAATATTAGTATAGATATATATGAAGTAGTCAACCCGATCCGTGCCAAGCGAAATGAATCCCAGATTATGTGAATATTAAATATTAGCATATGGGAGTTCGTCGGATTACTAATATGTGAATCCATAGAATATTACTAATCTCTTAACTAATATTAATATATTAGTCACACCCTTACTCAAACTCGATTCATAGTGTCAAATTATAAGCATCTATTTTACGAGTGAATATCGACGAAATCATAGCTAAAATAGTGTTTAAATAAAGTTCTAAAAGTTTTAAAGTGATTAAGTGCCTACCTCTACTGAAGCAATAACGATGGCAAGAATGTTTTTGCTTAAATCTATATTAGAAGAAGCTCATGCTTTAGATAAACTAGAAAAACGTCGTCAATCTACCAAAATTCGAAGTTTATCTTTACTAACCCGAGATGACGACTATGTGAGCCTATATAGATTGTCAAAGGAGCTAATTGACCAACTGGAGTATGAGTTACTGCCTCTATTAAAGCCCACAAAACGTCGAGGCAAAGGACTTTCAACTCGTGTAAACGTAAGTGCTTCATTTTAATAAGTATACAGTTAATTTTGTAACTATTGACACAGTTTATAGCTGTAAGATTTGTAACCAACCAAGCACACCATTAAAGGAAAAACATTTCTTAGTAAGGAGTATAGGTGGTTTCCCTGCTAGCTGTACCTATGTTTTCGTATTAGTCTATAGACCCTGTATAGTTATACCTAATATTGGTATTCTATTAAGCATGAGAATAGCCAAATTGGTCCCTATTTTGTTTTGACTAGATCCAAAAAAAGTAGGTATTTAATTTTTTATTGATTTACTGTTTCACAGATATTATGCACCTTGTCATTCTTGGCTAATGGCAGTTATCAGAAAATTATTAAGGAAAATATAAGAACGTATTTATCGCAACCATCAGCATCTCGTTGCATAAATGATGTAGTGGAAGCTCTAAACGATCCGGCCATAGTTAAAAAATATATAAGGTTTCCTCAAAATATACAAGAAAGACAAATGTTAAAAGAAAGGTTAGTACCTAGGTATAATAATATCATAATTATACTGACCCTTATATTTTTACATTTTATGTGACAGTTGATCATGTTAGTGATTATTGTAAATTACAGGTTCTACAAAAAGTTTGGCTTTCCAGCAGCTCTTGGGTGTATTGATGGCACTCTGGTGGCAATGAAAAAACCAGCAGAGAATGAAGAACGCTTCTACTGCCGTAAAGGCTACCATGCAAGAAATGTGCAATTGGTAAAACTAAAATGGATTTCAATGTTGTAATTGATTATCATTAGGTGTTCAATTAGTCTATAAATATTTTTTTTTTCAGATTACAGATGCAGATTTAAATATTTTAAATGTAGATCCAACATATGGTGGAGCTACTCATGATAGCTTCATTTTTAATTATAGTGTTATAAAAGAACACTTAGAGGCATTAACAAATGCTGGTGAAGAAGTTGTTTTGCTCGGTAAGTTAATCTTTTCTTGCCCCTACTTCAGAATGCCTAATTATAATTATTATAGGTAAGCCTAATTACTAGGTATAAAAACTACATAGTTTTTTTTTTCAGGTGATTCAGGTTATGCTCAGCGGGCCTACCTTATGACACCAATTAGTGGTGCTGAAGATAATTCCCCAGAGGCTTTTTACAATGACCGTCACTCAACTGCTCGCAATTCCGTAGAGAGAACAATAGGCCTCCTAAAAGGACGATTTAGATGCTTGTTAGTACACAGAGTGCTCAACTATCATCCAGATGTAGTTGCAAAAATTGTTATTGCATGTTGTGTTTTGCACAACATGTGCAATCGCGCAGGAATGCCGGCATTTACAATTTCGGAAGAAGAGCGATTAGAAGAACTCCAAACAATTGCTGAAGTTCAAAGGAGGCAAACTAGGGATTTGCCATCTAACGCCGATTTAGCTCTGGGGCAATTACGTAGGCGAAACATAGTAAGTAGCCTTTGGCGTTCACGTCATAATTATTAATTGATTGGTGGTTGAAGACAAGGACGTGTGGAAATAGTTCTTTCTGAACTTGTGGCTTCCCTGGCAGCTCAACAGCACCACTTATTTGTAGTTCTTTAACTTCTTCAATCCACGTGTTATGATAAATGTATTCTTCTATTTTATGCCTGTACCTACGCTTATACTTAATAGTTTTTCATTTTTATTTCATTGTTAGTTTTACAATATTATTTAACCTTAGCTTTTACTCTTTTTGTTCAGATTTGTAAGTTTGTAAGGCAATAGAGAAGTAACCCAGCTTATATAGCTTTCTTTTTTGTATAGAATCATACTCCTTGTTTGTGAATGTGAGAACATAGTAGGTCGTTTCGTTTATACCTATATTATATTTCTTGTTTTGTAGTGCTAATTTTCGTAAGGACTTTCCCCTTGTTACCAGGCCTACGTTTTTCTCATATATTTAAGTACCTACTTACCTAAGTATTCAAAAATTGTAACAATCAGTTTGTAAAGCCATACCATGTTTTAAAAGAGTAACCATGGAGTTTCTTGCCGGTTCTTCTCCATGGAATCTACCAACCCGAACCGAGCACCTATATGAAATAGAAATATTTGATTTTGATTTTGGTGTTGTTTATTGCATGTATTCTGTGGTGTGAGGCGGGTCTTTCAATAAAACTGCGCTAGTAATCGTTAAAAGTGTTTAAATATTTAAAAAACTTACTTTAAAAACTAAAAGCGTGGTACTATTATATATTCTATGACTAAAATCTTACTATAAAAAGTAATAATAATAAATCTTTATTTTCAGACTATAGATCCATACTTAAAACTAAAACAAAACAACTTACAAACTGCACGTCACGTTACATAAAACAAACTATGACACATATCTGAAAAAAAAACCTAATATCTACTCGAACTTACTAACCTTACTAATAACTACTCTACTGTGTATGACATATATCACTACACCCTATCTCTGTTGTTGGCCTCTGCCAATGCTTGTAGCCCTTTCCCGACTGCAGCCACAGCTTCAGCAAAAATTTTATCCCTCTCTGCACTCCTCTCCAGAAAGGACTGCAAGATCTGCGTATTTAATCTTCGTAACTCCAGATTCTGTTCTTCAATCCTTAGGAATCTCTCGGTGATGGTGGAGAATTCCGTTCGCCGTTGTGATGGTGGAGGAGCAGCAACTGAAGACGTGTGACGTGATGCTGAAAAGAGAACACCTATTATTACATACGATAACAAAAACTCTAAAATAAATAGCAGCTTTACGTTGTCATTTGTGTCAAAAATGAAGTTTTGATAGTTTGTACTTACACACAGAACCACCTCGACTCCCTCGAACTGTCCTAGAGCGGCGAGAAGGTGAAGCGACTGAAGCTGCGTGACGGGAAGCTAAAAAGATAAATATATACAGTAAAAAAATCTCATTAATTAGTTTTCTAAACATAAAAAATCTTTTGTAAGTAGAAATGACCATTATTTGTTTTACCCAAGCCAAAACTTATTTTTGTCGCTTAATGTAAGTAATTTATAAATTATTAAGTAATAAATAAAAAAGAAAACTTCTTCCCTATAGCTTGTGTCAGAGTGTAGAGGATTTGTTTGCAAGGTATGATTTTAATCATCACAGTCACAGGATACTCATACACTTGTTGTGACAACTCAAATATGTCTCTACTCAGATACATACCCGTAAAATGCTTTGGCTTGTTCCAACAGTTGAGCTGGATGAGGAAGCAAACAGTTGCCTTGAAATTGCATGAACTGGTGCTCTTTGATTATGTTGACTATCCTCAATCAGGGCGGAATCCTGAAAAGTAATTTGGATAAAATGTACCTGTTATAGATAAATTACTATTTGAATTATATTAGTAATGAGTTTGAATATTTATAGGTACTGCATTTAAACCTAATACAATATGATCTAGACACATCAGATTTATGGGTACACTATAAATTACTACCTTTATAAATCTGATGTGACTAGGTACTAACTAATATTTAGTACAATATAGCTTACATAAAACACAACAGCTGGTGATTCCTCTGCAGGTGCCTGGCTCTGCTGTTGTTGTGGTACATGAATCTATAATAAGTTAATATAAACAAATAAATGCTTGATAAGAGTATATCATTAACGAATTACATACAATATGTATTAAATATCTTACATTGTCAGTATCAGCATCTTGTATTAGTTGCACTTCATGTGATGGTGACGGAGTATCATTTTCCTGAAATAGGTAAGTAGATTTAAAATTCACTTTACATTAGAAAGGGACTAATCTACAAAAAAAAAATGGGCGCTATAAAAAACGACAGCAAATCTTGCAGAGTGCTTCCAGTACTACTTACTTACCTATTGCATTTCAAAATTTCTTACAGGAAATGGCTGTATGCCTAAATGTGCATCTCCTGTTGAAAAGCTTTCACCACCACATAAAGCAACAATTCTCTCTTCAAGCTCTGATAGCTCCACTTCATCCTCCACCCCACCACCAGTTCTACGCCTAGAAGCAGAGCGTGCTGCAACTTTTTTTTTTATGGCTCTTTTTTTGTCAGACCAATACTACAATCAGACAGTTAAAGAAATTATTAAAACAATGCTGTTATTAAATAGGTACACATGTATTTTTTAAACTACATTAAAATCTCCATTTTCTTATTATTCATAGTCAAGAATTGAGTAAAATTAAAATGAGATATTTATGAAATCAAGGAACACACTTGAAACCAAGATTCGTTGCACATTTTAAGTGGTTTGCTTTAAGGAATGTTAAGTGCTTCTAACATGTAAAAAAAGGTTCTCTATTGTGTGACCTAACTTTTTTATACATAATCTAATGTGACATAATTTTTTTTGTCCTAATCATTATTTGTCCGAATGATAACTTGCCCGAACTTAATACACATAATTTCGAATGCCATAACATTGAAATTCCTAAATACTGTATGTCCTAAATTTGTTTGTCATAAATATTACAATCTATAATATTCAAAATACATAAAACCGATTGCCATAAAATACATAAGTCCTAAAGTTTGTTTTGTTACTGATTACCACCCAATAAGGAATATCGACGGAGCCCCGCTTCGCGGGGCTCCTATTTCTGCGTGCAAGGTTTAAAGTAACCTAACACGAAGGGGATGGCGGGGTCTTTCAGACCCCGCCATCCCCTTCGAACCTAACCTGTCCGTGTCGGGGTGCCCACAAGTCCCGAGCTCGCTTCGCTCGCTCTTGGATGCCAAGATCTTCGGTTTCTAAGCAATTTAATGAAATATCAGTTTTACTATACCTAATTGAACATTCGGAATAATACACATTATGTAATACAATTAGGGTTGCCAACCGTACTCTAAAATAGAGTATTGTACTCTATATCATGTAGGAGTACTCTATAATCTATAATACTAATAGAGTATGCTAAAATACTCTTTTTTACGCAATGTTTACTATAGTAGTGCCAGTCATGTAATATTATGCAAACCCATTATCATAAACAAAAAAGTCGACCATTTACATTTACCTACCGTATCCCCAATTCCCAATTTTAGAGTTAGAAAGTTTGGAGTCATACAATTCTTTCAAAAACAATGAAAAATAGTAATGTAGGGACTGATACTACTTACTCTTTTTTGGAGGTCCGTACTCTTTATTGACCTCCTTTGAAATCAGAAATACTCTATTTCTTCTAATAAAAGTTGGCAACCCTAAATACAATGATTAGGACATATGACTTTATTTCATACAAAATTAGGAGATTCAATTATTATGATACTAGATAGCCAGAACAGCTTTAGAAGTGAAGATAATTATGTAAAACAAAATTTAGAACTTTTGATCATTATGGTAACTGAATTTTATACCAAACGTGTTATGGATAATGATTTTCGGACAAACAGTTTTAGGTGACGAAAAGGGATACCGTAAAAAAAAGCACTGCTAACCTTAGTCCACTGTTTGTAGGTTTTGATAGTGCCACCTATACTATTGAGGCGCACGGCTAGTTCCTCCCACTGGCGTCGACTTCGCTCTCTGGCATTTTGTGTTCTCAAGAAACCCTTCGCCATGCCAGGGGTTTCTTTCCATAAACTCTACCAGAGTTTCAACCATAGTCTAAAAAAACAAGGTCTGGGACTCCCGCAGTGACACATGTTGACGTCACTTTCCAGTTGCCACTTAATTGCAACAAAATACGAAAATAAGGAAACATTTTCAATTATTATTTTGTTTAAAAAATAAATAAAACATTTAAATTATATTTAGCATAGCAAACGAAACAATTCAATACGTATACCAACAGAATTGTTAAATAAAACCACAGCGTTTTATCGTATTCGCTTAAGTAATAAATGCGCTTAGGGAGTTATAACCACACACTACTGGTAACACAGGAACGGGCTGTGTCATTGTCATGCCGCCATTTTGTCGTGTATCGCTATCCTTGTTTTATGCGTATGCCTGTCTCGCTCAGTGACTGTGTAACCAGCGGCACTCAAACATTTTTATTTGTGAACGTCGAAAAGTTTCTTTGTTGTCTTTTATCCTAGGATGGATAAATAATGCTTTTTGTCACTGAAAATCTACTACGCTGAGGTAGGGGATGGAAGCCACGTGCAAAAGTTAGCAGTAATGTAATAATTAGGTCAATGTTTTATAAGGTTAAATTTCCCCAAACTGTAAAGTTTGAGAACCAGCAGATAGCGATGATGACGTAGGCTTGTGTCACCCACGTGACCACTGTGTTTCGGAGTGCCATACCTGGCGAAGTATATTATTATACCATGGTTTCAACTTGAGCCGACGATGGGTGAGAGGAACGTGTCTCATTTGGACTGAAACATTATTGTTGAATTAGAAAACAAAATAAACCCTTCTTTAATTACTTATTATTATTTTAGAACTTTATAAAAATAAATATTTATATACTTACTTCATGATTATTTCACAATTATCAGCACTGAACAAAACGTAAACAAAACAATACAACAACGCGTCGAGATCACAGTCGAGATGAAAATATTGTCCACAGATTAATAATGGTATTGACTGTCAGTATTTTTTTTTAGGGTAAGCATAGATTATATTCACAGCACGAATTTAGAGTTTTCTGTTTATTTATTACTTATTAGCTGCCTCAAATTCCTTAAAATAAGAAATTGTAATTTAAACATCACATTTAGCTAAAATTCTGTGTTAAAAACTGATAAAATAAAAAACCGATAAATCTCGAATTACATTTTGTAGAGTGTGGTAGTCACTAGTACAGTATTGGTCGCTTTGGAGCTCACTTCACTTCGCAAGTGATTGGGTGATGCTTATAGAATGCAAAATCAAGGTCATTTTGAACCTTATGCGAAGTGAGAGTGAATAGCGACGTGAGATGCGAGTTGTTGTCTGAATTTTACAGAATCGACGTGCTGTACGCTTACCGTACTGCGTTGAGTAAATTAAATATGGATTACAAACAGTGGAAAAAAATTAAAAGAAGCGGAGGGTTCCGGCGAAAAGTGAACAAGTTTTATAGAAGATTAAAAGAATCAACATCTGCATTGCCCGCATCCACAGAAGAGAAATTAAATATAAGTGCGGGTTCTGTAGATTATCTAAATTATCTAATTTGTTTGAAATTTGCGAACCATCAACTAGTTCCACTTTTGAAAATATCGCCGCTGATCAAGACTGTAATTCCAATAGCAGTCAGTCATATTATAATATAAATCACGAAAATATTTTGTTTATATCTAATTTTCTTTCAAATTCCTCTTTGATATTATGGATTTAACTTTTTACGCTAAGGAACCCCAAACTAACTGCAATGGCGGTCCTAGAAGTCGAAAGATGGAATCCGCATTTCTATCTCTCAGCTAAAAAGCCGAGTGAACGTTTTTTGATGATAAGTGAATTGCTAATAATGGCGAATTGGATAAATTATTAAATTAATATTATTTTTAATTCATAATTTACTAAGAATTGTTACGGCCCATGAAAATATTAACTAAAATGTAAGGAATATAGACGAAAAATTTAATTCCGCATATGAAAGTAGCACCTTTTAGCTAACTTTAGGTCACGAATTGTCATATGACTTTAAAATTGTATGGCACAAATAATAATGAAAAATTTAATACTAAACATTAAACTATTAATTTTCTTTTCACAAACACCCATGCGCAGATCGAGAGTCGATCGAGATGTCGTAAGAATGCCAGTTGGATGCATTCACTCGATGAAAGAGTCGAGAGATTGCAACCGCACTGCTATCTTACGATAAATTTGTCGAATGAAAGCGCTTCTTCCGATTAATATGATACTAAATAGCTTTCGAGTTGCCATTTTTTCTACATTCTTTCGACAATTTGGCTATTCAAAGATGATCTTACGATGTTCACAGCACTAAATAGCTGAGAGAAGTGCGCCCAAATCGCGTCGGGAGAACGTGGTCGGATCCATCTCTCGACTTTTTCTCTCGATCAATAGCCGAATGAGAAACGTGCTGCTGGCATTCTTACGACATCTTTTGCTAGTTGGGATGAGTGTCATCCCTCAAGGTTTATATGTTAATAAAATGTATAATATAGTAGAGATGCGGGTCGCTAGTTTTACTAATAAACATAAATTGTAATTCTACAATCTCATTCAATTCATCATTTTTTACAGAATAATGTTGAATACACACCAATGTGTGCAAAAATATTGCGCATTAACTTATGCGATAAGTGACTTCGTTTGACATTTAAAATTCTGTGTTGACAGCTTATTGCTTGTGGTAATATGAAAATGATTGCCTTTGAAGATTCATGATTTTTTCCCATATCTAGACAGGAGAGGTAGATCGTTAAAATTTAATTTAAAATTAGGAAATATCCTACAAATCTAAATCAAAACCATTCCAGGTGAACCGTGTCGTGATAAATTTCAATAAGAACGTGGTAATTTTTACGTTTTTAGGTCATTCAGGTAATAAAGTGGTAAAGTATAGATTTATGATCCGGCCAATAGGTGGTCGATGCTTGAAATAGGTTCTGAACAAAATTATGGACTGAAATTATGACACTTTTATTATGAAGGTACTAAAATTTACTGCTTGTGCGAGAAAATTGAGGTTATATTTTTGAGTATAATACTTATAGACTATCAAAATGGACAATTTGAACTAAAATACAATTCAGTAATTTATCATTACCAGTCATTAGGTGCTAGGATGTGCCGGTTTCTTTATGGTGTTTTCCTTTACCGTTTTAAAAGCAGTGGTAATAAATTACACAAGGTAATGCGGCGCGCAAAATCGCGAAGAAACAATCAGTGTACATTTGGATCGAGTAGATATTGCAAATTTGTATGAGGCAGACCTTTTCTGGATGTGCATATTATTCATAAGGACGGGAGGGTGGGACTGCATCCTGCATCCAAGCCTGGATTATTGTCGCGGAATTAAAACTAGATAATTATTTTCATAACATTTAATGCCATGGATCTCCGCAAAGTAACGCCTGATACTATAATAAAAAAAATCGTACTTCTTTTATCTTGGTCATCACAAAGTTTGTTTAAATGGATGGATGTTTGTTCCTCTTTCACGCAAAAACCACTGAACGGATTTGGTTGAAATTCGGTACACAGATAGTTTATAGCCTGGATTAACACATAAGATAGTTTTTATCCCGATTTTATCTTCCCATAAGATGATTTTCGAAACTGTTGGCAACAGCTAGTAAGCCCTAAAACCAGAAGTGGCCACAACCTCATACAATTAGTACCTATCAAGGCTGTTAGAAATCAATCAGAAAAGTTGCGAAATTCGACCGACCTAAATAATATTCGTATCAGTTTTACGTACTCAGATAATAACTGAGTGACACATCCAATATTTTTGGATTATTACAGACCTTTATCTTTTTTATTATTTCGATAAATGTCAACAGCCTTGTTCACTATCCCCACAGTGTAATGATACTCAGTAGATCAACCCGAACATTTTTAAAATATGGAGCCTATTGTGTACTATCCGTCTGTCATAGGGGTGTATCATCTGAACCGTAATAGTTAGACAATTTAATCTTTACACAATCATAGTGTATGTTATTATGCCTACACTAAAAACAACTGTTTATTGTTTAAAGGCGCTCCCTCACCACGAGACCTGTAATGTAACACAAAAGTGCGCAATTTGATGCTCTATTGTCTTCGAATTTTCGAATCTGTAACGTTACATTACAGGTGAATGTTCGCGGTGAGGGAGCGCCCTAAGAGTGAGTCCACAATTGCAACATAACTTGTTATGAAACATGGCTGAAGTGACGAGACACAACTTTGTTTTATAACATGTTATGTTACATAGTTTGCAATCAATTCTAGAGGCGTTTTTAATTCAATAAACAATTATTTTTCTAGCTTAACCTGAATCTGGACCATGCCATGAATATTATGATTGATATCCTCAACGCTTCGTATGTGAATATATTGGGTTATCATAGCATCGGTCTCGGGACTGTCTTAAAACAACACCGCGGCCCTAAAACGCAAAGAACATGGTGGTTTTTATTTAATGAGACTTTGATAGTCCCTTCCGCTCCTCCTAGAACTCTCATGTCTTTTACGCTCAGGCTCAAAATGTCCACTTCCCAAAATGTCCACCGGTTGCAAAACGTCCATTTCCCAAAATGTCCACTTCCCATAATGTCCACTTCCCAGAATGTCCAATTCCCAAAATGCACCCAAAAAAAAGGTTTAAACGCAGCATTTCTTCTCCTTAAATACTTCGCTAGTTGTCGTCATCTCAGCTGTCACTTCATACCTAGTTAAATTTCGAACATTTTGTTCGAAGTTGAAATACCGTTTATTTTTATACTATGTCTTCTTTATTATCAGTGAGTGTGTAATATAATATTAAGATTGTTTTTTTATGTGACCGCTTTGCTTTCATATTTTGGTCGAAAATCAATAGTTATTGTGTACGGATAATGGACTGAAAAGAGTGGGTGGTGTTGGGCTAAATAACGTGTTATTGGGTTATTAAAGAGGCCTATTTTGTCTAGCAGTGGACTGTTGTAGACCATGATGATGATGATGAATGTAGTATCTACCTAATGAAAATCGAAAGAGTCTAGTAAAAAATCGGTTTATTTCTTTCTTTTAAGGTGCTCCCACATCTATCGACGCGGAATCGGCTTTTTCCGTCGCCCTTTCTCTTTCTGTCGCTTAGAACTGCCATTTGCTAGACCGAGACAATGCGATAGCACGCGGCCGCCTCAAGGATTCCGCCGCGTGCTATCGCATTATGCTTTCTGTCTCGGTCTAGTAAATGGCAGTTCTAAGCGACAGAAAGAGAAAGGGCGACGGAAAAGCCGATTCCGCGTCGATAGATGTGGGAGCACCCTTAGTCACCTGTATTCTAAATGATTTTATTGAGATTATTGTTTGAAAACTTTGAATAGAATATGGATTATAATTCACCATGTAACGTTTTTCTGTCTGTTGCAGCCCGGACATCATTATTTTATAGCAACATCGAAATGTGGGTATACAATAAAACCCTACCTAACTCTTAGAAAAGTCCAGTCGCAATGTTAGAAAGTAAATTAACAGAATCTCTCAAATGCACTTTCAGACATTCCAACACAGTACTTCGAGTAAATCTGTCGTGGTCACGACGTCACTACAAAGTTCATTGCAAAGCATAGCTGTGTCACGATGCGGGCGCATTCCTTTGATGTGCACGCTACAGCACTTTCACAGTTGACCGCTGAAAACTTCAAACTAAATGCAACCTTATACAAAAGGGAATAAATATCAGTATGGTTCTGATATAACTTGTCAGGGACAGCAGCTTAACATAAACCTTATGTTCACAATAATAGAGTTTACTTTTAATTTTCCATTGACAAATTGTGTACTATGTACAATGTACATGAAGTACAGTGCTGGCTGCGGTTTTACTTGATTCACGAATTCCGACTCTAAATGTTAACACATTTAAGTTTCGATTGAATTCTGTCAATAGTTGTTTTTGAGTTTTGCAGCTAGAAAGCGGTTTATTTGTATTTGATGTATCTACTTTAATGAAAAATAAATAAAATGTTAGGAACAAGTATCTAGTTTTAATTCCGTGAGACAAAAATTCAGGGATGCAGGATGCAGTAACATGCAAATGCACATACAGGATGCATTCCCAACCCTCCCGTCCTCGCTTTACTGTCGATAAAATTTGTCCTAAATGGAAAAAAAACCATTCCTTATTTTTAAACGCACGCCGACCGAAACTGATTTTTCAGCCGAAACCGAAACCGAAACCGAACTTTCGGCCTTGCTCTCAGTTTCGGCCGAAACCGAAACCGAAACCGAAACTTTTTAAAATTTTATAATTAAGTACGATTATTTTCTGTTTTTTTTTACATTAATTAACACATAAGAAAAAGTGTCAAATATACAGGCTTAACTTTTCAACTGGGCGTGGATGGCTATATCCAAACTAAACTATGAGGAATATCGAAAAACGTTGAATAGAGTCTCGAGACTGATTTTGACGAAAACTAAAACTGAGTCATTGGATTTAAGAAAAATCAATAATCCTGGCCAGGAATAGAAACCGCTAATTTCGGAAAAAAACACACCCTGTATCACCATTCGATAGTGTTGCTAATTCTGATCATATTCTGGGAAAAAATGAAATACAAAATTGAAATATAAAATTGCTATTTTTCTGTGATATTTAACTTCTGAGCCATAATCTATTCTAAATTATAAAAAATCATTGTTTTCTATGTTTCACTGGATTTGAAGTCTCAACAATCGTACTATGTTCAGCAATACGAAAAGAGTTGAAAAAAAAATAGCATTATTTCAAAGAAGAAACCGTTAACTCAATTAGGTATGCTTTTAATACAGTCACAGCAAAATCCAATCAATAGTCAACTATTGATAAGTTTTTTAATCATTAACGTACGTAACAACCTCTGGGCAGTAAACTCAAAAACATTTAACCTCAAGTCACGATTAAATGGACGTTGGTGAAGTGAACTGGGGCTCAGCCGGCGAGTAAGCATGTGTAGGTACGAATTTTACCGAACGACGACACACGAAAATGCACGAACACTTGAGTTTCGGCAGAGCCGAAAGTTTCGGCTATATTTTGGCCGAAACCGAAACTAAGGCCGAAACTACGTTTTTTGGCCGAAACCGGCCGAAACCGAAACCGAAACCGAAATTTCGGTCGGTCACTAATAAAAACGTGTGAAAAATGATGCTTTTCCTATTTTTTAGCATGGTAAAATCTTCAAATGAGTCGTCCCACCCTAGGTGGAGCGGTATTCTTTTTCACGCGTCAACGAGTGTCAGCATGATGACGAGGTCCCCCTCTAGAGGGCCAAAGCCTGCCGGGGTCGCGGGACTTATGTAATCACCCTGACCCCGGAACATAAATGGCTATTGAAGGACACCGTGGATTTTAGTCGGTACGAGTCTGACAGTCCCTCCCGCCCTGCTCAGGGTGGACTCAATTGATGATTTTACCACGTAAATAAAAACCCTTTATGTTCTAGGGTCACGGTTACCTGTTGTCCTCTTCGCACCTGTAGTCGTCATCCTATCATTCAAATGATGTTTTAAAATACATTTATTATAAGGCGCTACCTCACCGTAAGCATTCGCGTGTCATGTAACGTTACAGATTCGACTTTTATTCAAAAACAAAGTCAAATCATTTATTCCAATTAGGCCATCAAAGAGGCACTTTTGAACGTCGATATTTAAATTTAAAGGGAATAGGAAGGGAAGGGATTGATTCTACACCCATTCGCTAAGGTAGGTTATATGGAGAAGAATGGGCAAGAAACTCCATACTTACTCTTTTTAAAAAATGTTTTACAATATTTTTTAACAGCGTTTGAAATAATTAATGTCAAAGCAATGTACCTTGAAAATCTAGACTAAAATTAAAAAAATAATAAGAAATAAAAAAAGCAAAAAGAAAACTATTGAAATTACACAATTTACAAATATAATTTAAGTGTGTGAGCATTCAAATTTCAACCAGCTTGACTTTTTTTAAGCCCTACATTGTACTATGGAGCAGGACCAGCATGTTTCCAAACATTTTTATCTTGAATATAATCTTCTAATTTATAATATGCTTGTTTACTAAGGGTGTTTTTTATGTAACTTTTAAATTTTTTTTCATTTAGATTTAAGATTTCACTCGGTATTTTATTGTAACATTTAACACAGAACCCCATAAAAGATTTTTGTACTTTAGACAATCTAAAATATGGTTGATCAATTTTATCTTTATTTCTCGTATTAAAATTATGTCTGTCGCTTATTTTATTAAAAAGATGAAGATTTTTCCTAACATGCATTATATTTTCATAAATAAATTGACAAGGCACTGTCATTATATTAATTTTTTTGAATAATTCCCTAAGAGATTCGCGACGACGTAGATTGTAAATTGCTCTGACAGCTCTTTTTTGCAAAATAAAAATAGATTCAATGTCAGCTGCCCGGCCCCACAATAGGATGCCATATGACATAATGCTGTGAAAGTAGCTGAAGTAAACCAAACGCGCAGTTTCGACGTCGGTCAACTGCCTTATCTTTCTAACAGCATAAGCGGCCGAGCTTAGTCGCCCTGCTAGAGATGCTATATGGGGGCCCCATTGTAATTTATCGTCTAACGTGATTCCTAGAAAAACTGTCTGATTAATAAATTCCATTTTTTTTCCGTTCAATAAAATTCCACATTCGCTTCTTCTAACATTTGGTAAAGTGAATCTAATGCATTTTGTTTTCTTTTCATTAAGAACTAAATTATTAACAGTAAACCAATTTTGAACCTTAAGAATACAGTCATTAACAGTGTCTAGATTTTGTGCACGTCTGTCAATTTTAAAAATTAAAGATGTATCATCAGCAAATAACACCATCTGTGGTTGATTTTTTAGTAAATGAGGTAAATCATTAATATAGACTAAGAAGAGGAATGGACCCAAAATAGAACCTTGAGGCACTCCCATAGTCATTTCAGCCCCCAATGAGTTTGTACCGTTTATCTGAACTTTAACCTGTCTATCTTTTAAGTATGAATTTAGTAAATCAAGGGCTTTATTTTTAATACCATAATGTTCTAACTTCAGCAAAAGCGTTTCGTGGTTAACGCAATCGAATGCTTTTGAGAGGTCGCAAAAGATTCCTATGGCATCCTGTGCTTCCTCCCAGGAGTTAAAAATGTTCTTCAATAGGGTAACACTGGCGTCAGTTGTACAACGACCTTTGGTGAAACCGAACTGTTGATCATGAAAGATGGAGTTTCTATTGAAGTGACATAGCAGTTGTGCAAGCATTAACTTTTCAAACACTTTACTGAAGACTGGCAAAATTGACACAGGCCTATAATTGTTCGGTTCTTTACAATCACCCGACTTGAAAAGTGGAGCTACCTTACTATGCTTCATGAGATCCGGAAACACTACTTGGTCTATACTGCTATTAAATATAAAAGCTAAATAAGGTGCCACGGTTTCTATTATAGATTTACAGGCCTTTACAGACATTCCCCAGAGATCTTCTGTTGACTTAATTTTAAGATCCTTGAATGCTTTAATCACAGCTTGGGGGTTCGTGTGCTGAAACCTAAACTCCTTCGGGCAGGCCTTTACATTATTTCTAAGTAAGGCAGCAGAGAGTGCGGGTGACGAATTTAAAGACGCAGTCGTCTCAAGAGGTATATTCGAAAAAAACTTTTCAAATTCCTGAGCTACTTCTACGTCTGTGCTTATAGGGCCATGTGCAGTTTCTAAATTAAATTCGTTATTGCGCTGTTTATTCCTACCTGTCTCATTATTTATAATTTTCCAAGTTGTTTTAATTTTATCATCGGCTGATTTAATTTTATTACTAATATGAATAGCTTTAGCTGTTTTGCATACATTTTTAAAAGTTTTAGAATATTTAGCAACATACTGATGAAAGGTATCATTCACAATGTGTTTCTTTAGACCATAAAGTTCAAAAAGCCTTTCTCTGCTCTTACGAATTCCAGGTGTCGCCCAATCACTAAATAAGAATTTTGTGACGATAGTTTTAGTTTTAACTGGAAACGTGTGAGTAAATTGTGTATTTAAAATTGCAAAGAACTCGGCGTAAAACTCATTTGGGTCATTTATATTATTAAAGATATTTTGATCACATAATTTACTCGCTAGTGTATCATTAAATTTTTCTAAATTTTTACATGTAATTGGCCTATACCTTATTTGGGTTTTTTGCGTAGGTGTGTAGGCGCAAAACGTTATTGTTTGGCCACTGTGATCAGATGGCAATTTATTTATAATTTCCTTATGCAAATAATCACAATTAGAAAAAACATTGTCTATACAAGTGGCAGAAGAAGCTGTCACTCTGGTAGGTTCCATAAAAATATGTGACAAGTTAAATGATTTAAAAAGACTCAACAATTTGATACTATTGGAGTTATTTTCTAATATATTAATATTAAAATCACCACAGATGATGATAGATTTACTACTACTACATACTTTATTTAACACATCTTCCATTATAGAATCGAATATAGGAAGAGTCTGGTAATTTGGGGGTCTGTATACACACACTATAACATGCCTATCAAGCTCAACACAGGACAATTCAATTATGTGTTCAACTGACAGTTCAACAATGTCATTTCGAGTTTTAGATTTAATTGATTTCTTAATTAATATTAAAGATCCGCCATGTAACATACGTTTGCGGCTGAAATGACTAACTACACAATAATTATCATAACAAATTGACAAAACTTGATGATCTTTTAACCAATGTTCGGTAAGGCAAACAATATCAAACTTGGTTGATTCCAAAAACATTTCTATTTCCAGTAGTTTAGAAGAGCACCCTTGAATATTTTGATTAAACAATTTTAAAGTGTGTTGCTCTCCACTTGTTATTTTATACTTAACTAATTTGCTAGAAGAAACCTGTTTATTGTTCACTGATAATGAGTTACTAATTGCAGAGGTTTCTTCTGTTGTCTTACAATCTAGTTTAAAGTAATATCCGGAGTGATCTCCACGACGGGACCGTCTAGTGTACCAGCAGGAAGGGAATGCCCAATCTGAGTAGCAGTGGTCGCCAAGGCCGGTGGTATATTAGGTAGACCCTCCTTCGTACAGCATGCAGGTACAGAACACTGTATCACTATGTTGTTAGGACAACCTAACAACACAGACTCGTCACTTAAACTACTACTTAACCTACTTAACCTAGAATCTAATACATCAGCAACAACATGGTTAATATTATATGCTATCAACATAGCAATCAAATGTCGACATTTCCAAGACAGAGATAAATGTCTCCGATGCAAAACAAAACTACTAACAAAATTGTTAGAATCAAAAAACAACAATTTGTCACTATGACAACATGTCAACATGTGAATGCAACAGTTTAACTTATAAATATGGTTATTTTCACATTCACTTAAACTATCCGAGTAAGGAAAAGCGCACAACATCAGCTTTCCTACGTTTAACTTCAATAAGGAGTCCACACCATCCACTATGTCCTTTTTAGTTACATTAAAGCTATTTCCTAAAAGTAGAACTAAAGAAGAACAGTCCTCCAGATTTGTTTCAGTTATTCTATTTATCATTTGTTTAAAACTTATGTTATGATAACAGTGGTTAGTAAAACTATGGCTTAGGTAGTTATATAATATTTTTCCAAAGCCAGACCCTAACTCATCACTAAAAAGTATAGTTTTACTTGTTTGATTGTGATTATATGTCTTTGCTGGAGAAGCTGATAAGTTAAGTTGGGGCTGAGGGGAGGTGGTTTATTGGCACAGCTGCAAGGGAGATTATTTGTCAGTGACTCATATCTCTCTGCATTGTACTTCACCAAATCCAACAATTCCCCGGCTTCAAACAGACGGTCACTCAACTGTTCCTGTGATTTTTCATATTTTTCAAAAATGTCCTTCAGCAAGCACTCTTTGTATAATAAATCATTTTGGAGTAGCTGAGTATCAGTATCATATTTTTCCCTACATTGATCTAACTCGCTACAGCATATATTAAGACGGTTTGTAAGGATCACACGTTCCTTTCTAAGGGAAATATTTAATTTTAAGAGGTTTTGTTTTTTAATTGATCTTTGTGACCGTTTTATAAATTTCTTAATTTTAATGTATTTCTTTAGTTTTTTGTGACTCATAATAATAGGACACAATGGTATGGTGTCATCACCAGTTAAATCTATGGTTACAGATGGCTCACACACTAAATTGGACTGACTACCAACCAACTCTTGGAAAAGGCTATTGGTGTTAGAAACCTGATCGCTAATCTTAGCAGATTCTGAGAGCGAAAGGGCCTTATGGGCATCACATAGCTCCTGTTCCAGTTCTGATATACGGTGCATGGCCAGATCATAAGTTTCACTGCACTGTTGGAAAGTCAATACTTGATGTTTAAGTTGACTGTGCTGATCGGCTAAGTCCATGTGTTCAATATGAAGTTCAGCCAGTTGGTTCTTGAGGAAGGTGTTCTTTTCAACAACCTTCTGCACCTCCACTTCGCTGTCATCCATCTCCTGGAGAAGTTTCTTGCATTCTGCTTTAGAACGGTCAAGTTCCTTCAATGTAGCTCTCAGCTTTGCTTCCAGCTCCTTGATGGTTGCACTGCGGGTCATCATTTTGTTTTGGAATGTTACCTGAAATGTGTGAAGTTAAGCAGATTAATCTTTTTTGAAAAATAAAGATGTGATATTTTAGAAAAAGGGAGGTAGACTGGGGAAAAAAAATATATAAAAATGGAAAAGAAAAGAAATTAAATTGAAAGTTATTCTTAGTTACAAAAGTTAAAATTGATTAGAAACTAAAGTAATAAGCAAATATAAAGAGATTTACAGGAAATTAAACTGCTCTAATTCTGAATTTTATTTTTTGAAGTTTGACAGTAAAGGTTTGGTCACATTACAGGGTTTTTTTTTAAAGTATTATAGTAAATAACGTAGCTGATGAGCCCTAATTTGTGTAGTATATTATTGAAGTGTTTATTGTCTGGGCGAACGTTTACGTCTTCGATTCTGCTTCCACCAATTGTCAAGCAAAAGGAGTCATAAACCAGTGCCGGTGTGTGATGGACGTTGCTCAGAGGCCGGAGCAGTATTGTTTTATGTTCCGTGTAATGTAAATATAATATACAATTACAGAAACATATAAAATACTCCCCGGGTTCGATGATTGTTTGAAATCCGTCACCGTTGAGATGTCTGTTGACAGCTGGTTTTATAGTCACTGATCTTACGAAGATTTCGCGATAAAAAACACTGTATAACTACTGTTTCATGTATCTTATTCCTAGATTAAACTAAATAACACTTATTTAACTTTATTTTAACACTTTTTACTATTTTTTATAAATTATTTCTAGAGACCGTTTACTTTTGACAACCGGCTACCAGTGTCTTTCATTTCGTTTCATTATCGCATTATATTCAATTTCACTGACTGACGAGCATTCTCTTACATTTAGTATAGATTTGATACAAGGTGCGCATTGTGATGCTCAATTGTCTTCCGTCACTGATTAAAGCTATTGTCAAACAGACTGCAGGCGTGGTAAACGCGGACCGAGGCGTTTTTGTTTGTAATGTATGGAATTGTTTGAAGCCAGTCACATAGACTATCGGATGGCTTTCGTTTTTCTATGTGACTGGATTCAAACACTTCCATATATTATATTACAAATAAAAACGCTTCGGATCGCATTTGCTTCGCCTGTCTGTTTGACAATAGCTTAAATGTTCCAATCCCTAACTTTATATTACAGGTGAATGCTCGCGGAGAGGGAGCGCCTTTATATGATATTACATGACTATTCAATTAGTCTTCCCTCGAAACATATTGGTTTCTTTGAAGATCTTAATTGGTAGAATCCTTGGAAGTGGTATCAATATCCCATTTTCTCAGAATTAAGGCTTTGCTTGATGACGTTAATGAAGTAATTACTTCGGTATCCTTAGTAATATCCAACTATAAATGAGGGTACTTTGTTAGTTTATTTCACCATAATATGTATTATTGTATCGTATTATAAATGTGAATGCGTGCATGTTTGTTTGTATGTATGTTCCATTTTCGCGACAAAACAGCGAAACCAACACTGATGAATTTTGGCACAGAGAGACACGTTAAAAGTTATAGGGAGGAAGCGAGCGAAGCCGCAGGCAGCAGCTAGTACAGTAATAAGCTGAGATTGACACGACAAGTAACCTTACTATTAAAAAAGTTTTTTTTTCTAAATAATGGATGGATGTTTTTAACTGTATCACACAAAAGCTACAGAACGAATTTGCATGAAATTTTGTACACAGATGGTTAAAACCTGTACTGGATAATTCTTATCATAGTTATATCGTCGTCGTGGTAATGATTGAACTTCACAAGTTGTCATCTTCCACCAGTAAGGCCAAAAATAGCGCCAAAATGAAGTAACAACTAAAACAATTTGTTTCCTTTCTCCAACAAGTTAGACAGACTTCAACAAACTTGCCCGGGTGAAAAGGTCATCCTTACAATATTGATATTTTAAATGGAAACTGTTAAAACAACTTTTTCTACCTGAACTTTTGCTCGTCAGTAACTTGGCAGGTGTCCACACCACAAAGCTAAACAATTTGACTTCAAAGCCGTGTTGTTAACGACACGCAGTTTTTCCCCGTTGGCCAAGAACACCTGTCGTGTTACATGGACGGCGTAAAGCGAAAACCTTGTATATACTCATATACTTCACAAATAATATATAAAAAATACTTTTAAGTAATTAAATTCAACTTAGCCCATCGCTGTCTAAAGCCGGAAACACATTATTAACACCCGACGCCACCCGATGAAACGTGATGCGTCTTGGGTCAAATCAAATGTATTGTTTTCTATGACCAGAATCACACTATGAACACCCGACGCGACGACACGCGCTCACTGCACATCGGGTGTCGACACGTTGCGTCGCGTGACGTGTTAAATAATGTGTTTCCGGCTTAAAGCCAGCTCATCTACCTTTCTCAATTTGACAAACTTTAATAGATTTTCAACCTTATCACAATTGTGGAAAGCTAATGTTCGATTGGTAAAATTTGACAAATTGGGGTAGGTTCACCTGATGGCGTCTGTATATTATAATATTCCACAACTATCACACAACGCCATCTAGTCCCAAGCTAAGCAAAGCTTGTGTTATGGGTACTAAACAACTGATGAACATACTTATATATTTCTAAATACATAAATATTATAGATAAATTACACCCAAACACAGAGCAAATGATCGTGCTCTTTACACAAACATTTGTCCTGAGTGGGAATCGAACCACGACCTCCGGCATATCAGTCAGGGTCACTAACCACTAGACCAACAGGCCTGTCAAAATAGCCAGTATATGGCCTATTATGTATCTGAAGCTGCACCATAATCACCCTGTCCTCTGCCTAAACAAGCAGCTGTTTGTTCCAGCCACTTTCTTAAGATCGTCGGTCCATTTAGCTGCGGGGCGTCTCACACTACGCTTGCTGATACGCGGTCTCCACTTCAGGGCTATGCTCCACTGGTCATCGATTCTTCTACAAATATGGTCTGCCCACTGCCAGTTCAGTTTGCTTGCAGTGCAAGCTATTTCGGTTACTCCGTTTCTTTTCCGGATAACTTTATTTCTGATTTTATCCTTCAAAGAAACTTAAAGCATATAGACATCAAAAATGTTTGTGATTACTAACATAAGCTGATCAAATTTTTAAATTGAACGCTTTAGATAGAAAAACGCTGTTTTATACTCGTATTAAACATAAAACTATTTTTTTTTGTATAGAACTTAACAAAAAAGATATCGATTTTTCAAAGCGGTCGTAAACTTTTTTTGATGTGTGTAGCTCCATAGCTTCAATTAAATAATAATTGAAGCTATGGAGTTTTTCAATTGTACATGCTAGGTACAATTGAAAAACTGAATATTACTATCCATGTCTAAAAACTAACTTAGGACCTAAAAATCCCGGTATATTTGTTAAACCACGGCATTTTTTTTAAATTATCAACAAGTTAGCATCAATTCAGATGCTTTAACAGCCCCATAAACAAAATGGCCGCGATAAAGAGGCCAAAAAACAATAAAAAGCGACACATAATGTGCGGTATATTTCTTTTACGCTTCCCCTTACGTGACTGTGACAATTAGCCATAAATTACCTTGGAAATAGGGTTACCAGTTAACAATTTGGGAAGTCCCGACAATAATGGCCGGTTAAAAAGGGGAATCTTTTATATTCTTTTTTTTTATTCCCGGCCGAGTGACTGTCGAGTCAACATCTCCTGAGGATGCCCCGTGGAAGGGCGAAACACGTCATCTTACGCCTTTGTTCGTTGAATTTTAACGAAACATCTTAATATTCTCATCAAAGATGTGTTGAAAATTATCAAATGAGTTTTCCCGATCTAGGTGGGGTAGACTATCAGTCTTCACTGACTAAATCTTACGTTTTGCGTTGCAGTCCCGCGGTAACCCTTTGAAACAGAGTTATCCCTCAATCTGAATGTTCTGATATAATAAATTACTTAATAAAAAAACCGGACAAATCCGAATGAATGGTAACATTGTTGGTAACACTACCTGAATAAGAATGATCATCATGATAATCTAGAGTAGCTCGTGGTTAAATAATTACAGCCGCACAGGCCGTCTTCCGGGTTAAGCCGCGCATGCTGATGTTGGTCTATGGATGGGTTGTTGTGTGTGGATGGCGAGTTTCCTTCGTGTCTCGGAAAGCACGTAAAACCGTTGGTCCCAGCAGTCAGTAGATCTTTGACAATCTTTAATCACAGTCAAAAGCTCGAAAGTCTGACAACCAGTTTTATCATGGGGTATCGTATTACCCAGTTACTGCGTTGTTGAGGTCCGATAGGCAGTCACTCCATGTAAAGTACTGATATCCAGCTGCATCTGGTTCGACTGAAAGTCCACACCAATATAGTTGGGAAAAGGCAGGCAGATGATGATGATTGTCTGTCATTGAACTTAGAAATAATTAATATATTTAAGTATCTATACATATAATAAATTTGTAGAAAAGTGGTGTCTGTACAATGAAAATATACAAAAAAAAAGTAGCAGGGGTTGTTATTTTATCGATGCCGAACCCGAAACTGTAATTAGAATTTTTTTTGTCTGTTTGTCTGTTTGTCTGTTTGTCTGTTTGTCTGTTTGTCTGTTTGTCTGTTTGTCTGTTTGTCTGTTTGTCTGTGTGTTTGTGCACGCTAATCTTCGGAACTACTGGACGGATTTGAATGATTTTTTTTGTTGTTGTATAGGTATTAAGTCCCGTTAACATATAGGCTATAATTTATCTTGGAAACTTGAACACCTGATGCAGAACTGCAACAGACCTGCTAAACTATAAGAGATACAAAAATGATGCCATAGCAAAAATTGTTCCACGTGATGAGCATTTTCTGCTAAGAGAATAAAATTGAAGATCCTGGACACCTGATGTGGAACTTCAAGAGCCCAGTTACACTATAACATATACAGGAATGACGTCTTAGCAAGAGTTGTTCAGCCTGATGAGCACCTTCTGTTGATGTATAAAAATTGAAGATCTGGAACACCTGATGTGGAACTTCAAGAGCCCAGCTACACTATAACATATACAGGAATGGCGTCTTAGCAAGAGTTGTTCAGCCTAATGAGCAACTTCTGTTGATGTATAAAAATTGAAGATCTGGAACACCTGATGTGGAACTCTAAGAGCCCAGCTACACTATAACATACAGGGTGTATTTGAACAGATCACAAAGCCGTTAACTACGCATACTGTACATCTAACTAAGTAGCTTTACGCTAAAATTATCGCTGGGAACCTTTCTCTTTTATTTTTAGGTATCAAAAAAAAAAAAAATTTATTGCGCGCAATGTAAAGCAAACAGGTTTCTGTCGTTGTGTGCGTAGGCGGGCTTCACGCACACAAGCGCGCCTGCTTACGCTGGCTGGAACGCGCTGTGATAAGAACGTATCGGCGACGCGACGTTTAGTTCTACGTTCTTTCGATTATTTGCGGGGATGAATGAAATGAATAAAGTTTCCGTGAAAACAAATAATAAAAATCCTACCGTAAAACCGGCCAACATTGCCCGCTTTTTTTCTTATTTTTGAGATTACGAAAAAAATATTGATCAGAGCTCGTAATCAAGTACACCATGGTAACAATTACTATTATAGGCTTCAAATCACGAAATCTGGAGCTTCTAGCTTTAACAGAATCCGAGAAAAATGCAATTAAAGAGCCGGGCAAAATTATACGCACGACCGTCCAACATTGCCCACCCTTAATTTCTCTAAAACTATCAGCTCTAGAGCTTTGAAAATAAGATATGTTTTAGTGAATCATGCAAAGTTGCAATCCTTCGTGATCAATATATCAAAAACGTTATATTTTTAATTTTACTGAGGTGGGCAATGTTACACTACACACCAGCTGCTTTTTCATACAAACTGAAACGGTGGGCTAGGGTTGCCACACACTAATCTATACATATAATAAAACTGTAGAAAAGTAATTTTTGTACATTAAAAAAAAACTCAAAAAATATAGCCAGGGTGTTAAAGGACAACCAATAGAACCCATTTCTAGCATTTTTAGAATTTTTGTCTGTTTGTCTGTTTGTATGTTTATTTGTTCGGGCATCACGTAAAATGTACGAAAGTTTTGTAGATAACTTTAATACACAACGACTGACCGTAACTTGAAGTAACATTTAGTTTTTGTTTCATTGGAATCGGTTCAGTCTATCAAAAGATATTTGAATTTAAGTGTTCCAGAAGTAAAATTACGGTCAGTTCACACCGAGACGCGCAGGTCAGTAGCGCTATCTAGCTTCGAATGGAAAAACTACTTATTCAAATAATAAATTTAAACATAATTATTTCAACGCACGGCAGATGGCGTTTAAAGAAAACCTGGAATAGAGGTGTTATTGAAGCATATTGCGGTACGGTACTGGACTGGAGTGGAGCGGGTGGAGTGGAGTGGACCGGGTGGAGTGGAGTAGAGCGGGTGGAGTGGAGTGGAGCGGGTGGAGTGGAGTGGAGCGGGTGGAGTGGAGTGGAGCGGGTGGAGTGGAGTGGATCGGGTGGAGTGGAGTGGAGCGGGTGGAGTGAAGTGGAGCGGGTGGACCGGGTGGAGCGGGGTGGAGCGGGTGGAGTGGAGTGGAGCGGGTGGAGTGTAGTGGAGCGGGTTGAGTGGAGTGGAGTGGAGTGGAGTGGAGCGAGTGGAGTGGAGCGGGTGGAGTAGAGTGGACTGGGTGGAGAGGAGTGGAGCGGTTGGAGTGGAGTGGAGAGGGTGGAGTAGAGTGGAGCGGGTGGGGAGGAGTGGAGCGGGTGGAGTGGAGTGGAGTGGAGTGGAGTGGAGTGGAGTGGAGTGGCCTGGACTGGAGTGGAGTGGAGTGTAGTGGAGCGGGTGGAGTGGAGTGGAGCGGGTGGAGTGGAGTGGACCGGGTGGAGTGGAGTAGAGCGGGTGGAGTGGAGTAGAGCGGGTGGAGTGGAGTGGAGCGGGTGGAGTGGAGTGGAGCGGGTGGAGTGGAGTGGAGCGGGTGGAGTGGAGTGGATCGGGTGGAGTGGAGTGGAGCGGGTGGAGTGAAGTGGAGCGGGTGGACCGGGTGGAGTGGGGTGGAGCGGGTGGACCGGGTGGAGTGGGGTGGAGCGGGTGGAGTGGAGTGGAGCGGGTGGAGTGTAGTGGAGCGGGTTGAGTGGAGTGGAGTGGAGTGGAGTGGAGCGAGTGGAGTGGAGCGGGTGGAGTAGAGTGGAGTGGGTGGAGAGGAGTGGAGCGGTTGGAGTGGAGTGGAGAGGGTGGAGTAGAGTGGAGAGGGTGGGGAGGAGTGGAGCGGGTGGAGTGGAGTGGATGAATGGAATGGAGTGGAGTGGAGTGGAGTGGAGTGGAGTGGAGTGGCCTGGACTGGAGTGGAGTGGAGTGTAGTGGAGCGGGTGGAGTGGAGTGGAGCGGGTGGAGTGGAGTAGAGCGGGTGGAGTAGAGTGGAGCGGGCGGAGAGGAGTGGAGCGGGTGGAGTGGAGTGGAGCGGGTGGAGTGGAGTGGAGTGGGTCTTTTCGTCGCTTTACGTTCACGCGCGCTGAAATAGGATTTAGAGTAGGTTTCATCAATTTTTTTCCATACCAACATTCATTAAATTCATTAAACAATATCGAATTCAAATCGATATACAAACTACTCTTATCCAATAGCAATTAAATGGTACTGCCTTTGAACAACAGAGGGTGTTTATTACAAACACGTCAAATATTCTTGAATTCGAAATACAGGGTTTATAAAAGAAAAACGTGGCGAGAATTAAACGCTTCGCACTAAAAAATACATTGTCAAATTCCGACATCCACGCGAACGAAGTCGCGGGCACAGCTAGTGTAATAAATAATAATCTGCTTTTAAATAAAATCTTTTATGAATAATAAATCAGTCAGGTATAATACACACATCAAAAGTGTCTAGGGATCAAGCATTTTTATGCGGATTTCTTGAGATTGAGATGTGGCTTTGTAATAAATTTATGATTTTATAAATTTATATGGATCCTTTTTGGTGCATTTCATAATTTGAATCAGTAAATTCGAGTAAAAGATGAAAATCAGCTGTCAATATTTTCCCTATAAAAACATACAACGCATTGAAGACATTATTAGTGCTACTGTTTCCCTACTACTGATTAAAACCAACGTTATTATGGAGCGGCGACGTCATTTAAGCAGGGAAGAAATGCTCAGAGCCGTGGGAATGATAGAAGCTGGTTCCCGGCAACGTACTGTGGCTTTAGCTCTGAATACAAGTCAGAGTGTTATCAGTCGACTTTGGACACGTTACCGAAGCACTGGTACCGTGGCTGAGCGCCATGGAGGACGGTATCGCTGCACCACACGGAGACAAGACCGATACATTCAAATCTTAACTCGAAGAGCTCCAACAATAACCGCCATGATGTTAGCCGTGAGGCTTCATCACTCTTCAGGGAACTTAATTAGCGACCAAACAGTCAGAAACCGCTTGCATGAAGTGAACCTTCATTCCCGAAGACCGCTACGGGTACCACCTATAGCAATGCACAATCGTAGGATTCGATATCAATGGGCTCTTGAACACAGAAATTGGGCAGAAGAACAATGGCGTTTCGTGTGCTTTTCTGATGAGTCTCGTTTTGGTATGAGACCGGATACAAGACGTATACGACACTGGAGAACCCCTGGACGCCAACAGCGATTAAAATCCTGCCAGGAAGTCCATCCTTATAGTGGTGGAACCATCATGGTATGGGCGGGTATTTGGATCGGCGGAAGAACTGAGTTGATTTGGATCAGAGGCAACCTCAACGCTCAAATTTATGCTGAGACGATTGTATCAGACGTCATCGTTCCTCTACAAGTGCAAATCGGTCCCTTATTTCAGTTAATGCATGATAATGCACGACCGCACACCGCAAGAGTTGTAAGACAGACTCTCGCCGCAGCTAACATCAATGTCCTGCCCTGGCCTGCTCAGTCGCCAGACTTGAACCCGATTGAGCATGCATGGGATATGCTACAGAGAAGAGCTCTGCCGAATATGGAGGGTAATCCAGTCGCAAGAAGACCTTTTTTTGTTGTTGCAACGAACATGGGCGGCCATTCCACAGCGTGATTTGGATGAACTCATTTTGAGTATGCCAAACCGATGTTCTTGTGTTGTTAGTGTTCGCGGTAGAAACACGGATTATTAATTGTTTAAGTTACCCAATAAAATTTTAAAGAAAACTGTTAATTCAGTCTTTTTTTCGAACTTTAATGTTAGTGGTTCAAATGTCAAAAATCCCTTTATTAGGAAAATGGCAAATTTCTTTATGAATGCAAAGGTGACTTGGTTTATCGTTACTGTGACAAACGATAACACTTTATTTGATGAATCCTTAAAGAACATTTTAATTAATATCAATCAGGAGAAAAGTTATTGCAAAAATATATGTTGATCCCTAGACACTTTTGATGTGTGTAGTTATAAATTGCACGTATTATTATACCTAAGGTTAATATTAAAGATTCTAAAACAAATCTTACACAGAAATCTTAAAAAATGGTATAACAAAGATTACAAGAAAAAATAGTCATTGCAAGGCATGCCAGGCAGACGTTGTAACGTAAAAATATAATATTTACTTTTAAAAAGAGTTTTAACATAGGAATTATAAAAACATTTTGGTTGATAAAACTGAGTTAACTCTTACTAGATATATTGGGTGCCATCCCTAACACTATTTTTGCTGTGGGCAATGTTGTCACTCCTATGTTCACGCAAGCTCGGGAATCATTGCCCACTGCATTATCTTGAAGATTTTACGTTTTATTGGTCTCAAACTAGCATAGAAATGAAGCGTGGTTCTTTTTATTACTGGAATATTGAAATAACTTACCTGAGAGATGTCGTACGCTGTCAGTGTGTAAAAACGTAAAACAAGATTTTGGCACCACCTCAGACTAGTACTACTTTAAACATGTCTCGCCGACAACTGAGTGAACTTAGCGAAGTAACTAATATTTAGTTTTGTCAGGAAAATAGTCTAGTTTACCCTAAAGATTAAATAATGTTGTCAGCTATTTAAATTTATTTACAATTCAAGATTTTAGTTATTTTTCGTGTTTGGGCAAAGATATCCGCCAAGGGCAATGTTGGCCGGTTTTACGGTACTGAGATGCACGATGTTCTTAATTATTTTTTTAAGATCGTAAAATCATGGAAAGAGACCTCTGTCCTGTCAGACTTCACCGACTAAAATCGACGTGCTCTTTCGTGTGCCCTTTACGTTCCAGGGCCGTGGTACATCTTTCAAACAATCCCACGACCCCAAGATGTTCTTAAATTAAAAACTCATAAAACACTCACCTACTGTCCATCGCTGATATCATCAATCGGTGGTCTCTCAACACTCACTAACTGCGGTTCAAACTGCCGACCTCCCACGCGGAGACAGATGCGAGCTCTAGTCAGCGTCTCTTGATGAACCAGTTCCAGGATTCCTTCTCGCTCTGACCGCTGCTTGAGTTCATCAAAAACATCAATGATTTTTTGACGCATCTCCGCAGCAGTCTGGCAGGTACGGTCAAACACCCTATCTTTGACGTATCCCCACAGAAAGAAATCCAAAGGCGTTAGGTCCGGTGAGCGTGCAGGCCAATCATGGGGCCCATATCGCCCAATCCAATTGTCGCCGAACAGCTGCGTCAGCTGATCGCGAACCGGTCTCACGATGTGTGGTGGTGCACCGTCATGCTGATACCACACGTCTCGCCGCTGGATCAGTGGCATGTCATCTAACGTGTCGGTTAGGTAACCATTAATGAGGTTGAGGTAGGCAGGTCCGTTCATACTTGGTGGCAAGAAAACGGGGCCCAGTATCTGATTTCCCATGATGCCAGCCCACACATTATGTTTCCACCGTACCTGGAAGCCCGTTTCCTGGGTTTGACGTGGATTCACGGAGCACCAATAGTGTGAATTTCGACGGTTCCACATTCCATTATTTGTGAAAGTGCATTCATCCGTGAAAATAACTTTATTCACAAATCCTCGGTCCTGCCTTAGCAGCCACCTGCAGTACTGCATACGGCGTGTTGTGTCACCCGGCATGAGTGCATGCACGCGATGAATTTTATAAGGTCGTTGCCTATCCCTTTTTAGAACTTTGTGCACGGTGGAATGAGACACCATGTACCTAGCCCGATGGCCATGCCGCCTTCGCAATACTTTAGCCGCTGTACGCACTCCCAAACGAGGGTTGTCTCGCATCACAGATAAGATGGCCGTTTCGGCCGCTGGCGTTATTTGCCTGCCACCCCCCTGTGAAATCGGCACGATAGGCTGATTATCCAACAAACGTTGCACTGCCCGCGTGAAAATACGTGAATCACTAGGCTGGAACGCTTCAGGGTATTGTCTTCCATAAATTCGTAGGGCTTCGGCAGCATTTCCATGCGCCATACCATAGCAGTATACCATATTAACATACTCGCGCGCAGAATAATCATGAAACGGCATTTTCGTGTCTAAAACTTAAAAAAAAAACAAACGCACTAACTAGCAAAAACAAACACAAAAGTACTCAAAAACACACAGAATCTTTGTGTGTTAGCGAGTACACAGTCACAGAACACTCAACAGTAATGTTTTTCGGAAACAAAGACACAAGAAGTAAATTCGATCGTGTCAGAAACCGAACTAAATAAAAATTCTTTGTTTTGTCGGCACGTGGCGGCTGGCAGAGGGGCCAGCGGGTGTCGTGTAGGGCGGCGGGGGTGGGGACGCGCCCGCGCCGCCTGCTCGCACCGCCCTAGCGGGCGGAGCGCGGGCGCGTCGGCTCGTTTTAACATGCGTTTGAACTACCGTGGAGGGCGGGTTCTCATTGACCACAAATGGCGGCCGTCTGCGCACGTACACTCATGAAGAAAAGACTTAAGACAAAATAATAATGTTAGTTAAATAATTTGTGTAATGTTGTAAATGCTGGTTATGCAAATAAATCAAAGGTAAGTAATTTAAAATGTTTATTAAAATAAATTGAACTTGAATTGATTTACTCTTTTGTAATTCTTTGTACTGTCGATACACACGTCTTTGTTGCCGCGGCCGTTTTTTTTGTAAGCTTCGAGTATTTTCGGAGTGGGAAGCGGTCTGCTCCTTCTGCGAGGCAGTTATGCTCGTGAAGGAGGAGGCGGGCCGCGAGCGAGAGAGGACAGCGTCCTCCCTCCGCCCCAACCGCTGTGGTAGGCGCCCGCGGCGTCGGACGTCAGCAGATGATCTCCGGCCACCGTAGGCGCGGGCATGCGGGCAGCGAGTAAAGGGCAACTCGCTGCCCGACCATGGACCATGCCCGGGTCGACGGCGCGTTGTGTCCCACGCGCGCCTCAAAGAGCGTCAGCACACTGACGGGGCCTCTCAGAGGGCCAAAGCCTGCCGGGGTCGCGGGATTATTTCCTTACCGTGACCCCGGAACATAACAGGCTATTGAAGGACACCGTGGATTTTAGTCAGTAAAAGTCTGACAGTCCCTCCCGCCCTGCCCGGGGCCGGAGGACTCATTTGATGATTTTACCACGCTAAAAAAAAAAAAAAGCTTCGAGTATTTGAAAATCTTGTGAAAAATTGTAAAACATTGTACACCAAACTTCTCGAATGTCTATTCAAAGCATTGCCTTTTCCTCGCGGTATTGTGGTGGCTTAAAATAGCAAATAAGTTCAACACAATATCAAATCTCAACAAAAAACCTAACAAACAACGAAACTAAAGAAATAAAAAACAATTTAAAACAAAGAAACACTTCTTTTCGACTGTACTAGACAGCAGTGTGAGAGCCACGATAGACGAATAGCGACTGAGCGGCCTATCACGAGACGCGCGCGCACCAATGGCATCGCTCCGGTCTTGACGCATTCTTCCCGCGCCTCACCCCGCACCTCCAAAGGGACCTAAGTCTAGACAAGAGAGTCATTGACCGTCGGAAGTAATCAGCTGTGCATTTCCAACGTACATTACTGTTCGTAACTTCAAATGCGTAATTTATTTAGAAAAATCGAAAATACAGGTAATGTTTGTTTGTGAAAAAGTTTTGTATTAATACTTAGAATTGGATTTCGTAAAAAAAAGTTAAAAAAAAATGCAACTTTGACCTTCAATATCTCGAGAACCCGTGGAGTCCCAGGTATGGTCTAAAAGAAAAAAATGATCCAAATAATGGGTAGAATACGTGGCTTTCGGCTTCGTTAACGGTCTTTTTCCACCCTGTATAAGGCAATGACGTCTTAGCACGAGTTATTCAGCCAGATGAGTACTCTTTGTCAACTTATAAAAATTGTAGATCTGGAACACCTGATGTGGAACTCCAAGAGCCCAGCTACACTATAATATATACAGGAATGACGTCTTAGCAAGAGTTGTTTAGTCTGATGGGCATTTCCTGTTGTCTTACAAAAATGAAAGATCTGGAACGTCTGGAATCGTCTCGCGCATCCCGTTGTTTTCCCGTCCCCAGGCTCCTAGAATTCGACATCAGACGTTTCAGATCTTCGATTTTGACGTCCCCGACTGCTGGCATAAGCAACAGGATCCGCGTACGAAGTCGCGGGCAGAAGCTAGTTTTTTAATAAAATCAAATGAGTCCTCCCGTGGCGGACCCCCAGGGCGGAGTGGTAAAGACTATCAGACTCGTACTGACTAAAATCCATCGTTTTCCTTCAATGAAAGGTTTCACGCAAAGCTCGGCTTAGATGGCGCTACCAGCACATGGTGTCATTTACTATATGATTAACTTGAGATACACTACACCACAAATATAACCACACACTCGAAGCTACACTTGAACGTAATTGTTTACGTTATGCGCTTGTAGCGCCACTGACGGCTAAAATTCGTCATCATTCAGTCATCATCATCAGCCGGAAGACGTCTACTGCTGAACAATTGAACATAGGCCTCCCCCTTAACTCGCAGCGAAACCCCCTAATGCCGATTAATCAGTCCCGCGACCAGATCTATTTGCCTCATTTTTTTTTTTACTTTTAAACTTTTTTTAATAAAAATTATGCGAACGAAGGACAGTGCCACTGTTGAAGTTTACATGGAAAAGAAGTGCAGAAACATGTTTTTATTTCAATCATAAAAATGTTTTATGATTTAATTTACCACTAGTTCTAGGTCTTAATGATCTATACAATGAAATAGTGCCTGATGCTTCTCACATAACCAAATGTAACTTGAAACAGTTCCAAAGGGTCGAGTCGTAATTATTATTTAATTGGGGTGACCGGGCCGGGTATTTCTATGGAGGCAGGTAGAGTAAACTTTGACAGCAGGTATTACATTGTAGGTACTGTGATTCTGAATTTGCTAATTGTTTATCTGGGGGCACGGCAGTGCCCCGCCAAGTCTCGAGCAAAACGGGCACGGCCGTACCATCTTTTCTCGAAGCGATTCGCGGCTGTTTCGCCCCCCCTATATCTTCGACGTGGACAAAGCTAGGAGTTTAGGTTTTCGGTGAATAATAGTAGGCATTAGAACAAGCTTAAGTTCCAAATTACATGCCAATTGAATGAACAGTTTAGGAGTTACGGTCGATCAAAGTTACACCATTTTGTCACTCACTGACTGACTCACTGACCGATCATCAAAAATCTAAGGTACTTCTAGCAGACTTAGAAACTTCAAATTTTGCACCAAGATAGGTCATTAGCCACATATAAAGGAAAAATTATAAAAACATTAAAAAATAATATACCATAGAAAACAATTTTATATTTGCGGTTTGGCAAGAACATTGTGTATGGATTTTGACTGCATTGTTAACTTTGTTCGTTGTTTAAGTATTCAATTGGATGAATAAATACATAGAATAGAAAACAATAATATAAATGTAATACATAGACTATAATTAATCTAAATTAATACAAAAAGTTCATAATTCATTAAATTAATAAAGCTAAAACTCCATTGTATTGCGATAAATATTGTATGCGCGCTCGATAGATGGCATTGTACCTGTCTGAATCGCGCTATGGTTTCGTTACAGAGCGCAGTCTAAGTAGTACTTTAAAATAATTCAATAATTTTTATTTGATAGCGCCATCTATCTATGAACAACCATTTCGAAACTAAAAAAATATTGTAGCGATATTCAGAGAACTTAAGTTAGCCGGATTAGACAGTAGATTTATTATTGTTACTGAAACAGTTATTTAGGAAAATAGTTTATTAATATAACATAGACATAGTTACATAAATCTAGTTGTTTACGTGTTATTTAGTTTAGTTATTTGTTAGTTAGTTTAGTTCTATTTAGTTTGTTAGATAGAGAATGGGTCCTAAGCAAAAAAGTAGCTGAAGTCCAAGAAATTATGAGGACACCTAAAAAAAAGAAAGAAATAACTTACAAAAAATAAATGAGATCCCACCAAAAACATTAAATGTAAAAAATGCCAAGTCTCTCGATGCAGTCTTTCCATCGTAAAAAGTTTTGAGATCTCACAGAAGCCAAGTCCTATTCAAATTATTTTGTAGTTATAAATCAACATTTTGTAATTATATCAATAGTTTTCTTTATATTATAACTATAGTGACTTGGCAATGAGCACAAATTAACTTGCTGCCTGGAATTATGTGCAAATGTTACTGATGAGACCACTGTGATCAGATTATTTGTTATGTGTGAATCATGATGGTCACTACCGACTACATGTTCCAATACAATAATTAAGAATACCTTACGGGCCATCGCTTTATGAAAGTAAATGATGAATGTTAAGAGAATAAATAAAGTAAATAAAAGAGAATGTTTATGCATGCGGTGTGTGTAACTTTCAACTCCTCCAAATATGCCGTTTTATTTGTTTTTACTTGTGCTCATTGCCAAGTCACTATAGTTATAATATAAAGAAAACTATTGATATAATTACAAAATGTTGATTTATAACTACAAAATAATTTGAATAGGACTTGGCTTCTGTGAGATCTCAAAACTTTTTACGATGGAAAGACTGCATCGAGAGACTTGGCATTTTTTACATTTAATGTTTTTGGTGGGTTTGGGTTTCACGAAGCAGACAGAAGCAAAAGATTTTTCGTTTTATTATACAGAGGTAATATATGCACTAGCAGGCGAGCCGCCCCCACTACATTTCCTCGCTGTGTGAGGTGAAAAGTTGTGTGTTGCACTCGGCAGCAAAGTTTTTCTGCGTCTCGTACCTTTGAAAACTTCGCATCGCTCAGGATTCTATATTTGAACCGCTCGTTACTCTCGCGGTTCAATCTTAGAATCCTTCGCTAGCTCAGTTTTCAATTCAAGTACTCGCGCCAAAAATCAACTTTGCAGCCTTGCATAACAAATAACTATTTCATACTGATGGGCCCGATCAATTTCTCATTTTGTATGAAAAAGCAAAATTTTTTTTTGCAAAGAGAAATGCCCAAAAATATATGGAGCAAAAACCCAGAATCGATTAAAACGACTTATGTGTGGCAAGGTAGAGTATACATACTATAACCCAAATCCAATAATAGTTTTCGATTAAACCATCACTACTTAAAAAAAAATTGTAACTGATAAGTTACGATTTTTTATAACGTTTCAAGTCAACTATATAAATAATGTTTCAAATCAGCTATTTCCTTAAGTTTGCCGTATATGATTACTTCCCAGAATTTGATCCTTATTAGTAACACTATCGAATGGTGTAATAATACAGGCTGTGTTTTTTTTCCAAAATTAGCGGGTTCGATTCCTGGCCAGGACTATTGATTTTTCTAAATCCAATGATGCACTTCTAGTTTTCTTTAAAATTGGGCTCTAGGTTCCTTTCAACGTTTTTTGATATTCCTCATAGTTTCGGATATATGTAGCCATCCACGCCCAGTTGAAAAATTTTCACCCTGTATATGCTGCTGGCCTGTTTGGTTATGGTTTTATGCGAAACGAATAGCGTATTTGTGTCCTCTGACTTAAGGTCTATTTTGTTGTTCATAAATTATTTTAATCGACTCTGGGTTTTTTTTGGGCATTCTTCTTTCCAAAAGTCTTGGAACAAACATTGTTCAGTAACATGGGCTGAGTTACCCCACGAGAAGTTTTGCGCTATTAACGTTACACGTTGTATAAAATACACACATCAAAAGTGTCTAGGGATCAACATATATTTTTGCAATAACTTTTCTCCTGATTGATATTAATTAAAATGTTCTTTAAGGATTCATCAAATAAAGTGTTATCGTTTGTCACAGTAACGATAAACCAAGTCACCTTTGCATTCATAAAGAAATTTGCCATTTTCCTAATAAAGGGATTTTTGACATTTGAACCACTAACATTAAAGTTCGAAAAAAAGACTGAAATAACAGTTTTCTTTACAATTTTATTGGGTAACTTAAACAATTAATAATCCGTGTTTCTACCGCGAACACTAACAACACAAGAACATCGGTTTGGCATACTCAAAATGAGTTCATCCAAATCACGCTGTGGAATGGCCGCCCATGTTCGTTGCAACAACAAAAAAAGGTCTTCTTGCGACTGGATACCCTCCATATTCGGCAGAGCTCTTCTCTGTAGCATATCCCATGCATGCTTAATCGGGTTCAAGTCTGGCGACTGAGCAGGCCAGGGCAGGACATTGATGTTAGCTGCGGCGAGAGTCTGTCTTACAACTCTTGCGGTGTGCGGTCGTGCATTATCATGCATTAACTGAAATAAGGGACCGATTTGCACTTGTAGAGGAACGATGACGTCTGATACAATAGTCTCAGCATAAATTTGAGCGTTGAGGTTGCCTCTGATCCAAATCAACTCAGTTCTTCCGCCGATCCAAATACCCGCCCATACCATGATGGTTCCACCACTATAAGGATGGACTTCCTGGCAGGATTTTAATCGCTGTTGGCGTCCAGGGGTTCTCCAGTGTCGTATACGTCTTGTATCCGGTCTCATACCAAAACGAGACTCATCAGAAAAGCACACGAAACGCCATTGTTCTTCTGCCCAATTTCTGTGTTCAAGAGCCCATTGATATCGAATCCTACGATTGTGCATTGCTATAGGTGGTACCCGTAGCGGTCTTCGGGAATGAAGGTTCACTTCATGCAAGCGGTTTCTGACTGTTTGGTCGCTAATTAAGTTCCCTGAAGAGTGATGAAGCCTCACGGCTAACATCATGGCGGTTATTGTTGGAGCTCTTCGAGTTAAGATTTGAATGTATCGGTCTTGTCTCCGTGTGGTGCAGCGATACCGTCCTCCATGGCGCTCAGCCACGGTACCAGTGCCTTGGTAACGTGTCCAAAGTCGACTGATAACACTCTGACTTGTATTCAGAGCTAAAGCCACAGTACGTTGCCGGGAACCAGCTTCTATCATTCCCACGGGCTCTGAGCATTTCTTCCCTGCTTAAATGACGTCGCCGCTCCATAATAACGTTGGTTTTAATCAGTAGTAGGGAAACAGTAGCACTAATAATGTCTTCAATGCGTTGTATGTTTTTATAGGGAAAATATTGACAGCTGATTTTCATCTTTTACTCGAATTTGATTTACAGTTCCTGATTCAAATTATGAAATGCACCAAAAAGGATCCATATAAATTTATAAAATCATAAATTTATTACAAAGCCACATCTCAATCTCAAGAAATCCGCATAAAAATGCTTGATCCCTAGACACTTTTGATGTGTGTATATGTTATTTTTTTTCGAAACTGCTAGAAGGTACTTTCGTAATTATTATTTAATTAAGGCCGGGTTCGGTCGTTATAATTTAATACCTGTTATACGTCAGTCATAAGTAACGCGATACATAGCGTAAAGTTGTTATTTACATGTTCAAGCTCTTTGTTTTGAAATGTTCAACGTTGATGTTTGTGTACCTATTACTGGGTTGTTTTGTCGGATTTTTAGACCTCTTAAAATACCTAAATTAACATCGTATTAATAGATTCAGACTTGATAGACATTTAATCGGTTTTTTTTTTTATGATATTACAAGTATCTATCAATATGTTGTAATACATACACAGAACTTAACTAAAAAATACTACTAAATAAAAAATTACTTTTAATCCAACAGATTTTAAATCAAGTATACGCTAACTTAATAATTATTCTTACAAAATATTCCAATCTTGAATGAAGAAAAGCAAGACCATGTTATCGTAGCACTGCTACGAAATTTGCTACGCCGCTAGCGTACTCGGCTACGAGCTACGGCCTACACAATAATGTGCGCACACGCATACACTAGATAGCCGTATCATGATGTGATCTACATGTATTATTATCTAATATTTATAGACATACGAGTATTTTCCTTCTTTCTGTATTTCTGTTCTTGCAAAGATTTAATATGCTATATTGTGAATAAACCTGAAAGCCAAAATAGCACAAAAAATATGTAATTAGCGGAACACGGATTCGCGGTAGGCCACGAAGGAGATGACTTGATGAGCTGGATAAGGATATGGTAGAACTTCAAGGAGGAAGAGTGGTTTCACAAGAAGTGGATGGAGTGAAAGGAGATATTTATCTACGAGTGGGACAAAGTAGATTTAGAAAAAAAAACTTAAAAAAGGGTCCTCACCAAGTCAACAGACAGTCCATTTAATTATAAACTTTATTACCTCTTTCAAACAATGTGACCGCCATATAATATTATGACACTAGTGCTCTCTCAACAAGACTCAATTACCTTTTACTGTCGACACTTTTACAACACGTTTATAAGGTTTACGAGAACAACATCAAATAGAAAGATGTAAGTAGTTTTAGAATCATTTAGTACTCACTTTTCCCAAATAAAGGTTGAATGTTATACAACTGAAGCGTACTATCAAGATGAAATATGATGATGATGGTAAGTATGGTTAGGGTTGCCACCTCTAAAATTTGGAAACCAGGACAAGACGTGTGAAAACCCTGGATTTTAGAGTCCTGGGCCTCAAGTCTGCTAATTTTATTTAACTCAGATGCTATTGATATTCAATTGAGACTCAATCACGACTCCATTACGATTAGAACAAATTTGGTATTCTGCAAAAACTTGTATAAGCTCAATAGAGTCGTAATGGAATCGTAGTGTAATTGTAATTGACTCTCAGTTGAACAGTTATAAGTATTGCCATTAGAGGGTAGAATACCGATAAAGTCCACAATCGATTTACAATTGTAACACGATTGAAGAGCAGACTAGCAAATATTCTGATAGCAGTTCAATGGAATGTCACTGGAAAACCATTGGTCTTAAATTAGTAGCAGAATACCAAATGTAGTTAAAACTGCTACTGAGATCCAATTGATATTCAATTGAGTCATTATTAAATTAGCAGAATTGGGGCCCTGAACCCGGACGTGGGTCGAAGTGCGCACCGTGCGAAGTGCGAAGGGGTGGGGGAACGGTGAAGTGTGCGTGTGTCGCGGGCGGCCCAAGACTTTAAATTTTTAAACGCGGACTACAAATGAAGCCCCCCCCGGACGCTCCCCGGATGCTCTCTAAACTAATGTACCATCTCAAGTTGAATGATGTAACAAAGGTTTTGTTATAATTTTGGCGATTGAAAAAGAATGTCCATAGAGTTTCTTGCCCGTTCTTCTCCATAGAGATACTATGCTTTGGAATGGGTATCTACAGTACTTTCACAGTTTTTATGTCTTGTGACTGGGACTGTAGCATCATACTTAATTTTAAACTATTTTATTTTACTTTTGTCTTTTGACAATTCAAAAGTGCCTGTAACTGGCCTACTTGAAATAAACGATTTTAAGAAAAATCCGTGGAAACCCGGGCGGATGGCAACCTTAAGTAAGGTTATAAACTATTTGTTTTCCTTTCCAATTTAATCTGTTGAGATCCATTTTTGTTTGATTAACAAACATCCAAACAGCCACACTGAGCGATCGACTGCAGGCTACGCTGCTTGCCTCATGTTCGATCCCCGCACGGATCAAATATTTATACAACCTACAAGTGGCTTTCCCGGGTCTGGGTGTTAGTGTATGTAAATTTGAAAGTTTGTAAACGTATACAGAAGAAAATCCTAGTGTATGCAACGTGTTTTTAAAAAGAGAAATACATACTATAAAAATAGATTAGACTTTTTTTGAATTTACATACGTAAATGTAAAAATCTAGTGAGCATAGAGTGTTCGTGTAAACGTTGCCGCGTTAGAATAATTACCGTGAAACTAGTGAGGAGATTTTGAGATTCGGGCTGTGAATATTCTTGCAGAAAAAACAAAAATATTATTATGTAAATAAAAGGCAGTCGACTCATGTAAAATACTGATATTCAGCTAAAGCCACTTTGACTGGAAGCCGTACCCGACATAGTTGGAAAAAAGCTAAGCAGATGATGATGATGATCGTTGGTATTTGGACCCAATCTAGTTTTGCAAAAAAAAAAAAAACATAAGACATTTTTCTTATTTTTTTTTTAATTTTCATAATAAATTTTAGAAAGTTTTAAGCCTCAGTTTTTATATTAAAACTAGCTGACCCCGCAAACGTTGTTTTGCCATATAAATAAAAAAAAAAAAATAGATAGTAGCCGATTCTCAGACCTACTGAATACACATATAAAATTTGGTAAAAATCGGTAGAGCCGTTTCGGTAAAACATCGCGCTCATGCCTAGTTACGCGTTATAGACACTCTATTCCACTCTCGCTGGGTAGCACCAACAGTGGTCTAACCGTTGAGGAGGATACCTTTGTGCCACGTATCCGCGAAGGTAAGTTCACGAAGGCAAGTTTATGATAACTCTGGATTTGGTTCTCGAATTTTATGATTGATATGGCACGTTATTCAAATTAAATATTAAGCTTGTAAATGTGTTTTTTATGTGAATTAGGTGATATTTATGATGGTTTTTATGACACGTAATTATAATTTTCTACTGCTTTTAAATTCGGCTATATTCATGATTTTGTGACTTTTTCTGATCGATATGGCTGTGATTGCTCTGTCCAAAAAGACCAGAGCAATGATATTTTGCATTAATTGTACGTTATAAAACTATTAAACCATCTTAAAAAAAAGGAGATTGGCAGTTCGGCCTGTATGTGTGTATTAATGTTTGTCCGCGATTATCTCGCGTTTGGCGGAACTGATTTTGATGCGGTTTTCAGAAAAGTGTTAGTTTTATTCTGGGAACGGTTTTAATATAATTATAATTACACGAACCGTCTCGAACACAGACTTGATGACTTCCAGCCTCCCGAACAAGCCGGTTTCCGAAGAGGCTATAGTACCATAGACCACATCCATACGCTGCGGCAAGTTATACAGAAGACCGAAGAGTATAACTTGCCATTATGCTTAGCGTTTGTGGACTATGAGAAAGCCTTCGATTCGGTGGAAACATGGGCGGTACTTGAGTCACTCCAGCGATGCCGTATTGACTATCGGTACGTCGAGGTGTTGAAGTGCTTGTATAATAACGTCACCATGTCGGTCCGAGTACAGGAGCAGAGCACGAAGGCGATTCCATTGAGAAGAGGCGTAAGACAGGGGGACGTTATCTCCCCGAAACTGTTTACTGCCGCAAAGGAAGACGCCTTCAAGCTCCTGGAATGGCAAGGACTTGGCATCAACATCAACGGCGAATACATCACTCACCTTCGGTTTGCCGACGACATCGTAGTCATGGCAAAGTCGATGGAGGAACTCAGCATGATGCTCGATGGCCTCGACCGAGTTTCACAAAGGGTGGGCTTGAAAATGAACATGGACAAGACGAAAATTATGTCAAATGCCAATGTTGTGCCCACCCCAGTCTCTGTTGGAAACTCGGTACTCGAAGTTGTTGACTCATATATCTACTTAGGACAAGCAGTCCAGTTAGGTAGGTCCAACTTCGAGAAAGAGGTCAACTGCCGTATCCAACTCGGTTGAGCAGCGTTCGGGAAACTACGCAATGTCTTTTCGTCCGACATACCTCAGTGCCTTAAGACGAAAGTCTTCAACCAATGTGTGTTACCAGTGATGAGATAAGGCACCGAAACGTGGTCTTTCACTATCGGCCTCATCTCAAAGCTCAAAGTCGCTCAACGAGCTATGGAGAGGGCTATTCTAGGTGTTTCTCTACGTGATCGAATCCGAAATGAGAAGATCCGTAGACGAACTAAAGTCACCGATATACCCCACCGGATTAGCAAGCTGAAGTGGCAATGGGCAGGCCATATTGCTCGCAGAGCAAATGGCCGATGGGGTCGAAAAGTATTAGAGTGGAGACCACGGACTAGCAAGCGCAGCGTAGGACGTCCATCAGCAAGGTGGACAGACGACCTTATGTCGCCGGAAGACGCTGGATGCAGGTCGCTTCCAACCGGTATAATTATGTGGAGATCAAAAGGGGAGGCCTATGTTCAGTAGTGGACGTCCTATGGCTGAGATGATGATGATGAACGGTTTTAATATATAAAACTAATGGATATCTTGTGACATTGGCACATACATCCATTTTGACTTGTATAGTAGATTTTCAAAGACACCGATTTAATTGAATATCTAAACTAAAAGGGAAAAATAAAAAAAAAAGCTTTTTGAAAAAAAAGGAACCGACTTCAAAACCAAACACAAAAAAGTATAAAATAACTTTTCTTTCGGAAGTCAGACGGCCATAGTCAGTGAAATAAAAAACAAAGCCACCGACTTCCGGAAGAAAAGGTATCACTTACATGTAATCTTGTTACACGTATACCAATTGAATATATGACTAAAAACGCCAAAACTAATAATTTTTTATCAATATTCTTTTTTTTTTAATTGGTTTGACCATAATATTATTATGATCGCTCTGGCACCAATTATGATTGCTCTGGAAATTTTTGAACTTAAATATTTCCATAACTGTTAGTGTAAATTGAAGGCCAAAAGTAAAAATATACTATTTGAATATCATACTTTTTAATGAGATACATAATTACCGTTAAATATCAATATCTGAAAAGCACCAGAGCGATCACACGAATACGCCCGTTTTGGAAATCCACCCATCTGATCTATTTTTCGTTGTAATGTATTTAATGTAAAGTTGTAGTAGATTTTAACTATCTCAACAAATGTTCACCAGCAAAACTATAAATGAAATTCAATAGCATAACCAAGTCCTTGTCCAGTAATATCGTATCATCTCATAATATTAAATCATACCTTTAATACACCGTGACTTTTTACACACGATAAAAAACCAGGAAAATGATGATAACGGTTTTGTACTTCTATTTTCTAAAATCCTGAGCATGTCCCAACACTATTTAAAGGTAAAAAGCACATTAAACTTCATCACAACAAAGCATTTACACTTTTCAGAAATTAAAGCTGTTTGCGAAAACGTAAAAATAATAAACTAATTGTTAAAATTACCAAGTGTTTGCGAATTAATTGCTGCGGGGCCGTTTCTGTTTACGAGTCCCTTTGTAGATATTTTATTATTCCGTGGGTTCCTCATATTTTTTAAAGGTCACAATAGAATTATGTGTACCTAAACTGGTTTTTTTCTTTTCTTTTGAAATGCTTTTAAATGATCAGGTAGCCTACCATGACGTTTTAAAGCGTGAGTTTTTAGGCTGTGGGAAAGAGACAGAGCTATACAAGTCGTCTAGTGCCATCTCGTTCTCTGAGCGGAACCACTGACGCTACCAGCTCGCCACCAAGCGAGATGGCTGAACACCCAGGCCCGGAACAACTACTTGCAGATCATACAAATATTTGTTCCCTACGGATTCGAACACGAGACACGCAGCGGTGCAATCCAATCACTCAGCCACTACACCAACCGTGCTTTCGTCATAAAACTAAAAATTTCACTACCAGTGTCCAAATAAAGGTACTACAGTCATATGCAAACCGAATAAAATAATGGTTACGTTTGTCTACGGAACCCTAAAAAGAACATGCATTTTAATGGCAGATCTTCATAACCGTTGACATAATTATCAAACGACACATGCAGCCTACTTCACGAGGCGCATCAAATAAAAAGAGATTCATAAAAAATAATGTTTTCCACGGCGATCTCCGTGTCGGCTTACATTGGATGTAGACTAAAAATATGCAGCGTGACAACAGCTTATGTCTTAAGGCGCTCCCTCACCGGGAGCATTCGCGTGAAATGTAACATTATACACTCGAGAGCAATGAATCCGGGTCACTTAAAGAATCCTAAAAATCTCGGAAACTAAAAATGCTAGGTTAATGCAATAAATTGTATTTAATAGACAATGTAATACTCCTTAAATGAAGGTATTAAAACTTCTTAGTTATTGTAAAGTTATATCATAAAAAAATCAAATTTGAAAAAGGGCCACTTTCGAAGATGGAACTACGAAATTACAGCATTTGGTTTTGCTTTTGTTTGTAATCTGTCATTTATGTGGGTACATAAACCATGTTGATAGTGCTCTATATTCATTATTCAAGCTGAAATTATGTCGCTTACGCCTGAAGAATGCACCAGAATACTTACAATGCTGGAAACCGGCCGGAGTCAGCGCGATACAGCCAGGACTGTCGGTGTGTCGCTGTCAACAGTACAAAGAGTTCTCCGACGTTACGAAGAAACTGGTTCTAACCTACGCAGACCAGGAACGGGCAGAACCAGGTGTACCACAGCACGAGAAGACCGATACTTGGTGAACACCATGCTTCGAAATCGCTTTCTCACAGGAACTGAACTCACCAATCAGTTTCGACGCCTCGGAGGAAGTAACCCAAGTGCATGGACAGCAGTGGCGTAGGGTAAAAAATTTTGAAGGGGAACCCGGACCAAAACGTGAATTCTAGTAACTATAGCTTTGGGCTAATTTTAGCCTTTTTAGTTTAAATATTCAACAACAATTTGGGGCACTAGAATTGTAATATCCGTAGCACCGGTTATAACATCGCCCATGTACTTACATAATAAGCTAAAAATGGTCATAAAATAAAAACTACTTAACCAAACTAAATTAATTTTTATGGGAACAAATGGCAGGTATCGGAAGGCATCGAATAATATAATCCATATAGGTGCAAAGTTCTCATCACTATAAATGAATTAAGTCCAAATACAAGATAGCTGCTATAAACCGTTCAGGAGTTCCCTGAACTGTTCTTCGTTTTCGTCATCAGACCCCTAATGACAGTTGCAACCCGTCTAGGTGAAAAGTTCTCATCACAAATTAATCAAGCTCAAACACAAGGTAGCTGCTGTGAATCGTTGAGGAGTTCTCTCAACTGTCTCTCGGCTCCATCATCAAGATATTATACTCCAGACCTTTATTTGAAATACTTAATGAATAAAACTTACAAACACACCAGTCGCCCCTAAGATTTTTGAAAGTTCCACTCGATTTCTCCTCTGGTCTTCTATCATCAAACCCTGATTTTCTTATCATGGGACCACCTTTAAAATATTTTCTTTCCAACAAAAAAAAAGAATCATCAAAATCGGTTCATCTACGACGAAATTATCCCGCGAACAAAGAACAAAAACATTGTAATATTTACGGATACTTCGTCCGTATTCCGTATAATCCAATGGATATGGACGAATTGAGTGAGTAACCTCCTTGTCCACCTTTTCTGTAGTCGGTTATCCAATTATTACAATCATACATTGAACTTTATTAAAATTCCTAACTCCAAAAATTCTATGTTCACAAAACCATATACTAATCGCCTACAGATCTTAACACCGCGATTCAAAAACGTGACGTAATTGCACAACGCCATCTAGTTGAAAACTTCTAACTAACATAACACTGTTTAATACCAAACATTATCATTGAACTGAACGAGCCATGTTTTTACTGCGCTAACTACGCAAAACTTATCAATTTCAAAAATAATACAAAATCAAATGCAAATGGACAGTTGAAAACAATATAATTATTCAAAACTATAAAAAAATAAGCGAGCCAAAACTAATGTGAATCTGTCATCCAAATAAAACTATCTAAACGAATTACGAAGTCCAGTATCATTCCATCCCGTTCTGGCGTACGCATTTCATATCTCTATCCTTATCATAAGCCGGAGACATTCGGCTTTCCAGCGTCCTTAATTCAGCGGTGTTATGTAGCGTCAAGCTCACGATCGCTACAAGAGGAACTATGATCGGGATTCCTGATTTGCCTTGCGGCTTACAAACCTTTCTGTTTAGCGGGAGTTGAAATTGTTTATTACTTCTTTGATTGTTAGTTTTAGTTTTAGAATGTTTTTCTTTGATTGTTATTTTCACAAGTAATGTAGCTTCGTAAATAATATTTTTTTTAATGATTAATGAAAATCACTGATACTAATATTGCTATATTTCGAAAGTAAACCCGATAGGAATCGGCATGTTAGGTAGCTTAAGACGTCGGCTTGCTGAATCTAACTTAAAACCCCTTAGACCTGCAAACGGCCCTAAACTGGAGCGTGGGCATCGTATTTCAGACTAAGATATGCCCAGAGTCACGTAAATTGGAGTATTGAAGATTGGTCAAAAGTTATGTTCTCCGACGAATCAAAATTTATGCTCTACAAGCACGATGGAAGACACAGAGTGTATCGAAGACCAGGGGAAAGATTCAAGAAAGCATGCATCGAAGAAAAAGTAGCCTACGGTGGTGGGTCTGTACTTGTGTGGGCCGGAATTTCTTCTGAAAGTCGCACAGAGCTGGTGATCATAGAAAACGGCTCTTTAACTAGCGTAAGATATGTGGAAGAAATCCTCAATGATCACGTTGGTCCATTTATGGTCAATTTAGGTGAGGATGCTATATTTATGCATGACAATGCCCGACCTCATACAGGTAGGATTGTGAATGACTACCTTCAAGAGATGAACATTACTCGTATGGCCAGCGCGCAGCCCGGATATCAACCCGATCGAGCATGCTTGGGACGAGCTAGGCAGATGCGTAAAACAACGAAACCCTCCCCCAATCACGCTTCGTGAGCTCAAAATTGCTCTCACAGAGGAATGGGAGAATATTCCCCAAAATCGTATAAGGAACTTGGTGTACAGCATGCCAAACCGCGTAAACGCAGTAATGGAAGCACGAGGAGGCAATACGAAGTATTAAAATTCAAGAAAATCGTAATAAAGTTCAAAAATTTCATGTTTCCTATTTTTGTTTTAAGGAGAGATCAGCAGTTTTTTTCTTTATGTAATTTTGTGTTAATAAAATGTATGGTGACTCATATTTTTTTTACTTTCATTTAAGGAGTATTACATTGTCTATTAAATACAATTTATTGCATTAACCTATCATTTTTAGTTTCCGAGATTTTTAACATTCTTTAAATGACCCGGATTCATTGCTCTCGAGTGTAGATTCGACTTTGAGCATTACATTACAAAAATACCTTCCTGACTGACGAGCATTCGCGTACACTTAGTATAGATTTGATACAAGGTGCGCATTGTGATGCTCGGTTGTTCTCCCTCACCGATGAAATGCTCGCATCTGTAACGTAACAATAAGGCCAGGTTCACACGGCGCCCATTCGATTCGATTTTTTCACGTATACGGTTTTACCGTATACGATGCAGTCGTTCACACGGCAACCATTCGATTCGATTTTTTCGGGCCACGCATGCGAGTGCGTACGATTCTCGAATGGGCGAGTCGTGTGAACGAGACAACGTGAACATAAGCGCCACTGCGTGTCGTATTCGATAAAATCGTTTCGAGACGCGGCGTTCCAGTGACAACTTCGCACGGTATACGGTAAAATATATTTCTCGAATAGGGGATTTTCCCGTATGAACGCCGTGTAAACAATTTTTAAGTTTTCATATATATTCTGTTGTCACTACTCTATTCGATAAAATCGTTTATACGGTATACGGGAAAATAATCGCCGTGTGTACCTGGCCTTAAGCTGAATCCTCGCGGTGAGGAAGCGCCTTTATGTCATATGATACCCGAAACCCTTTGGTAAGTAACCGAAAACTATTTTAAGAAAATTAAAAAAAAAGAGGAAAAAAAACAATTTTGAGGCGACAATTTCGAAATAAATATCAAGAAAGAATAACATAATTATACATCTCTATTGGTATGAGGCCGTACCAAAATTATTTTTTTGCTTTTTAATTAGATTTTTTGTAAGTTAATTTTTTTTTTAAGACTGGCTTTTTATTTTTACATAACGACAACCTGAATACAAAACGAGTATGCTCAGATCTAAAAATAGAGGTAGGCAAGACAGCAAAATGGATAAATGAGGGAGAATCAACAAACAATACAATAAAAATATCTACATACAGCTTGGCAAAAAACTGTAGAAAACCGGAAGTCGCCACTGTCTTCTCGCTACCAGCACTTTGAATGTTTTTTTTTTCACTTATTACGTTAGTTTTATGGCACAATAATAAATCTAACAAACCTGCAGTCTTTGTTTACATCAAATATCAAAGATTTTAAAACGTTGTCAGAAACAAAAAGATTAGTTCCGTTTCAATCCGTTCTGGACAAGCTGTATACTGTACTACTACTATTATAAAGCTGAAGAGTTTGTTTGGTCAAACGTACTAATCTTAGGAACTACTGGTTCGTATTGAAAAAATATTTTAATGTTGGATAGTCTATTGTTGAGGAAGGGTACAGGCCATGTAACATCACAGTACGACCAATAGGAGCCGAGCAGAGAGGTTGAAACCACGAGAAACAGCTGGTGTATATGTTAATGTAAAAGCTCGAACTATGGTACATCCTAAGATTTTCTAGTAAAACCTAAGATTTACCAATTGTTAATGGTAAATGTCCAGAAAGGTTTGCGATCCGAACGTTTACAACCATTCACTTGGTAAATCTTAGGATTTACATAAAGGCACAGTACATGTTGAAAAATACAACATGTCATAACGTGGTTCAGGAAGACGGAGCCCCGCTATGCGGGGTTCCTATTTGCGCATGCATGGTTTAAAGGCACCTAACCAAACCGAACCTTGGGGTGCCCAAGAGTTGTTTAAGAATTACTCATAGTTTTGTTCCTAAAACCAACATCTACCAGCTGACAGCGATAAAACCTAGCACATACTGCATTCGAATTGTAAAACCCCGTAAAAATCGTGCCATTTTAAGAAATACTAACATTCACAAACACAAGTCGGTAAATCCTAAGACTTACTCTTAAATCTTAAGCTTACCATAGTTCGAGCTTTTACAGTAACATATATATTTAAAAACACACAAAATCTACAAAAATGCGATCTGCAGCATAACAATGGTATAACTCGTAACTAAAGAAATCACTTTCAATGGAAAATTTGCATCAACGTAAAACATTTTGCAGGCATTCATCTTTTCAAATCTTGCTCGATGTAAGCGTTTCACATTCTTGTACATTTTCTTCTCAGCATCTGGAACATAATTTAAATCATCGTCATCATCATCACATCAGCCATAGGACGTCTACTGCTAAACATAGGCCTCCATAAATCTTAAGGCGCTCCCTCACCGCGAGCATTCACCTGTAATGTAACGTTACAGATTCGAACATTTCATCAGTGAAGGAAGACAATCAAGTATCACAATGCGCACCTTGTATGAAATCTTTTACTAAATGTACGCGAATGCTCGTCAGTCAGGGAGGTAGTATTGTAATGTAATGCAAAGTCGAATCCGTAATGTTACATCACGCGAATGCTCCCGGTGAGGGAGCGCCTTTACAGTGATGATGAGAGGACTTTAAAATTACTCAATGTTATGGATTTATTATTTACATGTATGAGAAATACTGAATTTGCTTTTTGTCGAAAGCTGAGCATTCTAGATTTTCGATTAAAAATAGCTGTACGTCACGTTTAAGTCACACAATTATGCTAGCATCAGGACTGGTTTCTCATTTAGTTGTGGAACAGTTTTTACAATTTATTTGTACAAAAAAATCAGATTAGGTTCAGATCTGATAATATTTGCTGACTGGTTAATAATAATAATAATTGTAACATAAAAATATAACACCAATTTTATTCTTGACAAGACAAATCGTTGAAATTACTTGAATATAATCATGAGAAGAATAATCGTTTTTACCTGAACAATTTGATTTCGTAACTACTGCACATGAGGTTATAATGTTATCGATTCCTTTGTAGAATTTTTCACAATGCACACACAATATAATCTCACATACGAAAGAAAATATTACCCAGGTGTACAACTTTATGACGATGCCCACTGCTATAAACTGCAACTAATATTAATAAACGTAAATAAATACAACAAATATATTCTATTAAAAGATCACATGACACAATCAACAAATAAAGTTTGTGTTCACTATCATAAGCTTTTTTTTTACTTTTTATGGAAAAACAATAGAATTGTATATTCTCTATATTTTTAAATAAAAATCTAAAAAGAAGAAGAAATCATAATAAAATCTACCGACAACAACTATTTTTTGATTTTTCAAAATGATTGCAAATTTTTTTTGATGTGCGTATGTATAAAAATGTCTAGATGTCATTCTATTATATAAAATGGATACTCACAAATAGTGCTTCGTTTGCTTTTAGATATGTAGCTATTTTTAAAATATTTATGGAAGTTTGCCATTGGATTAAAGTGATGAAGAAAAGCTCTATGCTTTGAAACACAATCTAAAATGAAAAGAACACATTAATTTTCAGTGAGCAATCATTTGTTTCATGCGGTGTCCAGGAAGGCCAACGAAGATATAATACTAGACTACGCATTGCACGATATAACGAACAAAACTATTCTGCCAACTCGCTGAGGTACTACGTAAGCGTGGGGGACGGGGTACTGCGTTGTGATTGGCTAACTCAAGGTCTGTTCTGTCTCAACGTATGTTTACGGCTCACAGGATTGGTCGAAATGAGACGGATATAAGACTTTTTTGCCGAATGTGTTGGCAGACATCGGTCGCCTGTTATTAGGAGTCTAGTTGAGGAAGGCCTTTCAACACTAACAGCCCGTACTCGTGTACGGCGAAAGTTCGTCCTTGCCGATGTACAGACACCAGCAGGTCAACCTACCCGAATGTGTCAGATTTTACCAATAAAACATTAACCTTCTACTCTTGTAATAAGGTCGAAATTCTATTAAAGAAATCTGACAGATTGTGGTAGCTTGATGTGCTGGCGTCTGTACGTGGTGGCTAGGCGCGAAGCGGCGAGCTGTAATATCAAATGTTTAGAAATGTTTGAAACTCGCCACGATGCACCACCAGTGGCGGTTTCGTGTACTTACAAAGTAATGATATGAAATTTCATGATGAAAATTTCCTGTTTAACGGACGTTGCGGCCCGCAGCACCCCTCAGCGCATAGACGTAAGTCGTTAAAGGGCAGGAACGCGATTACAAAGTGAGGGGGCGGCACGAATGAAGCAAAATAATGAAACCACATATATTGCGGTGGTTTCACTTGGATGCGGTGACCGGTGAATTGAAGAGGACGTTTTTTTTGGCAGTTGGAGCAGCTAGTTTACGCGCACGCAAGTTTGAGTAGCCGCGTCGCACCGCACCACATCGTGAGGCTAGGATTCGCGATGACCAACGACGATATAATACTAGACTCCTAATAACAGGCGACCGATGTCTGTCAACACATTAGGCAAAAAAAGTCTTATATCCGTCTCATTTCGACCACTTCTGTGAGCCGTAAACATACGTTGAGACAGAACAGACCTTGAGTTAGCCAATCACAACGCAGTACCCCGTCCCCCTCGCTTACGTAGTACCTCAGCGAGTTGACAGAATGGTTTTTGTTCCTTAGATGGTGCATGCGGAGTCTAGTAATATATCGTCGTTGGCGATGACTTTGAATCGCCTACCAAGGACACCGCGTTATTTCGAACAGAGTTGTCAGACGTACCACATATTCAAAAGAATTCTTGTAGATCTCAAAACATTCCAATATATCAAAATATGCTTGATACATTTTTTTGTAATAGGTTTCACTTTCCCTACGATCCATCTGTTGCGAATGTTGAGTTTGTATGTTCCATAAATAAACTTTATTACACAGAAGCTTCATAAATCTTATAGCGCTAAAATAGTTTAGATCAAAACAAAGGCAAGAAATGGCATGCAAACTATCGGCAATAGATTTGATAAAAATAAAATGACAAACGATAATTAAAATTAGACATCCAAAGATAAACGCGACACTAATCCAATTCCAAATAACAAATCTCTTAAACATAGATTTATCATTAAGGAAGTGAACCTTTTGAATTATCAGAACGAACAACACATTTCTTTTCGTGTGAAGTACATTGATAATATAATTAATGATGAATCCGATAGAGTACAATAACAACTCGATATAGGACGTTAAGTACGTTGCGTTTACATAATATCTGACATTTACGTTGAAATGCATTTCATAGACGTGATAACAGCACACAGTAATGGATAATATCATGACGCACAATGACACCAACTTCGAAACAATGCTGTTTGAATATATAAAGTTATCCTTAATTTGGTATTTAGGACAAAACAATATATTGTGCATGACGCCAAAAGGTAAGAACATCGTCTGAACGTCTTTTTCAACAAAGTTATTCAAAAGAATTGTTACACCGTAACCTAGCCTTTTATTTAAATGTTGTTTTCCTTTTATTATGGACGTCATTTTACGTAGGTTGTGTTCACACAAGTAAATTTTCTTATCACCAATACAACAAATATAATCTTGTTCAAATAAGACGTTTATTAATTGAGTATTAAAAATTTTCCATTAAGAATATGAGACATTATTGATCATTTTATATTGAACAGTAATAAAGGAAGCATTTTTGAACGAATGTGACATGTGTCTATTTTTGTAGACCATGAAATATTTTAACAAATTATTTACATGTATTTGTTCGTGTTACCTCATTTTAATTACGAGTCAAATAATGATAAAGTCGCGACAAAAAAAATAAGCGTTGCCGAACGAACAGAACAAATTCAAAATATACATATATATTGTTTTGAATTTTCTTCTATATTATTTTTAGCATTTAGTTTGATCAGATGTCGTACGTACGCCTTTACATTAGGTAAATTATCATTTTCATAACCTTCAATCCTCTTATTTCGTTAATGGACTTCAGCTATCCACTATCCGCTGATAGACATAATATTTAGTTAAACGATTATGTGTCAGTTCAGTTGTTCGTAACTTTACTCCAAAACTACTGGAAATTAAGTTTTTAACAAACATAAATACGTTTTGCTGCCCTAAATCGCTAACGGCTGACACTGGTCCGGTCTCTTCTCAGAAAAAGATAGATTTGAAAAGTTGGTACAAGGTAGGACCCATAAGAGTGCCCTGTGATACGCCTCCATGGATTAGACACAGATTTGTTACTTTTTGTCATGTTTCACAAGGAAATGTCTGTTTTCTAAATACAATCATTCAGATTAAGTTGTAACATTCGATCGTTATATAGATTTTAATCTTGTACAATAGCCCATCATGTATAATGTGATCAAAAGCCTTAGAAATATCAAAGAATGCAGCTGTACAATATTGTTTAGTTTCAAAGGCCTGGAACAACAGGAAATATGAAAAACATTACTTTTGATCACAGCGCGTATTCGGAGGTTCTAGAATACTGTTCCCGATAAAGATGAATTAATTAAAAAAAATAGGGACAGTTTTGTTAAGCATGTCTTTACAGGTACCCCGACTGTAATAAAAATTTTGGTTTCCAGTTGTCCAATTTTGGAAATTTACTTTATTTTGAACACGGTAAACATAATATAATAAAATATCTAATGGGACACTGTATATTTCTACTCTGTGTCAGCACCTTCATCAAGACTTAATAACGAAGGAAACTGTTAGAATTTTTCCATTTGTAGAAGCAAACCAGTTGGCGTCGGGTTACCCGCTCAAGATTTTATACTTGATAACATTGTTTTATGTCATTTAATAACATTTTCATGTTACTTCAGGTAAAGTTTAGGTGTGTTGGCCAGCAGTAAGAATAATATAGGCGGATTTATGCATATTGTCTACTACATTATCTTTCCTATTCCTTCCTTTTATTGTGAAAGAGTTACAAACATCCACATGTTTGTTACTCTTTCACGCAAAAACCACTGAACGGATTTCGATACAATTTGGTACATAAATAGATTAATAGATTTTTTCATCCCGATTTTATCTTCCCGTGGGATTATTTCAGAGTTACGGCGTTTACGCACTACGTCCGATCCGAATCCGTGAAAATACGGTCCGTCGTAGCCGTAGAACTATTTCTATGGTAGTTTACGCACTAGATCCGATCTCCGTCATCCGATTTCTTTCCGTCATCCGAGAATCTCCGTTTCGGATAAAAAATGACGGACCGAAATAGCCATAGTATTATTTGTATGAACTGCGTACGAGCAGAGAGGCAGCGAGGCGGGCGGGGGGTATGCGGCTGGTTGTCAGAGATCGGAGTAGTACGTAAGCAATATCCGAATTCTGTCCGTGATATTTTTTCACGGGTTCGGATCGGATTCGGATCGGACGTAGTGCGTAAACGCCCTTATCCCGCGCAATGTTGAACCGACCATTTGGGCGTTTAAAACCGGTTTTATGAACCAATCCCAAATGGTCCACATAACATGATTTATAGTGGGTGAAACGGCTGGCAATAGCTAGTACATAAATATTATACTCAAGGATTGTTTGTAGCTAAATAAGGTCCTCTTTTCTATTGATTGTTCAATTTAAATGTTCCAATAATACTATTGGAACATTAGTTTTGACGGCACGGTTAGCGCAGTGGCTGAGCGATTGAACTGCTGAGCTGCGTGTGACCGCTTGTATACGTCCGTTTTTTTCGCCGGACAACGGACCGTTTTTTTACAACGCGAACAATTTACGCCGGTCAGATATCCGGTGCATGTACACACTTTCATTATAAGTCATACACCACCGCGAATCCGGCGAAAAAAACGGGCCGATGTCCGGTGAATAAAACGGACGTATACAAGCGGCCTATCGCGGGTTCGATTCCCGCACGGAGCAAATATTTGTATGATCTACAAGTAGTTGTTCCGGGTCTGGGTGTTTGTGTATGTGAGTTTATATGTTTGTAAACGCATCCACGACACAGGAGAAATTCCTAGAGTGGGGCAACGTTTCCCTCAAATCAAATATTAAATTTGTTTTCCAGTTGGAGTATTCCCTGCCGTACCAGCGTAGTCAACATTTGCAAACGCCAATTTTACATGTTCAAACACTATTTTTTTATTCCCAAGCGGAATTGGACGGTCGACGATCCGGGCTCCGTGGCTGTTGCTGTTGTATTGAGAAATAACGCATGGACACGCCACTAACACTGATGACCGACCTGGGAATCGAACCAAGAAGCTCAAGCTCTGCAATTACGCTTGCGGTCACTATACTACTACAAGCAGCGTAAATTCAGATAAGATGATACCACCGCAATAAATTACTGTGTTGCCAACAAAAAAATCAAAACCGATTTATTTATTGCCAAATCACAAAACTCTTTAATTAAACTTTTTGCGGACCAATCGCTTTGAATCTTAAATAGTATTCAAACTTAAGTATATCTTCTCAAAACAGGCAATTAAGTAATAAATTGGATTTTCCAAATAAAAAATAAACTTATTTAAATTAAAGTATTCACCAATATATTGAAAGAACTTCGATTGCTTATTACCAAAAGTTTCCAACGTATACCGTAAAAAGATTTTCGACCTTTCATGTTTCAAAAGAAAAATATAAGTACCTACTTAATCATAAAGTTAACGTGCTGTTGGAAGTTCAACGGCATTCGTAATTTAGGGTTGACTGAAACGACGTTAGACGATGCGGGGTGTTAGGTATTTTTGTTAGGTTTTTTTCACGCAAAATACGCGCATATGACGTGGAGTTGCGGATACTAGCCCGTTATACAATACAATACTTGAATAGGTTTCGTTACGGAATTTCTTGATTCGGTCGCCGCGCTCAGAGCCCGCGAGATAAAAGCTATGCAATAGCTTAATAATATTTTTTTTTGTTTTAATTTAAAATCGGTTTTGTCTTGGCCTCAATTTAGCCCAAAGTCAAAGATGAGGCCTAAGATGAAACGACATCACTCAGAATGAACTGGAACTCCTGCGCGTGCGCACCGAATGGAACACAGCAGAAACCGTTCTGCGCCAGACTCCCACAGGATGGTGATGTCGAGCCGAGTAGCTCTGCAGTGCCATTTTCTAAAAACACAGCCTTGTGACCAGTGGCGTAGCTAGGCGATAAGGGGCCGTTTATCAAAACATGTTTGGGGCCCTTCTAATTTAAGGGTACAGTTTTGCAGAAAACAGATAATAGCATCCCGATTGGCGTAACTAATGCTATTACTGATGTCATTATAAGAATTTTGATAGACTGATCGTAGTTCATTTGTGACAACTAGGTACTTAATAATATAGCCTTTTTGAAAATTGAGCTCTGTTTCGTAACAGGGAGTTTCACTGCGAGTTTTAGCCGTCTGTGGCGCTACAAGCGCATAACGTAAACAACGTCAAGTGTAGCTTCGAGTGTGTATGTCAGTTAATCATACAGTAAATGACATCCTGCGCTGGTGGCGCCTGCTGTTGCTTTGCGACCTCCCAATGGACGCTTTAAGTTTTTATATGTTTTTATTTTTATTCCAATAGTCGGGGGCCATTGATACTTGGGGCCCTGTAATTGATACGGTTGATACGGCGCGGGCGGCGGCGGTAGCTACGCCTCTGCTTGTGACCGCGCGACTGCAGCATTCACTCAAGTTTGCTGTGCTCTAAGTTACTGACAGCAACTCTAATGGGCCTACCACACGCATAAACTTCACCACAGTTCTGCCTGCACAACCCGGTTTGTACACGGAACACCGGGCGTGCGGTTGGTAAAATTGTGAAGAAACGAGGAGCTTGCGCAAGCAAAACTGTGGTAAAGCTTGTGCGTCAGGCAAGCCCATAACCAATCGTGCGCCGCTAACAAAGAACCCTCGCTCTTTGTGATTGGATGATATCAAAGCCGTCGCATCGAAGAGCCGCATCGTAGAGTCTAACGACGTTTCCTTATTAAGACTCCATAGTACTTCAATATAATCTTACTCGCTCGCACTTGTACGTACAACGCACTATTGCTTGCTCTTTCTTTTAGCTGCCTACACGCAAATCTATTTATTTTACGGCGAAAAAAAAGAAAATTCAAAAAAATAAATAACATAAGACCTGCTTTAGAGTTACTTCAGTTAGTATAAAAAGTTTCATGATCTAATTTTAAGTATTTTATGATTGCCAGCGGTTTATTGTTCAATTTAGAGGGAACTTTGGGATTTTTTTCTATAGAGAAAATTTTATGGAATCATGTTTTCGCCTAACATAAGACCTAACATTAATCCTCAACTTTGCCACATATTTATTTCAAAATTAATGCTGCAGTATTTTCGACATATCACAGGATTCTGCTAAGCCATTTGAGGTAGTATGGGCTCTTAAGAATTGTATAGCTGGGAGGAGTACCAACGCCATTAAGATCGCTTAGAGTCACGATGGTAACAGGTAGGCTGTGGTGCCGTTGCCCGGAGTAGACTGCTACGACTAGGAGGTGGACCCCACCCACTTCAAAACTAACGAAGTTTGGTCAGCTAACGAGCGAGGTTACATGAAAATAAGCAAAACAAGATGCATATTAGATTTGGTTGTCCCGAAGTCCGTGTCTATTTTGGGTATCGGACTGTTTTGGAACTCAAACAAAATTTATAAGAATTGATGATAATTTTCACCTCTGCTCTCGTTGGTCTAAGTAGGTAGCAAGTGAAACTAGCATAAGGTTCTGAGTGCGATTCCCAAATCAGTGTTATTTGGTTTTTACGTGTGGAATTTCCGAAGTGTTGTGGGGTCTAGTATAATAACCAGTTGATGGACATTTATTTATTTATTTATTACATTAAATAGAACGGCCGAAGCCAATTATACTATTTGGTCACATAACAACAAACACATTTAAACAATATCTTACAACACTTTCATGCATTCTTCTCAGAAAAATTCAAACATTCCAACAATAACAACTTCCATTCATCCGCAAATAAATCAAAATCTGGGTTTGAGTCCAGGAGAGCATTGAGATCCCTTAGTGATCTTGGTAGAGGGGAGTTTGACCGTGCAGCGGTACAGACACATAGGCACGCTACCATAGTCATTTTACATGTGACTATTTTACTGCGACGAGAAACATAACTGCCAAAATGCGGGTGTACTATTTTAAGTTTACCTGTATCTAATCCTTCGGAGATTGCAGGCGTGATGTTTTGTTTTATTAATGTGCCAAATTTTATTCAAATCCTTTTAATAGTTTTACAGCGATATATTAAAATACATCATACACCCAGGCTCAAAAAAAAACGTTATAAAGGTTAAAAGTTTGTTTGTTTGCTTGAGAGCGCTAATCTCAGAAATAACAGGTTCGAATTGAAAAAATATTTGTGTTTCATAGTTTCGATCGTGAGAGGTAAATATCATCATGCAACGTCGAGTAGTAGACGAGCTGCGGGGTGGTTTCACCACGGACATCGGCTAGTTTATTATACGAGTAATAGTACAGTATTTATTTTTACATAGAAGCTCGTGGCTAAATAATTACAGCCGCACAGCCGATCTTCCGGGTTAAGGCGGAGTTGAGGAGGTCTGTGGATGGGTGACCATCTGTCATAGCGAGTTTCCTCCGTGCCTCATAAAGTCCGTAAAGCCGTTGGTCCCGGCTGTCATTAGTAGATCTTTGGCAATCGTTACTATTAGCCAGAAGCATCAAAGTCTGACAACTAGTCTGACCATGGGGTATCTTAATACCAAGTTACTAGGATGTGGAGGTCCGATAGGCAGTCGCTCCATGTAAAATAGGTACGGATATTCAGCTGCATCTGGTTTGACTGGAAGCCGACCCCGATATAGTTGGGAAATAGCTGGACAGGTGATTACATAGTTAGTATTTAGAATATTTTCTAGTTACTATTAAATGACAACCCTTATTGTAATAGGTAAGTATTCGGTGTTTTTCTAATTAAACTTGAGTCGAGTTCTGATTGAATATTAATTTTATTTAACATATTAATTACGTGACTGAACAATTCAAATATTTTTGATCTAAAAACTAACAAGTTTTCATAACATTACAATTTAAATGAATTATTAATTGTTCGTCTAATGTGTTTTTATTTCGTAAAAGTTTTTTTACAAAACTTTGACTTTTTATAAGTCTTGAATTTTCTGGAAGCGTTTTCCCAACGAGGGATGTTGTAGTTGGCTTCAATTAATAAACAAATTCAGCTCAATATTTTATCCAACTAAAAATTTTCACGCGCTCTGGTCCTTGATCGGACGGTAAGCTAAGGTAGATGGGACCAAGGAGATCTTGCGCCCCAGATTCCCGCAACCCCGTGGCTTTCTAACTCCTGAATACATTAAAATATTATACTGTTTGAAAAAACGTCAGCCGTTTGTAAATAATTCTGGACAGTACCCTAAAATAACATTGTAGAAAGGGGTTCAAAAGTTCCAATTAACAAAGAAACCCTTTATTAAAACTAATGAAGCGAGTGTCTTGTTTCTCGTATTTTAATTTAAATGTCAATGCTTTTGGAATGAAAATATAATTATTATGGAGAGAGAAATGTTTTGAACAAAGTCATTTAAAAATTAAAAAACGTTGAGTTGAATTTTTTAAAATTTTGGTGTAATAATTAAAAGAAAGTTCTAGACACTCATTGACTTGACGAAACGATGACAAGTTTTAAATACAACGTATTATAACAAATATCTCACATTGATCTATATCTCAAAAGTATAGTTAGTTGATGCGTTCAGTAGTTTAAAGCTTTATAATTTAACTTTACTGATGGTTAAGTGGAGCACAAACCCTAATTCCTCACGGGTAGTTCCCATTGTTCACCCAGCTGGAGAAACAACGGTCCACATCTGATAAAGACAGAAAGTAACATAGTAATTTGACACATGACAAGTAAAACACAAAATAGTACAAAAAAAAAACTTCACGAATCACCCTCAAAAGTCAAAATAAGGATCTAAGTCCTCATCTTCATTAAGTCAAATAGAAACTAGAATTTGTTTCCAGTATTAAAACCCAATAAATTAAAACATACAGTATGTAGACGAGAAGTAATTAACATTCAATTTTGTGTCCAGATTACGACATACGCTAGGGTGGAGAGTGAAGGTCAACGCACATGTGTAAGCTCTTCACTGGAACGATGACACCTCTCCGTGTCTTGTCAGGCTTGTAGACAAACATGCGTTTTTCCACCGTAAGCTTGTCACTGGATCGGCTTAGTACCTTTTTTTGGAGCATCCTTGCTCATTGATATCGGTCAGTGCAGGTTCTATGAAGACACATTTCCTATCTCAAACTTAGTAGATATCATAAACGTAACAAAACTGCCGTTTCAGTATTTGCAACCCGCCACAAATTGGTCAACCCTGAACTAGGTTTTGTCGGGCAGTTCTCGAGATACAGCGATCCCGTTACGATAATCATTAGTGTGATTATGAAGTTTCTCATAAACGATCCTGACTGATCTGAGTTGATGTGATGCGGAACCCATGCAGTAGGTACTAATACGTTTACCTTGTGGTTACATTAAGGAGTTTCATAGCAAGTGTAGCGAAAATAAAAACAGTCGTGAATAAAAATTACGAGTAGCGACATCTATGAAGCGAAAGTTACCCGCCAGTTTAGAACATTTATAGAAAATTCCGTTAATGATTGCCGGGATGAACCCGCCACACGCAACACTGAACACTCATCTGGACGAAAGTATTTTCCTTCTCTTTCCGGCACATCAAGGAACTTTCCACTCTATTCCTCTTACTCCCCCAAAAATCATTCTAGATGGCTCAAATTGAAGCGATGCTGATACGTGTGCATCGACCCTCAGGCGCTACTTTTCAAGAGTATAAATTAAATTTTCACGGTGCAAGCTCACGAAATCCTTTCAACGTAATTACAACTGTGTTTTACTGGTATTTTGGATTTTAAACACACTACAAGTATGTCAAGAAAAAGATTATTCTAAAATTTGTTGGCTCTTCCGTGTCGAATTCTCCATAGATTTTTTACAAGGGTAATTTGCTTATTATTTTTTGCAAAAAAGTTCATAATGGTACTGACAATAATAAACATTGTCATACGCACAATATTCATGTAAAAACTGTTGAATGTAAATCCAATTAACTTATTCATTTGTCAACAGCCAAAATATTCAGACAAAAAGGGGCACTCAGTTTTTAATCATCGCATCGGTACATTTTTGTTTTTTGAACCCTATTCTTCACACAATAGGCCTGTGATTTTATCGTACTGTTGTCAGCAGAACAAGTACCAAACCATCAGCAATCTTATGATAACGAGGGTAAAGATCAATTTGTTTTGACAGCGAAGTAAAATACAACTCCTATTGGGAACAAATCTTCCAGTTCCACGAAATAATTGTTTGAAAAATAAAAGATGAAAAATGTTGTGAAAATTGTCAATGGTAGCGCCGATGAAATCTTTTGTGAGTTCAATTGTTTGGTGAGTTATGAAGAGGGTTCGTTTTATGAATTTATTATTTTTCATAGGTGCGTCCACACTGACCGAGCAGCCTCGCGAGGCATTTGCCGCGCGAGGAAACTATCCCTCGAGGCCGCTCGCTCTGTGTGGATGCTCCTATTTAACCGACACTGGACGGCTCGGGAGCGCGGGCGCTTGCCTCTGCCAAGACACGTCCATACTAACCGAGCTGCTTCGCGTCGCAAATACCTCGAGAGGCTGTTCGCTCTGTGTGGGCGCTCCTATTTAACCGACACTGGTCGGCTCGGGCGCACGGACCCTCGCCAGCGGCAGCGCGGGCGCTTGCCTCTGCCGAGACACGTCCACACTAACCGAGCTGCTTCGCGCGGCAAATGACTCGCGAGGCTTCTCGCTCTGTGTGGACGTGCCTAACAAGTAGGAGTAGAGTATTTTGGTAACCAGCGTTACTAAGGAGTGTCTTAGTAGCCAGTTCTATGTGAACACGGTAGCAATCAATGCTTTGTGCAATAGTAGATTTTGATAGGTACAAGTGGGGATTTGTTATTGCATTTGAGGCTGTATTCCCACCCGAACTGTAGGCGATAGAGTTATGGAGCCGAGAACTGCAACAATAATTAATGTCCTAGTGTATCAAACGTCAATTTCCAATACATTTTCGAAGAAAATATTTTCAAATTATATTTACTATCGTGATTATTGTTTATTAAAGAGTGTGCAAGTGGAAACAAAAACGTGCCTGACGCCACAATAATGGCGCCATCACAGTTTCATTCTTAACGTTGTTGCAAAAAGTCAGTTTTCTCTGGCAAAGCCACGGGTACAAACCAGTTAAGTATATCAAATATTACTCCATCAAATCCTAATAGTCTTATTCAAAATAATTGAGCAGCGTAAAAATAAATTAAATTCATCACAAAGGACAGCTGTTATGAAAACGGTCACCAAATTATACGAAATCCATTACAGGCGCTGACATCAATAAATATTATAAGGGTCCGGATATACCCGGCTTACATGTTGGACAAACGACGCCAATGTTGGATCAAATAAGCAATCCCAAGGCAAATCCGTCTTGGAATTTCTGGATATTATTTTATTGATTTTCAAACGGAATATAAGGGATGGAATTTATAAGACAGATGTGAGTGGAAACGCCGGGAAGAGACGCCCTAGGAAGACCTACACTGAACTTATTGGTGAAGAGTTTCAGAAAGGCCTGCTGCGTAGTACACCAGTACAACTCCTGAAAGCCAGAATCAACAGTGCAGGCAACCACCAAAAAATCGCCGAGACAGCTGAAGCTCGACGTGTCCCGGAGAAAGAATTTATCTGACGGCGTGCTTGTTTGATCAGATCTATGAATGACGATGAGATGAAATGAGTAATGTAAGGATCGTAACATGTGGCGGTCCGTAGTTTCTGCCTACCCCCATGAGAAGGCGTGAGTCTATGTAGGTATGTAGAAGGGATGGATGTACAACACCATGTTGTAGGTAGTTCTAATGTATGAAGGTTCGGAAGGAAGATTGATGAGGGTTCCAACGGCTCCTAGCCTTGAATTCATGTTGCGTTGGCGTTGTTCACTTTCAGTCGGTCACGTACTGTCGGTCGCTTACGGTCGGTCGCCTAGTCTGTCTCGTGTTGTCGGTCGCTTACGGTCGGTCGCCTGGTCTGTTTCGTGTTATCGGTCGCTTACGGTCGGTCGCCTGGTCTGTCTCGTACTGTCGATCGCTTAAGGTCGGTCGCCTGGTCAGTCTCGTATTGTCGGTTGCTTACGGTCAGTCGCCTGGTCGGAATGATGAAATGATCCGCCATTTATTGAATTCATTTGTTACAAAAAATGTGATAAATGAAGAACCGCTCGAACGATTTTGTGCAAACTTCACATAAACCATATCTACTAAATAGTCCGAACAAAGCCTAAACATGTGATTTGGATAGGTGAGCCCGTTCTTGAGTTATAAAATTACAACGAAAAGTGGCATTGATTTTTATTTATATTTTTACTATTCTCCACTTGATAAGTAAGCTACTTTTTAATTTTAGCAATGGACAATCGTATTTGTTCAATTCAAGCCAACATTCAATGAGGCATGAATTACATAAATCGGCAATCCTCGTGTAGGGCAGGACTGACTGGTCCCATAATAACATCATCTATATATATAAAAGGCAAACTGAATGATTACTAATCAAGCCACAGCCCAGACCGCTTGGCCTAGAGACTCCAAATTTGGAACATAGGTTCCTTATGAAGCGTAGGGGAGCACTAAGAAAGGATTTTTGGAAATTCGGCCTTTAAGGGGGTAAAAAAGGGGAGGGGACGTTTGTATGAAACTCGGTCATTTCTGAAGCTATATCGATGAAAATTGGAATATAGCTATTTGATAACAAATAAACGGTTTACGGTTTAAGAAATTTATTTCACTCAAAAAGAATACAATTATTCACTTCTATGAGGAAAAACATCACAATTAAGATAAGCGACGGTTTCGCTTAATAATAAACTAAAATTAGGTTGTAACAAAATCGGTAAAAACTTACAGTGATAAAATATTGGTCAGGTGGTGTTTCAATAGCCTTTTAAAAGTTGGAAGTGATTTCGATTCCTTAATTTCTTTAGGTAAAGTGTTATAGAGTTCAGCTCCCTCATAAACAATAGTCTTTCTACCGTAGTTTGTCCTAGGTGCTCTTAAAATTATATGGTTAGCTTGCCTCGTCATGCGTTTTTGAATTTGAATTCTTTTTGTAAATGTTATTTGTGTGTGTATGTCTCTATTAATTATTTTTCGTACAAGTATGCAGGTGTTATATTTATAAATTTGATCAATATTCATTAGTTTTGTTTCTTTTAAAACTTTTTGAGAAGATGTTAAATAATCATAATTGAATAAGACTTTAATCATTTTATTTTGAGATATTTGTAGTTTTTTAAGGTGAGTTTTGGCAGCATTTCCCCATACTTCGACTAGGTAATCGAGATGAGGTTTAACCATCGAGTTGTAAATAATATATTTGAACCGGAGTGGGAGACATCGGACAATTCCTCTAAGTACACCAGTCAGTGATAGTATCTTTTTTCTTACTTTTTCAATGTGTGGTTTCATTGTAAAATAAAGGATGACGTGTTTCAGGATTTTTGGAAATTCGCCCTTTAATGGGGTCAAAAAGGGGGGAAAGGTTGTATAAAATTCCGTACATTTTAGTATCTGGTTGGTTATTCGGTTGAAAATTAGGCACGATTTGTTAAAGGGGGTAAGGGGAGGGCGTGGGGTTGGGTAAAGTAGGGGGGGTAGCGGGGGGGGGGGGGTGAAATCAGTTAATTTTATTATTTGGTTGGCTATTCGGTTGCACACTAAGCATGATTTGTTAAAGGTGGGTAATGGGAGGGCTTAGGGGGGTTCTCTATTGTGTTAGCTAACTTTTTTATACATAATCTAATGTGACATAATTTTTTTTTTTTATTTATATATAAAAGGCAAACTAAATGATTACTAATCAAGCCACAACCCAGACCGCTTGGCCTAGAGACTCCAAATTTGGAACATAGGTTCCTTATGAAGCGTAGGGGAGCACTAAGAAAGGATTTTAGGAAATTCGGCCTTTAAGGGGGTAAAAAAGGGGGGGAAGTTTGTATGAAACCCGGTCATTTCTGAAGCTATGTCGATGAAAATTGGAATATAGCTATGTTATAACAAATAAAGGATGACGTGTTTCAGGATTTTTGGAAATTCGCCCTTTAAAGGGGTAAAAAAGGGGGGGAAAGGTATAAAATTCCGTACATTTTAGGGGATGGCGCGGTCTTTCAGACCCCGCCATCCCCTTCGTGTTAGGTTACTTTAAACCTTGCACGCAGAAATAGGAGCCCCGCGAAGCGGGGCTCCGTCGATATTTCTAATTGGGTGGTAATCAGTAACAAAACAAACTTTTGGACTTATGTATTTTATGGCAATCGGTTTTATGTATTTTGTATATTATTGATTGTTATATTTATGACAAACGAATTTAGGACATACAGTATTTAGGAATTTCAATGTTATGGCATTTGAAATTATGTGGTATTAAGTTCGGGCAAGTTATCATTCGGACAAATGATGATTAGGACAGAAAAAATTATGTCACATTAGATTATGTATAAAAAAGGGGTACACTACGATAATACGAAAAATTTTATTCCGAAATTCATAAATACGAATTTCAAAATACCGATTTTCATAATTCCGAATGGTTCAAAATTCCTAATATAACAACTCCGATGGATCAATATTCCTATTTTAATAATTCCGAAATTTCAAAATTCCTAACGTTTATAATTACTATTTTCAAAATACCGAATTTCAATAGACCGAATATCAAAAATTCCGACTTAACATATTTTCCGAAACATCAAAAACACGAATACCGAATATTAAAATTCCGATTATTGGAATTCCGATTTGGGTCCGTCAGGTCAAATGTGTCTTGAGGATCCCCGACTCGGACTTTTGAGTCGGGGATCCTCAAGACACATTTTGCTCGCTATTGCATCCTGAGTAATAGCACCACCAAGGTGGGTCAACGGAGCCCCGTTTCGCGGGGCTCCTATTTCTGAGAGCAAGGTTTAAAGTAACCTAACACGAAGGGGATGGCGGGGTCTTTCAGACCCCGCCATCCCCTTCGAACCTAACCTGTCCGTATCGGGGTGTCCCCAGTCTCGAGCTCGCTTCGCTCGCTCTTACATCCTTGGTCGATTTGTTGACTACCACCTACCAAGGTAGGTCGACGGAGCCCCGCTTCGCGGGGCTCCTATTTCTGTGAGCAAGGTTTAAAGTAACCTAACACGAAGGGGATGGCGGGGTCTTTCAGACCCCGCCATCCCCTTCGATCCTAACCTGTCCGAGTCGGGGTGCCCCAAGTCCATGAGCTCGCTTCGCTCGCTCTTGAATTCTATGTTCTCCTAATAACAATAAAAATCCTGAAGGCAAACAGTGAAAGTTAAGAGGATACGCCTCGCCACTCCGTGCCTACACGGGTTTAAATAACACTCTGGGAGTACGGTAGACAAAATTACGTGGAGCCGGTTTTGCACCAGTTCGTTTCTGTCACTGACTTTGTGGAATGAGAAACGAAATTCCGATTTTCAATATTCCGAAAAAATCAGTTTATTCGGAATATTGAAATTCGGAATTTCGTTTTTCGGAATGAGAACTCATCGAGCATTACATTTTTCGAATATGTGAAAATCGGAAAAAGAAGAAATCGGACATACGACTTTCGGTCAAATAAATTTCGAGATTCTTAATAATAGATATTGTAATTTTTAGGTATTATGATATTCGGAGTTTTGAAAATCGGAATATCGAAATTCGGAATTAAATATTTCGGAGTATTTGGGTGTTCCCATAAAAAAGTTAGGTAACACAATAGAGAACCGCTTAGGGGGGGAGGTAAAGTGGAAGAGAGTAACAGGGGGGGGGGGGGTAAAATCAGTTAATTTTTGTGTACACTACGGGTACACTACGATAATACGGAAAACTTTATTCCGAAATTCATAAAAACGAATTTCAAAATACCGATTTTCATAATTCCGATGGTTCAAAATTCCTAATATGACAACTCCGATGGATCAATATTCCTATTTTAATAATTCCGAAATTTTTAAAATTCCTAACGTTTATAATTACTATTTTCAAAATACCGAATTTCAATAGACCGAATATCAAAAATTCCGACTTAATATATTTTCCGAAACATCAAAAACATGAATACCTACCGAATATTAAAATTCCGATTATTGGAATTCCGATTTGGGTCCGTCGAGTCGAAAAGTCCGAGTCGGGGTGCCCCAAGACACATTTTGTTCGCTATTGCATCCTGAGTTATAGCACCACCAAGGTGGTTCAACGGGCTCCTATTTCTGTGAGCAAGGTTTAAAGTAACCTAACACGAAGGGTACCTTCGAACCTAAGCTGTCCGAGTCGGGGTGCCCCAAGTCCCGAGCTCGCTGCGCTCGCTCTTGGATCCTAAGTTCTTCTAATAACAATAAAAATCCTGAAGGCAAACAGTGAAAGTTAAGAGGATGCGCCTCGCCATTCCGTGCCTAAACACGCTTAAATAACACTCTGGGAGTACGGTAGACAAAATTACGTGGAGCCGGTTTTGCACCAATTCGTTTCTGTCACTGACTTTGTGGAATCAGAAACGAAATTCCGATTTTCAATATTCCGAAAAAATCAGTTTATTCGGAATATTGAAAATCGGAATTTCGTTTTTCGGAATGAGAACTCATCGAGCATTACATTTTTCGAATATGTGAAAATCGGAAAAAGAAGAAATCGGACATACGACTTTCGATCAAATAAATTTCGAGATTCTTAATACAGTGAAACCTGGTTAAGTGAGACCTCAAGAGACCTGCAAATCTGTCTCACTTAAAGAGGTATTCCACTTACGCAGTGTCTCAGATATCCAGGTATAAATAAATATCTGTCTCATTTACAGAGGGTTCCATTAATAGAGGTCAGAATGCAGGTTCTCTCAGTTAAAGAGGTGCGATTTATCAAATAAAATAACGTAATAAGTAAACATTATACGTTAATTTTAATATTTATTAGGAATCAATAACCTCCTTTTTTTTGAAGTCGGTAAAAAAGTTACTGAATGTAATTATGTAATGTATTTTTTTTTTAATATGCAATACAAAAATGAATCAAATAAAAATGTTTTTTTTCTTATTCTGGATTATTGATAATTTGAGCCTTCGTATCGGCATTTTTCAAATAAACATCCGTATGATAGTAAAGCAAAACTAAAACTGAAGGCCATTGATGCTCAAAATTAGTTAAGTGCAGAATTTGCGGGTAGAATAAGACTAAGTAATTAAACAAACAAAACGATGTTGTCTCAGTTACAGAGGTTAATACATGTAAAATTTACTTGCTGTCTCAGTTATAGAGGTAACTATGACGATAAAATCGAAAGAACGAATCCCAGTTATAGAGGTTCGCTTCGTCCCACTAACAGAGGTAATACAGTGCCAAAGTGTTGGGACTTCCGCATGAGTAACAGTTATGGAGGTTTCTCACTTATCCAGGTCCCACATAACCAGGTTTCACTGTAATAGATATTGTAATTTTTAGGTATTATGATATTCGGAGTTTTGAAAATCGGAATATCGAAATTCGGAATAAAATATTTCGGAGTATTTGGGTGTTCCCGTACACTACACTACCACTACACCTACTTTATACCTACACCACACTTACCTTAACCTTCCCTGAACTTCCACGATTTTTTAAGACTAAAATCAGCCAAATCAGTTCAGCCTTTTGCAAGTTAAAGCGTGACTAACGAACAGCTATCCATTTTTATACCTTACTTGCTGAGCCGGCAGACGTTGTCCTGCCCAGTAATCAATCCTACACCTACCCTACACCTACTCTACACCTACCCTACACCTACCTCCCTACATCTACCCTACCTACCCTATGTGTTATTATGGATCTTCAGTTACCTACATACCAAATTTCATCGTAAACTGTTCAGTAGTTTTTTGGTGAAAGAGTAAAAAATATTCATCCATTCACACTCATAAACTTTCGCCTTTATAATATTAGTAGGATATAGATATAGATTTAGTATGGAGATTCATTTATCTCCAAACTTAACGCGAGCAAAGCCGCGGGTTCAAGCTAGTTATACATAAGGAGCTTGGATGAATACTTTTGCAGACTAAGTTTAAAAAACCTTTTTTGGCTATACGTCTTTATACTAATATTTTCTCAATACAATAAAGTGAAATGTATGTATATATAGGAATTTTTTCTAGTTAAGTTCTTAATTTAATAATTATGTAACAAACTTACGAGATTAAATAAAAAAAATAGTTTGAAAGAACATTATCAAGAAATACAGTGAAATCTTTATCTTTATTTTATAAAACATAATGTAAAAATATGTAGTTGTTGTGAGCAACAAAAATCTTTAAAAAATGTAGGTAAAAAAACATGTTTATTTCACACTAACACAAGGATATTGTAGACACAATAGTGAGAAGAGACTTAATTCAAAAAAAAAAAACTATCCTGCTTTGTAAAGCATTTATTTACCAAGAAGCTACGGCTCAAGCTCTTGATCCTAGATTATTAATCCTACAGTAGGCGTTGCTGTTAGCAATTTCTATAGAATAACACGTGTAAGGTTTAGTTACTTTTCTGAGTAAGTTTTCTTGAGCTTGGATTACTCATACCTTTTATTTTTGGACCTATAATGTCATCAAATGAGTCCTCTCGTCCTAGAAGTAGCGCAAGGGACTGTTACGTGTTGTGGTTGGTTAGTGCTTCGTGCGAGAGAGATGGCGTTATGCGAAGCCGAAACTAGCCGCAGAATAGGGGTATGAAGAACAGGATCCAAAGTTCCAATTCTCTGTTAAAAGGGGGGATATCTCAGCGATACTGTTGTACTTATCTGGTATTCACACGAAGATCGTTTTAATTCTATAAGCCGGCTAACCCCTTTTCAGTATTAGTTTAATAATATCGATAACTGATTTACAAATATGGACGTAGAATGTTGATGTTGAAATAAACAAACATATCATACAGGAAATTGAAATTCCATTTCAAATATTTATTCAAGTTCTAGTTTACCTTTTTCGAGATGAATTAATTAGCAAAACAGATAGCGGATGAACGTATGGAACCGGGTTTGCAATACGACGATTCATTGTTATTATAGTTACATCTGTTGTTACCCTTATCACGAGTTTTCACTATTTTACTTTACCTACAGCGTCTTTCCAGTATTAACAGCGTTTCTTGTTTGAAAAAATTGAGCAGCGCCTCTGGTGTGCGAAGAAAGAACTATTTTTTTCCGGCTTCTGAGGCCTTATCATGAGTTTTCAGTTATTCTGACGTAAAGTAAACTGAAACTTTGACATTTTTAAATTGAAAAACAAGGAAAAAATTTGTTCCTTCTTCGTACACCAGAGGCGCTGTTCCATTTTTCCAGGCTAGAACAGCTATAAATACTGGAAAGACGCTGTAAAGTAACATAATGAAAACTCGTGATATGGGGACTGATTTCGATTTAATTATTATACGCAACGTTTATCTATGTAATAAACTATGCTGTATTATAGTCGTATTATTAATTACGAGGAACACAAAGTTCGCTGCGGTTTCACTACCTACATTTACCGGAATTTCTGAATATCGCGTTACTATTCCCGGAATTCCGATACCAATTTCACTGTAACACTATCGTATTTCTTCCTGCTTTGATTTGATGAATTCATTGTACGAGTATATTGTGTTCAGTGTTTTCTATAGAGCTTTTAAAATGGTAGATAATCCATAAATATCTTTCTTCTTTTTTATCGTGGTAAAATTATTAAATGACTCGTCCCATCCAGGCAGGAGGGACTGTCAGACTTGTACTGACAAAAATACTCGGTGATCCTACAATAGCCCTTTACGTTCTAGGGTCACGGTTATCTGATAAGACAGTACCGTGACTAAAGTTAAGCTATACATAGATAAGCCAAAATATGGCTTCAGCTCTCATTTTCTATCACAGATTTTTTTTAGCTGAGCCAAACGGCATCACTACGATGTCGATTGGCTCGGCTACAGACGTAATTGATGAAGGGTTTGACAAAGGGTTTAACAGAAAAACTTAATCAGTGTAACAGAATATTACCTGTTATGTGGTGATTTCAGCGGGCATGCGCAGTAATGGGCAACTCGCCGCCCGTCCCATGGACCATGGCCCGGGTCGACGGCATGTTGTGTTCCACGCGCGCCTCAAAGAGCGTCAGCAAGATGACGGGGCTTCCCCTCTAGAGGGCCAAAGCCTGCCGGGGTCGCGTGATTTATCCCATTACCGTAACCCTGGAACGTAAAGGGCTGATGAGGGACACCGTGGATTTTACACAGTACGAGTCTGACAGTCCCTCCCACCCTGCCCTGGGTGGGAGGACTCATTTGATTTCTGGTTCTGGTTCTTGGGGTTTTTGGTTTGGTTTCTGGTTCTTCCTGTATCGTGGGTGCGTTTACAAACATGGAAACTCACATACACAAACATACAGACCTAAAACAATGAGTAAATGGGCAACTCGCCGCCATGGGCCATGCCCGAGTCGACGGCGCGTTGTGTTCCACGCGCGCCTCAAAGAGAGGGCTAAAGCCTGCCGGTGTTGCGCGAATTATATCAATACCGTGACCCTGGAACCTAAAGGGCTGATGAAGGACACCGTGGATTTTAGTCAGTACGAGTGTTACAGTCCCTCCCACCCTGCCCGGGGTGGGAGGACTCATTTGATGATGTTACCACGCTAAAAAAAAACAGGTTCGTAACGCGACATTTTGCGAAAGAGATATTCTGCGAAAGAGATATTCTGCGAAAGAGATATTCTGAGAAAGAGGCATTGTGAGAAAGCGACCTTTTAGGAAGGAGTCATTCTGCAAAAGCGACATTATGAGACAGCTACATTGTGCTTAAGAGACATTTTACTACCAGGAGAAATTTTGCGAAAGTGACATTTTGCGCCTGAGCCCTTGTAGATCATACAAATATTTGTTGCGTGCTTGGAACGAGCCCCCAACACACTGCACTGCAGTGGATCGCTCAGCAACTGCACTAACCACGTCGTCAAGATTAGGCAGTAGATGATGGTGATTTTTTTTTATTAACGTTGTAAAATCATCAAATGAGTCCTCCCACCCCCGCAGGGCGGGAGGGACTGTCAGACTTCTACTGACTAAAATCCACGGTGTCCTTCAATAGCCCTTTATGTTCCGGGGTCACGGTAAGGAAATAATCCCGCGACCCCGGCAGGCTTTGGCCCTCTGAGAGGGGGGCCCGTCATTATGCTGACGCTCTTTGAGGCGCGCGTGGGACACAACGCGCCGTCGACCCGGGCATGGTCCATGGTCGGGCAGCGAGTTGCCCTTTACTCGCTGCCCGCATGCCCGCGCCTACGGTGGCCGGAGATCGTCCTGCGACGTCCGTCGCCGTGGGCGTCGACCACTGCGGGTGGGGCGGAGGGAGGACACTGTCCTCTCTCGCACGCGGCCCGCCTCCTCCTTCGCGAGCATTACTGCTTCGCAGAAGGAGGCGACCGCTTCCCACTCCATCTCGCCCCGCAGCATGGCCGCAACCAATGCCGGGCGCGAGAGGTCTCCGCCTAAGATGATGGTGGTGATGGTGCTATTTTCGTATTATTACATTTCTTATTATTATTTCGTATTATTGCATTTCCACGTTGCCCAAACATTATCCATATCTAAAAACTCAAAGCTCTCTGGTTTAGCATTTAATATTTGTAGTGAGAATAATGAAATGAGCCACGCTTTGTTGTGAATATTGGTGTGGGCTGTCGCTATTGTACGAGGATGTGAAAAGCTGGGTTTTGTAGACGTTTGATCGTTATTTTGATGTCTTCATACTGTATCCTTTTCTGTGGTTAACAACGTTCTTTTTTTGTAGCGTGGTAATCATTAGGTAATGAGACAATAAAGTTTTTTCTGTAATTTGTACACCAACTCAAATACATTTACGAGTATTTTGAAAAATATGCTTTGAAAGACAAGGGAAGTTTACAGAAAACTTCAAAACAGAAACGTTATGACACTTAATTTCCCAAGATATGATTAGTTTTATAACAAACTTATATTCACTGGTTTCAGTAATTCATATTTTATCAGAAAAGTATTTATAAGTGGTGACCATCGTTACTTTCTAACAATAAGCACTTGATGAGGGAGAAGTGGAAATATTTCGAAAAATCTTTAAAGTTCGATATCTCCAAAACCAGTCAGTTAAGACCCCATGATGTCGGGGTTAAAATTGTTGCAAATAAGGTCTATCACCCATTTTAAGCACCCATCGAATTTCAAATGACCCTGTATAATCCCGCGACCTTAGCAGGCGTTTGGCCCTTTATCGGGTGCCCAAAATATGGTTGGAAAAGACTTCCAAAACACCTTTCTCTTCATACATTACTCTCACACAAAATTTACACAACAAACAATATTGTGACAAACAAAAAATAAAATTCCAAATAATAAATACAATTTTCATTACAAAATTCCCGCAATGCATCCTGAATAATAATGCTACATTCGCTTAAATTAAATTCTCTGAAAAGCCGACCTTTTTCCGAATTTCACCGATAAATAGACGCTTTTGCATTTCACGATAGCGGGAACGACACGACACTGGCATATCGTCCTGCCTCGCTCTTCTTACCTAGAAGTGTATGAAACTACCAAGCCTGCCGATATCGTGACGATATCGATAACGTCTAATGTAAAAGCGCGCAATGCCCGAAGCTGTTGGAAGCAAATAAACACGTGTTCGAATCCAACAAGAACTTATAATTCTAAAGGTTATAAACTAACCTAAAACTTTATCTCTTTAATGGTTTATTTTTGTGAAAGTAAGTTCAAACATCCGATACAACCCCATAAACTTTCGCATTTGTAATAGAAGTAAGATAAAATGAAATAAAAATAATGAATTATATCACAACTGAAGCTATTGCGAATGGGTGCTTTCACATTACACGATTAAGAAAGAAAGAAAGAAAGAAAAAACGTTTATTGGCACACGCCACAAGTGCACACAGTAAACAAGAAACAAAGAAAAAGAACTTAACTCTAAACAATTTTTGAAAGTAAATTAATATTATAACTAATGATATGAATAGATTACGATAACGACACGACACTGGGATATCCTGTTTCGATCATTTTCACTAGAAATGTTTGAAACTACCAATACCGCCGACATCGTGTCGATACCATAAAGCCAAGGATACACCAGGGGACAAATGTGCCACGCCATGTATCGGCGACATGTCAAGCGAAGCCGGCCGATTTCGCCTGACATATCTGGCGACATCGCGCGTCTTATGTTACTCGCTACTTCACTCGAAGTAATTGGCGACACGTGTCGCGCGATGTTGCTAGACATGTCGAGAGAAGTCCGGTAACATCGTACTACCTCATCTGACGTCGCTGGCGACCCGTGCCGCACGACATTTGTCCCCTAGCCTATCTTTGGCTCTTGCACTCGTGCCAAATCGTCCGGATGCCCGAACTGTCACGAATTTCCCCGACACTACCCGAATCTATTGCGTCAGGGCTGCGTTGCATGTTCCCTTGACACTAAAATGTCAAGGATAACGGAGTATGAATACAGATGAAGGTTGAAACATAAGTAGTTTCTGCGTATTTTCTACGAATCTACAGCAACTACATATTTAATTTATTCTATATAGACATGTAGTAATATCATGCAGCGATTACAATTTTTTTTAATGATTTGGCCTTAGTAACTTTAACCAAAATCATCAAACTAATATTGTATTTCATGATAGATAAGGGGCTATAAAAATGCAAAATCTCATTCGTTCAACACAGTAACTATTATTTATTTACTTTGGTAACTTACTTAATGTAATACTCTTTTTTAGCGTGGTAGAATCATCTAATGAGTCCTCCCACCCAGGGCAGGGCAGAACGGTTTGTCAGACTTGTACTGACTAAAATCCATAATGCCCTTCAATAGCCCTTTACGTTACAGGATCACAGTAATTCGTTAGTCCCGCGACCACATGAATGTAATTGTAGAAAATGTTTGGGCTGTAGGGAATGTGCTTATAGGCACGCCACTGGTTTGCATACCCATTTCACAAGTGTTATCGAAACATGATTTCAACATTAAAACTTTTAATTTACATCAAAAGAACCACAATTTTCAATATGTGTTATTTATTGGTTAAACTTGATTATGTTAAATTTCGCAAATACCACATAAACCTTTTTGGTATTTCGAATGAAACGAGTATATTTCGTTTGAAAATTAAATTAAATTCTGTTTATGCAACATTTTTGTAAATCGTATTTTGTGTGTTTACTACGCAGATATTTTAATATGCTTATGTACGTTCGTTAGACGCGACGACGAGAACAAATAACGTAGTTTTGAGGATCGCTCGGAGGATCTATAGAATGCTGTAGGACTGCCCCGCTTGGGCAGAACACGCGCCGTGTCCTCATGGAGGATAATTAGGACCTCTCGCGCCCGGCATTGGCCGAGGCCATTCAGTGAAGCAGTCATACTAGCAAAGAAGGAGGCGGGTGCCGTAAGGGAGAGGACATTCTTCACCTCACAATCCAGCCACCACGGAAGACTTGGCGTCTCCCGCGGTGGCTTCGGTGGCATCGGACGACTGGGCAACTCGCCGTCCGATCATGGACCATGCCCGAGTCTGGATTATGCCTGGTTGATAGCAATAGGCTCATCGGCCCATCACATAGACATTAATGGCGAAATGTGGATGTATTATTACTCACAGTCCTAGTACCTCTTCCTTACCTTTTGTATATGAATTCAGTATTCGTTTTCAAAACCACCTTTTGATTACAAAATACCTTCAAATCAAATTCTACAAAGAAACATGACTTTTATTACGTAGCCCATAAAGGCGTAAAACGTAGTAATTAATTATGTCAGAAGGTCTATAATTAATCAAAATACTGGCTTCTGGTTCGTTCGGTTAATGTCGTGTCCGCTAATAACTCGTGTCATTATACGCAAAGGAAATTGACATGAATGGGCAGAAATAGCGGAAGCTGAAAGGAATGACCTTTGAACTTGAAACCTGACAGAAAGGTCCTCTGTCAGGGTCATAAAAATATGGTTATTTAAGAACAGAAAGAAAGAAAATAAGTTTGGTGCTGTGAAGCTGGACTAAAATTGAGACTACTGGTTTTAAATGCTGCCGTGGTTAAGAGAATGCCTTGAGAGATTGCCTCAGCTTGGGAACTCCAGAAGCAATTGAAGGAACAGGGTTCGAGTTATTCCTTACGAGTCTGACAGTCCCAGCGGGAAGACAGATTTGTCAATTTTCCAACCTTGATGAGGATGCAATCCCACTCTATGCAATCATGCGTATGCATGAATTTTTGTCGCGGAATTAAAAGTAGATATTTTTCATAACATTTTTAATGTCATGGATTTCCGCAAAGTAACGCCTGATTCCATAATTTAATTTTCCAACCCAAAAAATACGATACCAAATCAAACCAAAAGCATTTATTTAATTGTCAAAGACAAAAATATATACTTTGTAGTATTCAATTATATTTTTATATATGGTGCTACAGTTCCAGTTACAAGACATTATAACTGTGAAAGTACCGTAGATGCCCATTCCAAGGAGTAGATCTCTATGGAGAAGATCGGGCAAGACACTCCATCAGACTTTACCATCTGTTGGGACACAGGCCTCTCTCTATGAGAGGGAGTGGGCTTCATTGCAGCTAGCTGGCCAAGATTGGCTAGGATATGCCGGTTTCCTCTCGATGTTTTGTGATAACCACTTTGAGAGCAGACTGTGCCTGGCTTGGTTTGAACCCATTACATAGAACTCATAAGTCAGGGCTTATTATTAGCTCCCACTTAGGAGTTCTAGGCCACCACTGAGACTCCGCTGGTCTCGTGGGCAGACGATACATCGTGCGCAATACTGTTTGGAGCGTACACCTGAATAAGAGTGTGTGTTTGACGAACAAATGGTCATCCAAGGCTGAGTGCGACTTTCTGGGAAAAAAAACCGCTTTTTATGATTTTGTGTCGCATTGGTCTATCAACAAAACCTGCCGGCGTCGCGGGACTATCGAATTACCGTGACCCCGGAACGTTAAGGGCTATTGAAGGACATCGTTGATTTTAGTCAGTACAAGTCTGACCTGCCCTGGGTGGGAGAACTCATTTGATGATTTTACGAAGTATAAAAAGTGTTTTCAATTTCTGCTTCAATAGAACTAAAAACGCATTAAAACACAACAGCCGCTGAAAGAAATCTACCTCCGTCATCCCTCTGTTCATAATTAATGATTAACACACAAAGGGTAACGTGGATCGCTTACATTACTAGGGCAACTGTCCCACCGCTGGCGGGGAAACGACTAGGCAGGCATCGACTGTATTCTCCCTCTAGAAATGTACATTTACGAGTATGTCAAATGTCAGCAAAAGAGATGCATATGTACGATTTATTGTGATATCGATGGCAAACATTAAATAGTCGTTTTCAACAATTGAAGACGACAACTTAGTCAAGTTTTTATTTTTATTTTTTTTATAAGCAAAAAATTCGTTTAAACCCATACACACCTTTATTTGGGGGAGGGTGGGGTATCCTCACGCGTACCCTCCTGGGATAAAAGGAGGGATTATTTTAGACTCAAACCGACTAAAAAACCCACTGTGCCTTTAACTAGCATTGTGTCCATTCAGTGACTGCACGTTCTCCTTGAAGTCACTCGGTAAGGAAGTAAGTACCTCCTTTAAGAGCCTTGCTGGTCAGCCCTAAATTCGTCACCCACAAACTCCGAAACGTGCCAGATTCAAAACATGCGATGTATCTGAGAGGACACTATATACTTGCACATGACATGATGTTCATGTTATACACAGAGGCCTTAGAGAAACGTTCTATAGAGCATAGCACTGTTGCTTCTATTATAAACTACATAGCGTTTTCGTTTATCATTTGCCCTTAGTTCTTGCCCACTTCTCGCTAGTTGCCAACGATATGACCGGCGCCTATGGACAATTAATTTTAATGCGTACAAAGAGATTGTATTAGTAGTGCGGTTGAAGGTACACAAGAAAGGGTGAGAACCGGTGTCATGTTTTATTTGTGTGTGGAATTAATTGTTCTGGTGTCCTTGGTGTATGGGTTTCAAGGTTATTCCTCTTCTGCTCTTGATACTGTAAAGGATCGGTATGTTAAATAAAATTTTACTATAACTATATTATAGAAATTAGAAATTGAAATCAGTCGCGAGCATTTGCTGCGTACAGACGTGACAATAACGTAACGCTAACAATATTTAATTAATACTTTAGTCATTACTGTGACCTACTTTAGTACTTGCGTAATACGTAAATGCAATCTTACTTAGTGTGTAGTGTAGTGAATGATGGACACGGAATAGTAAAATTTTAATAAAACAATATGGATAGCAACCCCTGCAGCCCAAAGGGGGCTGTGCAGCCCTCTGCCTCGCCTCCGCAGACGCAAAACCCAGCTCCCAACTCGGACACGATCGAGTACATTGTTTCAACACCCGAGATTCAAAGATGGATGTCAACAATCGAGCAGCACCTAAATGAAGTTTGTTCTATTGCCACGGAGGGCAAACTTAACACGGAGCAGAAGATGAAGATCTCGAATCTTTGTCGTAAAATAGGCTCTGGTATATCACAGATGGCGGTCTTGTATCAATCCCTTAAGCAGAAAGCCATTTACGCCGAACAAGAGATCAACATTCTTAAAGAACAACGGAACCTGAAGGAACATATTTCAGACCTCAAGCAGACGATACAGAACTCCAACTCTACGGGAAAGGCTTCTTTTGCCGACATGGTAAAGAGAGGATCTAATGACTTCGTAAGACCTAGTAATTTAAGTGCCATTGCCATCTATCCTAATGATACCTTCAAAACAAGTGAAGAAACAAAAGAACTAGTTCAGAAGATCATTCGGCCCGATCAAATGAAGCTACACGTACGTGGGGTCAGAAAAACAAGAAATGGAGGCGTCATTATCAGCACCGAGACTCAAGATGACGCTGATAAACTGAAGAACGCAGTTCAGCTCTCCACATCTGGACTCACCGCTGATGAACCCAACAAGCGCAAACCCCGGATCGTGGTTGTGGGTGTCCCGTCTTCGTTGACTGAAAATGAGGTCTTCAAGTGCATTTTCGAGCAAAATGTTGAAGACAAGTTACCAGAGATGACCTTGGAATTATTTTTAGCCACGACAAAACTAAGTCACAAATCTGGGAAGAGAGATGCCGCGACCTGCAATTACATTATTGAAGTCACACCCAAAATACGCAAAATGCTAATGTCTCAATTAAGAATCTTCATAAACTGGTCGTCCTGTCCTGTTAGGGACTTTACTTTAGTGACAAGGTGTTATAAATGCCAACAATACGGCCATGCAGCGAAATCTTGTAAAGAAGTGAACTCAACGTGCGGTCACTGTGGTGAAACAGGTCACATGATGTCCGAATGCGAGAAGAAATCTAAGTTAGATTTCTTCCCTAAATGCGCGACCTGTTTACGCTTTAAAAAGCCAAGTGACCACAGAACGGGAGACGCTGAATGTCCTGCTCGGAAAATAGCAGAGACCAGATATATCAATTCCATCGATTATGAAGACAAATAATGCGTCCTAATAAAAAGACAAACATTCGTTTTCGTTTCTTGATGACTCAATTCGTCTAAGTACCTACGGTGAATTTGCTGCTGTAAGAGCAAATTATTTATCGACCGCCACAATAATGTTGGTATGTGGTTTTTGCTAGTTAAATTGAGTGAGTGCTGACACTGCGTAATTTATGTGTAATTGACATAGTTTGTATCTATTCTAATGTTATTTACCTATGTTTTAAATTTTGTTCTAATGTAATATGTAATTATAGACTTTAAGTTAGATATGTTATGATAAACTAAGACTAAGCTATTTGTTTCACTATTCTAAACATAATTCTGATGTTAAATATTGTTAAGAGATCCAATTCTCCACGTATTTATATTATAGAACATACGCCTGTGATACAGGTTTAACGTACCTAGTACAGGCATCGAATTTTTAGGACTATCATTATTATCAAAGATTTATCTGTATATTTTTACTTATGTTTATTTTAACACTCTCATCGCCATACGGTCCGCCAGCGGGTCGTATATTTTCGAGTAAGGCACGCCACCTTTAAGTTGCACTAACCGAGATCAGCAGGCCGTATGGGCCGCCGGCGTACCGTATCTTTCGCGCTAAAATCTAACCAAATTTCCGTTACTACCTACAAATAATATCGAGTCTGTCACGCCACTCATAACAATCAATTATTAGGACGCCGGCGTCCGCACGGCTTGCAAGTAAAAATACACAATGAGCCCGCCGGCGGACCTATGGCCTGCTAAACTCGTTATAGATTTTTCGCCGCGGCCTGCACTGGTAGGCAAAGCTGCAACCCGCCGGCAGACCGCACGGCCTGCTGCACTGACAAATTCTACATATGGGTGGCGGTGAGAGTGTTAATAAAATATTTGATTTGATTTTTGATTTTGATTTGATTATAATTATATTGATACTTAACTAAAAGACGTGAGAACTCTCAACATTCTGAAACACCGGGCCGAGTCCGGGCCATACCCCGGGCGGGACACGTCCACCGTGAGCCGGCTGAGCCAGTCATTGGGCGTTTTTCCAGACGGCACGGCATGAAAACGTATGGCTCGCTTTTGCACTTACCGGCGCCGGCGCCGGCCCGGCGTTCGTACATTTTTGCTTCACCTACTACTACGCCTTCGCCTGTTACTACATTTTTGTCGCTGGTGCCGGTGCCGTGCGGCATGGTGTAGCGTGAATTCATCATTTACAACGTGCCGGGGCTGGAGCCGGGAAACAATATCCACCGATATTTCTAGAAGTGCCTCTCCGGGCCCCAAGCATGAATCCAAAAAGTACACCACAATGTTCGACACGGCACGGTGTAGCGTGAATCATCCTTAAACGTGCTTTTCAAGGCACGAAGGTAACTAAAAATATAAAATGGGCATCCATCCAGTGACCGACCTAGGCAAGCACGACTTGAGTGTGTGTGAGTGAGTTCTCCCACCCAGGGCGTGACGGAAAGGACTGTAAGACTTGTTCTGACTAAAATCTACAGTGCTCTTCAATAGCCCTTTACGTTCCAGGGTCACGGTTTCCTGATGAGACAGTCCCGTGACAAGATTGACCCCAGACTTAAGAGGATCGTCTACCGAGCGCTCGTCCATACTAAAAGAGAAAACGTTTTCCTACCCCTAAATGTTATCCTATCTCAATGATTTTTTAGAATGCTTCTGACACAGTAAAAAACTAGGTTTATAGGTTTTCTTTTTTTCAAAATTTATAATAGTTTGAAAGTTACAGGCGCCTAAGAGTTAGTTAGTTTAAAAAAAGAAAACTTATAAACCTAGTTCTTTATTGTGTCAGAAGCATTCTAAAAAACCATTGAGATAAGATAACATTTAGGGGTAGGAAAACGTTTTCGCTTTTAGTATGGACGAGCGCTCGGTAGACGATCCTCTTAACCACGAGGATCATTTCATATCGAACAATAATATTAAAACCGTTAACAAGAAACATGGAAGAAAGGTCATACATTGACCTTCAGTTTTCCTTAACCACTGCACTCCGTAGGAGCTAATGGAGTTTTCTCATTACACACAATATTACTAACTTGGCTATTATTTCTTATATTTTCTATTAAACGTCACATTATACCGCCATCTTGGATTTTTAGGGTTCCGTACCCAAAGGGTTCAACAAGACCCTATTACTAAGCCCCTTCGTACACGAAGCGACACAAGTCTCTGATACCATACGACTTTGCCATCCATTGACGCGTGCCTGTGCACGAACCTCTTTAGATTTTTATTGCGATAGTAGACTTGCGTCGCCTTATGTACGAAGGGGCTAATGCCGGCCAGGCAGCCACACACTTTACAGTATACTTGCGCAAATCCAGACTTGCGCAAGTATACTGTAATGTGTTTGGGAAGATACTTGCACAAATTCCTAACATTGTCACTGTCCTGTGTTTGTGCAAGCCTAGATTTGCGCAAGTATACTGGTACGTTTATAAGACTCCACCCGTTTGTCTGTCTGTCTGTCTATTCGTCTGTCACCAGGTATCTCATGCACCATGATAGTTACACAGTTGAAACTAGATAACTGTTAAGGAACCCTTTCCGCGCGAGTTTGGCTCGCACTTAGCCGTTATTTTTATAACTTGAGTAGATTCAGTTGGTTTATGAAAATCATTGAAGAGTTTATTGATAGTAAATTCGGAAGTGGATATGATTGTATCTACCGGCCATTCATTAAGTAATTTTAATAAGAAATCAATCGTTATCGTTAGTAGACGGAAGGTTGGACAAATGGACAATATTAGTACGTAATCTGATCAATAATAAAAATATTGGTAATGACATTTGAACAACATCATAGTGCTGAACAAATGCTTCTGAGACGGTTGGAGCTATTTTTTTTACATTATTATGTCTATTAGATGGACGGCGACGCCGAGGCCGGCCCAGAAAAAGATGGCGAGACGAACTAGACGCTCACCATGAGAGCTGGTTCGAAGCGGCCCAGGAAAAGAATTCCTGGAAGGAATTGGGGGAGGCCTTTGCTCAGTAGTGGGACAGTATAGGCTAATACAAAAAAGAAAGTCTTCTAGCTGGTGATGATGATGAATGACTGGAAATTACCGTGCTACTTAAACGTTAACTTGATCCGTTAACTTGATCCTATATAAATTTTATTCATATTTCGTTCAAGTATCTCCACCATGCTTCACCAGAAGCTCCGATAGCTACAACACAAACGAAACAGCAACAGTCAATAACCTTAACATAAACAATGAACTTAGTTTGGAACTCAGCTGATAATAATATACCTACCCTTGTTTAACTTGCTTAGTTGCGACATAGAGTAACAAATGTATAGAAGAGACTGTCAAATCGAGAAAGAGAGAGAAGAGACGTGATTTTGATAATAAAAGATTTCATAGCGAAAGAGCATGAGTAATGTGTGACTCGCCGTCCCATCATGGACCATGCCCGGGTCGACGGCGCGTCGTGTTCCACGCACGCCTGACAGCAATCTGATGAGGCTCTCGTTAGAGAGCCTAAGCCTGTCGTGGTCGGGACTATAAGGTTACCTTGGCTCTGGAACGTAAAGGGCTGATGAGGGACACGGTGAATTTTAGTCAGTTCAAGTCAGAAATCTCTCGTCCTGTGCTGGGTGGGAGTCATTCGACGATTTTACCTAAACGTAAAGTGAAACAGTGTAAAGCCGGCCATACACGTACCAGTATATACCTACACTTGTGAAAATCTAGACTTGCACAAACACAGGACAGTGACAATGTTAGAAATTTGTACAAGTATCTTCCCACACACGTTATAGTATACTTGAGCAAGTCTGGATTTGCGCAAGTATACTGTAACGTGTGTGGCCGGCATAAGAGTCACTCACTAGTGTCACTTCTAAACAGTTACCATATTCTATGGTCTTGCCCTGTCCTAGGAGCACCGACAACTCACATACAATAGAACTATGTGCAACTAATAATTACGTTCGCAATTTACTGGAAATTGTCCCCAGTGAACTCACATTTATGTAGGTATAGGTTGTGTGCAAATAGTTTAGATTTCGATTCATGTGAATACCTCAGGTGGCTATGTATCCCTGGTACTTTGAAATATTTTTAAATAGCTGCTGCCAGCGGCTTCACCCGGCTACAACTTGAAAATTATCTCACGGGGACATAATATTGGGGTAAAAACTGTCCTGCCTGTTAATCCAGTTTTTGTTCAATAAATATTATTGAAATCTGTTCAGTATTAGTTTTCGCGTGAAAATAACAAACATCCATCCATCTATCCATCCATCCTCAAAAACTATCACGTTTATTATAAGTTGACACTAGTAAAGACTGGCCAATGTGAACAAGGGAAATGTTGAGTGACAACGTCCAACAAAGTTGCAGACACATAGCACGTGAATGTTGAGCGATTGTCTCCGCGACAAGTGTCCTTGTGAAAATGCGGCTTAGCGTTGTAACCATTTGTGCGTCGAAATCAATAGAATGTGTAACAATACACACGCTCCTCATTACATTTTCACGTGACGTTAACTCCAAGAAAAGTCAGAAGAAATCCACATAGGCTTTTATTTTTTAACAATATAGCCACGACATTTTGACGCTTGTGACTTATATTGTAACGAAATGTTAAGGTTTGTCTAAACTGAAAACAGTATTTTATTCTATTAAGGGCTGGTTTTTCAATAGTCAGTTATCCGTTAACTGAGGAATAAAAATGGCGGTTTGACAGCTTATCTATGGAAAATATGTCATAGGTACCGTTATTTTTATTCCTCAGGTAACGCTTAACTGACTATTGAAAAACCAGCCCTAAATTATATTAAAAATTACTATTAAACTATAAAGGTCGCCGGAAGACGCTGGGTGCAGGTCGCTTTCCAACCTGTATATGTGGAGATTTAAAAGGGGAGGCCTATGTTCAGCAGTGGACGTCCTATGGCTGAGATGATGGTGAGTCCTAGATCAAATATAATTAAAAGGCCAGAATATTATGGTTGAATGCAACGACTAATAATGCCTGCACAAGGCATTTAGTATCCCTGCCATTATGTCAGCCCAATCAGGTTGAATATATCTGTTATGGGCCAAGTGATTAATGCGGGCAGTATTCTTAATGCCCGGGCAGTATGAATAATGCCCAGCCATATCGGGCCAAGTGATTAATGTGAATAATAAACTATGTAGTTCTTCGAAAGGTTGACGGAGCCCCGCTTGGCGGGGCTTCGCGGGGCTCCTACTTCTGGGTGGTTTAAAAAAAAAACCACGAAGAGGCCTTCCTCTTCTAACCTAAATTGTCCGAGTCGGGGTGCCATTAATCACTTGGCCCGGTATGGCTGGGCATTATTCATACTGCCCGGGCATTATGAATACTGCCCGCATTAATCACTTGGCGCAAAACATATCCAAGAAAAAAAAAATCGGCTGAGAAAGAAAAAGTATCACACACACTTTTTAACATCTGTTCATAACTTCAGTCCTTTTTGAAGAACCACTGAGTTCAATGTACTAACAAGATGTGTATTTCATAAATAGGTAGGTAGGTACTTTACATAAACTGACGCCTTCTTCCCATGAAAGTAGGCAGAAACTGCAGAGCCCTACCTGCTAAAATCTTATCATAATCCTTTCGTCTCATCCACATTCATACATATGGTCAATTGGTCATACATCATCATCATCATCATCAGCCTATAATGTTCCCACTGCTGGGACACAGACCTCCTCTCTGTGAGAGGAGGTGGGCCATAATCCACCACGCGGGCCCAGTGCGGGTTGGTAAGATGTCACATGTCTTCGAATATTTGGTTCTAGGACATGCCGGTTTCCTAACGATGTTTACCTTCACCGTTTTTGAGAGCAGTGGTGATGAAAAAAATTACACAAATAATGCGCCTGACGGGGTTCGAACCCACGAACTACAACTTGTAAGTCGGGACCGATACCACTGGGCCACCACTGCTCCTATATATGGTCTTACAAGCACGCCGATTGCCGATTCTGAAGCACTTCACTAATAAGGTCAGTGTAGGTCTTCCATATGCATTTCAAAGTAACTAATTTACGCATATCTAAGATACTTGCAGGACATTTTATGTCCTTGGTGTAGACGTATCTTTACAAGAACACGTCTGTCATACGTATCGTGCGTCGTAAAATCATAAATTATTAATTTTAAAAGCAGCACATTTTCGCCTTCAAACGAAAAATTGGACCTTTTTCCCTTTCTTTGGATAAAAGAAATAATAATGCTAACGTAAGGGTCTTAATTGAAAAACGTTTGCCCTGAAATATTAATGAGAATAAAGTGCTAATATGCTGTGAATGATGATAAAAAGGTAAAGTTAAAGTTTATGTTGTATTAGAGACATACGGTTGAAAACGCCTCCGTGCTCCTATATTTTAATTTATAGTTTTTTTTTTCGTGGTGATATCATCGAATGAGTCCTCCCTCCCAAGGCAGGGACTATCGGACTTGTACTAACTAAAATCCACGGTGTTCATCAGTAGCCCTTTGCGTTCCATATCCAGTTAGTCCCTCGACTCTGGCAGGCTTTGGCCCTCTATGGGGGCACGCGTAGAACACGACGCGCTGTCGAACCGGGCATGGTTCATGATCGGACAGCGAGTTACCCATTACTCGCCGTCCGCATGCCCGCAAATTATAGGTATTTGGTGGTGGGTAAAATGCAAACTATCTGTAGAAGCTTATACTCAACTATGGGTGGAACAGAGCTCCACTTTGATCCTACTTCTGCCCTAATAAACTATTTATATGGGACGAACTGCGAATGGAACGAACCGCGAAAGTGACAAAGTGCAAATGGGATGAAGTGCGCATGATTGTTTATGATGATGATGCCTGCAAACGCCGCAGTTAGCTGAGCGCCTTGACTAGCGTAGCGCTGCGTGTCGCGGGTTTTATCCACAACGAAGGGTTCTGTAGTTCATTACGCCGTGATCGCAGCGCTAATTATTATATAATTACAAAAATACACGGAAGGAAACATCCTGGACCAAATTAACACATGCCTACGCTGAGTGACGCATTTGCGCAAGCCGATGTAAGGTCCAGCATGACTGTCATGACCAGATAGATCTCTAGAACTCGACGTAGTGTCACACTACGTCGTCTCTAGAGGGCCAAAGCTGGCCGGGGTCGCGGGACTTATTACCGTGACCCCGGAACATAAAGGGCTATATTGAAGCTTAGGACACCGTGGATTTTAGTCAGTACAAATCTGACAGTCCCTCCCACCTTGCCCGGGGTAGGAGGACTCATTTGATCATTATACCACGATAAAAAAAATGACACTACGTCATGAAACGTGTGTCATTTAGTATGAAAAATTCTGCTGTCGTAAAGTGTTATCTGGGTAAGTTCTCTCTGTCAGCCGTAAGTGTTAATATTGCCATACATACGCTTAGAAGAAAAATAATGTCAACAACAGACAAATCGCTCACCGTTTTGTTCATCAGTAAGTCCCAAAACTCACCCTCGTGGACCTAATGGACGACCACGAGCTAAATACATTACCAACACTCTGACTTGCTTTGTTTTATAATATATTGTATTAACGCCACGTTAAATACGGCTATGTTAATTTTAGATGACTCTGAGCTTTTATATTGTAAGCTCAAAAAGGGCATACGTAATCAGGCTATTATGTTCTCGCTGATTAGATTAGAGCCCTCCCTTTCACTGTGTCTACAGAGTACGAGTATATAGCTATTTTGCTTAATCAGTCTTACCCAAGGGTTATCGTATTACCCAGTTACTGGGTTTTCCGATAGGCAGTCTCTTCATATAAAACAGTGATATCCAGCTGCATCTAGTTCCACTGAAGCTGATCCAGACTTGAGATATGATAGACGATGATGATGATTGGAAAACCAGCTTAAAATGTTCCCATAGCTGGGACACTGTCTCCTCTTTGTGAGAGGGAGTGGGTTGTAATCCACCACACAGGTCCAATGCGAATTAGTAGATTTCACACATTCAATTTTTTTGTATGAGGACATGCCATTTCTCTTCACCGTTTGAAGAGATGAAATAAATTACACAAAGTAATGTGTCTGGTGCCCTGAGACAGGGAGGCGAGATCGCGGTAGGCCACGAAGGAAATGGCACGAAGTACCGGAAGGAAAACGCTCAGTATCGTATAGGATGGAAGGAATGGAGGGCAGCCTTTGCCTAGGAGTGGGGTACAGAAGGCTACACAAAAAATGCTAGTCGCAAAATTCTAAATACTATGTTCTTTTGCTCAAAGACCGTTTTAAAGTGAAGTTTCATCATCATCATCATCCGGAAGGCGTTCACTCCTAAACAAAGGTCTCCCCCTTAGACCAATACATTCACTTGGGCCAATTGCCATCCACTGCTGGACACAGGCCCAAAGAACGCCAACCATCCCAATCCTAGGCAGTCCACATCCATCCACTGCCAGCCACCGTCCTCAAAGCACCAATCCATCTTGCCGTAGACCAGCACACCACTGCCTCACTTGCATGCAACGGTTGCCGGTTCCTTATTTTTTAAATCGTGGTATAGCCATCAAATGATTCCCACCCAGGGCGTGACGGGAGGGACTGTCAGACTCGTGCTAACTAAAATCCATGGTGACCCTTCACTAGCCCTTCACGTTCCAGGGTCACGGCTACCAGATGTGACAGTCCCGCGACCCCGGCAGGCTTTGGCCCTCTAAAACGGTTGCCCTTGACTATCACAATGTTGTCGGTTTGTACTCGAGTCTCGGATTTACTCAAATCCTTTTTCCGGTTTGAGCCAATAATTCTGAAAGGTCAGGCATATATTCTAGCCGCTAAATCACGTATGGCGGGTATTCAGGCTTTATTGTCTACGTGATTTAGCATCATGTTGGATTTGTGTAAGCTTTTTGACATACTCGTAAATGCTGGTAGGAAGCTGTAATTGGTATGTTTCAACCGAATTCAGCTTTTGTAATGACAATATTATAGTTACCGTACTTTTTTTGGTAGGTATTTATTTTTTTAAACATGGGTTTTGTTAAAATTATTTTCAGGCACTTTAGCATTTATACTACGCAATGAAAGTGATTATTTTATTTTATTTATTAGGGAAAATAAATGATGACAAATTACTGAGTACATAATTATCAAAATTTCAGGAAATGCCTAATTATTTAAATAATCTGATAGATAATACTATAATCAGGAGTTGAGATTGACCTTTGCCCAGGAGTGTCCTAGAAAAAAAATCGGCTACCTACTAAAGAAGTACTACTTTATGAGCTTTTGACCTAGATTTCCAGCTGCAATAAAGGGTTTCACACACAGCAGCTATAATATAAAGATGTACATTATAGCACGATACATCTCATTACATCTTTCCATAGAAATCGTCAGGAGACCACACACAACAGCTATAATGTATTTATTTTTACATCTTCGAATCTTGTTCGTCTCAATGTATCGTGCTATAATGTACATCTTTACATTATAGCTGCTGTGTGTGAAGCCTTTGATGTATTATTGGGTAAAATATTTCATCTTTACCCAATGCTAGCTATAATGTAAAGATGTACATTATAGCACGATACATCTCATTACATCTTTCCATAGAGATTCGAAGATGTAAAAATATACATTATAGCTGCAGTGTGTGGTCTCCTGACGATTTCTATGGAAAGATGTAATGAGATGTATCGTGCTATAATGTATATCTTTACATTATAGCTGCTATGTGTGAAGCCCTATAAGTACGATTTTTTCAATAATAGCTCAGACCGATCGATTTTTTGGTCAATTTGCCGGGTTGCTTTCCAAAAATTAGCTGTAAAAACTAATTGAATTATCGTTTAAGGCCTTGACAAGCAGACCGAAATGTTTGGCAAATGCAAACCGAGAAAGGCGGGGAAGGCAAACTGGGTGCAGCGAACCGAGCTCTTATATGAAGCCAGTGCCGAATATAAATACATAATTATAGCGCACCGAGAGCGAAGCGAAACGTCTTCGTTATGTAGTTTATGGAAGTCGCCTAATCGCCTGTAGAGTCGACCAGTTTAAATACCTCATACAGCTTCGAGTAATATAATATCATTAAGAGAAATTGAAAATAAATCAACCTCTCAAAGTTCCAAACACAGCTTCTCAATATTTCTCCAAAGAGCAACAAATACAATCAAAGACATAATTAGTTTGCCCCGCGGCACGCTCTCAGTTACCAAAATACTCCAATTAAAATGCTAAACAGCGTCCCCGGTAAATTCAATTAGTTCAATTATTTCGACCCGTCTTCGAATTCCGTTTAATGTTTCGCTGATAGGCTGTCTTGTTGAAGTATGAAATGGTTAAAAGTGGAACTGATCTTTTCATTATTAGGTATTTTGATTCGTGTAACTTATCTACATCAGTTTTTTATAATATGCATTCACAGGAAAACTACACTTTGCTAAAGCAAACCACAAGACATGGGCGTGGGCATATTTTGTTTTAAAGGAAATAGCAACATTCACACGGACCACATTTTGCCTTTATTTTGAACCGCATGGGAACTGGCCACATCGCAGCGTAGAAGCATAGCAACGAGAGTACTTAGTAGTTTTTTTTCTGGGACTGTAGCACCATAACTTTTTAGTGTGTATTTACATTTTTATTCGTCTATGACAATATTCAAAAGTGCCTGTAACTGGCCTACTTGAAATAAATGCTTTGATTTTAGATTTTGTCTTTTTTGTCGTGTTGTAATTTCGTTGTTTGTGCCAAATAAATACGTAGCGATATATTCTATGTTTCGAATTAAATATAACCTTATATAGATAGGTACACACAATAGAATCAAAATCAAACTATCAAGAATTTTGTATCCCTGTATCAAAATAATAGAACTATACCGATAACCGGTATAACAGTATAACCATACCAATAAAACGAAAACTGAATATACATGTAGAGGAACGTGAGAATATCAAACTTTATGAGTTCCGAAATAATGTGAAGCTATTGATATAAAGTTTTATTACTTTTATACAAGTTATTGTCTCTGGGACACATAATATAAAAGACAATCCTGAATAACGTGTGAGTTTTTAGCAAGTTATGGATAAGTAGAAAATGTATTGAAGTGGTTCTTTGACAGCCAATGTCACCCTAATTTTTTACCACATTGGCAGGAAGAACGGCCGAAAAATATACCCCATAAGCGCGATTGTGGATTGTCTAGCCGTTTTTTTTTTTGAAGTGTAATAGCAGCAAGAGCGCGCGCTTCTGGTAGCAAATCTTGTCGACTTCTGTCTTTGGATGGGTGCCCAAAGTAAATCAACGTTTATCTTATTTTCAACACCTATCTTTATAGTTTTATCTTTTCTTACACCTACACCTATATTATCTTTTTTAGGTAGTCTCGCATTTTTTTCACCATCTCGCCTGGATGGTAAGCAATGATATAATAATATGGTAGACGGTGAAGTTCGCTTGCCAAGAAGTACATACATATTTCTAACGATCTACAAAAAACCTTCGATACCTAAACTTTTTGCATTACTGAATAATTATCTACCTGTAACGTAATTTCCAGTAATTACCGCACAGTAATAAGACCGTATTAAACAATTCTCTTTGCAAGCACGCCTCTTGAGATGCCTTTGAGTTCTGACTGAAGAATTAAGTCCCTTCAGACGTAGTGGTTCATTTTCTTGGTTCTTGAGGAGTGCTAACTTATTTCTTTACTGTTCAGATTAAAATTAAATACTAACGAAAAGCTGCCAAAACCGAATGTTGTTTTGAGCGAAAATATCATAATAAAACCGGAATGTTTGAGTACTTAAATTCGATTCAGAACTGGGCCCGCGTGGTGGGTAATGAGCTACTCTGTCACACAGTGAAATGGTCTCTCTACTTTTTAAACGAAAATATTTTTTTTAAACCTGTAATGTGTCGAAATAGTAAATAGCAGTTGATTTTCTTTTTCTTGATTTCGGGAATGGTCCCGCTACTAAAAGCTGGTATATTTATGAGTACTACGAGTACTTACTTCCCTTTTCTTGGCTGATAAATTCATCAAATGGGTCTCTGTTTGGAGTGGAAGAGACTGTCTCAAACTCTTACTGACTAAAAATCTACCGTTTACATTTCTTTCCCTTTGCTTTCTAGGGCTACGGTTCTTTTGAGACAGTCCCGATATTTGAAATATTACAATACTCTCCAAACGGTTTCTGTTATAAGAAAGTAAGTAAGAAACGTCGACAAGAATTTTAAATATAAATATAACCATTTATTCTGAAGTTCATAATGTGGCTTTTCATGTAATTTGTGTTTAAGTCAAGTCATGTTAGGCTGTTTACACACATTGCTACATAATAATTTAAAATATTGTTATTATTGTGAAATCGAAATGCTGTTTGTTATCAAGCGAAACTTGAGTTTCGCCGAGAGGAGCTGGAGACGTTGATCATTTTTTTAGCAAAATAATACAAATTAGATATTGTAATTTGGATGGGACAACGTCTCTTGAGTAGCTTAATTAATAAAATAGATAGAACGAATGAAATTCAAAATAAACAAAATTAATTAAATTTTAATCCTTTTCCAATTTAGAATTTATGCTACTTTAGTTATAAAATTCATGAATGAAACATGTCTATGGTCAACTGTCCAACATTGAAACAATCGTACACAATGAAACTTTGCGATATTTCTCTTTACCATGTCGGCAAAAGAAGCCTTTCCCGTAGAGTTGGAGTTCTGTATCGTCTGCTTGAGGTCTGAAATATGTTCCTTCAGGTTCCGTTGTTCTTTAAGAATGTTGATCTCTTGTTCGGCGTAAATGGCTTTCTGCTTAAGGGATTGATACAAGACCGCCATCTGTGATATACCAGAGCCTATTTTACGACAAAGATTCGAGATCTTCATCTTCTGCTCCGTGTTAAGTTTGCCCTCCGTGGCAATAGAACAAACTTCATTTAGGTGCTGCTCGATTGTTGACATCCATCTTTGAATCTCGGGTGTTGAAACAATGTACTCGATCGTGTCCGAGTTGGGAGCTGGGTTTTGCGTCTGCGGAGGCGAGGCAGAGGGCTGCACAGCCCCCTTTGGGCTGCAGGGGTTGCTATCCATATTGTTTTATTAAAATTTTACTATTCCGTGTCCATCATTCACTACACTACACACTAAGTAAGATTGCATTTACGTATTACGCAAGTACTAAAGTAGGTCACAGTAATGACTAAAGTATTAATTAAATATTGTTAGCGTTACGTTATTGTCACGTCTGTACGCAGCAAATGCTCGCGACTGATTTCAATTTCTAATTTCTATAATATAGTTATAGTAAAATTTTATTTAACATACCGATCCTTTACAGTATCAAGAGCAGAAGAGGAATAACCTTGAAACCCATACACCAAGGACACCAGAACAATTAATTCCACACACAAATAAAACATGACACCGGTTCTCACCCTTTCTTGTGTACCTTCAACCGCACTACTAATACAATCTCTTTGTACGCATTAAAATTAATTGTCCATAGGCACCGGTCATATCGTTGGCAACTAGCGAGAAGTCGGCTAGAACTTCTAAGTTGTCCTCTCCAATTGTTGAAAACGACTATTAATGTTTGCCATCGATATCACAATAAATCGTACGTATGCATCTCTTTTGCTGACATTGGACATACTCGTAAATGTACATTTCTAGAGGGAGAATACAGCAGTCGATGCCTGCCTAGTTGTTTCCCCGCTAGCGGTGTGACAGTTGCCCTAGTAATGTAAGCGATCCACGTTACCCTTTGTGTGTTAATCATTAATTATGAACAGAGGGATGACGGAGGTAGATTTCTTTCAGCAACTGTTGTGTTTTAATGCGTTTTTAGTTCTATTGAAGCAGAAATTGAAAACACTTTTTATACTTCGTAAAATCATCAAATGAGTTCTCCCACCCAGGGCAGGTCAGACTTGTACTGACTAAAATCAACGATGTCCTTTAATAGCCCTTAACGTTCCGGGGTCACGGTAATTCGATAGTCCCGCGACGCCGGCAGGTTTTGTTGATAGACCAATGCGACACAAAATCATAAAAAGCGGTTTTTTTTCCAGAAAGTCGCACTCATCCTTGGATGACCATTTGTTCGTCAAACACACACTCTTATTCAGGTGTACGCTCCAAACAGTATTGCGCACGATGTATCGTCTGCCCACGAGACCAGCGGAGTCTCAGTGGTGGCCTAGAACTCCTAAGTGGGAGCTAATAATAAGCCCTTACTTATGAGTTCTATGTAATGGGTTCAAACCAAGCCAGGCACAGTCTGCTCTCAAAGTGGTTATCACAAAACATCGAGAGGAAACCGGCATATCCTAGCCAATCTTGGCCAGCTAGCTGCAATGAAGCCCACTCCCTCTCATAGAGAGAGGCCTGTGTCCCAGCAGATGGTAAAGTCTGATGGAGTATCTTGCCCGATCTTCTCCATAGAGATCTACTCCTTGGAATGGGCATCTACGGTACTTTCACAGTTATAATGTCTTGTGACTGGGACTGTAGCACCATAACCACAGATTATTGTAGTATTTAATTATATTTTTTGTCTTTGACAATTCAAAAGTGCCTGTTACCTAACCTAACCTAACTAGTTTTTAAGTTAAATGAATGCTTTGATTTGATTTGATTTGGTATCGTATTTTTTGGGTTGGAAAATTGACAAATCTGTCTTCCCGCTGGTACTGTCAGACTCGTAAGGAATAACTCGAACCCTGTTTCTTCAATTGCCTCTAGCATTCCCAAACTGAGGCAATCTCTCTAGGCATTCTCGCAACCACGGCAGCATCTAAAACCAGTAGTCTCAATTTTAGTCCAGCTTCACAGCACCAAACTTATTTTCTTTCTTTCTGTTCTTAAATAACCATATTTTAATGACCCTGACAGAGGATCTTTCTGTCATGTTTCAAGTTCAAAGGTCATTCCTTTCACCGTCCGTTATTTCTGCCCATTCATGTCAATTTCCTTTGCGTATAATGACACGAGTTATTAGCGGACACGACATTAACCGAACGAACCCGAAGCCAGTATTTTGATTAATTATAGACCTTCTGACATAATTAATTACTACGTTTTACGCCTTTATGGGGCTACGTAATAAAAGTCATGTTTCTATTGTTAACAGAAAATTTACAGAAGACCAAGAAGCGCATATTAAAGAGTACATCAAAGATTGCGCGTCAAAATTTTATGGTCTTTCTAGTAAAGACGTTCGCAGCGTTGCGTACCAGATGGCTCATGTACCTAAATAATATAAAAATCTGCAGTCAGTTGGAGGTCTGAAATAAAAACTTTTTTAAAAAAATGTAACCGCCTTCAAAACCAACCACAAAAAATGGTAAAATAACCTACAAAACTTTTCTTTCGGAAGTCGGTGACTTTTTTTTATTAGTTTCGTTGTGTTTTTTGCCACCGACTTCCGAAAGAAAAGTTTTGTAGGTTATTTTACCATTTTTTGTGGTTGTTTTTGAAGGCGGTTACATTTTTTTAAAAAGTTTTTATTTTACTCTTTTTAGTTTAAATATTTAACCACAATTCTTGTCAAATACATCATTTTCTTACATATGTAAGAAATCCGTAGCACCGGTAATAACATCGTTAACATCTCTTTCATTCCTTCCCTATCTTAAAAACTACTGAACCGATTTTGATGAAACTTGCAGTATTCCTTAAGTTGAACGATACCTAGTACAACATAAAAAGAATTACTTAAATTGGACTTGTAGTTCCGAAGATATGCGAACACAAACATAATTTACTAAATCAGTCGATGCTGACTCCTTACTAGAGGAGTTGTACCTTCCATCATCAGCTCATCCACCTGAGATGATGATTATCAGATGCAAATACTTGAACAGCTTTAGAAAATTTTATGAAAATGGTACTACGTGCCTATAAAATTTGAAGGTTGCCCTCGATTTCCCTGGGATCCCATCATCAGATCCTGACCTGATGATTATGGGACCAATTGGAAAGTATACCCTTTCAAACAAAAGAAAAAAAATCCAAATCGGTCCAGGCGTCTTCGAGAAATAGGGGAACATACATAAAAAAAAAAAAAAAAAGATTCCGACGAATTGAGAACCTCCTCCTTTTTTTGAAGTCGGTTAAAAATGGCAGTCATTGAGTGGCTTAGATCTTTTAGGTCTAGGCCAGGTACCTACCTACTTATTTGTTTTGAAATTTTATAAGTTTTTAAGACCTGTAAGACAGAGACAGGGTGATTGTTTTTATTGTTAAACCTGAACCAGCAGGTATTACCTCTGTGATTGTTAATGTTTAAGTCCGATTAATATCGTAGATAATAATTACTATGAATAAAACATTATTTTCATTTAAATTTCTTTAATGACAATGGGCAAAAGCGGTCCAAGATCCTCCACTTATGACACTTATGGGAAATGAAAGAACATAGTTGTGACATCATTCTGGCAAAAGATTATCGAAATCTGTCCTGGGGTTCTTTTTTTATTTCCGTTTGAAAGTGACTACCTAATCTAACCTAACCCAACCTTTTTCATTCAGCTGTAAATGATGCCCGACGCATACTGAACCATCTGGGAAGGCGGATAGCTTATGTTTGACTTGGACCCACTAAAAATACCAATGAGACCATAAATAGCTAACCTAACCTAACTTTTTTTGTTCAGGAAAAAATGATGCCCGACGCACAGTGAAGCACCTGGGAAGACGGCCGTTGGCTTATGTATGTGTGACTTGGACCCACTAAAAATACCAATGAGACCTTAAATAGCTAACCTACCCTAACTTTTTTTGTTCAGCTACAAATGATGCCCGACGCATACTGAACCATCTGGGAAGGCGGTTGGCTTATGTTTGACTTGGACCCACTAAAAATACCAATGAGACCATAAATAGCTAACCTAACCTAACTTTTTTTGTTCAGGAAAAAATGATGCCCGACGCACAATGAACCATCTGGGAAGACGGTTGGCTTAAGTGTGACTTGGACCCACTAAAAATATCAACCAAACCTTAATTAGCTAACCTAACCTAACTTTTTTTGTTCAGCTACAAATGATGCCCGACGCACAGTGAAGCACCTGGGAAGACGGCCGTTGGCTTATGTATGTGTGACTTGGACCCACTAAAAATACCAATGAGACCTTAAATAGCTAACCTACCCTAACTTTTTTTGTTCAGCTACAAATGATGCCCGACGCATACTGAACCATCTGGGAAGGCGGTTGGCTTATGTTTGACTTGGACCCACTAAAAATACCAATGAGACCATAAATAGCTAACCTAACCTAACTTTTTTTGTTCAGGAAAAAATGATGCCCGACGCACAATGAACCATCTGGGAAGACGGTTGGCTTATGTGTGACTTGGACCCACTAAAAATATCAACCAAACCTTAATTAGCTAACCTAACCTAACTTTTTTTGTTCAGCTACAAATGATGCCCGACGCACAGTGAAGCACCTGGGAAGACGGCCGTTGGCTTATGTATGTGTGACTTGGACCCACTAAAAATACCAATGAGACCTTAAATAGCTAACCTACCCTAACTTTTTTTGTTCAGCTACAAATGATGCCCGACGCATACTGAACCATCTGGGAAGGCGGTTGGCTTATGTTTGACTTGGACCCACTAAAAATACCAATGAGACCATAAATAGCTAACCTAACCTAACTTTTTTTGTTCAGGAAAAAATGATGCCCGACGCACAATGAACCATCTGGGAAGACGGTTGGCTTATGTGTGACTTGGACCCACTAAAAATATCAACCAAACCTTAATTAGCTAACCTAACCTAACTTTTTTTGTTCAGCTACAAATGATGCCCGACGCACAGTGAAGCACCTGGGAAGACGGCCGTTGGCTTATGTATGTGTGACTTGGACCCACTAAAAATACCAATGAGACCTTAAATAGCTAACCTACCCTAACTTTTTTTGTTCAGCTACAAATGATGCCCGATGCATACTGAACCATCTGGTAAGGCGGTTGGCTTATGTTTGACTTGGACCCACTAAAAATACCAATGAGACCATAAATAGCTAACCTAACCTAACTTTTTTTGTACAGGAAAAAATGATGCCCGACGCACAGTGAAGCACCTGGGAAGACGGCCGTTGGCATATGCTTGACTTGGACCCACTAAAAATACCAATGAGACCTTAAATAGCTAACCTAACCTAACTTTTTTGTTCAGCTACAAATGATGCCCGACGCATAGTGAACCATCTGGGAAGGCGGTTGGCTTATGTTTGACTTACACCGATTAAAAATACCAATGAGACCTTAAATAGCTAACCTAACCTAACTTTTTTTGTTCATTTAAAAATGATGCCCGACGCACAATGAACCATCTGGGAAGACGGTTGACTTATGTGTGACTTGGACCCACTAAAAATATCAACCAAACCTTAAATAGCTAACCTAACCTAACTTTTTTTGTTCAGCTAAAATGATGCCCGACGTATACTGAACCATCTGAGAAGGCGTTTGGCTTATGTGTGACTTCGACCCACTAAAAGTACGAACAAAACCTTAAATAGCTAACCTAACCTAACTTTTTTTGACAGCAAAAAATCATGCCCGACGTGTACATATACTGAACCATCTGGGAAAGCGGTTGGCTTATGTGTGACTTTGACCCACTAAAAATACCAACGAGACCTTAAATAGCTAACCTAACCTAACTTCTTTTGTTCAGCTTCAGCAGACCTTAAGGTCTCGTTGGTATTTTAGTGGGTCCAAGTCACACATAAGCCAACCGCCTTCCCAGATAGTTCAGTATACGTCGGGCATCATGTTTAGCTGAACAAAAAAAGTTAGGTTAGGTTAGCTATTTATTTATGGTCTCATTGGTATTTTTAGTGGGTCCAATTCACACATAAGCCAACCCTCTTCCCAGATGGTTCACTGTGCGTCGGGACTCGGGCATCATTTTTAGCTGAACAAAATAAGTTAGGTTAGGTTAGCTATTTAAGGTTTTGTTGGTAATTTTAGTGGGTCGAAATCACACATAAGCCAGCCGCCTTCCCAGATGGTTCAGTATACGTCGGGCATCATTTTTAGCTGTCAAAAAAAGTTAGGTTAGGTTAGCTATTTAAGGTTTTGTTGGTATTTTTAGTGGGTCGAAATCACACATAAGCCAACCGCCTTCCCAGATGGTTCAGTATACGTCGGGCATCATTTTTAGCTGTCAAAAAAAGTTAGGTTAGGTTAGCTACACACATCAAAAGTGTCTAGGGATCAAGCATTTTTATGCGGATTTCTTGAGATTGAGATGTGGCTTTGTAATAAATTTATGATTTTATAAATTTATATGGATCCTTTTTGGTGCATTTCATAATTTGAATCAGGAACTGTAAATCAAATTCGAGTAAAAGATGAAAATCAGCTGTCAATATTTTCCCTATAAAAACATACAACGCATTGAAGACATTATTAGTGCTACTGTTTCCCTACTACTGATTAAAACCAACGTTATTATGGAGCGGCGACGTCATTTAAGCAGGGAAGAAATGCTCAGAGCCGTGGGAATGATAGAAGCTGGTTCCCGGCAACGTACTGTGGCTTTAGCTCTGAATACAAGTCAGAGTGTTATCAGTCGACTTTGGACACGTTACCGAAGCACTGGTACCGTGGCTGAGCGCCATGGAGGACGGTATCGCTGCACCACACGGAGACAAGACCGATACATTCAAATCTTAACTCGAAGAGCTCCAACAATAACCGCTATGATGTTAGCCGTGAGGCTTCATCACTCTTCAGGGAACTTAATTAGCGACCAAACAGTCAGAAACCGCTTGCATGAAGTGAACCTTCATTCCCGAAGACCGCTACGGGTACCACCTATAGCAATGCACAATCGTAGGATTCGATATCAATGGGCTCTTGAACACAGAAATTGGGCAGAAGAACAATGGCGTTTCGTGTGCTTTTCTGATGAGTCTCGTTTTGGTATGAGACCGGATACAAGACGTATACGACACTGGAGAACCCCTGGACGCCAACAGCGATTAAAATCCTGCCAGGAAGTCCATCCTTATAGTGGTGGAACCATCATGGTATGGGCGGGTATTTGGATCGGCGGAAGAACTGAGTTGATTTGGATCAGAGGCAACCTCAACGCTCAAATTTATGCTGAGACGATTGTATCAGACGTCATCGTTCCTCTACAAGTGCAAATCGGTCCCTTATTTCAGTTAATGCATGATAATGCACGACCGCACACCGCAAGAGTTGTAAGACAGACTCTCGCCGCAGCTAACATCAATGTCCTGCCCTGGCCTGCTAAGTCGCCAGACTTGAACCCGATTGAGCATGCATGGGATATGCTACAGAGAAGAGCTCTGCCGAATATGGAGGGTATCCAGTCGCAAGAAGACCTTTTTTTGTTGTTGCAACGAACATGGGCGGCCATTCCACAGCGTGATTAGGATGAACTCATTTTGAGTATGCCAAACCGATGTTCTTGTGTTGTTAGTGTTCGCGGTAGAAACACGGATTATTAATTGTTTAAGTTACCCAATAAAATTTTAAAGAAAACTGTTATTTCAGTCTTTTTTTAGAACTTTAATGTTAGTGGTTCAAATGTCAAAAATCCCTTTATTAGGAAAATGGCAAATTTCTTTATGAATGCAAAGGTGACTTGGTTTATCGTTACTGTGACAAACGATAACACTTTATTTGATGAATCCTTAAAGAACATTTTAATTAATATCAATCAGGAGAAAAGTTATTGCAAAAATATATGTTGATCCCTAGACACTTTTGATGTGTGTATTTAAGATTTTGTTGGTATTTTTAGTGGGTCCAAGTCACACATAAGCCAACTGTCTTCCCAGATGGTTCACTGTGCGTCGGGCATCATTTTTAGCTGAACAAAAAAGTTAGGTTAGGTTAGCTATTTAAGGTCTCATTGGTATTTTCAGTCGGTGTAAGTCAAACATAAGCCAACCGCCTTCCAAGATGGTTCAGTATGCGTCGGGCATCATTTACAGCTGAATGAAAAAAGTTAGGTTAGGTTAGCTATTTAATGTCTCGTTGGTATTTTTAGTGGGTCCAAGTCACACATAAGCTAACTGTCTTCCCAGATGGTTCAGTATACGTCGGGCATCATTTTTAGCTGAACAAAAAAAGTTAGGTTAGGTTAGCTATTTAAGGTTTTGTTGGTATTTTTAGTGGGTCGAAATCACACATAAGCCAACTGCCTTCCCAGATGGTTCAATATACGTCGGGCATCAGTTTTAGCTGTCAAAAAAAGTTAGGTTAGGTTAGCTATTTAAGGTTTTGTTGGTATTTTAGTGGGTCCAAGTCACACATAAGCCAACCGTCTTCCCACATGGTTCACTGTGCGTCGGGCATCATTTTTAGCTGAACGAAAAAAGTTAGGTTAGGTTAGCTATTTAAGGTCTCATTGGTATTTTCAGTCGGTGTAAGTCAAACATAAGCCAACCGCATTCCCAGATGGTTCAGTATGCGTCGGGCATCATTTATAACTGAATGAAAAAAGTTAGGTTAGGTTAGCTATTTATGGTCTTGTTGGTATTTTTAGTGGGTCTAAGGCACGCATAAGCTAACCGCCTTCCCAGATGGTTCAATATGCGTCGGGCATCATTTACAGCTTAACAAAACAAGTTAGGTTAGGTTAGGTTTGAATAGGTAAGGTTAGGTTAGGTTAGTAGTCACTTAAATGGACATAAAAAAAGAACTCCCGGACGGATTTTGATAATCTCTTGCCAGAATGTTGTCACAACCATATTCTTTCATTTCCCATAAGTGTCATCAGTGGAGGATCTTGGACCAAGTTCCATACATTTTTGCCCATTGTCCTTTAATGCATAGATACATATCTGGGTTGATTAAAAGCAAACAAAACACTACCTACTAATAATACTGTTTCATTGTTGCTTAGCCTTGTTTCATTGTAAAAATTTAGGTGTTTCATTGAATACACATATATGGACACAATGAAACAAAGTTCATTTTTCAGAAAAAGCTTTTTAATGCATAAATTATAAAAGTACAGTAAAAAAATATAATACGATAAGATAACTAATTAAATTGTCTATCTTGATGCAAAAAATTAGACTCCTAACTTGAGAAACGGCAGAGACAGGATGGTTTGAAATTTTGGTGTTTCAATGTTGGACAGGTGACCCTACAGGCAGACAACTAGCTACTTTAAAAATTATGCCAGTAGAAAATGCTGTTAAATTTAACTCAATATAATGTAAAAAAATAGTCTATCGGAATTGGAAAAGATGTAGTAAAAATAACGTGATAATAATAAACATGAAAATTTAGATTTTTAGATCGATGATGATCGATGAAAAGCGAATCTGTGTGATATTTATCTGATGAGAGATAGGTAGACTTCTGACACATAAAATCTCAAGATGTTAAGTTCTAGTGATATAATTTATGACCGGGTGGAGTCACTGACAACAGCTAGTTTTTAATTAATGAATAAGTGATTACACGGTCGAAACTTTACTTCTTCTTATTTGAAAAAGGTCCTTTATTGCGCTCTAAATAAGTTTTTGAACCGAGCAATATGAACCTAATAAAGTGCATCCCTTGTGTGTAGAAAAGGTGACTGGAATAATCCAATTATCCACCACTGATATTTCCCAAAAAAACAAATAATTATTATCTTTTGTTACGTGAGTGGTATCAGCTCCGACTTTCGTTGGGTTTGAACCCAGCCATGCGCATAACCTTGTGTCATTTATTTCATCACCACTGCTCTCAAAACTGTGAAGGAAAACATCGTGAAGACACCGGCCATGTTCTAGAACATATTTTATAAAATCTGCCATCCCGCACTGGGCCCGCGTGGTGCATTATGCCCCACTCCCTCGTACAAAGAGGAGGCCTGTGTCCCAACAGTGGGAATATTTTACAGGCTGATGATGATGATGATGACTTGAGCCAAAATTTACAAAAATACGACGCGGTTAAAATTCACAAAAATACGTAATTTCTGTGTATAATTTTTACATACTTAGTTCTGATGTCACGAGTGAGACAAAATGCTCTGCTGCATTCTATCCTTGTCAAACAATAAAAAAATACGTGTCCATTATTATTCAATAGGTATTCTTACTAACAAAATAGATAGAATATCAATTCTTTGATGCTTTCAACATAATTATCTAATCGGAAAAGGGAATATTTAAACCGTAATACAAAAAAACCTTCTTGTAAATCTACATAAAAAGCGTGTCTACCTCAGGGTTAAGTGATAAGTACCCCCTCCCCTTCCCCCCTGATTGCCTATTTCAGACACAGAGTAGTACTTTTTCTGTCTAGACTAATAGTTGTATTATATCTCGTCTAGACGTGAGATAGACGCTACGCGACGGTTTGATTTACCTCATGTTTCAGTAACGCTGTTTTCGTTGAGATGTTCCTTTGTTTGATTTTAGGAGGCTTGTGTTTAAAAGCTTACCAGAAAAGTACCTAATTCTAAATAAAAAAAAAAAAAAAAAAACAAAAAAATCAAAAAGATCAAATACATATTTGCCTTGTGTTTCTGTAATTGAAAATGCTACTCGTATTTATTTTCCCATGTGTTTCTGCACTTGCAGTTAATACTGTCAAAATTACACTGATATTTTTAATACCGGTGCACTTTTTAAATGCCTTCTATTAATAAATAGTACTTAACAACTTTTAAAAGGCCAAAAAATGTTGCCCACTTTGCGACCGGCCTAACAATGACACATCATTAATATGTTTGTCAGTTCACGCTAAGTTATAATAGAAGCGCATTACATAAACAGGAGACGTCCATTTATAGCGCTAAGTTAAAGTTAAGTTAATGATCGTTTACATTATGCCAGTGACACTTCCAGTCCAGTGCCCTAATCCAGTGAAACAGCGTTTTGATTCTAGTACAGTGCGCTACAATTTAGAAATTAGTGGCAAACTGGTTGTCATTTCTATGTCACATTTGACCTACTTTGGATTTAAGAGCAAACACATCTTAAATTAAAACATTAAAAAAATGGCCAAGTGTAAGTAGAACACGGAGGGCTCCTATAAAAACTGCCAGAATTTATTTCAATATTCATTTGTTGTTCTAGCGGCAATAGAAATACATCATCTGTGAAAATAACTATGTAACTATCACCGTTCATGAAACATAGCCTGGGACAGACGGACGGATAGCGGAGTGTTAGTATCTAATAGCGTCGTAACCCTAAAAAGGGTGTAGTTTCGAATTAGAGGAAAAATAGTGTTCAATAAATCGACAGAAACATAATATCGATTTATAAAGATGTCAACTAGTCTACTGGACCAAACTTAATTACTAAACCTTGCGACTGGAACACTGTAAACCGACCAAAGAGTTAAATTACAGTCACTGTTCTTACTTACATACCACAGTTCGGTCACTTAAGTGGTAACATTAAGTTTGGAACGTTATAAATCTTTGCAAAGGGATTGAAACTTGAAAGTCACTGGTTTTAGTATTAGTTTGAGAGTGTGTTGATGTAGATGGGGTGACAAGATGGATGGGTGGCAAGTTTGAAAGTCATGTTGGTTTTAAGATATTAGGCAACTCTCAAAGAAATGAGCCACTTCGTGATCATTCATGTTGGATAACGCTCTTCGCGCTTTAAGTACACCATGCATTTTTAAATATTTCTATAAAATGAAATAAAAACATTTTTAAAATATAAGAAACTCGCGTTAATTTAGATTGCGCCATCTATTTACATGAGGACGTTATTTTTCTCGAGTACACAGGTTGATAGGGTCATTAATTTGAGCCTGAAAATGTAACAAATTTACTTTTAAAATGATATTACTACAAGTAAGTAGTATTTTGGCAAATGCATATTTTAAAACATGCCACTTACAAATATCTTGCTGAAATATGCTCGATGTAAGCTACGTTGTTTGAAATAGTTTTTGAATCTTCTCTAAGTTACTGGTATCCCTTCAGTTGCCCTTTGCGTTTCAGGGCCACGGTACCCTTTAGACAGTCCCGCGACCAAGCCCTGAAACTTCTATGTCAGATATTTTGAACTAAATATACCTAATTCTAGCGGGATTAAACTTGACTCTAAACTCTAAGATCAGCCTGCGTTTATTCCGAGGATTATGCTGCGTCCGCGTCGGCAGCGGTCGGCTTAGCAAAGTTAAATATTTTATTAACATTGGTTTATTAATGTCGTGTAGGGAAATTATAAAAGTTGCCGTAGGATGCTGAAGCCACGGGGTGCTAAGACAGGAAACCTCCACGTGCGCCCGTGGACTGGAGTTCCCTCTCGGATACGTCCGGGGGGAAGACCAGTTTTTCGGGCCGGTGCACCCTGGGATGCGGGCAAAAACTCTTCCTTAGGTACTGTGTGCCTAAGGGGTCTCTTTGCCCGTATGCGAATAGCCTGTCGTGTGGACGCTCCAACGCGTGTCCCTCTGATCAGCAGAGGGCACAGCGGCGGAGCGGGCTTGCGGACGGTGAGTGATGGGTAGCTCGCCGTCCGACCAGGGACCAAGCCCGGGTCGGTGGCGCGTCGTGTTTCGCGCCAAATGCCTGCTGGGGTAGCGGGTTTTTTCTTAACCCAGGATACCGTGGCCCTGGAACGTAAAGGGCATCCGAAGGAACACGGGTGGATTTTAGTCAGTAAGAGTCTGACAGTCCCTTCCGCCCCACCCAGGGCGGGAGGACTCATTTGATGATTTTACCACCTTAAAAAAAAAAAAAAGGATGCTGAAGCCATAAGGAAAAACGCCGAAACACATCTTCATATTCATCAACATTATCTAAATCAGTGTGTCTTAAAGTTTTTTGCAAAAACTAAACGGAACCCTCTCACAGAGAGGAGGCCTGTGTCCCAGCAGTGGGAACATTATAGGCTGATGATGATTATGAAACGGAACCCTATAAATCCTGGCTTAAATAAGACTCAACAAGTAATTTCTGACCTACGCTTATATGATAAAACGCGTTTTAATGAAAGCGTCTTATTTTTTCCAAAATAAATTAATTCATTATATAATGAAAAGACACTGGAGTCTGGACGTTAGAAGAAAAGACGGTAAGCAAGCATACATGAGTATTTTAACATAACACACACACAAAGTTCCGAGATATCGTACATTTAGTACAGACAAGTTTCAGAGAAATCTTACCCCCTTTGGTAGTGATGTCAGTAACAAAAGGGGCGAGTTTTCTCTGAAGTTTACCATACACGTCTGTTCTATCCTTCCAGCCCGTTCACGACTTTGGTTTAAGCGGAGAACGGAGCGACGGGCAGCGCGAATATACGTAAGATATACCAGTGAATACGTGAATTTGCCGCTGGCGGCACCTCGTGCAGTGTTTGAAACATTTCCTTACATTTTTGTCTTAACACTCACCGCTCTGCGCTAAGTTAACGCTTACAGCGGCAATGTCGTGAGGGAATTATAAACGTGGTTTTATGATTGAAAAAAGAAAGAAATAACATTTATTTGGTACAGACTAGAGATGTTGCGAATATTCGCATTCGCATCCGCATATTATATTCGCAGATTTTTAGACATTCGCATTCGCATTAGCATCCGCATAAATTCATGCGAATATTATGCGAATACGAATGAGTGAAATATACCAATATTTGAAACTCCTTCTTCTACACATTTCATTCATTCTTATCTGGCGTCTTCCTCTCCATTCATCTTTTACTCAGTCTGTCTTTATCTCGCCATTCATCAATATAATGTTGATCAAATCAATCATAATAAAAAACTTTTTCAAAAAAAAAATGTAACCGACTTCAAATCAACCACAAAAAAAGTTCAAAAAAAGTTCAAAATAACCTACAAAAAAACTTTTCTTTCGGAAAAAGTTTTTTATTTTATCCTTTTTAGTTTCACTATTCAACCCAAATTATTGTCAAATACATAATTTTCATACATGTGCACTAAAATTTTGTAATCCGTAACACCGGTAATAACAACGCCCATGTATAAAAACTAAAAATAAAAGCTACTGCACCAAACTAAATGAAAATTTTATGGGACCAAATGGCAGATATACTGTATCGAACAAAAAAAGAATCATCGAAATCGGACCAGAAACCTCGGAGTAATCGGTGTAGACAAAGTTGAAAACTTTTTAGGTTTTTGTTGATTTTTGTTGATTTTTCAAAAAGTGCTAGTCGGATTTCGATAAAATTTTAATGGGACCGTTCCGGAAGTATACCCTATCCAACAAAAAAAGAATTTTTCAAATCGGTTGTTAAACGACGGAGTTATGCCCGAACATACATTAAAAAAAAAAAAACATCCGAATTGAGAACCTCCTCCTTTTGGAAGTCGGTTAAAAATTACCATGTGCCAAGATAAACGTGTTTCATTCTGCTTTTCTTTCACTGAGCTACTCTTACATACTCGTTACAGACAGGAATTAAAAAAGCTGTAAATATAAAAATTTGAAATTAGGCTATGAAGTTCGATCATTTTAAAGTGTTTTAATCAAACTTGATTGAAAAAGTTTTTATTTTATCCTTTTTAGTTTAAATATTCAACCCAAATTATTGTCCAATAGGTACATAATTTTCTTACATGTGCACTAAAAATTTTTAATCCGTAGCACCGGTAATAACATCGGCCCATGTAAGTACGCAATGAGCTAGAAATAAAAACTACTGAACCAAAGTAAATGAAAATTTTATGGGACCAAAGGGCAGATTATACTGTCTCGAACAAAAAAAGGATCATTGAAATCGGACCAGAAACCTCGGAGTAATCGATGTAGACAATGTTAAAAACTTAATAGGTTTTTGTTGATTAATGTTGATTTTTCAAAAAGTGCTAGTCCGATTTCGATAAAATTTAAATGGGACCATTTGGAAAGTATACTTTTTGCAACAAAAAAAAGAATTTTAGAAATCGTTTGGTAAACGATGGAGATAAGCCCGAACAAACATAAAAAAAATACATATAAACCCGAATTGAGAACCTCCTCCTTTTGGAAGTCAGTTAAAAAGCAAAAAACTTAAATCTATTTGTACATTATTGTTTGCCCCACGGCTGCGACAAATAGGCCCAGTTCAGTCCAGTTCCAAAAATGCCAGACAACTAGTGCCTAACAAAAGAGCAATATTCAGTCCAAATAAACCGAAATAAACAACTCCCAAGCTACCACTCAATAATATTAGTCCAGTCATTAACTAACGGTACCAGGCAAACATGATTCCAAAGCGTTCTCACCACAATCGAGTTAGCAAACGGCAGTGCCACTTACCGTCCACTTTAACTCGACCCCCCCTGCCCCGCAACCGCACCACTAAATTGCTCTCTAATGGGTACCCGCATAAATTATTACAGGTCTTCATTGGATGGTTGGGTCCAGCAAATGTCAAGGGTGCGTTTTGTTTGTTTACTTTCAGCAGCTGTTTTCGAAAGCAGTGGCGTTGAATGTAGGATTGTAGGGCCTTTTTTACGTGTTTTGAAAGGACATATTCTGGGAATAAGGACATAATCTACGCAATTGGTAGGATGTAAGGCTGGTGAAAGCAAATACGTAGGCTTTTCTTAAAATTTTATTCGGTACGATCGCACCTTTATTTTTGTTACCTTATTTTGGGACAGAAATATATTTAGACTGCCTCGTTGATCTAGTAGTCGTAACTACCACTGCTAAGCATGAAGTCTCGGGTGCGATTCTTGGCTTGGGCAAAGTTATTCAAAGGACTTAAACTAGTTGGCGAAATGTGGGTGTACTATTAAGTACACGTCTACCTATTCCTTCGGGAATTACAGGCGTAATGATGTTATGTACCTAATACTTTTACTTACACGCTAAGCAGAAGAGGAATGCCTAGAGAAGAGTCTTCTGAACTAGAGAAGGTACATTACCTTTTGATTTAAACCAGAAGCTCACTATACTTTGGTAAAAAAATTAAACGTTTCCCAACTTCAATTTCCAATAAAACCACTTACAACACAAATCCCTTACACAAACAGATAACAGAAATAACTGCTTGTAAAGAGAACAAACTCTTCGATGAAGTTAGTCGAATTTATTGCAAGTTTAGGTGTCTATAAATTTTCATGTTCCTTCCTCACACCCACCCCTTTATTCTTTTCTGTGGTTCAATGACAAACAACTTCGACTACTGTGTTATAGTTTCAGGGTTGGCAGTAACGCAACCACAATGTATGAGGGTAGAACTTATTGGTATCATCAGGGCAATCATGAGGACGTGTCCTCATGATTGCCACTGATTACGGTAAACGCTCTTTGATAGAATAAAGATGAGAATCTATGAAAGACTACAGAACGTTTTCATTTATTGTTTATCATTTTTCCTGGCCCTGCTTAAAATCGAAAATCCTTTATCTAATATTTAACTCAACGTAAAGGGTATATGTATTAGAGTGAAACTTTTATTACATCGTCTCAAACTTTTTCGTCTGTGTGTTGCATTTCGCGTGACATGACGGTCGGCCGCGAACAATCACAATAAGGCGATTCTCACACTGCCCCGCATCATGCTGCATATTGCGTGTCGACGCACCTACGCGCGTTCCTGCGGGAGTGCAGATCTGCATCATCGTGCGGGTTTTTTGCGCACCCACGCGCGTAGGTGCGTTTTGTAGATTCACGCACGGCGGCTCTCATTTATTTATTCGCCGTTCTCTGTGGTGGTCGTACAGTACTGAGCATTCAAAATCACGCGCGGCACTGCGGGATTCGGTGTGCCATACCTTGCGTCTCGCCCCGCACCTACGCGCGGGGGTGCATGTTTCTCCGCGTGTATGCGCGTGATTCGCATGAACGCGCGTGGATGCATTTTCAGTGTGTTGGACTGTGCGTGTTTTCCATACAAACGGAGATACTTACAAGCAACGGAAGAACACGCATCCACGCGCTACGCTGCATCATGCGGGGCAGTGTGAGAATCGCCTAAAGCCCGCGAAGTAGGGATAAAGTGAAAGGCGCTCGTCAGAGCAGCCGAGGCCAATATGGCGGTGCCTATAGTTCGCATCAGCTGTGAAAATGTTTCACTTTTTTTATATTTTTGTGGAACATTGTGCTATTAACGATGCCTCACACTAGAAATTTCTCCTGTTTAATACTAACAGCCAGACCCGGAAGAATAACTTGAAGATCATAAAAATATTTTGTTTTGTGCGGAAATCTGACCCGAGTCACGTAGCGCAGTAGTTGATCATTCGGTCACTACACCAACTGTGTTGTCGAATATTAAAGAATGCTCTCAAAGAGCGCGATCCGTATCCGGCGAAAGGATCTGTCGATGCGATTTCTGTAAGGGCTGATCGTGATGCGATCTGAAGCCGGCATTGAGAAAGCACATAATATGGATATCCTGGTTACAAAAATTTCATGCGATCAGATCGTATCGCCAGAATGAATCGCGCTCTGTCGGAAAAGTAGAGACTTTTCAGCGTTCCTGTAAAGACTGAGAGCGTTTGATGCTGAATTTCAACAGCCTATAAATTAATTACTGCTAATAAGCAATACTAAAACGAAGTTTTCACATATTAACTTTATATTCTAAAGTTTCCACCGTCCGGTACCTTCATTAGTTCTCGTTCAGAATCTAATAACGAACGGTCGAATGTTCTGGAATTTTATGACGTCATAAAATTCAAAGCCCACATTATGGCGTCGTACCTACAATCTCACATTTTTGCATTACCTCTCGGCCACGGACTACACATTCGAGCGATCTGTTCCAAAATGGATGATCAGCGAGAAGGGAGTATAAAAACAATATCTGTTGACAGAGTTCTTGCCAGCATCCACAGATACGTCCAGGCAACACTTTTTGCCTAAATCATATTCCGGTGAAACGCTAGGGCCGCACCTATAATTATCTAAGAAAGCTTGCAAAATTTAACCTACCCAAGTCTAATATTACTAAAATTATAAATAATAACAGCATTCTATCTAATCCCAACGACATTGCCGAAGCATTTAACAATTATTTTATCGACAAAGTACAAGGGAAACTTGATGTGACTAGCAAACCTAAATGTAACAGAATTGACACTAGTGATTAAACAATGTTTATGGCGCCTAGTATACCACAAGATATTGAGAGAATCATCAAATCATTAAACAATACAAATAGTGTAGGGTATGACGATATTGCTACAAAAATTTTGAAACATGTGTCTATGGAAATAAGTGGTCATTTAAGTCATATAATTAACTTAAGTATTAGCGCAGGCGTTTTCCCTGAAGCATTAAAAATATCGATTATTAAGCCATTATTTAAAAAGGGAAATAGAGAACGGATGGAATGTTATCGACCAATATCATTAATACCCGTTATTTCAAAAATTTTTGAAAAATATATTTATAGAGAACTTTATAAATTCGTAGAAAAAAATAACATTCTGTGCGAGGAACAGAAAGGATTTCGTGTACATAGAACTATCAATATGGCTATATATGATTTTTTATACAATGTCATAAAAAACGTTGATCTCCGGAATCCTGTATGTAGTGTATTCTGCGACATGACCCAGGCATTCGACTATGTACACTATAATACCCTTATAAAGAAACTCGAAGCCTACGGGATAAGAGGCAATGTCCTTAATTTGCTGATATCTTACCTACAAAATAGAAAACAAATTACTGAAATTAATAAAGTTAATATTGTTAATAAACGTGAAGAGATATTTCGGTCTTTAGAGCGTGAATTATTATTTGGGGTAACGCAGGGCAGCGTTTTAGGGCCTTTTAAATTTACACTATACATAAATGACCTACCGAAATCTATTGACCAACCAGTAACACTATTCGCGGATGATAGCACGATTACAATACCTTGTAAAAGGATAGATAATTATGAGGATGACATTAACAATAGTTTACAACAGATGGTAACCTGGCTAGACGCGAATAATTTAAAAATAAATTTGAGTAAAACTAAAGTTATTCATTTTAGACAACAAACCTCTACTATTAATTTAAATATACACTACAATAACGATACCATAGAAGAAGTTGAAAGTACAAAATTCTTGGGTCTCATAATAGATAACAAATTAAATTGGAAATTCCACATTGATACCTTATGTAAGAAGATGAGTAAGTCTGCATACGCTCTACATACATTATCACCTATAATTAACACAGATGCTCTTCTTACTGCGTATTATGGCATAGTAGAATCACATTTACGGTATGGGATCATATTTTGGGGAAACTCTACTGAAAAAGAAACTGCCTTCAAGGCGCAAAAAAGATGCATTCGATCGATGTTTAAAATTAAACCCACTGATAGTTGTGAACCATACTTTAAAAGTTATAAGATATTAACATTACCTTGTCTGTACATACTAGAAGTAGCTGTGTTTGTTAAGGCAAACCCGAGTCGTTTCAGACGTATAGCCGACGTGTTTCCCCGCAATAGACGCGATAATAGCTTGCTTTGTCAGGAACCAGCCAAAACAGCACTCATGCGCAAAAGTGTCTACTGCATGGCTCCAGTTATTTATAATCGCTTGCCTAAGAGTTGGAAAGAGCTTCCAGTCAACTTATTTAAAAAAAGACTTCGTAGCTTTTTAGTGGTGAAAGCTTATTATAATTTAAGTGAATACCTTACTGAGAAAGATTTTTTAAGTTAGTATAATGTTTATTTTTTGTGTACCTAGTTTTTCGTGTAATGTTGTTTAATTGTGCTCCAGTTATAGGTTAATGTTTTTGTAACTTGTTGCATGCCTACGTGGTAAAATATGGCTGAACTTCTAATTATGTTTTTTTGTCATCATTTAATGTTACCCATGTTTGCAAAATAAAATTATCTTATCTTATCTTATCCTATCTTATCTTATCTTATCTTATCTTATACGAAAATCATGGTGGTAGAAAATAGTCAATAGCTGTTCTCAACTGCGAGAAACAGAAATGAAAGAATCTTTGTAGAGAATGATACGAGTATTAGTCTCTTCTTTATTATATCTATGATTAGTCCCATCACAGAAACTCCCAACAATGCGGCATGCCGCCAACCAACACTTATCATGTGCCTAGCCTTTTCCCTACTATATTGGGGTCGCTTCCAGTTGTGCCAGATGCAGCTGAATATCTGAATTTACATGGACCGACTGTCTATCGGACCTCCACAACCCAGTAACTGGCAAATGCGAAACCAATGGTAAGACTGGTTGTCAGACTTTTGAGCATCTGACTGTTATTAACGACTGTCAAAGGTCTACAAATGACAGCCGGGACCAACGGCCTAAAGTGCTTTCCGAGACACGGAGGAAACTCGCTTTAACAGACGATCACCCATTCACAGACCAACCTCAGCAAGAGTGTCTTAACCCGGAAGATCGGCCTGTGTGTAATTATTTAGCGACGACCTCCTTGCCGACCACCGATACTCACTCCAGGGAAATAAAAGAAACACGTGTGGCATTTGACGCAAGACGCTTCATCTGATGCCGTGAACGTAGCCTTATTAAAGTGGGATGTTAGAGTAGAGTTTAGCAAATGTTTTGAATATTTGTACAAAATAATTATGATTGTAGGAAAATACGCTGTTTGAAATGCAGACATTTAATTTAGTAGTTGATTTGTTGAGGAATTTGCGAATGAATGTTAAATTGTTGCCAGTTCAAATACTATATGTAAGTTGCTTGTTTTTAACCAGAATGGCAAGAGCCTCATTGATCTGTCAGCATAACTGACGAGACCCTATGTCTGTACAGATTGCGGGAATGTTTACAAAAGTAAAATGCCACGGCTGTAAAATGCCAAGGAAAATTGAAGGATCAGGGTGGCTGCATTAAAAATTACTCTAGCTTTCCGCTCCATCTAGAGCGGGAGAATAAAGAAAAGTAATAAAAATCTTTATTGGCATAATTTAAGTAACATATTATTATTTTCCCCTTGCAGATTTTTTTTTTTTGCGTGGTAAAATCAACAAATGAAAAAACTACCACGCAAAAAAAAAACCTAACATCTTATACCGAGAGAGAAGTGCATTAAATTCATAATATCTTCTGGTCCGTATAGTGCTGCTCTGTTTCTATTGGCCGTAGTGTGTTGTTACATAGCCTTTTTTTTTTGTTTTCGGGGGGAAACCTTCAAAAGGCAACCTTCAAGATTTGTACCTCACTAAAACCACCCCGGTGATCACCATCAGCACATGGAGGAGAGAACCAGGACCTCTTAAAAGACCAAACTCCGGAACCCCCCTGTGCAACGCCTGTTAAGGCACATCCTCGAGAAGACGTTTTACAGCCGTCCACGATAAAATATATAGACTATTTAACACGTATATTCAACACTAGCTGTTGCCAGCGGCTCCGCCTGTTCCAATTCAAAAATGATCCCTCGGGAACATAAAATCGTGATAAAAACTATCCAATGTGTTAAATCCAGGTTATGAACTAACTGTGTACCAAATGTCGTCCAAATCCGTTCAGTAAAAAAGTAACAAACATCCATACATCCGTCCGAACAAACTTTCACGTTTATAATATTAGTATAGGATAGGAAGTAAGATTTCGGAGCAGTAATTTGTGAGATTAGCGCGTTCTCAACCAAACGAAAATTTCGAGGATTTTGATGTTTTTATCCACAATAATTCATGAACGAGGCGAAAGAAGTATGTAATACAGTAAGAGCCTATGCACACCACGTTTTTTAAACGCGCCGTTGACGCGCGCTTGCAGCGATACAGACGCGATACGCACGCAAGTCAGACGCAGCCTGTAGACCTTTGCACAAAAGTATAAATTACAAACGCGCGGCACCGGCGCGTTTGTGTCGATATAGACGCACCAGTGCCGCGCGTTTGACGCGATAAAAACGATAACAAACTGCTCTGTTTGATAAAAACGCGCCGTCGACGCGTGTTTCAGAAACGCGCGTCGACGCGCCTTTAAAAGACGTGGTGTGCATAGGCCGTAAGAATCGTACGTATCGTTGTATAGACTCAATCTTCCTAGTATTATATAGTTTCATAGCCAGCATTGTGTGAGTACTATGTACCTCGGAGCTATCATTCACTGAGTACCTACGTCTCTTATTGACTTGAATGACCCTGGCGGTTGAGAGTATGTCATGCTCACTCAAATGTCTCGCTGATAGTGGCGCGTGTGTCGGATCATTTAGTTCCCTTCAAAATGGTTGAGCTGAATGGTGCTGATATATGCGTCATGTTCGTGAACGGGCGCTGTCAGTTGGGACTGGTCATCCCTTAGCTGCCACGGTCTATTTTAATTATTGATAACTTTATTTTTGAATTGTCTTTTTTATATTTTCTATGGACACTAATAACTTGCCACATCGTTCTCACATAATGTACCATCTGATGATGAATGATGTAACAAAAGATCTGTAATAATTTTGGCGATTGAAAAAGAGTGTCCATGGAGTTTCTTGCTCATTCTTCTCCATAGAGATCTACTCCTTGGAATGAGCACCTACGGTACTTTCACAGTTTTTATGTCTTGTGACTGGGACTGTAGCACCATAACTTTTTAATGTCTAATTACATTTTTATTTGTCTATGACAATTCATAAGTGCCTGTAACTGGCCTACATGAAATAAATGCTTTGATTTGATTGATTTGATTGATTTGTACCAAATGGCATTCGCTTCGGCCTATCCCTTAGGAAAAAGGTTTGAGTTTAATTTAAGTATGTGTCTTGTGTATTTTCTCAACCTGCCATCCCTTACAACAAAACAATCTAGATTGTTCCGAGGTTTCCACAAAGTATGAAGGAAGAAGTTTGTAATTTAATTTCGTCGTCTGTTGCGCTCTGCACCGTTCACTCGAGTGCAGAAAATATAAGTTGGTTTACACCTTTTATTGAGTGTAGTCTGCTGAAAATTTTCTCTGGCAATATTTCAGTTTTCATAAAGTTGTAGAATTCTTAATGTTATTATTTTTGATTGAATCATGTACGTAAAATGCAGGAAAGGTGCATCCAAGTCAAACATAATTATCATTGCGAAAAAATCCTACAAAATAATTTCTTTTAAAAATGTCTAGACTTTTTTTCATTTATATTTTTTTTTTCATTAAGTCTCTATACAGAATTTTGATTCAGACTAATATTAAAAAAGGGTGGTTCTTAGTAAAGTGGCTTTTTAAAACGGGCTGCGTCATTAATGATTTAAAGTAGTTTTTTTTTTTATCAATTTGAATTAACATTGACAAAGATAAAACGTTTCGAAATTCAACAGTGGGGCAGTTGTGACTGATATGTGATAATGCCTGTTAAATTATACCGAACGAGCGACGTTTTGTGATTTTTAGAAGCATTGTATCTGTGTCAATTTTTTTTTTTCATTTGGTTTCCGTAACAAAAGAAAAAATACGGGTGAAATATTTTTTGATAATCTATTTTTCGAACTAATATTTTTTTTTAGTAAAACAGTCTATTTAAATTTAATCTGGAGAAAGAACAACATAAAAGTTGAAGATTATAAGAATGACAACAGACTATCATCAAAACTTACAGGCCCTCAAAATTTTCCAAACGCAACCATTCGTAGTAAGTGCTACGAGTAGCTACGGCGTAACAGGAGCTACGAGAAGCTACGCCGTAGCAATGTAGCACTACCTATAAAGTTTACAAACAAGAGTGTTTACCGGTAATGTCCCACTTTCAGAGTAGCGCTAAACGACCGTGACAGCCTATAATTTCGTCAATTTGTTTATTGGTTTAATTTCGACGTTTTATTTATCAAAATAGATAGAAATGTATGATTACGTTCAGACAACTATTTCACTACGCTAAACTAATTGAAGGTTTTTAATGATTTTTTTGGAAGGTAACCTCCAAAAGTAATGATTAAATTCAGTTTTTCTTTCTGGTAAGATAGTTTTGTTTTTTGTATTTTTATATAGGCCTTCCAATTTAATTCCGGAGTAAAATAAAAAATGTAAAAAATATACCTACATGCATAAAACCAAATATTTTTGTATGACTTGGACGGGTCACAGGCAGAAAATAGATTCTAATAAGACCAAAAGACCGCAATCCACGTAAGAATTCTAATAATAAAATCTCAGAACGTCGCGCTCCACAAACTAGGTAGATACCAGCCTGAAACAATTAGCCAGCGAGACACGGTTGAAACTCAATTATGTCTTAATGAGCGCCAATTTTGTGACTCTGCTGCCACATGGAATTTAGACACAAGGGCATTCTACGTAATGAAATAACTCTCTACCACGAGACACTGTTTTAAAAACGACAGCATCGTTTTTAGTTTAGTTTGTAATCCATTGCGCATTTTGTTTGTTAACTCCTTCGATGCATTGGGACTATAGAAGATAAAGCGCAATGTATGTTACAACTACTAAAGAGTCACGTATTACTTTTAGATAGATAGTATTTCGTGGTATCGTACTTGCATTCAAATTCTATACCAATCACCAGAATGCGCTATAGTGTTCTATAGAAACTAAAACAAAAGACTATCTAGTGAATTGACCGATTCGTGGGACTACAAGTATCTAACTTTGTATAGCACTTCTGTACAATTCGTTGAATTGACTTTAAAGGCCCGGTTTCCATCTAAGCGAATGCAAGCAGAGATTCGAGAGGAGACCGAGAGAGGGGAGAGAGACGTGAGATTTCCCATCTTAGACCCTATCCGTATCCTGCATGTCTCTGAAACTGGGCCAAAAATAAACTACTAGAGGTAGTTAGAGGACTGGCAGAAGATGAGAAAGATGTTGTAATGGCAAACTGAATTTCGATACTTCCACATGCATCTCAAAAGGCTATACGTATAGACTGTTCTTAGATTAGCAGCTTATAAAAATGTAGTACCTCGAATTTTCCGCAGGTCATCATGAATGGTGGCGTGGACTCTAGGCGAAAGTCAAGAGGAAACCCTTGGGGTGCTAGGACAGGAAACAAGGTGGACTGGAGTTCCCTCTCGGATACGTCCGGGCGGAAGACCAGTTTTTCGGGCCGGTGCACCCTGGGATGCGGGCAAAAACTCTTCCTTAGGCACTGTGTGCCTAAGGGGTCTCTTTGCCCGTATGCGAATAGCCTGTCGTGTGGACGCTCCAACGCGTGTCCCTCTGATCAGCAGAGGGCACAGCGGCGGAGCGGGCTTGCGGACGGTGAGTGATGGGTAGCTCGCCGTCCGACCAGGGACCAAGCCCGGGTCGGTGGCGCGATACACGACGCGCCACCGACCCGGGCTTGGTCCCTGGTCGCACGACGTTTTTCTTAACCCAGGATACCGTGGCCCTGGACCGTAAAGGGCATCTGAAGGAACACGGGTGGATTTTAGTCAGTAAGAGTCTGACAGTCCCTTCCGCCCCACCCAGGGCGGGACTCGTTTGATGATTTTACCACCTTAAAAAAATAAATAAAGAGGAAACCCTTGACTAATAAACAAAAAAGGTTTCTTGTGTAAATGTCTATTTGCTTATAATAACTTGTAGCAAGTGAGTACATCGCACAGACCCTGGGTGTTCCACGCGGCACTTCCCAAGCCGTAACAGTGGCTGAGCGCACAGAAGTTATAGAATAGTTGTTCCGGGTCTGGGTGTTTGTTTTATGCGAGTTTCTATGTTTGTAAAAGCACCCACGACACAGAAGAAATTCCTAGTGAGGAGCAAAGTAAAAAAAAACTGTTTTGTTAATTTAAACAGCTCGTACCACAAAAACCTTTAAACGTCTGTTGAACACTTGTCTAAAAAAAATGTCAGATTATGACGTTGAAATAAGGTCCGTTATGCAGTCACACTTTTTTTAGACAAGTGTTCAACAGATGTTTAAGTTTTTGTAGTAAGACTGATGATGTTTACAATCTATCATCTCGTTTTGAAATTCAGATCATTTACATTCAGCGCTTATTTGATTCTGGTTGTCCATAGCAACCAGAGGCTCAAAGGATTACGCCTACAGTGGCTAAAACATGTATAAATTCATAACAATCCACCGGAATATTACAGGATAATAATTTGTAATCTATATAAAGGCCAAATTTAATGTGATCCGTTGAGCTTTACTGAACAGATTTTTAGCCTGCTTTTGCCAGGAATCACGGCTTAATATTGACGAATTGATTTACTGGGATATGTGAGCTGATGTTAATCAGCTCTGACCTTCCAAGGCCAGAACTGATCGAATGCAATCTGCTTTCATCATCAAATGTTTTTTTTTTATTAGCGTGTTACAATCAAGGGACTGTCAGACTCGTAATAACTGAAATTCTCGGTGGTCCGGGTCCCTTTACGTTTCAGGGTCACGGTTACATCTTTAGACGGCTCCACAACCCCGCCTGACGTTTGCCTCGCATCATTCGATACCGTGGGCATCTCCTGCAGCCGCTGGGTCGTGAGGTGGAGGCTGTCTTCACCCTTACGCATTCCGGCTCCTTCTTCGCTAGCATGACTGCTTCACAGAAGGAGGTGACTGCTTCCTATTCCATCTCGCCCCAATGCCGAGTGCTAAAGGACGCCGCCGCCTATCGCCTGAGTCTGCCCTGAGTGGGGTGAATGGAACTGTAATTTCGAGTGAATTTGCGTTACAGGGTCACAGTATTCCGTCGGTCCCGGGAGAATCCAACCTTGAACATAATGCGATACCCAGGTAGCCCACTCCAAAGAGACCCGCGGATTTTTACATGGTTTGGCATGACGTCACTCCAACGTCAGTGGCTGCTCTAATACGTACGGCCCAGCAACGTTCCTATGAACTCAATATATGACGTAAATCCAACGTCAGTAGTTGCTCTTATATGTACGGCCCAGTAACTTCCCTATAAATTCATATATGACGTCTCTGTAACGTCTGTAAACTGACGTCTTGAGACTGTGACAAATGGACGTCATCTGGTGGGACCCCCCGACGTCAAGACATGACGTCTCTTTCGTCGAGCAGTACCGTAAACGGACGACATAAAGACGTAAAATATAGTCACTGAAAACAAAACAAATGAAAGGAGATGTCCGATGTGGAAAAAGTTAGACATTCAAAGCGAATCCCTGCTGGCTCTGTTTCCGGCCACGATAGACGCATTCACTATTATGTACGATAAGTTATCGATTTTGTAGTGGACGCAGCATACGTTATTAGTGTGTCCAGCTGTCATGTCACGTAATGCTGGCACAACAATACAATTCACTGCGGATAGGCCAATATTGAATTTTAGGCTATTGGTGCAGTAAAATGTGTGTATTGATATTCACCAGATTCGACACATCACAACCTACCTCAATCTGTCTTTAATATTTAATAGAATTTCAATCTTCTCACAATAGTGAAAGGTTAATTTTCGATTGGTAAAATTTGTTTCGGCGTTTGTACAGACGCCAGCACATCAAGCTACCACAACCTGTCAGATTTCTTTCATACAATTTCAACCATAATCACAAGAGCAGAATGTTTGATTGGTAAAATCTGACAGATTCGGGTAGATTGCCTGCTGGCGTCTGTACATTCAAGCATGCATTTGACTTTTCATCTTCACTTAGGTATGTTTAACGATGGTAGGTAGGACAAGGTAGGTACAGACGCCAGCAGGTCAACCTACCCGAATCTGTCAGATTTTAACAGTCAAACATTAACCTTCTGTTCTAGTGATAAGGTTGAATTTCTATTAAAGAAATCTGACAGAATGTGGTAGCTTGATGCGCTGGCGTCTGTACTATAATATTATTTCTTAGGAACAATGCTGTCCCTTGAAACAATACTTTTTTTTTTCAATGCTCTCGGCAGGTCCTAGGTTATGATTAGAAAATGTAAATTATACCGAGCTCAAGAAGATCATATTATTATTCCAGTTGTGGGAAACGAGTTTAGTTATTAGGTATTTGCTTTTAAGTATCTCAAATCTATTTAAAACATAACTTATAGTAATAGGAAAGCAGTAAAACCGTTTAGCTTTAACGTTATACCTATACGAAACTCTACACTGTAACCGACTTCTAAAAAGAGGAGGAAGCACTAGAACTCATCTGAGAACTTCCATAGTTAGTAACAGTCTCTCCAGTTAAATACATTCTCAAATTAATACCTACAATAAAATAAGAATATAATAATGTATTATTATTATAATGTTATAGGTCCCATTCTCAGTTGGTGGCACATTTAAACAGTGGCTAAGTGATTGACTGCTACCCGCGGTGGTGGACGCCCACGGTGACGGACGTCGGAAGACGATCTCCGGCCACCGTAGGCGCGGGCATGCGGACAGCGAGTAAAGGGCAACTCGCTGCCCGACCATGGACCATGCCCGGGTCGACGGCGCGTTGTGTCTCACGCGCGCCTCAAACAGCGTCAGCATGATGACGGGGCCCCCTCTCAGAGGGCCAAAGCCTGCCGGGCTCGCGGGATTTTATTTCCTCACCGTGACCCCGGAACAAGAAGGACACCGTGGATTTTAGTCAGTACAAGTCTGACAGTCCCTTCCGCCCTGCCCGGGGTGGGAGGACTCATTTGATGATTTTACCACGTTAAAAAAATAAATAAAGTGATTGACTGCTGCGCTGTGTATCGCAGCTTCAATTCCCAGACGGCTATAAGTTGTTGTTCCATGTCGAATGTCGGGTACCGCGGTCCTTGTTAACGCACTTAAGAAAAAGAAGATATTCTTGGTATGGGACAACGTTTTTATTAAGTCGTTCGAGTCAGTTTCATCTTCTCTTACTTCCTTCTTCCTTGTCATAGCAATTAATATCTACCGTATCGCCTGTGGGTTTATTCGTTTCATTTGATCAGCCCTAGGACGAATACTGATGAACATAGGCCTTCCCCATAGATTTCCAATGAGCCCGGTTGGAAGCAGCTTGCATACAGCGCGATCCTGTGATCTTCATCAAATCATCTGTCCACTTTGTAGGTGGGACGTCCTACGCTGCTCTTACCGGTGCGCGGTCTCCATTCGAGATCCTTATGGCCCCATCGGCCATCAGTTCTACGTGCTATGTGGCCTGCCCACTCCCAATTCAACTTGCTATTTCGCAGGGCTATGTCGGCAACTTTGGTTCGTCTATGAACTTTGATTTGTTCGTTTTTGTTTTTGTTTACCCCATTCTATCCCACTTTTTCGTTTACAAACCACTTTTTAAATAAGCCAACAATAGTAGAGATTAATTAAAAAAGGATTGATTACTTTTTCAGAGCTCAAATGCCCCGTCTCCCAGCCCAAAATAACAGTCAATGTCAATCGACTTTGACAACTCTTTGACATTGTGAAACATACTGTCAAAGTGTCAAGTGTCACTGTCACTGACGTGTTTTTGTGTACGCCTAAAATAGATTTGTTTGTTGTAAAAAAGTAAATAAATATTTACAAGCAAGCTTAAAAGTTTTTATTATATATTGTTAAGAACTTGTGTAAAGTGTTCACAATGTTGAAAGCCGTAATTCTTATTGGAGGGCCGCAGAAAGGTAAGAATTTTTACATCCGCGTCGACGTCACCCGGCATTCTTATCAATAAATTGTAATAAAACATTTAAATTCATGTTTTAGTTAATATCACTACATTTAGAATCCATGTGTGTTTATTAAGCACTGCTATAATATACATGAGAGCTATGTTTGTCTTTAGAAGAGGTTTTTTCTCAGTGTAAAGGTTATGTAAATAAAATAACTATAATTCCACTATTTACTTGTGTAAAGTGCAGTAATGATAATAATAACTATGATGTAAAGATATGACATCATTTCGATAATACTTGATAAGAATCTACGATTGTTAGAAACAATTATCAGCTAATTCCTGTTTGTAAAATTATTGTATCTTGTCTATCATAATTTATCTGCCAATCTACGAATAGCTATCAATCTTTAACAGTTTTTGACAATTATTCTTTGCATTGTTCTTCAAGTCTTACAGAAACTTACTATAAGTGTATTTCAATTATAGAAAGATTATTCGGATAGAAAAAGATGATGAGGCTATCGCCAAAAAAAAGACTCATATTATGTGACACTAAAAATATCTAAATCCTTTTGTTTCCAGGCACCCGCTTCCGCCCCCTCTCTCTAGACACACCAAAGCCCCTGTTCCCTATAGCAGGACTCCCTCTAATTCAGCATCATGTGGAGGCCTGCGCCAAGCTGGAAGCTTGCAAGGAGATCCTTATCATTGGAGCATATACCACCAATACGATGGCACAGTTTGTCAATGACATGCAGAAGGAATATCATGTTATTATTAGGTGATTTTTATTGATTTTTCATATCGATGCCTTCCGGCCAAAAGGGGATAAGCGACATTTTTTGCGAAATCGACTTATATATATGGTTAGAATCGGCTTTTTTTTCTGCGTCTAATGGTCTAAGTTTCGTGGCTCTAGGACAAACTTTTTGTCGCTTAGGCGGTAAAGGAATTGAGGTTCTGACACTAAGTTTTTCGTCATAAACGACAGTTATTTTTGGTGTATTTTGTATTATGGTGGTTGGATAAAAATAATATTTCAAAACTGTGACATAAGCAATTTTGGCTTTGAATGTTTTTTTCTTTACTTGAACGTTAAGTAGTTTGGGCTGTAAATACTTTTTTGTAAAAAATACATTAATCAAATTTTGCTGGAATCTTTGTTTACCAAACTTTCGGTTAGGATATTAGGGCAGTTTCTTTGGATAAAATATATGTCATTTATCACATTTAGGCCTCATTTCCGTGACTTTATTTGGCGCTTATTTTTATTTTCCCTAGTCACCAAATCAATCATCGAAGACGCTTAGGATAAATCTGCCAAACGAATGTTGCCTGTACAATTGTCGCTTAACCTTTTTTTCCCTCCCAAAAAAAAAATCTGGTATGGTGGTTAGATAAGAAGATAAATTAAAGGTTTGGCGGTTAGCTTACACAAGAATGACAAACAGCATCGGTTATCTCTCTCTTTCGTTCGAACAAAATGTCGTTAGCGTTCCGCAGCGATCATACAGTCTGTATACGACCACGGCGTAAGCACCACCGTGCTCGTGAGTCATTTTGGCCCAAAGTTTTGTAAAGAAAATAAAACTAGAAGTTTATTTAATAGACTTTATGTTCATCTATGAGTGTGTATTATTCTACTTAGTTATTTTAGGTTACATAACAAAAAAGGTTATTCTTTTGCTACCTTGTTCCGACGATACCGAATAGTTAAATAAGTAGGACCTACAGTTTAGTTTTTCAGTGCTTTTTTTTGTTTGTTGGCTAGTATGTACGGCTGAGAAACATGATCAAGGGTTCGTATCCAAGGTTGGGCCAGCAAGGAGTTATTGGGTTTTGTCATGAATTCTCTGCAACAGCCAAGAGTTAATCCTGTGCCTGATCTGACCCTTCTTTATCATGGTTAAATAATCCAAGGAGTCCTCCCAGGGCGGTACCTACGGAAAGGACTGTCAGACTTGTACTGATTAAAATCAACAGTGATCGTTCAATAGCCCGTTACGCTCCAGGGTCACGGTTACCTGATTAGACTATCCCGCGACCTCGGCAGGCTTTGGCCCTCTAAGGCCTTGGTCGCGGGACTAACGAATACCGTGACCCGGAAACGTAAATAGGTATTGAAGGACACCGTGGATTTTAGTCAGTACAAGTCTGACAGTCCCTCCTGCCCTGCCCGGGGTGGGAGAACTCATTTTATGAATTTACCACGCTAAAAAAATTAAAAGGGGCCCCCTTCAAATTGCCGGCAGCTCTTTGAGGCGCAGCCGCAGCGGTTAAGTTGTGCGGTGGAAGCTGTTCTCTCCCTCACGGTACCCGATACCTTCTTTGCTAACATGACAGCTTCGTAGAAGTAGGCGACCGCTTCCCATTCCGTTTCGCCCCGCAGCATAGCCTCGACCAATGCCGGGCGTTAGAGGTATGTCGCCTCCGTGAGGACATAGCCGTGCTATGCCCAAGCTGGGCAGTCCTGCACCGAATGCTCCTCCGAGTCCTCCGTGCGGTCCCCGCAGTGGTGACACCCAGGCGTTTATTCTTCCCAATCAGACACAGGAAACTCCCGAAACTTCCATGTCCGTTGAGGACCTTGTGTCAGGCAGAAGGTGAGGACGCCGTGATGCCTATCTAGCCACTCCTCAAAGAGGGGTCTTACGTTTTGTCATAACTAATCGTAGTCCATAAGTATGAATTGCAGCATAGATGTATAACTATCAAGACTAACTTACAATTAATAACTATTGTTTTGAGTTATTCTTTCAAATGAAGACAAAGAAAAGGAGAGATTGAGCAAATGAGCATAATATTTTTTTTTTTCATATCCGCATCTTAGTAATTAATGTCAGTTTAAAAACTTAAAAAGGTCTAATCTACGTATTTAAGTATGTACGTATAATTTTATAAGAATTAAACACTATGTGCTTTCGCGTTGTTTATAAAAGTGCTAATTATATTTCTTATTGATAAGTAATTTATTACAATTTCCTTGTTCATCTCTCATTAACCAATAGCCGGTTATATCATATTGGCTGCACTTTATGAACAGAAAAGTCACAGTTATGCTCTTTTTCTTCAATAGAAATAAAACGAATGGTGCACTTAAATCATTTAGGTTGGAACTCAATCATCGAGTTGTTTTCATTTAGTACGTTTTTTCCTGTTAGTGAAATCGGGACTATTTGAGGGTAAGCGACACTAAATTGTGTTAGGAGTGTGATTTATTATAATTAACAATGCCATTTCGTAGAGACTTATTCAAAAGCTAAATGGGTAAATTTTGAAACTTTTGGAACGTACAGAAAATTTTGTATGATTTTTTTTCACTTTTTTTGAACTTTAAACTACTCTCCTGTAAAGTTTGTAAAGTGGCGGTTACCCCCTTTTGGCCGGAAGGCATCGATATGGTATAAGAACAGATGACTTATTTTTATGTGATCTACTGTTTATTTCATGCAACCTTCATTTACTCAACTGTTAACATTTGTTATAACTAAGCTATATGGTTCAGCCACAATTACAACAATGAAGAGCATCTGGAACTTCATGCCTTGGTAGGTAGACTGCATCGACGGAGCAAACACATTATGATGAACAAGCTCACAATACTTAATCTATTGTGAAAAATAGCAGTTTCTTTATTCATTTAATATGATTTACAATACCTAATAAAGCAATATCTTAAACATTTTCATTTATTGCTTTAATGATGATTTTAGGACCACCTAAAATTTTTAACCCAACTAGGTACTTCAGAAGGTTATGATTTTGCTTTAACTTTCATTCCACTTCTCAGGAAGTATAATAATCTGATAATAATAATTAATTTACTTATTCAAGTTTTGAATGCATACAGCAATAAAGGTTATAAAAATTCAAAAAAACAATACCTACATTAACATCTTTCAAATTGCAGATACTTACAAGAATTCACACCCCTCGGCACAGGCGGTGGTCTCTACCACTTCAGAGATCAGGTCCGCGCTGGCAACCCAACGGCATTCTTCTTGTTGAACGGAGATGTGTGTGCGGACTTCCCTCTCAAAGAGCTGTGGCACTTCCATGAAGAGAGGACTAATGCCTTGGTAAGCTCAAATAGCAGTTATTGAGACTTACAAGCTTGGATAAACCTATATAATGAGCTGTACCCCTGTCCCCGAATTGTTAATACCTATATTAATTGAAAAGAGGACCGCTAGTAGACCGCTAATAGTGTAATAATAATAATACCTACAGCTAATATACACATTGTGTTCATTTATATTGGATAGACATGTTCATTGTTCATGAAATAAAACACCTGTTCAAACAAATTAATATTTTTACACGAACAACTGCAGTTTGGAAATTCATATGAACTTTAAAGAATACTTTGATCAGATGTCATTTGTTTGTGAATTTGGTCGTAGCTTACCTCATGTCCGCGCGATTAGAGACTTTGATTTAGAACACAAACGTGCCAATCCTTACTTCAATGGTTGTTGGACTCCGTGGGCGTTTTAGTAAGATTACATGGCCCTGACTATGACTATGACGGGCACTAATATACCAATTAAATTTTTTCTTACAGGTGACAATAATGGGCACAGAAGCGACCCGTCAACAATCAGTCCACTACGGCTGCATGGTGCGTGAACCAATCACGAAATCGGTCACCCACTACGTAGAGAAACCAAACAGCTATGTGTCCACGCTGATCAACTGTGGTGTCTACATGTGTTCACTGCAGGTGTTCCAGACTATGGCCGAGTCGTTCCAGAAGAAACAGGATGGGTTTTACAGGTAATTCTTTATATTACATCATCGTCGTCATAATACAGGTGGGTGCAGGTGTTCCAGAATGTGGCTGAATGGTTTCAGAAGAAGCAGGGTGGATTTTAAAGTTAATGCTCTATATTATATGATCGTTCACACATAATATTATGTAAGTGCAGGTGTACCAGAATATGGCCAAATGATTTTAGTAGAAGCAGAATGGGTTCTAAAGGTAATGGCTTTTACCTATATCATAAGCAACTGCAGGTGTTCCAGATGTAGGCGGCTTGAAGAAGACTTCTGGAAGAAGAAGCTGAATAAATTCTACAAGTAATGTTTTATATTATTATCGTCATCACATCATGCAGGTGTTCCAGAATATTGCCAAAATGTTCCAGAAGCAGCAGAATGAGTTTTACAGGTAATACGTTATATTATCATCTTCTCTTTGCCCACTCTCATCAACTGTGGTGTAGACATGAACTGCAGGTATTCCAGGCTATAACAAAATCGTTCCTGAAGAAGCGAGATGGGTAGAATTCCACTTCTAGGTATAGGCATCTGATCAAAAATAGCAAGGTAATGGAGAAGGAAACTAATAGTTCCATGTAGGTAACAGTAAGTCTTTGACTTATCACGAATTACTATAGCTTACCCCCTTTATAATGATGAAGTGGTTGAAGTTTTCTGTTAAAATACAGGACGACTGACACTTTTTTTTTTCTATTTTAGTGGTAATGGCCAGACCAGTCCACACCCTGGATACATGTCTTTTGAGCAAGATGTACTGATGCAGCTTGCAGGAACTAACAAATTGTATGCTATGCAAGTGAGTATCATCTGATATAGACTAATCATTATTTTAAACACCAGTAGGAGTCCGATCCTGGCAGCATACGGCATTGCTGCTTGCCGCAACAGTACTGACTACTGCCGCAATAGTATTGACTGCTGCCGCAATAGTACTGACTGCTGCCGCCGTAATCGTACTGAATGACCTGCCTCAACACTACTGGTTCCCATAGATTCTCTATCTCCCTTATTAATAAACGTGGACTAAAGTTACAACCAGGATAATCTTCGGACTAACCATACATTTTTAAGGATTAACCTTGGCGTAACTTTACTTCTTGTTTCATTAATAAGGGGGTATAGGTTTATATGAGATTGCATTCCGAGCTCGGCAACACTGGTCTACAGCGCACTTCTGCTGCAACATTGCTCGGATCGTACAGTCAGCATCGAAAGTTGCTGACCACATTCAGATTTTCAAAATCGCTGTGCACCGTATTATTACGTATTATTAAGGTGTACAGCGATTTTAAAAATCTGAATGTGGTCAGCAACTTTTGATGCTGACTGTACATGTGGCGTCATATCAGTGAAACTTTTGTTAATAACAATTTCCTAAAAAAAGGTTTATACAACGTGTAACGTTAAATGCGCAAAACCTCTCGTGGGGTAACTCAGCCCATGTTCCTGAACAATGTTTGTTCTAAGACTTTTGGAAATTCGCAAAAAAAATTGGTTTTTCATACAAAATGAGAAATTGATCGGGCCCATCATTATGAAAAATCATATTTTTTTTTTTACTAAATTACAAACACATTGTATAAATCTTCTTTTTGTCCAGGCGGAAATTTTATGTAAAATCTTCCTTTTTTTACTCCGTGATACGAATTTTAATAAATGTTACCATTGGCCTTAACAACAGTAGTAGGAACCAAAAAACAGTTACATGTTAAAATTTTAATAAAACCATGAGCAGAAAAATAAATTGTGGCAAACGTATGGCGCTCACCATAGTCCAGGATTAATAAATCTGAAAAAATAGGAAACGGAAGAGTAAAGTTCGTCAATTTGTGCCAGTCATATCCTTGAATTATGTTTGTTTGACCCGCGCAACTCGCCGCCCTGCGCGCCGCTTTTCTTTGGACGAGGCCTAATGGGCCTACCACACGGACAATCTTCACCACAGTTTTTCCTGCGCAAACTTCTCATTTCTTCACAGTTTTACCAACCGCACACATGGTGTTCCGTGTACAAACCGGCTTGCGCTGGCAGAACTGTGGTGAAGTTTGTGCGTGTGGTAGGCCCATGATGGTCATCATAATATTTAATCGAAATAAATGTATTTTATTTATTTCCCAGATAACAAACTGGTGGTCTCAAGTGAAGACAGCTGGCTCCGCTATCTACGCGAACCGTCACTACCTGGAGCTACATCGGGACCGTGCAGCTAGGCCCATACCTTGCACTATACTGCCCGATGTCTTCGTGCACCCTACTGCTAACGTTGACTCTACTGCAGTGGTGAGTAATACTGTTAAAAAAGCTGTGCGCTTCGGTGATTTTCGTTATTCCGAATTCGCACGAACTTCCTGCTACAGAGTATACCTAGTTCTTTCCGCGGTAGTAAAGCTTCTTAGTTTTGCTCAGCTGTCATTTTTTTTTGCATTTCTGTCTCTCTCTCTTTGACTCTCCAACTCCCACCCTACCTCTCTCCATCTCTCTCTTTATCTCTCATTTTTAGTCCTCTTCACTTGTCATTAAAAGCTCTGAAAAGTCTCTTGAATTGAAAACCAATCATCATTGTACAAAATTTATAAGCACTGTCATGATAAATCTCCTACTCTTACGTTCGTATTTCCGAATAGATTGGTTTGATTATTTCCTATTAATGTTTTCTATTTCTTTCTGTCTCTCTTTAACTACAGATTGGTCCAAACGTGTCCATCGGCGCAGGAGTGACGATCAAGGCTGGCGTCCGGATCAAAGAGTCGATAGTTCTAAACAACGCAACAGTTCACGAACATGCTTTAGTCATGTATACTGTTGGTAAGTTCATTTATTTTCCCGCGCCTGTGGTAGACAGAAATCGCCGCGATGTGCAACACCCCAGACGTCACCCGTGGTGGCTGTGTCGTGAGGTGAAGGATGTTCTCTGCCTTACATATCCCGCCTCCTCCTTCGCTAGCAATACTACTTCGCAGAAGGAGGTGACTGCTTCGCAAAGGCGGTCCATGCTTCGCAGCAGGAGGTCACCACTTCGTAGAAGGAGGGGACTGCTTCGCAGAAGGAGGTGACTGTTTCCTAGACCCCCTCGAGCCGCAGCACATTCCTGAGCCCGAGAGGTCCTCGCCGCTTATCAAAAATAGTACCTTAGTTGTATTTATAAGGCAACATCATAATAACCTCTATAGCAACAATTTGTATTTTTATCCAGTGGGTCAAGAGGCGTCCGTAGGAGAATGGTCGAGGGTAGAGGGCACTCCTTCAGACCCGGACCCGAACAAGCCGTTTGCCAAGATGGATAACACGCCGCTATTCAATTCTGATGGGAGACTGAACCCATCCATCACTATTTTGGGTAAGCCTTTACCACTTCAGATCATAAATTCTTTTGATTAATTTCAATTTCATACTACTAAGTGATAATATCAAATGCTTTGGTATTGTACTTAATTTCCTATTTATTATTTAATGCTCAACGTTTAAATATAAAAATGTATTTTTTTTAATAATGGCAACCCATTTATATTGGTAGTAAAAGTGCATAAAAAATATGGATGAAAATGCACCGGAATTCAATTGAGTTGTTTGCGAAATTAAAAGAAAAATGTAGTTTGTAAATAAATCATAAATCCCTTCCTTTTGCTTCGTCGCAGTCGAATAAAAACTCCAACAATGTGCAAAGATGAATTTATGACGTGTTTATTGTAACATTACATGCTTATTCATATTTTCTGAGGATGTTTTCTATAAACGTTTCTGTACGTTTCCTGTTGACTTAATAACAGATGAATAAACAAATTAAATGTATGCAAAATATTATTACGACAAATAACTTCATCATCATCTGCCTAGCCTTTTCCCAACTATATTGGGGTCGGCTTCCAGTCGAACCAGATACAGATGCAGCTCAATATCAGTATTTTACGTGGAGCGACTGCCTATCGGACCTCCACAACCCAGTAACTGGGTAATACGACAAATAGCTTAATGCCAACAAACACAATTTTCGTCTTTCTTCTATTACACGATCTTTATTTGAAAATCGCTCCGTGTAAAATACTGGATTTCAGCTACTTCCGATTAGACTAAACGTCTGACACCAACATTTTCGGCTAAATGCACAGACAGAAAAAGGATTGAGCAAAATATGACTGAAATGGGGAAGGCAAGTGTCAAAGTGACAAGTGACAGTTTGGTCCCAAAAGAACTGTCAAATCAAAGGAATTTTCTGAAAATAAACGATTTATTGATGTAAAATGACTAGATATTGTGTAATAAGCTGTAAAAATGATGGAACACATACAAATTTCCGACAAAACACACTATCAAGAAATAATGGGTAGCTGCTGTGACTGCCTTGAGAACAAAAATTGAATTATAACTAAGGAAAAGCTATATAATAAACAAATATCCAGCCTTGCGAAGCCGAGACAGGCCGTTAGTTGATTTTATTAATGAAATTCTATGATTATACCATAACTAAACAATCGAATACACTTTTCAAAATAATATCTACTTTTCTATTGGAGTTTAAGTACCAGTATTGCATCGCTCTATAAATCATGAAATGGTTCGTCTGGCGGAAGAATTATCACGTGGAACGAGTTTTGTGATAGTTGTGGTGTTAAGAAATTAAATATATTGTGATATTTCTCGAATCTAAATAGAAAAAAGGGGTAAAATTACTGACTTAAAACATTATGATATTTTATCAAAATAGAAAGTCAGAAGCAGCATTATATTCTTGCTATAGGAGAGGACAGGTAAAACATACCTAAACTCAAAAATTGAAACCTCAACTACAAGTAATTGTGGATTTATTACGGTAAAATTAAATTTATTACCACTCAATTAAATCACTTTTTTTCCGCTTGTAGATGCACCGCGGCGTCTTAATTCTTCTTTTAGTATATGCACTTGCATTGACGAATAATTTTCCATATTTGTTTTGTATTTATACTCAATTTTCATAACAATAAATCTTGTTTGTTTTTTGTACAAGGTAGACAGTAATCTGATGTTAGGACCAACTATCGCAGCGCCATCTACGATTAGCTTTGAGTTGCCATCCCCATTAACAACTCTTCAGAGACAGAGATAGCTATCTCTTTCCATCAGGTTCGCATGTCTTTGTCACACATTTCCTCCATTGTGATTTTAATGGGTTCGCTCTCGGCCTTAATGAAAAGGCTTAAGTCATTCTCTATGTCTATGGCGAAAGGAAGCGCAGACGCAATTATATAAATGTATCCATGTAATATTTAATAGATTATTTCTTTTTTTAACAGGTGCAGGCGTAGTGGTGCCAGCTGAAACGATCCTCCTCAACTCAATAGTGTTGCCACACAAACATCTAACAAGGAGTTTCAAGCACGAAATTATTTTATAGTCCTTTAAATGGCAACATTTATCGGTATGTAGCAGAAAGTTCAAACAAAATATACAAAAGAGTTTTATGTAATTTACTGTGGATGAACACAGACTCAAATGTTGGAGGCTTAAGATTTTTTATACATTTTTAATTTCATTGCTGATAAAATAATTGTATTTTATTAGTTTGCTCCACGCATGACTACATTCGTTAAGCGCTTTGTGTATTTAAAACTTTATATTTATTTATTAATTATTTATGTAATATTTCTCTAAATCATTTGAAGTCATGAGTGACAGAAGAGGTTAGAGTCTATGCACACCACGTTTTTAAAACGCGCGTTTGATGCGATGCAGACGCGATACGCACGCAAGTCAGACGCAGCCTAAAACAAACGACAACAAACTGCTCTGATGAAAACGCGCCGTCGACACGCGTTTCTAAAACGCGCTGCACCGGCGCGTTTAAAAACGTGGTGTGCATAGGCTCTTAAACGTTGAGTGTTAAACGAGTTTATTAAGGTACAAAAAGGCTTTAGAATTTGTATTTGTATGAGCTAATAAAATAAGGATATTTAAGTGGGAGATAGAAAAACATTTTCAAATGCTTCGTTTGGCAGTTAATTGCTGAAAGGTCCTTTTAGCGAGGGAGGGTGAATTTTGATCTTTAATAATGACTTTCTAAAAAAAATGTGGGAAAAGGCGACACATACTTAGATGCCAAAATTAATCGTTCCAGGACAGCGGTAACTTAAAACATTCCCGCTACTCTGGTAGTTTTTATGTAGCAGTTAAACTGATGGGTCCTTGAAATACGCGTGGAACACATCGTAGCGTTGACCCGGGCTTGTTCCTTATTGGACTTTGAGCAACCCATTGCTTGCCGTCCGTATCCCACGCCTATGGTTGCCGGTAATCGCCCTGCGTACCTCCGGAGCCTGAGGCGCGAGGAGGAAGACTGCCTCTAACAAACGCGTCCCGCCTCCGCCTTCACCAGCATTACTGCTTCGTCATTTAGGCATCCCATTTAATTAATAGTGAAATGACCATTTGTTATTTTAGTCCTAAACAGGAACAAATAAAAAAAATATACTTACCAAAAAAATGTAACATCACACTAAATTATTATTATAAATTGTAGATAATTCATAACGAGGAGCCCGTGGCTAAATAATTACAGCCGCATAAGCCGATCTTCTGGGTTAAGCCGTGCTTGTCGAGGTGGTTCGTGGATGGTTGACCATCAGTCATAGCGAGTTTCCTCCGTGGCGCGGCAAGAACGTAAAGCCGTCCGTCCCGGCTGCCATTGTAGATTTTTGACAGTCGTTAATGTTAGTCAGTAGCTCATAAGTCTGACAACCAGTCTTACCCTGGGGTATCGTATTGCCCAGTTACTGGTTGTGGAGGTCCGATAGGCAGTCGCTCCATGTAAAATACTGATATTCAGCTGCATCTGGTTCCACTGGAAGTCAACCCCAAAATAATTGGGAAAAGGCTAGGCAGGTGATGTAGGAAAATACCGAGTCATGTGTCATGCATTTTTATTAAAAAAAAAAAACAAAGTTACATAAATCGCTTTTCGTTGACATTGACTGTTCCTCGCATTCACTTTCGAACATTAATTTTAGCTTAGCAACGATTGTACAATATCCGCCGACTTTTGTAGCTATCTTTTGCAGACAAAACCTTCGTTTCCGAATGTTTCCTGCTTCCGTTCACCTTATTTAGGAAAGTTTTGGTTTGCGACAAAAAAATACTACAATTGACACGTAATCTTTGCATTCAATGCAACAAAACTCCCCTTACTACTATCTGACCGCGGGCATACCGATGGTGAGTAATAGGTGACTCACCGTCCGATCATGTACCATGCATCTGACGGGGCCTTAGGCGCAACGCAAACAGGAGGCGGCGCAGATACGGCGCAGACGCGACGCGGCGCAGATGAATGATATTATAGTAAAAAGAGGCGCAGTGCGCCTCTTTTTACTATAATATCATACATCCTTAGAGGGCCAAAGCCTGCCGGGGTCGCGGAAGTGCCCAAATGGGTAACCGTGACCAGGAATGTACGCGGTAGATTTTAGTTAGACTAGCACTGACTAAAATCCACCGTGTTCCTTCAATAGCCCTTTACGTGCCTGCGCCTCTTTTTACTATAATATCATACATCCTTAGAGGGCCAAAGCCTGCCGGGGTCGCGGAAGTGCCCAAATGGGTAACCGTGACCAGGAATGTACGCGGTAGATTTTAGTTAGACTAGCACTGACTAAAATCCACCGTGTTCCTTCTATAGCCCTTTACGTGCCTGCGCCTCTTTTTACTATAATATCATACATCCTTAGAGGGCCAAAGCCTGCCGGGGTCGCGGAAGTGCCCAAATGGGTAACCGTGACCAGGAATGTACGCGGTAGATTTTAGTTAGACTAGCACTGACTAAAATCTACCGTGTTCCTTCAATAGCCCTTTACGTGCCAGGGTCAGGGTTACCTGGACAGACAGTTCCGCGACCCCGGCAAACTATGGCCCTCTAAGGGGGTCTCTCTCTTAAAGGCGCGCATGAAACACGACGCGATGTCGACCCGATGATCGGACGACGCGACGAGTCACCCGTTACTCGCCGTCCGCATGCATTCTGTCTTGTTTTTTTTTTTTGTGAACTGTGTCGTACTACTAAGTATAAAAGGCTTTTAATTTTATTTGGGTTTGCTCTCGACTCTAGTCCAGGTCAAAGGTGACTGAGACAAAGCTTACGATAAAGCTAGCTTACCCAGAAGAAGCCTGTTCACTCTAACTTTGAAGAGAGGGGTTGTCTATGCGCTCGGGTATACCGACGCAGGAAGTGAGTTCCACTCTTTTGTTTTAAGGCTTAACGTGTTGTTGAGAGAAAATTTCTTGTTATAGCTGGAAAAGCAAAGTGTTCTATTCTTGTTGCGGGGACCACCGCACTTACGGGAAATGCCGTGTATTTCGCGAAAATAGACTTTAACCGACTGCAAAACGGCATTTGACGTTCATATAAGGGTCGTTTTCAGTTACACTTTTTTAGACAAGTGTTCAACAGATGTTTTACATTTTGTAGAGTTTTGTAGTAAGACGGAAAATGTTCGGGACGGAAAAGGGGATAACCCCTCAAAAATCCTTATGATCCGCTTCATCTTCCCGAAAATTAACGGCATTTCTCGTTAATATGGCCCAGAACACAATAAATATTATATTACGAATGTAGATAAATGTAGCTAGGTACAATTTAATACATGCAATTATTTTATGTAGGTACGCAAATTAATGTCTGTAAAAGTGGCCTCGTTTAGGTAAGTTAGCATAAGGCTGGACCATAAAACGAATATATTCTATACCAAAGTTTCCAATAAAATGTGTACAATATAAATATGAAAATTTTTCATTATCTTTGTGCGCGGTGCTGGCCATTTTATGAAATCTTCTCTAAATATAATTTTACCATTTTGAGAACGGAACCGATGAAATGGCTGACTTTAGCAGAATCATAATATGCCTTGCAAAAGAATCATTCTGTATCTATTATTTATACTCTATTGCTTCAGCAATAGAATCGAATATTCAATTTTACGATTTTTATCACAATTTAAATCATGAAATTAAATGCTAAAGTTTCCCTTTCAGTTTATTTACTGTGAGTTCTTTGACGATTATTTTGCATTTATCATTATCCAGTGATCTAATACAATGACATATTGTAAATGATGCGGTTGCTATTGGGTCTTGACTGTCATAACCAAAGTGATCTTTGTTCCAATTAAAATAAAGATGCTAATGGAAAAATAACTGTGGAAGAACTATACTCGAACTCCTACAGGCAACAGCGCCGCGTGCATTTATTACGAAGTAACAGGATGTTTTTTTTTAACAAGGAGTTTCTGTTTAAAAACTCATCATGTATATAAATGGGTACATATTTGAATATCGAAGATTAAAATATCTACGCTTAAAATATCGATGTTCAAAATATCGAAAATGAAAATATCGAATGACCACAAAATCGAAAATTAAAATATCGAAAGTTTAAAATAATCGAATGATTAAATGATCTACGTCCAATATATCTAAAATCTAAATATCTACAAAAGTTTCATCGAAAGATCTAAATATCGAAATACAGATTATCTAATGTCCTAAATATCGAAGTACAGATTATCGAATGTCCGAAATATCGAACCTAACAAGGTAAGTCGACGGAGCCCCGCTTCGCGGGGCTCCTATTTCTGTTTGCAAGGTTTAAAGTAACCTAACACGAAGAGGATGGCGGGGTCTTTCAGACCCCGCCATCCTCTTCGAACCTAACCTGTCCGAGTCGGGGTGCCCCAAAGTTCCGAGCTCGCTTCGCTCGCTCTTGCATCCGAAGTCCGTCCAGCTACCTTGTTGGGTAGTAATCAGTAATTTGACTAAGGACGCAAGAGCGAGCGAAGCGAGCTCGGGACTTAGGGCACCCCGACCCGGACAGGTTAGGTTCGAAGTGGGTGGCGGGGTCTGAAAGACCCCGCCATCCTCTTCGTGTTAGGTTACTTTAAACCTTACAAACAGAAATAGGAGCCCCGCGAAGCGGGGCTCCGTCAACTTACCTTGGTAGATGGTTATTTTTTTTGATATTTCAACTAGTAGGTATTTTTAACGTAGATATTATGAAATTAGATATTATGAACTGCGATGTTTAAACGTTGATATTTTGAATTTCGACATAACGTCTTTCGATATTTTGAATCATTCGACATTTAAATCAGTCGACATTTTAATCTTCGACGTTTTAAGCGTAGATGTAACATTTTTTTGATATTTTGTTACATTCGATATTTTAATTTTCGATATTCTGAACATCGATATTTTAAGCGTAGATATTTTAATCTTCGATATTCAAATATGTACCCATATAAATTTTTATTTACGAGCTATTTTTTCTAATGTAACACAAATGAAGCACATACCTTTAGGTATAATATTTTATTAAAATATTTCTATTTTCATAGATAATTGTTATGTAAATAAAATGTAATATAGTTTTAAGACTGTGCTGTGAATAAATGGAATGAGCACATTTTCGACTTTAATTATTTCTTCTTTTCCATAATGGTTTAAACAGCAGCCTTACCCTTTTATCACATAACATGATTCCTCCTGCCCTGGCTAGAGCGGAAGAGACAGACTTGTGCTCAATGATATATAAACTATAAACTATAGATATACGTTGTCCGCACTCTAAAATGAGAACATAAAATGAAGCCAATTGGCCACATCGCGCTTAGTTACGTACGGACGTAGGACGTAACTGAAGGACGACTATTACTTATCCTGTGACGTAGGACGTAACTGAAGATGTACATTTATCTCCCTCTAGCAACAGGTATCCCGCCGTACGGTGTCATATTTTCTTTCTCTTTCTTCACGCGTATAAGTAGTTCTAGTATTTTCGACGTTTTTAAGCGCCGCGATATTCGTTCATGACGTGTCTATACGTCATTGCTCGTACTGACTAAAATCCACGTTGTTTCTTCAATTGCTCTTAAGCCCTTCGTACACAACGCGACGCATTAAGTGTCCGATACCTTACGACTTTGGTATCCATATCGCGTGCCTTTGTGCGAACCTCTATGGATTTGTATTAGGATAGTCGCCTGAATACCAAAGTCGTAAGGTATCGATTGAAGTCGTAAGGGACTGATATTGAATATTTACTGGCGTAAGGTAGTTGACTAAGGTAGGTTGCAACTAGCGATGCATCCGATACCGATATATCGGCGATACTTCGGGCTAGCCGATATATCGGTATCGACGATATTTTTATGACCGATTCACCGATACGTTTTAATTTAAAAATGTTATGTAAACGAGCGTGATGTCTCGTCTATTGCTTTGCAAACGAAGTACGAACTATGCCCGGGGAAACCTTTGCCATACAGACTTGCGAAATCGTCTTTCTCCAAAAGATTTAAGATTACTTTTTTTTTTGCAAAAATCTTATTAATGATTTTAATTATTAAAATGTATAATTATCTAATACCAACCTATTATTTTATCTTAATTTTTTAATTCACAATAACCGTATCGGTATCGGTATCGCCGATATTTTTATAAGAGTATCGGTATCGGTATCGTATCGTCGAAAAGGCGTATCGATGCATCCCTAATTCCCTAGTTGCAACGTATCGTACCCTGTCAAATGGGAACATGGTTGGCGCAGTGGTTGTGCGATCGACTACTATGCAACGTGTCGCGGGATCGATCCCCGCACGGAAGAAATATTTGTATGATCTGCAAGTATTTGTAAAGGCACCCACGATACAGGAGAAATTCCTAGTGTGGAGCAACGTTTTTTTAAAGAAAAAAGAAATTACATAACATTCTTTTCTGATAATAAACATATTTTTATTAGGGTGGGTAAAACCACTGTAAAAAAACTGCATAATCATTACCGATATGTGACGATCGTGCAGAAATGAGGTCATTAAATCCTAAATAATTTAGTAATTGGACAGTCTCGATTAACCATAAAGTATGGTCACGATGCACGTGAGACTATTTTCGAAAAGCCACGATTTTTATGACGTGAAATCTGCTAATTTATTTTACAATCTACAGCATTTTCAGGTATGAAGTTTTTAATGTAACATTACGCCTGTAAATCCTGAAGGATTACGTAGAGCGCAGGGACTTCACACTTTTCAACCACTGCAATGTCTAAGAGCCAGAATCAAAAGTGGCGACGACCAGAAACTCGCAAGGAAACTCGACCAGTTTTGTAGAAACAATTGTCTTAAAGGTAGGTACACAATCACATAGTATCAGTGCCGGATCTAGGGGTGGGGGGGAGAGCCCGAGCGTGTGCCCAGGGGCCAGCTTCCGGAGCTGCCAAAATTATCATAAGGCTAATCTCGCTTCTCATATTCCTGAAAAACTACCAAAATATTTACCTCAAGCTCAACCTAACCAAACATTCAACGAACAAGGCAGAAAATATTAATTGAATTAGGTATAATATTAATATCTACCTATAGCCAATCGGTTATCTAACATACTTGGCTAATCATACGAATACCTAATTATGTCGTTTCTTGGCAGAGTATTTTAGAGTTTTCTTTTTTTTTTTAAATTTTAATTTTCCGTTACAAGTGTACAAATTATAATGTAATAGCAGTTCCCTGTTTTTTTACCCCCGCTGCTCAGCTCCTAAGTCTAAGACCGTATCGTAATTACATAGCCTTCTTTGATAAATAAACAATTCAACAAAAACATATTTTCTCAAGTCGAACTAGTAGCAGCAGGCCCTACGATAAGCGCGTTCAACCAAACTCTTCAGCTTTTTATTATTACTTGCTTTTGTCAGTAACTTTGCCCGCTCAGTCCCCCCTCCTTATTGTCTAGTCAGTTCCAAAGCAGCTTTCAACTCTGAAAGAATTTTTGAAATCGGTCCAGTAGTTTGAGTTTATTCATTACAAACATACACACAAAAATACAAATCTTTCCTCTTTGTATAGATGGAATACAGTTAAAGATTGTGTTTTGTAGAATGGCTGATAAATAGATCAGCTTTTTCGTGAACCTCGTCCGCAATTGAAACCATCGCGAGAAAGCTGTATCATTCATAAATAAATAATGAGGTTACGCCCAAAACATATTGCAAGATTGCACAAAATAAGCATTCGTGTCAGCAGTGTAGTTGGATCAACGCTCCGCTCCACAAATTGGTATTTTTAGGGTAAAATTTTATTTGTTACGCACTAATCACAGGAACTAGTTGTTCCAACTGAAAAATTCGATTCTTTGTGTAGTCCACTTATCGAGTAATGCTAAGATAAAACGACCGGGAGGAACAGGGGTGAAAACCACTGGGAACGGCTTATAATATTGCTAAAAAATATTAGGTAACAAGCCACAAATTACAATATTTACGGTAATTGAATGATAATAATTATGCGTTGTTATGTACATCGTGAGTCATTTGGTTCTGTCGATCGAGAAAGTCAGAAGCTAAAAATTCCTCCCGGGTGGAGTAGAAGGGTCTATCAGAGTCGTTACTGACTTAAATTTATCCTGTTCTATCAATTGCCATTCGCGTGTCAGGACTGCGGTGTCTCCTTAATTCTTCTGACATTCCCGCGACCCCGAAGTGAACCTACTCATTCATCGCTGTCCGCAAGCTCACCGCCCAGTAATCGCCTCGCGATCAACAACGCCTTGGACGTCTCCTACGGCGGTTGAGTCGTGAAGAGGATGATTGCTTCTAATTACCTCACGCATAACTTCTCCTCCTTCGCTAACATGCCCATTCAAAAAAATAGAAGATCAAGAGTATCGAATTCACCGTAAAAACACCTGCGTCCCGCTTGGGAGGAGCACACCTATACCGTATGCTCCACCGTGTCCTCCATATTTTTACGGCGAATCTGTCAATCTTTATCTCGAGATCTTCTAGACTTTTTAACAATGTCACTTTTTTATATCATTCGAAATGATACCTTCCCTAATTAAGTATTATGTATGCTAATCGCTTGTAATATACGAAATCGTCACTTTCAAAATAACAAAAGGACAAACTTCAAAACTATGTACCTACTTAATTATGATGCTGACACAAAATATTCAAGGACTTAAAAGACTCCCATAATTAGCATTTTAATTGTAAAGAATCTAATTAAGTACTAACACATCTTTAAAACAAAAACTGACGTTTTGCATCGTGAAGTGAACACTTAAACAAAGCATTATGCAAAGTTGTTCCTATAAGAGAAATGGTCCTTTTTATCGATGCATTTCTTCATTAGTAGATCTAATAAAATATCGATCTACCTTATCTACCGAAAATTATTAAAATAAGTAAAAGACTTTGTTGTAAAAGATTAGCAAAACAATCTTATCCCGCCAAAATAACAAATACACCATCTTAGAAAAAAAAAAATGGTGGCCAAAATAGTTTTTATTTACTTTTAAAATAATCAAACTTACGATAAAGTTTACAAATAAATGTATCAAAAACTTGTTTTGGAACGCATAGTGTAAATATACGATTGATTTGTTGTGAATGCGATCGCACTCAAGAGGCAGTACGTTCGAAGCCTCCATCGTGGCTGGCTGTATGCGTTTATACCTGTGCAAAACAGTGTGTTTTTAAAAATGAATTTCTTAATAACGAGATTAACATGGACTAATGGGACGCGGATAAATCAATATTTATTTGCAATTATTAGTGAGTACCCTTTTTATTGTTTTTAATTTACCAAGTATTTCGCCGTTTTTATGTTATTGTTTTTTTTTTTTACTGAAACAAAATCTTTAAAACATACAAATATTTTTCTGTGTGCTGTTGACTAAGAGACTACAAGACAAATCGAAATATTATTTAAACGTTCTAAAATTAAGGTCTTATATTGTTTACTTGATAAACCAGTGTAATTTAATGTAAATAATAATATACAAAAATAATTCTAATGAGGTCGTTTACAGATACGGTAAAAATAAGACAAAATGTAACTTCACAATAATGCAAGATTTAAATTCAATTGACATTTTAGTGAATTTGCATTCGATATACATATTACATTTGACTAGGTTTTGTTATAGAATACAAATTAGACGATTTTATGCCAAAAAACATAAAATACAGAATATAGTACCTTGTCTTGAAATAGAAACTAAACTTCTGAATTCTAAATGCGGGTAGCTGAACATTTTACCGTTATTTTATAACAAGAGATTTCTTGCGTAAAAGGAGTTTTACCTTTGGCACAGATTCATTTTATTTATAGCATATTTATTAACTTAAATGGTTTTTTTTTCTCAAATAAAATACAAATATAGCACAACTTATGATGAAGTTATAAACAGGGACATCAGATTAGAGATTAACTTTTGGCTTTTAGAGAAGTTAGGGCCATCGTTCCAAACCGCGGAACTGTCTAAACGGGTTACTGTGACCCTGGAACGTAAACGGCAATTAAAGAAACACGGTGGATTTTAGACAGAGAGTGCAGTATACTTAGTACTGGCCATCTCTAACCCACTCATATGGTTATCTTACCCGAGCACCCCGAGAGATGGCTAATCGTATTTTTTAAATATATTTTTAAGGTTAATCGCATAAAATAAAACCATAACTATGCCAATAATTGCATAAGTAAGTACCTAGTCTATGTTCAAATTATGAAAATATGTAAAAATTATCTACCAAAATAAAGTATTTGATTTCGTTTCGGCACACTTTTGAAAAAACTATGGCCAACTACCCCGGACTTACCCTAACAAATAGTCACACTAACTATTTATGAAATCCTATATTTTTTAACTACTTACTGTTTAAAAACATAGGTATAGATACGGCCTTAATAAATTATTAGTTTGAACAACGAAATGAACGCGGTCTTAGAGCTTTCACATTACATTTTGGCGCATTGCGCACAAAATGCAATGTCATAATTATAATAAATTAAGTGACAATCTTGTCAAGATTGAATCACAAGAGAAAATAAATTAGCAATGGCTATGGTTTACATTCCTTTTCATAAACTCACAAATGCATCATCCGTTCAACTCACGAATTGTTGAAAATTTTAATAAAAAACAAACAAACAAATAACTTGTTAAGAATGACTATTTTATGATTGTATGTTTTCGATTTCGTGAATGTAACAATACAAATATTTTGTGTCAATAAAACATTAAACAATGAAATATTTTGTTTTAAACGTTTTCAATGAAATATCAAACTAGGTATGTTTTAGAACGCTATAAAATGTTATTTTTGTGGACAAATCACAGTTGACCAAAACAAATGTCACAACAAAAAAAAAATGTTAAGGGCTCTTATGGATGCAGATACGAGTATCCCCTGTTGGACAACTTAAAAGAATGACTCTGTAGATTATTAAGAGTAAAAGAAAACTAAAAAAGGAAATAAAAACTGATTTTCTGAACTTAAAATTCTCGAAGGCAAGTGATGCTATTCATGTGTCAATGTGTGGCTAGTGATAAATAATAATAATTCATCAAAACAATCACACCATTTTCACATTTGACGGTTAATGACCTAACTGAAGATATTCGTTTATAAATACTGTCTTTATATTTTCATTTAAAAAACCTTTAGTCATACTTCATTATCATGAATAGGCTATTCTTTAAAGATTGTGCATAAGAAAAAAAAAAAACTGTTTACGCTTGCCATGGACTTGTCATTTTTTTCGTTAAAAGTACTGCTCATACTTAGCTTAGCTTGTTGTAACTTGCACTAAAGTTATTTTGAAATTATTCTTTTTTCAAATTATTATTTTCCTGTTTTTTTAAGGGTGCGTTTACAAACAACTCCTTGTAGGTCATACAAGTAGATTCAGGCCAAACATTTTTTTCTTCAAAATTTTGAATTTTAGACTCTGAAAACACTGACACTGGCAAAGAAAAAGCTAATACAATAGGAGGTAGGTTGATGTGTTGTCGGGCGTCAGTACATTTTCATCGGTCCATACGCAAAACACCGTTGTATGTTTTATTGACTTTTTATTATTTCTTTATTTAATTTCATTAATACTTAAACCTAAAAACTGCATCAAATTGAGAAGTGTGTCGATCTATGCGCGAAACACCATTGTACCTATGTTTTATTGACTTTTTCATAATTTTAATTACTTATCTATTTATTATAGGGCTGATTTTTAATAGTCAAATAATTTTTATCTGAGGAATTAAATGGCGGTTTGACAGCTTATCCATAGAAAATAGGTCAAACCGCTATTTTTATTCCTCAGATAAAAGTTATCTGACTATTAAAAAATCAGCCCTAAAATACTTACTTAGGGCTGATTTTTCAATATTCAGATAACTTTTATCTGAGGAATAAAAATGGCGGTTTGACAGCTTATCTATGGAAAATAAGTCAAACCGTTATTTTTATTCCTCAGATAAAAGTTATCTGACTATTGAAAAATCAGCCCTTACCTAAACATAAAATCTGCAGAACATTAAAATATCAAACAAAACTGCAAAAAACCTATGAATTTTTCATGAATCTTTCAGTATTACAGTTCATACATAACAAACTAGCTAGTTTTTGCGCGAACAAGTGTATTATGTGCGGAATATTGTATAACTAGCTTTTGACTCCAGCTTCACTCGCTTTTATAAAGATTTAGTTAATAAATTCTTGCAACCCCTTTTAAGGGTAGTTTTAAAAAAGGTTGAGATAATTGTAACAAATTGGAGCAAATTGGACGACATAACAAGAATGTATGATGCATACAGAATTCACCTACTCTAATGTAACCCTATCTAGTGTCCGATCTATTTCTATATAGGAATTCATCAAAATGAGTTCAGTGATTTATGCGTGAAAACGTAACAAACCTACCTATACTAGCTGACCCGTGCCACTAGGCGTCCAACACTATTATTTTAAATGATAATTATGTGAGTGGAATATTCTCACTGAATTCGTATAACTACAAACATCGTGACACGACATTTTTTATACCTACATTAGATTTGTTAAAACTAAAAACAAAAAAACACTGTTTAGTGTAGGCATAAAGAAAAGCAGTCACGAACCAATAAACACGTATATCAACTGATAATTTATTATGTTCAAGTAACCTACTTCAAATACCTATTATAAAACTTATTGATTTCAGAATAGGAATGTCTTTACATGATATAATTAGTTTTTCTTTGCACGGAAGCTATGTCCCTTTAATTGTCGGAACTACACTCCTTTCCTACTTTCTTCACACCCTCAAAAAGGGTGTGAAAAAGTTGCAAGGTCTGCACTGGTGATACCTCTTGTGTTGCAGGGGCCATAGGCTACGGTGATCAAGCGGGCAGTATGATTGTTTGTCACTTTCGTGGTGCAAAAAAAAAACAATGTCACGTAAAAGAGGATTAAAAAAAAAAAAACGGATTGATTTTTTAGTCGATTTACGCCCGGATTTATATTAATTACTCTCAATCCAAACCCCGTTCGTTTGTTTTTGACGGCTGCTTCTGATCAGACCTTTTAAAGACTCAAAGGCCTTACCACGAGCTCTTAAAGCGACCCAGTTTAGGCTGTGGAAAAGAGATGGCGCTAGACGACTGGAATAGCTCTGTCTCTTTCCCGCAGCCTAAACTCGATTGCGTTAAGAGCTCGTGGTATGGCCTTGGCAAATTAGATCGTTGATTGGTTACAGAAAAGTTCCAATCGAAGATAGCAACCGAGATAGTTTATTAATTTCCAGCGTAAGCCGTCTTGGAAAATCCCCTGTTGCATCGCTTTGCCTTCGAATTAATCAACCCGTGTATGTCTCCAATAAATCTGTGTCTAAGCGGTGACCGATAGCTACAAATTTATAAAATTGTAGCTGTCGTCATCGAATAATAGCCAAATGCATCACTGCTGCCGATTTAACGTTGTGTCAAATCGATTTGATGACCTGTCAAATTGGCATGTCATGCCATCAAATACAACAAAACAATTGCAAGCGTCAAATCGATCGTCGATAGGCAGGATGGTGTATGGCTACTTTAATAGGGTATAATTTTGATATCTAGTACTGTACTTCGTAAGTCTGTGGGTGCTCAAAAACAGAGGCGAGGCTACGTCGCAAATGACTGTCAATGTCAATTCTGTTTTTTAACCGACTTTTAAAAATGAGGTTATCAGTTCCTACAATACTTAATGTCTTATATTTTTATTATTGGAGCTGTAAAATAATTACTTGTAAACCCATGGGTTTCCAAACAAAATGTTGTTCCAAACAAATGGTGTGTGTGTTTGTCCACGTTCCTGAAACGAGCAATCAGATTAAGCTTATTTTTTTTTCTCCTTTGGGAACAGTAAAAATTTCAATAAAATCGGTACAGTAAGTAATTTTAACCAGAACCGCCCAAAAGCCCTTTGGGTTGACGACATGATCAAGATCGCGGGGAATAGATGGATGAAACTAAAATCAAAAGTCAATTTATTCAAATAAGGCTGATTAATCAGCACTTTTTGAAGGTCAATATTTACTTAAGACAGTCCTCCAAAGCGCCCCCCTTCGACACTTCCTAGTGTTTTGGCTGGGAAGAAGTGGCGGAACAAACTCCCCAGCAACACATCTGTCTGTACGCTTAGAAGAACCAAGATTTTATACAATTTAATAAAACATTCACATTAGATGAAATGAGAGACGCACAGAACCGAGAGAGATATGGCAAAAGAAGGGAGAGGCCTATACCCAGCAGTGGGTGATCCCGGACTGATATGATGATGATGAAGTAGTTTTAATAGTATTTATGATTAATATGTAATAGCCTAGTAATATTAGTAACGCATTTGTTGTCAAAAGATAAAAATCTCAAAACCTTTTTCAAAATATTATAACATAGGTGATTCCACCAAATACATATAGGCAATTTCGTCGCTCAAACGTGATGTTCCGCTTCAGTGCCTATTGTTTTGAACTTTTAATTTTAAAATTGTATAAAACGTGGATAATATTCTCAGTTTTCATGTTTAAATGAAACATAAAACATGTAATAAAGAATACTTATTCAACAGAATAGTATAAATTAAGTTCATTAAAGTTTTTACTTCAAAATGTCATTAAATCTAATTACTATATCAAGATTACAAACTTCCTTGTTTATCAAATTTATTTCATACGAAATGACATACAAAAGTGCGAAAGTCATTTATTGAAATTTGGTTGAAAATCAGTTTTTTTAATGTCAATAGGTAACCAAAAAAAAAGAGCACTATTACTTCCATGTATTTTAGTTTGGAAAAAAATGGTGGCACAAACACCAATTTTTTTTATCTTATAAATCAGAAATTTTTACATGACAGGGCTGATTTTTCAATAGTCAGATAACTTTTATCTGAGGAATAAAAATGATGGTTTGACAGCTTATCTATGGAAAATATGTCAAACCGTTATTTTAATTCCTCAGATAAAGGTTGTCTGACTATTGAAAAATCAGCCCTTAATACATTATCTATGCCATACATAAATTATATTGGTCCTATAGGGGAAGTCAGCTCAAAGCGGCTACCTTGACTTTGAGTTAAAAAAAAAGCCATTAAACGAAAGATTTTTGATGAAAATTTTATACCAGCTAGTAGAGAATTTATCGAATTTTTGCAATGGCCAATTTACATTTGCAGAACTTAAAAAATAAGCATATGATTTGCAGATTACGAAAACTTGTCATAAAACCGCTTTGCCCGAGTGGCCGTCCAAAGCGGTCATGGGGTTAAGGGCAACGTGGCCACCCCAAAAGTTTTCAAAAAATGAATAGTTTTTTTGTTGAAATATACTGTGGTAAATCTGCCAAGTATCTTCATAACAGATCCTGTTCATCAGTGTGTTCTCAGGGATAACATATTTAATTGGAAAGGATTTAATTGAGTCACGCTTTTCTTTTATCTCTTTAATAGTTCAGGCTGTTCAGGCCACGTAGCTTCGTCGCATGATGTCTGGGCTGTTTTCTTTTGTAGTTATTGACCATTTAAACAAAATAGGTAAGCATAATATATGGAGCCATAATATTAAAGTAATCGGTCAGGTGGCCGGTTTGCCCGAACCCTTTCCCCCCCATTTTGATTAAAAAGTTAATTACACTCACATTATTTATTATATTTCGGAGCAAATACCACACAAGAAAGGCCAAATAGATAAGTAACATTAAACGTGTAATGAAACCATTTAAATATAGGTAAACAGTTTTGACCAAAACAGGTTGAACTTAACTTGTATTATTTTAATAAAACACATAAAAAAACATATTTTGTCGTCACTAGAGCCACACATTTAGAGCCAAACTAGCGAATGACTGGGGCGGGGTGGGAAGGAGGTTTGGTTATGCGTACAGAACGACAACGTAACGCTATCATTTCAAATAACCGAAAAATGAAGCGTGGCCGCTTTGCCTCCTATGGCCGCTTTGAGCTGACTTCCCCTAATTGTTTTTCTATCACACTTAGAGAAGTACATGCAATCACGAATACTTTAACAGTCATAAATCATAATAAACATACTTACGCTGTCCATAGATATGACATTTAATTATTATTATTCGAACGTTCACGCTTTTACTTTTTTTATGTTCCTTTTTTCTTGTCCACCCGCAATTTTTAAATGACCATGTGGTCGCGCTTGCTTTGCGTCGTACGGACGTAATCGGACGATCTCAATATCGCCTCGTCGACGAGGACATCGTAGAATCCAGCGATGACATTTTTATAGAGGAATTGCATATACCTAGTTGCACTGTTGAAGCAACAGTGCTGCGTGTTGCCGCGAGTTCGGTATTATACATTTATAGTGACGATCCGGCATTGAAATACCGTAGATATACTGGGTGTAAGGGGGTGTAAACATTTTTTCAGGAAATGAAAAAAAAATCAGCCACTCCATACAAACTGTCCAATCAATTTTATAATTTTCTATGGTGAGGATGTTTTTTTTTTCCATTTCGTGAAAAAAAAATGTGGAAGATTGTTCAGTTTCGTCTACTGAGCAAGCCCTAAAAGTTTGTGGAGGGCTGTCCCTTACACCCAGTAGATATACTTACTAGCCCTGTTGAGTAAGATCATTGTATGTGTGAAAGAGTGTATCAATTATGTATGCATGTGTGTGTCGCCCTAATATATCCAAGAAAATATTGTGAAGGAACAGTCGAAAATAAATCAGCATAGTGCAAGCACGTATTTTAATTACCAAGAATTCCCACAAGCTAAATTGAACCTTAAGTCTATTACATTTGGTCGACATCGAGCCGGACATCTGATTCAACTTACGACGTTTCAAGCACAGCGCAATACAAAAGGACGGGTCGAGCGCCGAGCGAGAACAATAGAAGGAATTTGCCACAAAAAATATAAGTACATTTTAAACCTCATTAGTGAATGTGATCAAAACAAGATTTTATAATATTACGAAGATACGAAGAAACATTAATTGAAGGTTTATTACAAGAAATATGGCAAATACAGTGGACCAGTTATTAAATGTGTTAGAAGATACGGCTATGTTGTTAGGAAAAACTCAATCAAACCTTAAGAAATGTCCGAAACAACGTTTAACAAAAGGATACATAGAAGCCAGAATTAAAAACATTGAAGAATACTGGTGTACATACAAAGGTACATATCTAGAACTAGTGAAATGTGTTCCTAAGGCGAATCGACAAGACATTCCATATTTCGTTAATGAAGAATACTTTGTTCTGGAAGATTTGTATACCTGTTTACTAGCCGATCTTAATGATTTATTGTGTTCATACAACAAGTCGCCGCCGGTGCCTATGCAAGCTGACCATAACATTAGTGGTTCTATGGAGGTACAAGTAAAGTTACCAAGGATTCAACTTCCAACTTTCTCAGGTATTTATGATGAGTGGCCTGCTTATCAAGATCTGTACATGTCATTAGTGCACAACAATCCAACATTAAGTAATGTACAAAAGCTGCACTATTTAAAAAGCAGTCTTACGGGAGAAGCCCTGTCGCTAGTGAAGCACGTGCAAGTTACAGAGGTTAACTATGAAGGCGCGTTAAGTATGTTGAAGACGCGTTTCGGAAATAAGCGTATTATTGTCAATGCAATATTGAAAAGATTGTTTACACAAAAGAAGATATCTACGCAAACTGCAAGCAACATTAAATCAATATTGGACACAACTACTGAATGTCTGAACGCGCTGACAAACCTGAAACTATCAACTAGTTCATGGGATACTCTCACACACTCACTCATTGTATTTTTAGTCGTTCAAAAGTTGGACCCAGACAAGCATCGTGAATGGGAAGAAGTTGCATACGATGGCAATGACGACGAGTTACCTAAATGGGAAGCACTGCACAAGTTCCTACAGTCAAAGTTCCGCACCCTCGAGCTTATCACGCCTTCAAGCAAGGAAAAATCTACATCCAAAGGAAAGGAATACGCTGTTCATGTGTCCACATCAAATACCTCCACCGCAAAACCAAGATGCTGTGCTATGTGCGAAAAGGACCACACATTATGTCATTGTGAGGAATTCATAAAACTGAATCCAGCAGAAAGGTGTGAATACCTGAAAAAGCACAATTTATGCTATAATTGTCTGGCCCCAGGACACTCTGCTTATAGGTGTCGCCTGAAGATGTCCTGCCGAAAATGTCACAAACGTCATCACACGCTCACGCATCAATCTACGCCGATGACGTCATCAAATCAACCAGACAATAAGAAACAACAGGATGAAGTTGAAACTAACCAAAGTTCTGCAAAATCAGCCGAAACCAACGTTACACTCTCATCGCATGTCGCTGCTAATTTGTCCACTGCATTACTGGCCACAGCCCTTGTACCAGTAAGAAAACATGACTCGGGACAAGTGACCGTGCTCCGTGCTTTGATTGACCACGGCTCTCAAGCAACGTTCATGAGTGAAAGAGCGGCCCAGATGTTACGATTGAGAAGAATGCCTGTCAATGGCACCATAACTGGAGTCGGCTCAACCAAAACGAACGTTAAACATGCTGCAGAATTCGAACTACTATCCAGACACGACGCCAGTTTCAACCTTAAAGTCAAGACCTACATCTTGTCTACGCGACTCACGACCACATTACCGTCACAAACCATCTCCACCGACACCTGGCCGCATCTACAAGGACTCGCTCTGGCGGATCCAAGCTTTAATAAATCAGGACGAGTAGATTTATTACTAGGTGTTGACGTGTGTGCCCAAATCATGAAAGGAGAAGTAATCAAGGGTCCCCCAGGAACACCATGTGCGCAAAACACCACCTTGGGTTGGATTCTATTTGGGAACGTAGAACACAAACAACCTGGAGATGAAATTATAGTCATGCACCTCAATCTTGATCTAAATGATATACTGAAACGAATGTGGGAACAAGACCCTTATGACAAACAACAACCTACAGCTGAGGAACGAAAGTGCGAGGAAATCTATGAGACCACAACCACAAGAAACAAGGACGGACGGTATATTGTAACCTTACCAAAGAAAAGTAACACGCTATTATCAACCCATGGAGATACGAGAACAATAGCTTTAAAGAGATTATATCAATTAGAACAAAAATTCAAGAAAAACCCCAAACTTAAAAGCGACTATGCTACAGTCATGAAAGATTACGAATTAAATTACATGGAAGAAGTACCGAAGGAGGAAATTTCTAATCCTTCTGTGTATCTACCGCACCACGCGGTAATAAAGGAAGACAAAGAGACGTCCAAACTAAGAACAGTTTTTAACGCATCTCAAAGAGGAACAAACAATGTATCACTTAATGATGAACTGATGGTAGGACCTCAGTTACAAGATGAAATGAGAAGTCTAATCATGCGATGGCGAATGAAGAAGGTCTGCTTCGTAGCTGATATCCAAAAAATGTATTTACAAATCATCGTAAAAGAGGAAGATCGAGATCTACAACGAATCTTATGGAGGTATGATGATCAAAAACCGGTCCAAGACTACCGTCTTACCAGAGTCACGTTCGGAACTGCTTCTGCTCCTTACTTGGCAGTAAGGACATTGCATCAAGTAGCCAAAGATGAAGGACGAAACTATCCTGAAGCTGCAGAAATAATAAGACGCGACTACTTCATGGATGACATGATGTCGGGTAAAGACAACGTCAAAGACGCATTAAAAGTGGCCAAAGAAATAGACGCCATACTCCAGAAGGGCGGATTCAAACTAAGAAAGTGGTGTTCTAACGATGCTGACTTTCTGAAAGAATTTGAAGAATCTGAAAGAAGCTCTCACGTAAAATTAGATATTACATTAGACGGAATAACACGAGCCTTAGGATTACATTGGAACATGGGCAATGATCGATTCCAATACAGCCCAAACCTACCTGCTACGACAAGGCTCACTACGAAGAGAACAATTCTGGCCGACCTACAAAGACTGTTTGATCCGCTAGGCTGGCTGGCACCTTCTATTTTGCCAGCAAAACTTCTTATTCAACGATTATGGCTACAAGGAGTAACATGGGACGAAGAAGTACATGAAGACATTGCCACAGAATGGATTAACCTACGAGAATCAATTAATCTATACTTACCTGATATTGAGATAGACAGATGGCTACATACTACTGAAACCACTATGAATAACACCAGTATCCACGGCTTCTGTGACGCCTCAACGAGAGCTTACGCTGCAGTAGCTTATCTAAGAGTACGAACATCCAAAGGTGACGTAAGAACCTCCATCATTGCTGCTAAAACAAAGGTAGCCCCTACTAAACCACAATCCTTACCTCGTCTAGAACTCAGTGGAGCTGTACTGCTTGCTGGACTCTTGAAGCAGATAAAGGAAGCAATGAATATACCAACCTGTCAGATATTCGCATGGACCGATTCTACGATCGTACTTTCCTGGCTTTTCGGTGATCCTGCAAGATGGAACACGTACGTTAGAAACAGAGTAGTTGAAGTACTGGACAACATTGGCAATCATAACTGGTATCATGTCAAATCATCAGAAAATCCAGCTGACACTGCTTCCCGGGGAACATCCTTGCTAGACCTCAAGGACGATGAACTATGGTGGCAGGGTCCAGAATGGCTGAAAGAAGGAGAAATCCAGTACAGCAGACCGAACGCGATGATGACGGACCTGGAAAGAAAGGAAACCATACAAGTTAGCCTAACAATTAACAACGCAAAAAGTATTTCTTCAAAATTTGAAAATTGTGATACTTTACAAGAACTGCTAAAAGTAATAGTGTACTGCAAAAGATTTCTAAAGGGAAGAAAAATAGAAAACAAAGACTTACATATGAACACGGAGGAATTAGATGATGCCTTGAAAACTTGCCTGAGAATAGCACAGAGGGACAGCTTTAATGAAGAAATTCAGCACCTGAAATCAAACTTATCAATTAAAAGAAAGAGTAAACTAAACAACTTAAAACCTTACCTGGATGAGAATGGGCTCCTCAGGGTGGGCGGAAGACTGCGTCACTCTGACCTAAATGATGATGTCAAACATCCGATTATACTTGACCGTGACAATAACCTTACCACTCTCCTTGTCACCGATGCACACCGGAAAACGCTGCATGGCGGAGTTCAAGCAATGCTCTGTTTCCTACGAACTAGATACTGGATCCTGAAAGCAAGGACATTAGTCAAATCTAAGATCAAAAAATGTCTCATATGTGCAAAACTAAGTGCTATAGCAAGACCACAGCAAATGGGAGACTTACCTCGAGTTCGGGTAACGCCTGCAAAACCTTTCTGGAACACGGGCGTTGACTTCGCAGGCCCGTATCATGTCTTAATGTCTAGAGGCAGAGGAGCAAAAACGCATAAGGCATACATCTCGGTCTATGTCTGTATGTCGACAAAGGCGATTCACCTGGAATTGGTAGGAGATCTCACGTCAGACGCCTTCATCGCAGCCTTTCAAAGATTTGTAGCAAGACGAGGAAGATGTGCACAGATATGGAGCGACCAAGGACGCAACTTCGTCGGTGCAAACCGGCAACTGGTAGCAGATTGGACAGAGGCTAAACTACAATTCGATGGGCCAATTGCCGAGCAGTTAGCACTCGAGGGAACAAAGTGGCACTTTATCCCAGCCTATAGCCCTCACATGGGTGGACTCTGGGAAGCGGGGGTGAAGGCGATGAAGCACCACTTAAAACGGATCATGACTAGACATATGACCTACGAAGAATTGAGCACCTTGTTATGTCAAGTTGAGGCCTGCCTCAACTCACGGCCGCTAACCATATTGGATGACATGGACAAAGATCACCTGCAACCACTGACACCTGGTCATTTCCTTGTTGGGGAAACACCCATCACTGTGCCAACACCAGACCTCAGAGATATTCCAATGAGTCATTTGTCGAGGTGGCAACATCAACAAAGGTTATTAACTGACTTTTGGCACAGGTGGCAGCAAGAGTACCTGTCAAGAATGCAAGAACGCGCAAAATGGCACCACAAGGTCAAGGAGTTTGACCTAGGACACATAGTCCTAATAAAATCAGATAATTTACCTCCGTGTAAATGGATGATGGGACGCATTGTTGATAAACACCCAGGTACCGACGGTGTAACGCGTGTGTATTCAGTGAAAAGTGGTGATAGCATTGTACAAAGGTCATTTAATAAGTTATGTTATTTACCAATAGATATTAATACTTGAATTTTATGCCAACTGTTAACATATTGAAATGTAAAATGTAACTGTAATATAACTGCAATGTAACTTAACTGATTAATTTAAATAAGTACCAATATCATGTGTTAGATTATGATTTGCATTGTAATTACCTTCTTAAGTTTACGAGATTTTGTGAAAGGGCCATAGACCCTTTGGTGGGCGGTATGTTGAGTAAGATCATTGTATGTGTGAAAGAGTGTATCAATTATGTATGCATGTGTGTGTCGCCCTAATATATCCAAGAAAATATTGTGAAGGAACAGTCGAAAATAAATCAGCATAGTGCAAGCACGTATTTTAATTACCAAGAATTCCCACAAGCTAAATTGAACCTTAAGTCTATTACAAGCCCATTTATACAATGTTACTAACATTCACAATGTAGGCAAAATGCACCAGAATCATAAATTCACACGTGGTTTTAATTGACTGCAAAACACAAACTAAGTTCAAGTTCAACTCAGTTCACGGTTGGACGATTACGGTTGTAACTTCCAACCTCATACAAGGTTTCAACAAATAAAATCATTTGAATTTTATTCATTCAATACCAATAAGTCATTTAATTCAAAGTAGGCTGATAATACCAACACTTTTAGAACGCCATTTTTTTAAACGTTATCCGGCACTAGTGTTTCTCCTGTGTCGTGGGTGTGTTGACAAACAGTCAGACCACGTCAGACCCAGTACACTTGTAGATCTGAGAGAGATGCCTATTTGTTCCATACAGGAATCGAACCCGCGATACGCAACGCAGTAGTACTATTCTCAAGACTACTAATATTTAAAAGACGGTCCTCAAAAACGCCCGCCCTTCGCTATTTTCTAGTGTTTTAGCTGGGAAGAAGAGGCGGAATAAACTCCCTAGCAACCGTAGCATGACACCGAAGAAACGGGTTTTGTCGACAAAAACAATCATTTGAAAGAATGTAGAACGATTTCTGTCATCCTAGGCATGTTGACGGTTAAAATAAAGAAACAGAAAATATTTTTTTCTATTCTCCAGTCGTCGACAAATCGTGGTATACTTGAGAAAAAAATGTCGAATTGTATTGAAATAACTTTGTCTATTCCTGACAGAAAAGAGATAGATTTGGTCATGATACGTTTGCAATAATTAAAAGAATCTGGATTAAATACCATAGGATCCATTTTATGGTAGTTTCATTTAATGGACTGCAATTCTTACGGAAGTAAGGCCTATATATGACCTTATGGAGCATTTAAATCTTGGTAGAAACGAGATTGATTTCTATGTAAATCTTGTGGATCACGGAAGACCTATGGGTGTTTTTATGACGATAGCAAAAGCCTTGAAGAACACTTAATAGTTTTGAGTGCAGCAATTCTATAGATAATTTTCGCAGTCCGACTTAATTGTACTTCCGTCTTTAGTCACCTTATCATCGCTGATCCTATAGTCGTTGTGTGTGCGATGAGCCTTCTAGAGACAACATTATTGGGGTCATAAGATTCTAGAAATATTTTTATGAACATTTCGGCTTGTAGACAAAAAGATTGTGGTCCATTTTAAACTTAACACGTTTGTCAATCTGCGAGTCTCCAATTAGTTCGCATTTCTGTCACATCTTGCGCTGCGATCGATCAACACATAGCTTATAATGTTTCTATTGCTGGAACACAAGCCTTTCCGCTGTGACACTAGGGCCTACGGTTTCAATAACTGCCGTTGAATATCGCGTTTTTAAGGACGTAAATACGAAAATCAACGGACTTCCCGTTGATTTTCTGTGCCGTTTTCCGTTGTTTTGCCATGAGCCCAGTCACTTGTCTTCAAATTGTTGGTTATTTTTGGACTATGTTCCTTTGTCACTTGTCTTCAGGAAGATTAGATGAGCTGAATTCTCATTAAGCAGTCTATTTCACGGTATTACTCCTGATCAAATGCAATTTTCAGAACAATAGGGTAATAAGCAATGAGATGAAGTTGGAGATACAATACATGTTTAAGTGACCTATCATTGTATCATAATTATATTCAGGGGTTTCCTAACGGCCGCTGGAAGCTCGCCGTCCGATCAGGACCATGCAGGGGTCGACGGCGCGTCGGCTTCCACACACGTCTCAAACTGCTCCCAGCAATCTGACGAGGCCCCCATAGAGGGTCAAACGCCTGTCGGGGTCCCAAAACTCAAAATGGGTTACCGTGACCTGGGAACGTAAAGGGCAATTTTATTGTAGGAACATGGCGGATTTTAGTTAGTACGAGTGTGACGGCCCCTGTCGCTACAAACAGGGTGAGAGGACTCATTTGAATTTGCCATCTAAAAAAGGGGTTTTCAACTTTTTCAGTTCGTGGCAATTATGACATTGGCATTTTGCCTCGGAGCCCTAGTTCGTCGATATCAGATCACATTCACAATGATACCTGATTGAACCACTAAATCGGAATGCGTTAATCTGGTTTTAAAACTGGGTGTACATGTTTTTTTTTTAGGTGATAAACTGATCAAATGGGTCCTGAGTGGGGCAAAAAGGACTGTCAGACTCGTACAGACCAAAATTCACCGAGTTCCTTCAATTGCCCATTACGTTCCAGGGACACGGTAACCTTAGACAGTCCTACGTTCCACCTATTCATCCCTATGCCTTTTTTTAGCCTATACTGTCCCACAGCTGGGCAAGAGTCTCCTCAAACCAACCTCTCGTAGTGCCAGCGATACCTTATAATATGACTTTCAGTGATTCATAATTAATAATAATATAATAATAATAATATTCCACAACTATCACACAACGCCATCTAGTCCCAAGCTAAGCAGAGCTTGTGTTATGGGTACTAGACAACTGATAAACATACTTATATATTTCTAAATACATACATATTATAGATAAATGACACCCAGACACAGAACAAATGATCGTGCTCATCACACAAACATTTGTCCTGGGTGGGAATCGAACCCACGACCTCCGGCATAGCAGTCAGGGTCACTAACCACTAGACCAACAGGCCAGTCAGCATTTGCAATAGCAATTGCATAAAGGTCATTGTCCTCCAAACATCGCGCATTCTATGTGATGTCACCAAATCATCATTTGTTTTAATAACTTCATTAGATATTGAAAGAAAATAATTTGAAAGGCTATTTATACATAGATTTGTAGATACATGCATAATTTAGGCGTTATTTTAAGATTATTGTTTGGATATTACTGTGCTAATAACTGTATTGAACAACGTAATTTTCATTTGTTTTCTTTTTTCGACTATATTCGTACTCATTTTTAAAATCCTCGTGTTATCGTGTTTGTGGTTGCACTATTCCGAAACGGGTCGCCAGATTTTCTTTTTTTTTTTTGCATGTTCGGTTGCTTTGAGAATATGTCGTAAAGTATTTTTCGGCGTTCTGTCCCATACCCAAATAGACTTTTGTTTGTACGAACGCGCTTAGCTCTGCAACAGGCTATTTTGCTCAATTTTGCACATTAGAAATAAATAGACTATAAAATTATGTATATCATAATAATGTTAGCAATTATGAGACCGTACCGTGATCTTCACAACTACATTATTTTTTATTATAGTAGGCAATAAAATTTACAATACCTCATAAATACGTCGTTATTACAATTCTCAAATGCGCACATAATGTAGGATACCTATGAAATTAAAAGTAGATAATTATATGTACAGTCGACAAAGTTGAATCATGACCCATTTTGACAAAAAATCGTTTGAACCCGTCAAATCGATAAAGGTCAAAGTCGTTACCATGGATATGTATGTTTACGCGAATGTGGACCTAATTGTATTTGAATGTTTGTTAGAAAATAAGCTTAAGGTGGGTCATGATTCAACTTTGTCGATTGTACCTATAGTCGTAACTCAATACCTAGGTAAGGTACATTCATTTTTTTTTTACTTGGTAAAATCATCAAATGAGTCCTCTCACCCTCTGGCGGGAGGGACTGTCAGACTCGTACTAACTAAAATCCACGGTGTCCTTCAATATCAATAGCCCTTTATGTTACGGGGTCACGGAAATGAGATAAGTCCCGCGACCCCGGCAGGCTTTGGCCCTCTAGAGGGGGGCCCCGTCATCATGCTGACACTCTTTGAGGCACGCGTGGAAAACAACGCGCCGTTGACCCGGGCATAGTCCATGGTCGGACAGTGAGTCGCCCATTACCTACTCGCCGCCCGCATGCCCGCGCCTACGCTACAGTGGCCGGAGATCGATACCAACATTACTTGGTATTGAGTTAGGTACCTACTTAATTATCAAAGATACATAAAACCCTTTGACCGTCAACGACGCCTACAGTCGTAAAGAAAAAAAGTGTCTAGACTGCCAACGATGCCTAACCTAACACCAATTTGGACCTTTATTAACAGGAAATAAAGTCAACGATTGTTTAATAACAGTTTTTAGGGTTCCGTAGTCAACAAGGAACCCTTATAGTTTCGCCATGTCCGTCCGTGTCCGTCCGTCCGTCCGTCTGTCCGCAGCTTAGCTCAGAGACGCCCAGTACTAGAAAGCTGTAATTTGGTGTAAATATACGGATTTGTTGTGCCAAAGAAGTGGTAAAATAAAATCTCGTAAAATATTTTTTTTTAGGGTACCTCCTGTACACGTAAAGTGGGGATGTTTTTTTTTGCTCGACTCGAGTGTCCCCCCCCTCTGCCAGCTAAACGGTTATGTTTGAGGATGTGAAAAAATTCACAATAGTAGTATATATAACGAAGTTTAAAAGAAAATTATCACGACTAAGTAGGCTTTACAAGTTTACGAGTAATAGTCGACCAACTTATAAAACGTACTTGGATAACATATTTTCCTAAACAAAATGTATCGGAGAACATGTATCTTCAACTGCAAATGTAAGTTTGTCAACTTTATTTTTACAGCTATAAAGTGGGTATGTTTTGGGGATAGGTAGGTTTTTATTGTCAACTATTTTTAACTAAATTCAAAAAAAGGAGGAGGTTCTCAATTCGTCGTATTCTTTGTTTTTTTTGTATTTTCCCCGAATTCTCAAAGACGCCTGGAACGATTTTGAAAATTCTTCTTTTTAACCGACTTCAAAAAAAGGAGGAGGTTCTCAATTCGGTCGGTATGTTTTTTTTTTTTTGTTTTTTTTATGTATGTACATCGATTACTCCGAGGTTTCTAGTCCGATTAGTGTCATTCTTTTTTTGTTCGATGCAGTATACTTGCAGTGTGGTCCCATAAAAATTTCATCCAATTTGGTTCAGCACTTTTTATTTTGTGAGCATTTTAATCGGCTACTTGGATGACATTGCTTTTTGCGTGTTTGTTACGCGATTACTCCGCCAATTGTGGACCGATTTTCAAAATTCTTTTTTTGTTGTACTAGGGATCGTTCACCTTACGGAATACTGTAACTTTCATCAAAATTTGTTAAGCAGTTTTTGAGATATGGAATTTTATTAGCACGTGTACATGAGCGATGTTAATGATTACAAATTCTAGTGCACTTGTAAGGAAATGATGTATTTGACAAGAATTTGGGTTGAATATTTAAACTAAAAAGAGTAAAATAAAAAACTTTTTTAAAAAAATTTAACCGACTTCAAAAACAACCACAAAAAAGGGTAAAATAACCTACAAAATAACTTTTCTTTCGGAAGTCGGTGGCAAAAAGACAACGAAATAAAAAAATAAAGCCACCGACTTCCGAAAGAAAAGTTATTTTGTAGGTTATTTTACCCTTTTTTGTGGTTGTTTTTGAAGTCGGTTAAATTTTTTTAAAAAAGTTTTTTTTTAAATTAAATTCACCGAATCAGTTTAGTTAGTTCGCATAAGTATTTTGATGGGCAACTACGGAACCCTACACTGTGCGTGCCCCGACACGCACTTGGCCGGTTTTTTTATTATATCGTCGCCATATTTCATTAAATTAAAGCAAATAGAATATTAATAAAGCTTGTTCATTGGCGTATAATCTTGTAATTTAATTTTATGCAGGACCATCTTGTGAACTCGTAAAAATATAGGCCTGCCAGACGCCATAGTCGCTTTAGCCCCTTCGTACACTAGGCGACACAAATCTCCGATACCTTACGACTTTGGTATTCAGGTGACCATCGCAATACAAATCCATAGAGGTTCGTACCCAGCCACGCGCCAATGGATTCTAAAGTTGTAAGGTATCGGAGACTTGCGTTGCCTAGTGTAGAAAGAGGCTTAAAGCGACACTATTGGTGATGTTAAATATTATAAATTACTTTGCCAATTTCTAACTCTGATACAAAGTACCGATGCTTAGAACAAGTCTGGCCAGTCACGAGTTAGAGCAAAAAAAAGCGAAAATCTTTAACAAGACCCCAATTTTAAAATCCAGGTCAGCAATTAACAGGTTTTAATCTATAAATTAAATGGCGCCGTCTCTAAATTTCTTCGCAGAAGGTCTTTGGCTATATTTTTTATATCTATGGCTAGGTGTATAGCGAACATTCTCCTATTGGGAGAAAGTCGTTGATAACTGATAGTAGTTTTTTTTTATAACAAATTCTTCAAATTCTTGGTACACCGCCGTCATCAATATGTATTATAATATAATGTTTAAACAAACGTCCGGGGTTGTTGACCTTGTCTGTCGCATTGTTTTTTGTTTTCTCTTTTCTCCGACGAATTCTCTTAGAATGGAATAAGATATTTTATTCAAAACAATTAATTAGTCCGAAATATAGATAATAAAAAAGTATTAGACCCTTTATTCATTTGTTAAATTAACCAAAATTGTCGAAGATATAATGCTTTTAAAAAACACTAAACGTCACTCGGTCGCTACAATTTTACAAGCGTAATGACGTCACAAGCCCCCACTTCCGAATTTGGAAGCGTTTTATCTTTGTCAATATTCATTGATTTAAAACAAAAAATACGCGTCCATTATTCTTCAATATTCTAACACGGACCGGAAGACGCAACGTAGGCAGGCCGTCCACTTTGTGGACCGACGACATCGTGAGAATCGAGGGCAACCGATGGATGCAAGTGGCGAATTGTCGTTCGGAGTGGTCTAAGGGGGAGGCCTATGTTCAGCAGTGGACGTCTTCCGGCTGATGATGATAATGATGATGATTATAACTGACAGACGAAACTAATTCACATTTTTTATTCAGTAAAATAGGTCTCTATTAAGATTGAGATGCATTAACTAGTGATATGCCAATTGACGGGCTATAGTCGACCAAACCGCTCGTTCTTGTCTCGATCGGTCCCCCCTGTGCGGTCATAGAACTTAATTTATGCGTGTTATATTTTAAAATATATTACATTAAGACATTGAGCAACAAAGAAAAGATCAATTAGGTATTTAAAGTTATTCTACGAATCTGTCTCTTCCTTGTTACTAAAGTTACCAATAATAATAATAGTATTTAATCAATCACTACAGCCGACTAGTTAAAGCTGCGTAAAGTCGGCGACTAGTCGGCACATCTCTAAAAGTAAGAACAATTTGGAAATTCGGTTCATTTTGAGTCATCAATGATACTGTCACCAAAGGTAAGTAATGGTTTTACCTCGACATGAGCTATTGTCAATGCCGTGCCCCCAATATAAGATCTGTTTTGTTTACAATTAGGTAGATATTTATGCAAAATTACTTTACTGAGCCCTTGAATGAGCTCTAAATGTAAATAGTCGAAACGATAAGTAAAAAACGGATTACCTATTCCACTTTGTTCACCCAGGCGAACAAAGTAGACAACTTTGATGTCCTTTGTTCACCTCGGAAAAATATCACCTGGGTGATATCACCCAGGTGAATTGAGGACACCAAAGTCCACTTTGTTCACCTCGGAAAAATATCACCTGGGATATGAACAAAGGCGACCACCAACGCCAAGCATAACAAAAGCAAGAAAAAGAAGAATATTCCCACAGGTCCAGTGCGGGTTGGTAGATGTGACATTTCTTCGAATTTTGGGATCTAAGACATGCCGGTTTCCTCACGATGTTTTCCATCACCGCTTTTCTTCGCTTGGCTGGGCTCGCGGAAACCCACGACCTACAACTCGTAAGTCGATTTCGATAGCAGTGGGCTACCATTGCTTTAAAAATATATATATTTTTTTTTATTAGTCTCTCTGAAAATAGAAATTACTGACGATCAAAAAATATGTAGCCAGTACGATGCATTAAAACTGGTACCAGACACTGACTAAAGTCGACGCCACCCCAAATATCAATACCAGGTCACAATCCGCAGAAACCTGTAAGAGTGTAGGTACGTCTACCTTATTAAACAAGTTCTCAACATTGGGTTCCGGATTGTGACTATATGACGTCAATAAGCGCACGCGCATAATTTTTAACCAACCACTAGCCGAACGTGGATTTATGGTCCACTTCTTTGTCAAATAAATTGATGTCCTGACACTGCTGCTGAGAGACGAATATGCGTGGGAAAGTCAAAGGTTGATTATTTTTTAAACTAGACTTAAATTCAATAAATTAGATAGGTAGATTATTTTAATGGATAGTGCTAGAGAGTCTCACTGGCAATCATTTTTTTCTTTCCGAAACAAAATATTGATAAAAGTTTAATCGTAATCTGGCTCTTTTAACAGAAAAAACGGAACTTAAAACCAATGATACGTCTATGTCTCTTTTTAAATAATTACTATTGTATATATCCCAGTTGTTGATCAGTAGTTAAACTAACTAACTATTAGTTAAAATCCTAACAAATGGTTAAAGATGTACAGGAGTTAACAGATAGTAAGTTAACTACTCATCAAACAATTCGCCCTAGACATTTTAAAAACTCGCTATAAAAACTATTGTTTTTTTTTTATTGTCATTCGATTTTTATACAAGGAATCGAGTGAATACTCGTAATTCACTATGTAGTCCAAAGATAAATCATTTATCTCTTTATGGTAATTTCTGTCATATTACAACAAATATTTTAAGTAGCATCTATGCGTTGACACTTCCTTATAAATGAACCAATAAGTACATGCTAATACTGATAATTGTATCTTTATTGCAAAGCTAAATAAGACGTAGTCGGTCATCGAGGGTCAATCTGTGAGGTTTTTTTGTTTCTAGTGGTGTGCAAAAATGGCGGTGTAATCCAAATGATATTGATAATACTTAGTATCTTTATTGTAAAGCTAAATAAGACGTAGTCGGTAATCGAGGGTCAATCTGTGAGGTTTTTGCATTGTATCTAGTGGTGTGCAAAAATGGCGGTGTAATCCAGATGACGTCACCCCATAGAGGATTTTTACGTGGTAAAATCAAATGAGTCCTCCCACCCAGGGCAGAACGGGAGAGACTGATATCCGACTCGTAATTACTAAAATCGACGGTATTCTTTCAATAGCCCTTTACAAATCCATGGACATTAAAATGTTAAGCCGGGTCTAGACTGGTGTAACGCGTAATGTAATCCACCGTGTAATGTAACGCGAATTCGGCTTTAGCAGGTATGTTGCGAGTTCGATTGTCGCAAGGGACAAACATTTGAATGACCCACAAGTAGTGGTGTGGGGTTACGGTTAGAAACAAAAAACGATTTTATGAAGAAGGAAAAATTAAACTGTTTTTTTAATTGTTATTAGTAACAATTGATTTTCTATGAATAGACTACTTTAGTCATCAGTAAGAGTCATGAAAGTCATATTATTGATTACTATAGAAATAGATATATTCAAAAGAAACAGGTGAGCCAACAAAATGAATGAATGAAATAAAGTGCAATCTATTATTGTGTATTTTTTCTTTGAAGCACATCTGCCTGTCAGGGTTGCCGCAATTTTTTCAAAGTTACTGAAACCTTGAAACACAAAGACGAGTGAAGGAGCATGTTGGGATTTAATTAGTACAATTCTGACAGTCCCTTCCGCTTCATCAAGGGTTGCCATCCGTTCGGGTTTCCTCGGATTTGTCTTTGTTTAAGAAGGCCGGCCACAAACATCAGTTTTTTTCCGTTCGGAATTCGAAATGGTGAATGAAATGTGAACAACACACACAAAACATGCACACACACACTTGTATGAATTCACTGTGTTCGGATAGAAAACGGATCAGGATTCCTGATCAGGAAAACTGATGTATATGTGGCCGGCCTAAGTATAGGGCATCCGGGGAGCGTCCAGGGGCCGCGGCCGGGGGGGCTTTATTTGTAGTCCGGGTTTAAAAAATTAAAGTTTTGGGCCGCCAGCGACACACTTCATCGTCCCCCCACCCCTCCCGACGTAGTTGCCACGGTGCGCAATGCGCCTCATGTCCGTGTTCTGGACTCTAAAATCCGGGGTTTTCACGTATCTTGTACTGGTTTCCACGTTTTAGAAATGGCAACCCTAGCTTCATCCCAACCCCAAAAAAAAAGAAAAATGATCCCCGAGCTCACAATTTCATGCATGCCACTGGGCTATCTCGAATTACTACAAGTCCATCAACATTCATTGGAGCATTCCACCAATTCGTACTAAGCGCTTCCATAACACTCTCACCAAAAGAGTGTAACTCACTTCCTGCGTCTGTGTTCCCAAACGCAATCAACTTGAATCTCTTTAAAGTTAGAGTGAACAAGTTTCTTCTGGGTAATCTTGCACCATCGTAGGCTTTGTCTCAGTCACCTTTGACCTGGACTAGAGTTAAGAGCAAATCTATTTGAAATAAAAAAAAATCAGAAGCGTAATCATTATGCGCTATACAAGCAATCGGGCACGCAGAAATTGCGACGGTAAGACCCTTTTTGAGGAGTGGCTGGAGAGGCGCCACGGCGTCCTCACCTTCCGCCTGACGTAGGTGTGCTCACTGGACACGGATGTTTCGGGAGGTTCCTGTGTCTAGTTGAGAAGTAAGAAACGCCTGAGTGTCACCATTTTGTGCGGATCGCGAGGAGGATACGGTAGGGATCTGCCCCACTTGGGCAGAGCACCGCCGTGTCCTCACGGAGGCGATCGATGGATGCAAGTGGCGGATTGCCGTTTGGCATCGGTGGTCTAAGGTTTGTTCCCCAGTAGACTTCTTTCGACTGATGATGATGATAGTGCATAATACTCTTCTAATAACAGTCAATAATGCGAAATAGTTAGCTCATAAGCACACCGAACCCCATTCATGTAGGTATTGTATTTTGTCGTAAAATCGCGTGTCAGCACTATTCTTAATTCAGCTTCACGTTCGTGCTCTACGACAATTTCTAGCCGTTTTAAAAGCATTAGTACTTATTATCTTCATTTTCTCATTATTTGTGAAGATAATGATGTAAATTAATGGTACATTACACGCTTGAACCTAATTTCAAAATGGTAAAATTATGCTGTTGTGTATGATGTGATTAAGAGCAATATTCATCATTGAGTATAATCATTAGTGTGACCCTGATTTATATTCAAAATAGATAAAAATTCTAATACTATGATATGTGGGTCGCAGGACTATTTTAACAGGTAACCATGATCCTGGCACGAAAAGGGCTATCTGAGGAACACCGTGAATTTTAGTCAGTACGAGTCTGACTGTCCCTTCAGCTCCATCCAGGGTGGATGGACCTATTTGATGACTTTACCACCCCAAAATAAGGTACCTTTTTATAAAAGATGAGTTTTCTCATGACCAACAGCTCCAAAAGGAGGATAAATGTAAACGGGGAGAATATACAATATGTCTACTTGGGCAAGGCAGGCAAGACGAGATTGATAAATTGCAAGACGGACAGAAAATGCCTGAAAGAGTTACTGGTCCATGAAAACCTCCTTGGTTTTCAAGGGCACTCTGCCCATGTCTCTAAAAAGAAAACTTATGGACCTGTGTATTCTCCCCGTCTTGACCTACGGTGCACAAACCTGGTCTTTGACAAACATCCAGAAGTCCAAATTCAAGGTTTGCCAACGTGCTATGGAGCGCAGTATCTTATGTGTTAACAGATCATGTTCGAAACACTACACTGCGATCCAAAACACAGATCAATGACGTGGCTCAAAAAGCTGCCCAACTGTCTGTCGCATGCCGAACGAGTTGTGGGCCCGCAAAGCTCAGGACTGGTGCCCTGAAACGGCGAAGTGGGGTCGAGGCAGACCACGAAGGAGATGGCGGTACGAACTGGATGCCTTTCTTGAGAATTGGAAAGAAATGGCGCACAATGGAGACCGTTGGAAGGAATGGAGGGAGGCTTTTGCCCAGCAGTGGGTCAGCACAGGCTAGTTATAATACAAAAAGTTTTCTCTTGACTTTAGTCTAGATCTGGTGACGTCATTTGCTTTTTTAATTAATTTTCACTTGAATACAACTAAGCCTCGATAATTAATTCCACAATTTTAATCAGCCCCGTTTAACCAGTGTATGAATGAACTGTTATCGCGTTCAAACATCGTTTCTTCAACAAGTTATCGTAATTATCTTCCCATTCATTAATATCAGGTTTGAGCAGCATTACCAGTTCGTATTGGATGTGTCAGGTCTTGTACAGCATTCCTAGGTTTCTCAGTTTATTTTTAGCTTTGAAAATTATCGGACGATTGAAACAAGATGGGACTAAAATAGTTTTTACTAGAGATGCGCCGAGATACTGCTGACTAGTCGGCCATATTGTTGGCAAAATACACCGAGAGCATTTTTTTTTTTCATTTAGAAAGAATGAAAGAAAAAGTATTTATTGGACTCACACAAAGACATTAAACTATATACGAGCAATTAGACGGGACATCACGAAGAAATTTGTGATCCAAAACTTTTTACCAATAGGTAAAAAGTCCCTCAGTCTAGTAGTCGCGTTGTATGCAACGCTTAGATAGCGCTACTGACGCACGGCATCAACAATTTTGTATGACAATTTTCCCAATGCCTTTTTGCTCTTTGGACTCACAGGACAAAACAAAGTAAGAAACAAATAATAAAAAATATATATAAATAGTTTCATATCTTGCCAAAACGCCCGCGCCGTATCTTAGAAGTTAAGAATATTTTTGAAAATGAAGTTTACAATTTCACCTGCATTTCCTAACCTACGTCTGTGTTACCGAACGCACACAACCCAAATCTCTTCGAAGTAAAAATGAACATGCTTCTGGGTAAACTCACTCAACTGTAGACTTTGCCTCCGTCACCCTATAGTCAAGAGTAAGTAAACCCATACCAAATTATTTTTTTCAAAAAGTCACAGCACTCCACGCTTCTAATCAACCTCACAGTTTATTAATTGTAATGCTTTAAATGGAACTCGTCCGCTGTTAGAAAATAATTAACTTGAATCCAGTAAACCATAATTTGAACTTCTAACAAAAAAATACATGCATACATAAACCCACGTCTTTTCTCTATGGGGTAGGCAGAAACCACAGAACGCCACCTGCTAGGATCACAATTGGTGCCCATACGCACTAGCGTTTTTTCTGTGGGTTAAAAAAGCGCCGGAAACAGAACAATTTATGCATTCCTATGTTACTGTTCACACGTCAGCACTTATAAAACGCTGCGTTTTTTTTCGAACTGAATTTGAGTACTTGGCGGTGACATTTAAGTTCAATTTACTTTTTTGTTAAAACTGCGTTTTTTTAACGGCCTGGGCTTTTGGGTATGAATTCCTGTAACGTTGTTGTCAATCGCGTACGTCGGCGTCGGTCGCACGTACGAATATACAAATGCAATACCGTACAGCGACGGGTTACTTTGATTTTTTTCACTATAATTTCACGATATAATTGCGCCCGACCGTAAGCGACGACCTATATCATACTCCTTACGCCTCGCCTACGTAAGAAAAGCATCGTATTAGGGACATTTGCACATCATTAATTTTCTTTCTTAGATCGAGTGGCTCATCTCTAGTTTAATCTTAGCACAAGAGATACAAGCTAAGCAGCTGCTTACATTAGCCACTGAACGGACGCACTAATAGTTCGACGTTTATTTTATAGTCTACTAGCTTCTGCACGCGGCTTTGCTTGCGTTGTAGTCGAAAATTATACAACGGGGAAGAGATGTTCTTTTTTTAAATATTACTCTCATTACTGAAAATATTGCATGAAAAATGCCGAATTGCAAACCCTTTTTATAGTTGAGTGAAATCACCATTTATGACTCCTCTTGCTCTAGATGGAGTGGAACTAATAAATCAAACTCTTAATGACTAAAACCCACCCTATTCCTCGAATTGCCCTTTGCATTCCTGGGCCGCGATAACTTGTTTAATCATTCCTGCAACCATGCCAGATGTTTGGTTCTATATTCTGGCCTCGTCAGTTATGCTGACGCAAGTCAGTTTATGCAGAGCAGTGGTGGCTTAGTGGTATTGACCCCGACTTACGAGTTGTAGGTCGTGGGTTCGAATCTAGCCAGGCGCATTACTTTGTGTAATTTATTTCATCACCACTGCTCTCAAAACGGTGAAAGAAAACATCGTGAGGACACCGGCAATCCGGCATGTCCTAGAACCAAATATTCGATGACTTGTGACATCCACCAATTCGCACTGGGCCCGCGTGGTGGATTATGGCCCACTCCCTCTGACAAAGAGGAGACCTGTGTCCCAGCAGTGGGAATATTCATAGGCTGATGATGATGAGTTATACTGACAGCTCTTTCAAGTGCGCCTGAACTACAATGCGCCGTCGAACCGAACTGGTCCTTATTGGACGATGACTGATGGTGATTATCCATCACAAGCCTATGCTTATGATGGCGGAGATAGCCCTGCGACTCATCCTTCATCCTTCACTAGCATTCTGCAGAAGATGGTGTCTGCTTCTCGTAGCCCCTCGCTCCCAACCGTGGTGGGTTTCCCGCCGCCGATCACTTCCAAGATGGCGACGACAGGTTGCGGTGCTCCACCTAAGCCCAAACCTACACAGTATGCTCCACCATGTCTCCCAGGCAATTCACACAATCAACTCGGGCGTACACTTCTGTCGAATCGGAAAAAGAAACCATCTTGTATAACCATGACAGGCAAATGTCATATTCCCGACTCACCGGAGACCAAAGATTGACCCCTCGTCTATGTATAACAGCTCATCATCAGGACTTCTTTAGAACATTGTTAGAGTTGATGAATATTGAGGCAAATTAATTATAAATTAAATGCATTACTTGTAAATAGAAGTCAACTTGTTGATATCATATAATATGCATGGATTTTATAGGTCAACATCTGTACTAACAAGATTGGTTAGCCATCTTGTATTTGTCACGTGCTTTTCATGACGTTTTTTGCCAAACAATTGCACAAATATTTTCAGACTACGTTTTGGTAGTGAGTAAGATCTTTCAAACATTTGTGCAAATGTTTATACTCCCGAGGTCGTAAAGCGTCGTGAGGAAACACGTCCTGGAAGAAAAATCTAAGATCACCTTTTTTTTTTTACGTGGCTAAATCATCAAATGAGTCCTCCTGCCCAGGGCGGGACAGGAGGGACTGTCAGACTTGTACTGACTAAAATCCACGGTGTTCCTTCAATAGCCCTTTATGTACCAGGGTTACGGTTACCGAGTGAGACAGTACCGCGACCCCGGCAGGCTATCTAAGAACACCTGGATCGCAAAGAGCAACCAAAAGAACGGGGTAGTTTTTTAAACAGAAAACCGTGAATTAGGAAAGGATTTTAATTAGTACGAGTCTGACAATTACTTCCGCTCCTGCCACAGCGGAAGGACTCATTCGATGATTTTACCAGACTAAAAAAAGAACAGTGTGATTCTTAGTCAGTACGAGTCTGACTGTTCCTTCCGCGCCAAACTTACCTTCCATCCTACACTGGGGATTGCGCACTTTCTCATAGTAGGTGCCTGTCGCGGGACTGTCTCATCATCAGGTTGACCCTGGAACGTAAAGGGCTATTGAAGGATCACCGTGGATTTTAGTCAGTACAAGTCTGACAGTCACTACCGCTTCGCCCTGGATAGGAGGGCTCATTTGATAATTTTGCCACGATAAAAAAAAACAGTGGATGCCTGAATTCCACCATTGGGAACATAATATAAGTTATGCACGCCTACATCATAATGCCTTTATTCACCAATGCGTAGTAATGTGGTCATAGATTAAAAATACAGTTAGGTTCTTTTTTTTCAAATGTTAGTAAAAAAATCATGTTGCAAGCTAATTAACTTTTTTATGTTTTTTTTTTACATATAAGTTAAAAACTAAACTCATCGTAACTAAGCATTAGAAACCTGTATTTTAGAAGTAGGTTGTTTTACTCTTGAGGGGTTTTTCCCTCTAAGTAAAAAACTCAAAAAAATTAACGATCCTTTTTAGGAGGTGGTAATAAAAACATGAATTAGATTTTACGATTAAAAATTAACGCTTTTCTCCCGTCTCCTCTTGTTTGAATTTCGGATATTTTTAGAAAACTTAAGAAAAAGTTGAGTTGAGTACAGAGTTGAGCTCCTTGTGTGCTGAGTCGAGCTACACGATAACCGACAAATGCTTGCACTGACTGGACAGGTCCACTCAAATCTGTGTAGTTCTTTCCTCAAAAGACCATCTCAGACACCCGCATGGTCCTCGTATGACCTGACTGAGCAAAACAATGTCTGGACTTTAAAAGATACTGTGACCTCTGAGTTTGTTTCGGCTGTTTCTTCTCAGAGTAGTCAAGTACGAAACACCGGCCTCATCTAGCTTAAAAAGTGTTGGTTGTGACGTGTAAAAGTGTTTTTTACAACCAACTTACAAAATAAATATCATTATCAAAAAGAACATCTATGTGAACTGAAGTGTTTAGTTTTAAAGGTAAATAAGATGCCCCTAATTCTATTTATGGAGTTCATCACAAATGGTTTACGAAGACAGCATATCAGAAGCACTTTCAATAGTTATTTGTTATGCAAGGCTGCAAAGTTGATTTTTGGCGCGAGTATTTGAATTGAAAACTGAGCGAGCGAAGGATTCTAAAAATATGTATATTACTCGTATATTGTGAAAATTATATTTTATCCCTCTTACACATTTCATTTTTTTTTTCTAGAAATAACGAATTAAAAAGAAAAACAAAATTTGACAAATGAATTTAAATTTTAAAAGAAAATAAGTAAAGTAGTAAGTAGTATCAAGAAAAGATTTTTTTTTTAATTTTTGTGGTATTTTGCTATAGCCTTTTCAAAAAAATTACGCTGAAATTGACGACATGGTCGGCGCAGTTGATGAGCAGTTAAAAAAAAAAACAATAAAATGGTTATGTTATAAAACAGGCTACAAACAGTATTTTTACTTATATTACTCGGAGTGCGTTATCTACGTCAGAATCAGCATTGAACTTGAACTGTAGCCAAGCTGTGTACTTTTATGAATGTGTGCATTTATTTCTAGGCTACAGTACATTTCCTGTGTAGTGTTGATGTCTTAACGATTAATCTGATGCTAGTATGATTTATTTACACTGGTGCATAGAAAGAAATATAATGTAACGCAAAGAAGAAGCACGGACCATACAATAATCTTAAGGCGGCGCTATTAGTCGCGAGCTCGAACTCACTGGCAGGCATGGTCAAAAACCATGATACTTCACCTGAAATCGAGCCATATTGTTCATGAGTCCGCGAGCGTCATCACCCGTGGAGAAAACACGGGAAAACATTATTCAGTGAGATGCACGATCATTCAGAGTAAAAGGCGCGCGTAAAAAATACGAAACGGCCTTTGGAAGAAGGGGTTTTATGAAAAAACTACTGCATCAATCAATTTCAAATAAAATTTATAGAATTCTTCGATAAATGTGCTGTGTCGGTACGGACTTTGTTTTGGAAATTTGATGCTTCTTTAATTTCTAATTTACGCCCAAAGTTGTGTTAAAATTAGCAATAAAACCGAAAATCTTTGGAAGCTCGTAACTTTTAAATGGCTTGTTATTTCAAAATTCTGACACAATTAATAATGAGACAAAACGATACCATGTTTAACTTTGGATGTACCTTGTCAAATAGTGGAGTAAAACCCCAACGAAGTTTCTATGGAAAAAATGTTGAAAACTTTTTTTTAGCGCGTAAAATCATCAAATGAGTCCTTATTATAATTATAAAGAAAAATATTGTTTTACTTATCGATGTCTGGATGAACAAAAAGTAAATAATCTTGTTTCTGACTGCGATTAAATAATAATTAATTCTAGCATGACTCACACACACGTCTAGTACATAACAGCGATAACAGCCTTGATCTGTCATCTTCTGGAAAATAAATAAGTAAAAAACTTATAAATAATAAATTAATAATCAATTGCGACGGCGCCGTTGTTCGGAGCTTAGGATTACATAAGACTAGATGTTACAGAGTTATGTAATTAATAAAGGTACTGTTTATCTTAACATATATAAATCTCGTGTCACAATGTTTGTCCTCAATGGACTCCTAAACCACTTAACCGATTATAATAAAATTCGCACACCATGTGCAGTTCGATCCAACTTGAGAGATAGGATAGTTTAAATCTTAAATTATAGTCGCAATTTTAATAATATTATAAAGATTGCACCCGCGCGGAGCCGGGGCGGGTCGCTAGTAAGTAATATAGATACAAACTGAGCACATAGGCAGATAGAACGGCACAAAAATACAGGGTGCAATTGAATTCATCGGCATTATTTTAAACCAAGACACTACTCATGATAATAATTGCATTACGCAAATCAAAAATGTTATAAATGAAAGTTAGTATTATTTGAAGTTTGTTCACTTTTCGTAACGCGCAGTACCTACTACGCTCGAGATATTGATACTTGAAAACTTATTGGGGTTTATGATGTATTTTTTTTAAATTACTTTTAGTGTTTATTTGCATTATAAGCCTTTTGCTATGTATGTGATATGACTTATTACATTTTTAGAGTTTTCCATACTTGCAATAATAATATTTTTGATTTGCTTATTATTAGGCCTAATGCAATTAGTAGGTATCATGAGTAGTGCCTTAGTTTGAAATAATGCCCACGACTTCAATTGCACCCTGTATAAAGGGCAGAAGCACTAGTAACCTGGATCCTTTTACTTAGTTTCACCTGTCCCGTTGTCTGTAATCAAATCTTGCAAGTTATATTTGATCCACTTCCCGGTTTCCGATTGACCTGAAATTTTATGTGTATATGTATATCACGTGACAATGCAATATAATGGTGACATGGAGCTGATCTGGTGATAGAGCTGGAAGGTGTCTATAGGAACTCTGTAGTAAAACGCCGCAAAGTCATTGAGTTTAGACTCGTTTGATTCGTCTTGACGAGTACTTTGTTTATCGTAAGATTTTTTTTTAGCTTGTTTTTATAAATAACATAGCTCTTTAAATGATTCGGTAACTTGTCTTAAGGTGCGTACAGACCATGTAACATGTTATATAACATGTGTTATAAAACACTACAACTCTATGTAAAATATTATACACCGTGACTTTTTAGTCGCCTTACAAAAACAGCCCAGTTCATGTATCCAATGACTAGAATACGTTTATAATAAAAAAATAGGTATTTAAGAGATTTGAAAAATTTAATAATACAATTTTAATTCGTTATTATGACGCAAGGCGTAGTTAGAAACACCCTAATTGTCTCACAGAAAATTGGAATGGAATGATCTGCCCGACTATTCGCTGGATAGGTATAGGTACTCTACAGCTTGATATGTAAACATTTTAACAGAGTGTTTCATATTTCTAATGTACCTATTTATTAAAAATAAAAAATATTATTACGATAAAAAAAAAACTCGCCTAGAGGTATTTTAGGTCGGATACATTAAGTGGACCACTTTTGTAAGATGACTAAAAAGTCGCGGTGTTTAACAATGTTAAATAACATGACCACACTATGAAAAATGTTATATAACAATGTTATATAACATGATAAGTTATATAGTCTGTACGCACCGTTAGTCTAGGTTATTAGAGAAAAACTGGGTAATACGCCCTAGTTGACAAAACGTCTCGTCATTCTAGTACTCAAACTCATTGCTCACCACACGCGTGTAATATGGCCGCTGTTGGCGTTCAGCATGGCCGAGGCCGAGGGACTGACAGATTTGACAGACTAAAACAAATCTCTTTTAAAAAAAAATAAGTGAAAGTAACAAACATCCATTCATTCATCTATCCAAGCTTTCAAAAATTAGTAGTTGTAAGAAAACTAGAACTACTTAACTATTAATTTGTATTCGGTGTCGGAGTGCAGCCTTGCGTGACCTTCTGTGATGAAACTGATTTGAATTCTCGCTCCATTCATAACAAATTTAATATGTATAAACAACCGTGTTTATCACTACCTATCAGAGGTTTATTTAGCCGGTTAAAGATTAAACTTGGTTTAATTTCTTTATTTTTATTGATACAACTTTTTTTTGTATAGGTATATTTGAAAATACTTATTTATTATTTATCTCTCAATATCAAGATCTATAAAAAAAATGTAACCGCCTTCAAAAACAACCACAAAAAAGGGTAAAATAACCTACAAAACTTTTCTTTCGGAAGTCGGTGGTTTTTTTATTAATTTCATTGTTTTTTTGCCACCGACTTCCGAAAGAAAAGTTTTGTAGGTTATTTTACCCTTTTTTGTGGTTGTTTTTGAAGGCGGTTACATTTTTTTCTAAAAAGTTTTTTTTTTACTCTTTCTAGTATTAATATTCAACCAAAATTCTTGTCAAATACATCATTTTCTTACATAATTATGTAAGAAATCCGTAGCACCGGTAATAACATCGTTAAAATCTATTTCATTCCTTCCCTATCTCAAAAACTACTGAACCGATTTTGATGAAACTTGCAGTATTCCTTAAGTTGAACGATACCTAGTACAACATAAAAAGAATGACTTAAATCGGACTTGTAGTTCCGGAGATATGCGAACACAAACATAATTTACTAAATCAGTCGATGTCGACTCCTTACTAGAGGAGTTGTACCTTCCATCATCAGCTCATCCACCTGAGATGATGATTAACAGATGCAAATACTTGAACAGCTTTAGAAAATATCTGAAAATAGTACTATGTGCCTATAAAATTTGAAGGTTGCCCTCGATTTCCCTGGGATCCCATCATCAGATCCTGACCTGATGATCATGGGACCAATTGGAAAGTATACCCTTTCAAACAAAAGAAAAAAAATCGAAATCGGTCCAGGCGTCTAAGAGAAATCGGGGAACATACATAAAAAAAAAAAAAAAAAAAAATATTCCGTCGAATTGAGAACCTCCTCCTTTTTTGAAGTCGGTTAAAAATGAAATAGACTTCATATTATTAATCTTGAATCTATAATATTATACACTAAATACTTTAATTTATTAAACCTACAAAATAATATAAGGTGCTTTATTAATATCTGCCAGGGCTTTAATGGGGGGGTAGTATTGTGTTTATAGATTACAATAGTGAAGAAATTTCGTACCCCGGAACAGTCAATTCAATTTGAGACAGTAAACAAGTTAAATTAACATTGGCTCTACTCTGCATAACGTGGTTCACAAAATACGCGCGATGTGTCGCTTCGTCAATGAAAACAACTGCTATCTCTTTCTATCTGTTCTGAGAATGAAAACTGAAATCAGCTGACTAGATTTGTATTTTTATTATACGTATTTTTTTTTTGTATGAAAAAAAAAATGACAAATAATCAATTAATTATCTTTACTATTGTAATCTATAAACGCAATACTATCTCCCATTGCAGCCGTGGCAGATAATAATAAAGCACCTTATACAGGGTTACTGGTAACTCGACGTATTCCTTGCAGGACGACATAGTAGGGCTAAAATGCAACAAACTAAGACACCAAATGTTCTACCGAAGTTCAGTAGTTTTTGAGTAACTTAGATTTTTAGTTTTTTATGAAAAATCCCAGATTAAATCGTTTGGAGCCAATTTAAAAATGATATACGGCGCGACTGTACTGAAATTTAAGTTAATATCATAGTTGATGCCGTAGCAGATCTTTGTTAATAATTAAAAGTTCAAAAATACCAAAAACTTTAGCAAATATCACTAAAGAAACATTTATTTCTTTGTGATTTTCGCTATTACTTCATACAAAATGTTGTCTAGTGAAAAAAAAAATACTACGCCTGATGTACAAATTACTAGGAAAATATCCTTGTCTTATCAGCTATCCAAAAAGGTATGAAAGTTAATACAAAGTTAAGGACTACATTATGTGCATCTCATAAAAAGGTGATTATTCGGAAAATCAATAAAACAATTTCGTGAATATTAGTACCTATTATTTTTAATCAATATCAGTTTAAAAACTTTAATTACACTTTCACACGTCTTGTTCGATGTGCTGCCCTCGGTTTCTAATACATGTTCTTATTCGCTTCCTCACTTCGGTTTTTGTGATTCTTGATGTGATTGTTGCCCTTATCTGGTCCGCTGCATCTGTTATTCTCTCCCTTAGTTCTTCAATTGAATTTACTGGGGTCACATAAACTAGGTCTATCATATGACCCCAGACGTAATAGTCTAGTGGCGTAAGATCAGGGCTTCGTGCAGGCCACGGAATAGGCCCACCGCGCCCTATCCATCGATTTGGATAGTTTTCATCCAGCAATTGTCGAATTGTGATTCGGAAGTGGGCTGGACATCCGTCATGTTGATAAAGCATGTTTGCTCTTCTGTCTTCCGGTACATCCGTGAGCAGTGGTGTTAAATGATTTCTTAGGAAATCTTCATAAAGTTCCCCATTTAGTGTTCGGGGTAAAAAATGCAATTTTACCTGCTCCTCATAAAACTCTTCCCTTCCCTGTCACACATGCAAAAGTATTGACAATCATACCTTTCTGAATAGCTGATAAGACAAGGATATTTTCCTAGTAATTTTTACATCAGGCGTAGTATTATTTTTTTTTCACTAGACAACATTTTTTATGGAGTAATAGCAAAAATTACAAAAAATTGAATGTTTGATTAGTGATATTTGCCAAGGTTTTAGGCATTTTTGAACTTTTAATTATTAAAAAAGATCGGCTATGGCATCAGCTATGATATTAACTTAAATTTCAGTACAGTCGCGCCGTATATCATTTTTAAATTGGCTCCAAACGATTTAATCTGGGATTTTTCATAAAAACTAAAAAATTTAAGTTACTCAAAAACTACTGAACTTCGGTAGAACATTTGGTGGCTTAATTTGTTGCATTTTAGCCATACTATGACGTCCTGCAAGGAATACGTCGAGTTACCAGTAACCCTGTATACGCTATTAAAAACTATACTAAAATTAAAAATAAGATATACTCATAAACTTATAAGTACCTATAATTATATAGGGTGACTGGCAATTAGTGTACGATACTTAAACACGTGATTGTGCTCATGATAACAAACAATTTTTGTTATGGGAGAAAAGCCGAAATCGTGAAAAAAAAATCAGCTGTTCAGTACATTTATGTTTGCCGAATTTACTGAACAGCTAATTTTATTTTCACCCCATATAATTATAATTTTTATTTTTATGAAAAAATAAACTTTGTAACACAGTAGTATTTTGTTTCTAGAGTGTGAGTAGTTTTATAATTATGTATTTTAACTTACATACACAAACAGACCCGGAACGACCACGTGTAGGCCAAACGACACGGTTGGCACAGTAGCACAACTACCGACTGCTGCGTAACATGTTATATGGGTTTGATTCTCACACTCCACAAAATATTAACATGGGCTTTGGTATGAAATCTTGCTGTTTGTGTAGGTATGTGAGTTTATATCGACGCTTGAAAGGCAAAAGTTACCAAGCGACATTTTGGGCGATATTGAGTTATATATATCATTGAAATCAGAAAAAAATTCTGCGTCGATTGATCCTACTCTCGTACCGTTAGGAAGACTTTTGCTGTCGCTTGGTAACTTAAAAAAGTACACATTTTCATCAATTTCGGCGACTAAGCGACCAAAATTTTACCGATTTATGAACAAACTTCACTTGGTAGATATTTTATTTCAAGTTTTAACACTTAGTAACTTTTGCCTTGACTTGAATTAATGCGTTTTAACATTAAGTATTTTTTGCTTTACGGTATCTGTTGTATGAGCATTGCTTAAGAAATTTTACCTGATTATTATTTTATATTTTTCTTCATTTAAGACTTTTTGACACACCTTAATTATGTATTCATTTTCATTTAGTATTTTCTTCCTAAATACAGTGTACTTTAAAACGTAATATAGTACTATTTTTCCTGCCTAAAAAAAAAAAAATTTTGTCGTTTGGTAAAATTTTACCTGCCGTTTTTTTTACTGTGTTTGTCATTTAGATAACTATTTCCGATATGAAATTTGTACAAAAATCAGTTTATTCCCGTTGCACCTATTTTGTTTTGTCGCATGAACGCGTTGCAAATCAGAACATGAATGGCTGTTGGTCAAATAATTTCGATTATTCTTTACTCAACTGTCGCTTAGGCTAACCGCGTGATCGCGCGCATCGCATGTAGTACGTCGCGTAGCTCGGAATATTGATGTATCACCTACTCGTCCTGCCTATCATAAGTTCGAAAAATATTTAACCGAATTTCATTTCACCTCAAACCTTTCGCCGTATCCCAGCAGTTCCATTATGGAACTACTGGTTTTTTTTATCCCAGTAGTTACCCAAATAAACGTTTTTTTCTTTTATTTCTTCTTTCTTTCTTTCTTTCTCTAAGTCTTTTAGATCCCGCCGTGCAAATAGACCTCAGAAACTTTCCGACATCAATCTCAACCTCATGACTGAACGACGCTTATTAAGACTGTAGACTTTCAGTGACGCCGAGTCATATAGGCAGATCAATAGACAAATTCAAAATCCTTGCGGCACGGTGATCTCTTTAATCATCATCATCAGCCTATTAATGTTCCCACTGCTGGGACACAGGCCTCCTCTCTGTGAGAGGGAGTGGGCCATAATCCACCACGCGGGCCCAGTGCGAGTTGGTGGATGTCACATTGTTGGAATTATCAAAATATAAACTTACTATTATCTGCAACTATAATTAGTATGGAACAAGACTACTCTGTTCTCTACATCACTATTGTAGTCTTTGGTCATTCTAGAAATAAAGTTAGTCTATGAGAAACAACCGACACGCGTTATTCATTTTTATCAGGTTATGGGCCCAGTCCCATAACTATAAGTTTCTTAGTTATATTTTTGTGCAAAAGTAAAAATGTCGACGTCAGGCTATTTAGTAAATGTGCCCAAACTGAAAGGTCGCGAAAACTACGACGATTGGGCGTTCGCGACAAGTAATTTTTTATTGCTCGAGGGAATCGACATAGAAAATTTACCAACGTCGATCACTGAAGCGGAGATGAAGAAAGCTAAAGCCAAGCTCATAATGACCATTGATTCTTCCCTGTATGCACATATCAAGACTGAGACTACAGTAACCGGTGTGTGGAATAAATTGAAAAAATTGTTCGATGACACGGGGTACCAAAGAAAAATCAGTTTACTTCGAACATTAATTTCAATTCGCCTTGAAAACTGTGAATCCATGACAACGTATGTATCGCAAATGGTTGAAACGGCTCAGAAATTGAAGGGGACAGGATTTGAGATAACAGATGAGTGGATTGGATCTTTACTTTTGGCTGGACTCCCAGATAAATTTTCTCCAATGATAATGGCGATTGAACATTCCGGCATCGCCATTAGCGCTGACGTCATCAAGACAAAGTTACTCGACATGTGTGATGAGGTTGGTACAACTGCAACAGACTCTGCGCTATGGACGAAACAACAGCGGTGGAAAACTGGCAACACTCGTGGTGCAAACCGTTCGCAAACGTCAACGTCAAATGACAGTAAACAGATGTCAAGCAGTAGTAAACAAATAAAATGCTATAATTGCAAAAAAATTGGCCATTATAAGAATAAGTGCCCTGAAATAAAAGCAAGTAAGCCTGCAAACGCTTTTAGTGCAAGTTTCTTCAATGGTAATTACAGCATGGAAGACTGGTATATCGATTCAGGTGCAAGTGCACACATGACGCCGAACAAAAAATGTTTACTGCAAACTCAACACGTGCACGAAAATAAAGAAATTATAGTTGCAAATCAAATGACAGTGCCTGTGGAAAGTGTCGGTGAAACACAGATTACGACATGTGTTAACGGTTCTCAGTATGATGTGATTGTGAGGAATGTTTTGTACATACCGAAACTCACGACAAGCTTGTTATCAGTAAGTCAATTGATAGCTAATGGCAACAGAGTAGCATTTAAAAAGGATGTCTGTTTAATATATAATCAAATGAATGAGCTTATTGGTACTGCAAATTTGATAAATGGTGTGTACAAATTGAACACAATGAAATCAGAGAGTGTGTTATCAGCCATGTCGATGTGGCATAGACGACTAGGCCATATAAATAGTAAGGCCTTGCAGAAAATGAAAGAAGGTGCTGTAGAAGGAGTCTCTTTTGACAAGAACGCTGACATTCAGATCCAGAATTGTGAAGTGTGTTGTGAGGGGAAACAGGCACGTATCCCTTTCCCATCAGCTAACCATAGAAGTGAAAATCTACTGGATGTAGTTCACTCAGATTTATGCGGGCCGATGGAAACAAAGTCGATTGGTCAATCGAAGTATTTTCTTCTATTCGTGGATGATGCAAGCAGAATGACTTTTGTCTATTTCTTGAAAGAGAAGAACCAGGTATTCCAGCATTTCAGAGATTTTCGAGGTATGGTTGAGAACCAAACAGGAAACAAGATAAAAATATTGAGGACTGACAACGGAGGGGAGTTTTGTTCGCGTGAGATGGAGAGTTTTTTGAGACAAGCTGGTATCATCCATCAGAAGACCAATCCTCATACTCCAGAGCAGAATGGTCTCTCGGAGCGGTTTAACAGAACTATTGTTGAACGTGCAAGGTGTTTACTGTTTGAATCAGATCTCAACAAAAGTTTTTGGGCTGAAGCAGTGAATACTGCAGTGTATTTAAAGAATAGAACGCCAGCAGCCAGCTTAGGCATGACAACGCCATTCGAGAGGTGGACAGGTAAGAAACCAGACCTGAGCCATGTCAGAATTTTTGGTAGTAAGGTAATGGTGCATGTTCCCAAAACAGAAAGAAAAAAATGGGATAAAAAGGCTGAAAAGTTTATTCTAGTTGGGTATCCAGATAGTGTGAAAGGATACAGATTATTTAACCCTAAAACTAGAAAAATAACTACGAGCAGAGATGTCATAATTATGGAGAAAGAAGACTCGGACACAGCTCAGATAGTAGTAAATGAAAGTAGTAAAGAAGATAACTCAGATGAAGTTAAAAACTCAGAAGAAAAAGACAGTTCAACAGATACTACAGTTTTAGATCATAACGATTCTACGTACATCTGTGACTCATCGCAATCCCAAGATGATTCATATCTGTCAGTATCCGGAGCCGAAGAAGATTCTATCACAGAGGAAGAAGTTCGAACAGAGAAGGTTTGCAAGCGTAACAGAAAGCCAGTAGAAAGGTATGGTGTTACCAATCTCTGTATTTCAGATGGGCTGGAATCCTGCGGTGAAGAACTCAGTTATGAAGAGGTAATGAATGGACCGGAGAAGGAACAGTGGGGACAGGCGATGACAGATGAACTGAAAGCTTTTGATGACAATCAAGCATGGGAATTGGTAGATAAGAAGGAAGCTGACAGGGTAGTGCAATGTAAGTGGGTGTTTAAGAAAAAGTACGAAAGTGACAATAAAGTGCGGTATAGGGCAAGACTGGTTGCGAAAGGGTTCACTCAAAAAGAAGGTGTGGACTATACTGAAATATACTCACCAGTGCTTCGTTATTCAACCTTTAGGCTCTTAATTGCTTTAAGTGTTAAACTTGGTTTTGAAATTACTCATCTAGATGTCACTACAGCATTCCTAAATGGTTATCTAACTGAAAATGTATACATGCAAGTTCCGCCTAATTTAAATTGCAAAGATAATTATGTTCTTAAATTGAAACGTGCAATTTATGGTTTAAAACAATCGGCTAGGGCTTGGAATACAAGAGCAAATGATTGTTTATTGAAACTTGACTTTGTAAAGTCTAAACTAGAACCATGTCTGTATTTTAAAAAATGTAAAAATGAGCAGGTTATAATAGCAGTTTTTGTAGATGATTTTTTCATTTTTTCTAACAGTAGTAATATGATAACTGAGCTTAAAACTAAACTAATGTCAACATTTAAAATGAAGGACTTAGGGCAATTAAAACAATGTTTGGGTATGAGGGTAAAAATGTATAAAAATGGTTGTATTTCGTTAGATCAAGAGAAGTTTGTGGATCATATTTTAAATAAATTCAATATGGCAAACTGTAATATTGTTGATACACCAATTGAGCTTAACTTAAAGTTGGAAAAAAGTGTAGATGTTTGTAAACAATACCCATATCAACAACTAATAGGAAGCTTGATGTATTTAAGTATTCTAACTCGCCCAGATATTTCTTACAGTGTAAGTTATTTGAGCCAATTTAATAACAGTTATTCTCTAACTCATTGGAAACATGCAAAACGTATTCTTAGATATTTATGTAAAACTAAATCTTATGGGCTTATGTTTAGTAAAGATAACTGTAATTTAGAAGGTTTTGTTGATGCAGATTGGGCCTCAAATACCCAAGATAGAAGATCTTACACTGGTTTCTATTTCAAGTTATCAGGAACTGTTGTTTCACATGAATGTAAGAAACAACAAACTGTAGCCTTATCCAGTACAGAGGCCGAATATATGGCGATAACGGAAGCTTGCAAAGAGGCCATATATTTGAAAAACCTATTGTCTGAAATTATAGACTTTAGTGATCGTATCATTTTGTACAATGACAATCAAGGCGCTCAGAGGTTGACTGAAAACCCTTTATTCCACAGAAGGACAAAGCACATTGATGTGCGTCACCATTTTGTCAGAGAAATAGTATCAAATAACATTGTAAAAATTATTTACTTGCAATCTTCCGAGATGCCGGCTGACATATTGACAAAAGGTTTATGTAGTGTTAAGCATGGTTATTTTGTTAAAAAATTGGGTATGCAGCATATTGTTTGATAAGCATTTATTTTGTTTGGCTGTATACTATTGATAAATAGGTATTTACCTACTAATTAGCTATGTAAAGTTTAGGTTATTTTGATAAGAGGAGGTGTTGGAATTATCAAAATATAAACTTACTATTATCTGCAACTATAATTAGTATGGAACAAGACTACTCTGTTCTCTACATCACTATTGTAGTCTTTGGTCATTCTAGAAATAAAGTTAGTCTATGAGAAACAACCGACACGCGTTATTCATTTTTATCACACATGTCTTCGAATTTTTGGTTCTAGGACATGCCGGTTTCCTCACGATGTTTTCCTTCACCGTTTTGAGAGCAGTGGTGATGAAATAAATTACACAAAGTAATGCGCCTGGCGGGGTTCGAACCCACGACCTACAACTCGTAAGTCGGGGCCGATACCACTCGGCCACCACTGCTCTCCTACTCTCTCTGATCTCTTTAATACTAACCACATTAAAGAGTCAACGAACGACGACGACGAAAGTGTTTGCAAGAGATGTATCTATTGGGCAAAGCCAGCTGACAAAGCTGAAACGAGAAGATGCAAAGAAAGCAGAGGTATTGAAGGAGGTCGAAAACCTTTATGCACAGCTATAAGCTTCGGTTGCCAAACCTGTTAGCAGCGTGGCCACAGATCCAAGGGCCAAGATAACCCGACACTACATTGAAGACATCCTGGGCATCAGCCTTTACGAAATTAGGATGGCCCCTAATCAGCTGAAAATAATAAGGCGCCGAGTGAAGTGGAGTCATTTCAGAGCTTTTGAAAGTGGGTGGAAATGGGTGGTTCTTTTCTTTAAGAAGGATGACAAACACCTTTTTAAGAAATTACTCGCTCTTGAGACACGTTTATAAGTTGTTTTCGAGGGAACATCATCACGAACCGTCTCGACCGCAGGTTTGATGACTTTCAGCCTTCCAAACAAGCCGGTTTTCGAAAAGGTTACCATAGACCACACACACCCGCTGCGGAAAGTTATACAGAACACCGGAGAGTATAACTTGCCCTTATGTTTGGCGTTTGTGGACTATGAGAAAGACTTTAAATCGGTGGAGATGTGGGCAACTGGGCAGTTCTTGAATCTCTCCAACGATGTCGTATTGACTATTGGTATATCGAAGTGTTTAGGTGCTTAAACAATAATACCACTATGTCGGCCCGAGTACAGGTGCAGAGTTGGAAGGCGATTCCTTTGAAAAAAGCGTATGACAGGGAAACGTGATATCAATACAGACGTGATAAGTTGTTGACTTGTATATCTACTTGGAACAAACCGTCGGACTAGGCAGGTTGAACTTCAAAAAAGAGGTCAACCGCCGAATCCAACACGGCCGGGCAGCGTTCGGGAAACTGCGTAACGTTTCCTCGTCCAGAATACCTCAGTGCCTCATAGTTTTCAGCAAATGTGTGACGACTTATGGAAAATGAATGAAACGTGGTCTCTTACTACGGGCCTCATTAGTAAGCTCAAGGTAGCCCAACGAGCTATGGCGAGGGCTATGCTCGGAGTCCCTCTGCGCGATCGAATCAGAAATGAAAAGATTCGTAGACGAATTAAAGTTGCAGACATAGCCCAGAAAACCAGCAAGTTCAAGAGGCAGTAGGCAGACCACATAGCACGCAAAACGATGGCCGATGAGGCCGCAAGGTTCCCGAATGGAGACCATGCCCTAAGGCATGCTAGGCATGCTAGGTGGACAGACGATCTGATGGAAATCACAGAATCGCGCTGACTGCAAGCAGCTTCCAACCGGGCCTATTGGAAATCTATGGGGCAGGCCTATGTACAGCAGTGGACGTCCTACGGCTGATTTGATGATGATGAATTTCATTACGATATACAAGATGAATTTTTGAACTGGGCGTTGATTGCCATATACGAAACTATGACGAATATCGAAAAACGTTGAAAGGAGTCTCGAGGCCGATTTTGACTAAAACTAAAACTGCATGATTGGCTTTTAGAAAATTCAATAATTCTGGAAAGGAATCGAACCCGCTGGTTTTGGAAAAAAATTACACCCTGTACTATTACACCATTCGATAGTGTTGCTAATAAGGATTAAATTCTGGGAAGTAATCATATACGGCAAACTGATGGACAACATCTAATTTTTTTTTTAAGTGATCAATCTTCAAGGCAATGACTGTATTCGAAACAACTTAACCGTTTCTTCTTTGAAATAATGGTTTTTTTTTTCAACTCAGTAATATCGAGTAGCTGAATACAGTGCGATAGTTCACGTGTCAAATCCAGTGAAACATTGAAAACTGTGATGATGGTGACGAAAAGCTTTAACCGAAAGTTTTTAATTTTGTGTATTAAAACCTACATTTATTGTTGCTTATTCAAAAAAAACCTACACTAACTTTATTTAATTTGTACCATGGTTAAAATTGGCTGTTAGAAAAATATATTTGTTTTCTATATAGATCATTTTACCTGAAAGTCAAACATGCGCCAATCCAGGATACGTCATCTTGCTTCAAACACAATAATAAAATAATCGGGTTTAGTTAATTTTAGTTATTTTATCATTAAATTTTGATGTCGGTAAGTAACTTTTGCCTGTTTGTGATTTTTTACAAAATTATTACCAACCGACACTATTTCATAAACTAATGAGAAAATCTATAATCTTTAAATGCCAGTTTATTAAGCCTGAAAAATGTATTTAAAATTCGTTGGAATTACGTAATTATGACAAATATGTGATTTTATACGAATTTTTTTCCAAAAATAAAAACTTTAAAATGCTCTCCTGTAAAGTTGGCTACATGTCGCTTGGTAATTTTTGCCTTTCAAGCGTCGATATGTATGTAAACGTATGTACAACAACCCCTTCATATTTACTATGAAGGGGTTGTTGTAAGTTCGCCACAAAAATTATTCCCCTCGAAAAAAGTTTTGATCCTGTTCTCCTAGTACAACATTCTGTTCAGATTCCACATTGTGTCTTCGTTTTCGGTAGTTTGTTCAGATTCCACATTGTGTCTTCGTTTTCGGTAGTTTGGTGATTTTATAATTAAATTGTTCTGCACTATCCCCGTGTGGAAAAAAATGGGTCGAATGTACAATTGTCTATATATATAAAAGGCAAACTGAATGATTACTAATCAAGCCACAGCCCAGACCGCTTGGCCTAGAGACTCCAAATTTGGAACATAGGTTCCTTATGAAGCGTAGGGGAGCACTAAGAAAAGATTTTTGGAAATTCGGCCTTTAAGGGGGTAAAAAAGGGGGGGGGAAGTTTGTATGAAACTCGGTCATTTCTGAAGCTATATCGATGAAAATTGGAATATAGCTATTTGATAACAAATAAAGGATGACGTGTTTCAGGATTTTTGGAAATTCGCCCTTTAAGGGAGTAAAAAAGGGGGGGAAAGGTTGTTTAAAATTCCGTACATTTTAGTATCTGGTTGGTTATTCGGTTGAAAATTAGGCACGATTTGTTAATGGGGGTAAGAGGAGGGCGTGGAGGGTGGGAAAAGTGAGAGGGTAAATGGGGGGGGGTGAAATCAGTTAATTTTATTATTGGGTTGGCTATTTGGTTGCACACTAAGCATGATTTGTTAAAGGTGAGTAATGGGAGGGCTTAGGGGGGGAGGTAAATTGGAAGAGAGTAACAGGGGGGGGGTAAAATCAGTTAATTTTAGTATTTCTTTAGAGCTATATCTATGAAAATTGGCATTTAGCTATTTGACTACAAATGAAGGCTGACGTGTTTTAGGATTGTAAGAAATTCGCCCTTTAAGGGGAAAAAAAGGGGGGAAAGTTTGTATGAATTCCGTACATTTTAGTATTTGGTTGGCTATTCGGTTGCAAATTAAGCACGATTTGTTATAGGAAGGGGGTAAAAGGGTAAAAGTGGGGGGGGGGAGCAAGATCAGTTAATTTTAGTATTTGGTTGGCTATTAGGTTACAAATTAAGCACTATTTGTTAAAGGGTGGTAACGGGGGCCGTGGGGGTGGCAAGGGGTGGAAGTTAAGGAGTGGGGTAAAATAGTTAAAAATTTTAGGTTTATTTAGGTGGGGTAATTTCTAGGTTTTTAAAATTGTATTTGCTGCCATATTGTTATATCATCAATCGGCGAAGACGGGAGCCGTGCGGTCGGCGGCGGGTCGAGGGAAATAGGTAGACATCGAAAAACTTTCTGGATTGCATCCGTAGATTAGTTCTTTGAAGGTGCTGCACGAAGGTGTACTACTTAATATTCGATCGAGTTGCATCAGAACAGAAGTTGACTTAAAATGCAGAAAATCGTAAGTATTTCTACAATCATAAAGGCGCAGGTGAGGCTTCGCTCGCTACCTGGCATCTTCCTTTATAACTTGGCTTAAATTAAGATTAATAATACTTACTTCATTCATCGTTATTTCTTTTGCAGGCTGATAATACTTTTCTCATTCATAAAAAAGGCAAATATTGTCCTTATTTTGGCAAGTACGTCATAAAAGTGAACTGTAAGTGATAGTTCAGAAAATAATTTTCAATGAGTAAATTATATTCTCTGTTATGAACTTATGACATTTTATCTACTGTTTTTGTATATATGGATGTCCTGTGTACAATGAACTTTAAATATAGAAATACTCTCCATTATTATTGTATTAACCAAAGAAACAAAACCAAATAAAATCTACTTACTTAATTACATTTATATTCAAAACAAAACTTAACAAAACTTATTGCCAACATGCACTACAAAGGTTACAAATACAAACATAAAAAACTATTAAAGTATGTATTTAACGGAGAATCGTTATCAGAGGGGTGGCGATATCAGAAATAATCCTGACAAAATCTTCGTTAACACTTTTAATTACTTGCTAACACACACTGAATACAAAATAGTCAAGGATGTCCGAGATATCGCTCGATTAAAAACTTAGGAACGCGAGAAGTTTAACATGGCGGAGCAACCAAAATGTCTCCCCAGCTTGCCGGACCGATTCAAAGTCTCCACTTCACTCGACTGTCACCGCTCATGTGGCCTACCCCACACCAGTTAGCTAACATCTGTCAACGTCACTACCTGTCAACGTCGAATAGCTGACTAACTTGCGATCGACATTTGACTCGACTATTCGCTTGGTGTTGCCATTGCTCCCCACGCTAACCTTCCCCAAGTCTATTCATCAATAACTTGAGTTCCCAAGCGTTATCTGTCAAATTTAACTACATAGTTCCTTCAATGAGAGATAGATGGCGTTATTCTAAATTAACAATAATCAATTGAGATTCTAAATTGTTCCTGTTTTGATTCCGCTGCAACGATAAGAGATGGCGTTGTTTTAAATTGTTGTCCTTCTGTATTGATTCTCCGACATATTTATTTATATGTATTATTATTTGTTAAGGGTTTGTTCTTCTCATGAAACTCAACAACCGTCCCAAAGGAACGAAAGACGAAATACGAAAAAAATGTTTGATTTTCCATACAAAATGAAATATCAGCTGATGCATAATTTTATGTATGGGAGATTAAAAAACCGTACTTCTAACTATGTTCCGTATGTTTATATGGAAAGTTGTTCAGTTTCATGAGTAGAACACACACTTTAAATGTTTTGGACGAATATTTTTACAGTATAGTAAGATCATTATCAAGTGAAATAGGGGGTAGTGTAATGTGTACATAGTCATTATTTATAACCGACTTCTAAAAAATCGGAGGTTCTCAATTCGACCGCACATATGATTTTTTTATGTATGTCCTAACGGGCGCGCCAAAGTTCACCTAAAATTTAAACTCCGATCATTGGAAACCCGAAAATTGTATTCCTAACATTTTTAATCCTAATGATCACAACTCCTAATTGCTCTGTCACTAATTTTCATAATTCCGAATCATTTGACTACATAATGTCAGTAGCAATAAAAATCTGTTCTACTATTATTTGTTTTCCTATATTTTCTCAACATAACCTTCTTTTACACTATTATTCAAAGTCATATCTTTTTTGTTTAGATTTCTTTTTTTTTATTTTGTTTTATTTTGTTGGCATATTAGCACGTATATTTGAGGAAGTGCTTGCATCGCACTCCCTAATTATATGAATAGGTTTTTTGTTTTTATTAGTTAAAGCGTCTTCCTTAATTTTATTGATAGTGGTGTGTACCTGAAAAGATATCCATAGGTTAGGTTAGAACTGTGACCTAGAAATATGTCGCGAAAATTTTCTAAGTATTTTTTTCATAGTGTAGTCATAGTGACCAAACGACTGGGGGCACCCCGACTCGGTTATTTTTTTTTTAAACCACCCAGAAGTAGCCGTCGACTTTTTTGACATTTTACTGGATTTAGTTTGACTACTAAATCCAGTAAAATGACTAACTAAAAATATCATCGTAATAATATTTAAGGATAAAAACGTTATGATAAAAAACAGTAGGAGTAAAAATATATTAACAATAACGATATTATTGATAACAATTTTCGGAAACATGAGTGTTATGAACATCGCCGGTAGCACTACAAAAAGTATGAATGAAAACTTTAGGATGAAAAATTTTAGGAAGAGTGATCATTCGGATTACAAATCGTTAGGAAGAACAATTTCGGGCAAAAAACTTTAGGTGAGCCAATATGGACCCATGTCCTAACGAAATGGGTAACTTTTTTCTGACAGTAAGAAGATACATAATGCCTTCATCTGGCTATAATGTTAGGGAAATAAGAATTTGATAATGGAATTGAAGACCAGATAAATCGAGGTTGAAAGTTGGAGTCGGTTAGTTATATTTAAAATGTTACTTGTGAAATATTTAGTACTTATACGGGGTGTTACAAAAAGGGGGTATCTATCCGAAAAGAGGTGAATGTTCTCATGAAACTGAACAACTTTCCCCAAAGAATATAAGTCGCAATATGAAAAAAAAAATCTATGAGAGGTCCAAATTTTTTTTTTTTCATAATTCGACCTTTGTTCCTTGAGGAAAGTTGTTCAGTTTCATGAGCACATTCACGTCCTTTCGGATAGATACCCTCTTTTTGTGACTACTTGTATAAGTTTGATTCGATTAAATCGACAGTCAACAGTATTGACAACAGTCCGAAAGAACCCAGCTCACCCACTACTGTCAGCATCAACATCAATAGTGTTGACACTGACAGTCGTGGTATCTGTTGCTGGAGTTCTTTCTGACGACTGATTAATGCTGCTATGTGTTGATTCAATGGAATCTAACTCCTCTAAATTAAGCTCGCCCCCGAAGAGGTCCAGGGATTTTGGACACGGCGGCGGCGACGGCGACGGTAGCTCCGAGTAGGCTTTCTCCATTTTGGCGAGGTGGGACAGCATCTTAGCCCGTTTCAGCCGCCGGGACCGTGCTGTCTCCACCCCGCAGATTTCACAAAAACTCCTCCCGGAGTCAATTGCCGCGTCGCAATTCTGGCACCTTTCCCCTCTCCGGGCCCAATATGCTTTGCAGAACGGGCAAGTAGCTAAAAACATTAAAAAAAGTTAATAGTGCTATTGTCAATAAATAGGTACTAATTGCAATAAATTATAATCTTCAGTTAACTTACAGTTCACTCTCATGACGTACTTGCCACAATAAGGACAATATTTGCCTTTTTTATGAATGAGAAAAGTATTATCAGCCTGCAAAAGAAATAACGATGAATGAAGTAAGTATTATAATAATCTTAATTTAAGCCAAGTTATAAAGGGAGAGGCCAGGTAGCGAGTGAAGCCTCACCTGCGCCTTTATGATTGTAGAAATACTCACGATTTTCTGCATTTTAAGTCAACTTCTGTTCTGATGCAACTCGATCGAATATTAAGTAGTACATCTCCGTGCAGCACCTTCAAAGAACTAATCTACGGATGCAATCCATTTTTCGATGTCTACCTATTCCCCCCGCCCTGCCGCAAATACAATTTTAAAAACCTAGAAATTACCCCACCTAAATAAACCTAAAATTTTAAAACTATTTTACCCCACTCCTTAACTTCCACCCCTTGCCACCCTCACGGCCCCCGTTACCACCCTTTAACAAACAGTGCTTAATTTGCAACCTAATAGCCAACCAAATACTAAATTTAACTGATCTTGCTCCACCCCCCCCCCCCACTTTTATCCCCCACCCGCACGCCCTCCTTTTACCCCCTTCCTATAACAAAACGTGCTTAATTTGCAACCGAATAGCCAACCAAATACTAAAATGTACGGAATTCATACAAACTTTCCCCCCTTTTTTCCCCCTTAAAGGGCGAATTTCCAAAAATCCTAAAACACGTCAGCCTTCATTTGTTGTCAATTAGCTAAAAACCAATTTTCATAGATATAGCTCTAAAGAAATACTAAAATTAACTGATTTAACCCCCCCCCCTCCTGTTACTACACTACACTACACCTACATTATACCTACACCACACTTACCTTAACCTTCCCTGAACTTCCACGATTTTTTAAGACTAAAATCAGCCAAATCAGTTCAGCCTTTTGCAAGTTAAAGCGTGACTAACGAACAGCTATCCATTTTTGTACCTCACTTGCTGAGCCGGCAGACGTTACGAAGCAGTAATCATTCCTACACCTACCCTACACCTACCTCCCTACACCTACTCTACATCTACCCTACCTACCCTATGTGTTTTCCTGGATCTTCAGCTACCTACATACTAAATTTCATCGTAATCTGTTCAGTAGTTTTTGGGTGAAATAGTTAAAAAACATCCATCCATTCACACTCATAAACTTTCGCCTTTATAATAGTAGTAGTATATAGATACAGATTTAGTATGGAGATTCATTTATCTCCAAACTTAACGCGAGCAAAGCCGCGGGTTCGAGCTAGTACAATAATAAAAATTAAAAAAAAACGAAAACCTTTGGCTAATTTATACATACTTTTTTTCGTGGGGAAACGTTTTTGTGGCGAACTTACAACAACCCCTATGAAGAAGGAGGTTTTTAGTATGTCCTTTATTTATATTGTGTGTACATAATGATCTAAAAAAATAAATAAATAAGGAGTGATGATCAAGGTTCAATAAAAAAGAACAAAATAAATATTTGTCCGTACGGGAATTGAACCAACGTCACACAAAGCCTAAAGCCAATCACCCGGGAAATGCGCCAATAGTGCCGTCACTGTTGCTAGTGAATATTAAGCATTAACTCAACTGCGCCGTCAAGGCGTGTTTCAACCACCACTAATCAAAACAATTTTGTCCTCAGTAACAATACCGCTGCTAAGCTTCGGCATGGTGCAAGGTTGGCTGTCTCCCATGATATCAGTCCTGCAGTCAGATGACGGGCCGTCACCAGACCCCTACACCAGCTCCGACATATCCTGGATGGCCTCCGTCACTTACATCACAGCTATCATCTTCGGCGCTCCAATGGGGTGGCTCACTGATCGATATGGGAGGAAGTTGATGACGCTAGTCACGATACTGTCTCTTATTGTGAGTTGTTCTTTTTCTTATATTTTTAACTAGGTTTTATCAGTTCATCATCATCAGCATATAATGTTCCCACTGCTGGGACGCAGGCCTCCTCTCGTGTCATCATCATCATCATCAGCCGGAAGACGTCCACTGCTGAACATAGGCCTCCCCCTCAGACCGCCACGCCGTACGACAATTCGCCACTTGCATCCATCGGTTGCCCGCGACTCTCACGATGTCGTCGGTCCACCTAGTGGAAGGCCTGCCTACGCTGCGTCTTCCGGTCCGTGGTCGCCACTCGAGAACTTTTCTTCCCCATCGGTTGTCAGTTCTACGAGGGATGTGGCCTGCCTATTGCCACTTCAACTTGCAAATTTTAAGATCTATGTCGGGCCCAGTGCGTCATGGGGTATCATATTACCCAGTTACTGGGTTGTGGAGGTCCGATAGGCAGTCGCTTCATGTAAAATACTGATATTCAGCTGCATCTTGTTCGACTGGAAGCCGACTCTAATATAGTTGGAAAAAGGCAGATGATGTCCAGTGTGGATTGGTAGATGTCATTTGTCTCCGAAGTTTTGGTTCTTCACATTTCCTCACGCTGTTTTCTTTCACCGTTTTGAGAGCAGTGACAGTGGTGATGAAATAAAATATCACAAAAAGTAATGCGCCTGGCTGGGTTCAAACCCAAGACGTACAAGTCGGGGCAGATGCCACTGGGCTACCACATCAATTGCTCGCCCCTTTATAGCCTATAACTGTCTCCAGGGTTCAAGATATCTCTGTGCCAAAATTCGTCCAAATCGAAGCTGCAGTTTAAGCGTTAAAGCGTAACAAAGTTTGAAGGAACGACGTGCGGATATCGCCATTGGTTAGCTTAGGTTGACATAAAATATTCCGATATTCCAGTTACCTAAACCTCAAAAATTAGAAGAAAGTCGCCATATTAAAAAATCTCTTCCAGATGCTTCAAATGGCACCTGTGTCAAATTTTTTGCAGGTCATGAGTGGTGGGCATGCTAGCGTCGAGTAATGGGCGACTCGCTGTCCGACCAATGACCATGCCCGGGTCGACGGCGCGTTGTGTTACGCACGCCTCAAAGAGTGTCAGTGTCAGCATTATGACGGCCCCCCCCTTTAGGGAGGGGGCGCCAAAGCCTGTCGGGTTCGCGAGACTAACGAGCTACCATGACCCCGGAACGTAAAGGGCTATTGAAGGACACCGTAGATTTTAGTCAGTACGAGTCTGACAGTCCCTCGTGCTCTGCCCTGGGTCTCTCATTTGATGATTTTACCACTATAAAAAAGGTCATAAGTGGTGGGTAACTCCTAGTCCTAAGTACTATCTGTCAAATTGAAATATCATTCATTCTTCGTTCGGACTGGCGATGGCGTAGAAAACGTCCGTAACTAAGACCGAAACTGATAAGACCCCCAGTTCCATAGCTTCACTCATGCATGATTCGCATGATACAAGTGTTTCATTTGATGTCAACAAAAGTTTTTTTTATCAAACTTAACTGCATCTGCTTCATAATCACGTGAACAAGCGCACACGACCAATTTACCACATCCAATCAAATCAGCTTATTCGAAAATTCGAACACATAACAAACCGTTACTAGTACACCTTGACAAATTACTAATTACTAGAATACAAACCCTTATCAGTGACAGCATCAGTTTCATTAATTCAGAATGCATTTGATAAGAAGCAATAAAGTTAAGGTTTTCAGGGTTACCTACCCCGCGATATTCAAAATAACTTGTGTTTTTTGGAATCTGCATATCAGTTAACTTCATCAAAATATGATTCGCGGCAATAACAGTATGAATTTACATTATAAATATAAAATAATGAAAACACCGCTCCAACTTAGATTTGTGGAATCAAATATTCAATAAAAAAAAAAACGAAATTTAATTATTTAGAATAACACAAATCTAGCTAGAGCAATGCATATTCCTGTGTTTATAATTACACATAATATGTAAATACATAACTTGTTACAATCGCGAGAAGTAATTTTGATCAATTTAGGCAACCTGGCACCGACCTGAAAATTGCAAAAAAATACAAGAAAAAAAAATGTCGCCGTCTACCACTACGCAATCACCTAAATGAAATAAAATTATACGGCTCTCGATAAAAAGGCGAGTTTGCGAACAAATATGTTAATTTTTAAACGGTTGAACTAATCTGGCGATTAAATGCATCCGATGCATGGTTGAATCGAAGCCAAGTTGAAGGCAACTTTATGAATTAAAACCGGCGAAGAATTGCGTAACACACTTGTAATGGCAATGTCGCTCGTTTTGATAGTTCAACAACATTGATAGCGTTTTACGTCATCAGGCAGACGATTTATTAGATTCCGGACTTTAAAAAAAAAAGTGTTTTCACCTCACGCGCTAGGAAAGATTCTATTTCTCATTCAAAATCTGAGCGCACAACTCCATTTTGTGCTCTAGAGCACAAAGTGTTGTTCAAACTTCGAACACGTCTTGTATTCAATTGTTTTCTACACTGCCAGGCGAGCCGCCCCCTGTATAGGTCAATGACCCCACTTCATTTCCTCGCTGTGTGAGGTGAAAAGTTGTGTGTTGCACTCGGCAGCAAAGTTTTTCTGCGTCTCGTACCTTTGAAAACTTCGCATCGCTCAGGATTCTATATTTGAACCGCTCGTTTCTCTCGCGGTTCAATCTTAGAATCCTTCGCTCGCTCAGTTTTCAATTCAAGTACTCGCGCCAAAAATCAACTTTGCAGCCTTGCATAACAAATAACTATTTCACCTCACCCGCTCGGAAAGATTCTATTTCTCATTCAAAATCTGAGCGCAAAACTCCATTTTGTGCTCTAGAGCACAAAGTGTTGTTCAAAATTCGAACACGTCTTGTATTCAATTTTTCTACACTGGCAGGCGAGCCGCCCCCACTGCATTTCCTCGCTGTGTGAGGTGAAAAGTTGTGTGTTGCACTCGGCAGCAAAGTTTTTCTGCGTCTCGTACCTTTGAAAACTTCGCATCGCTCAGGATTCTACATTTGAACCGCTCGTTTAGTTTTCAATTCAGGTACTCGCGCCAAAAATCAACTTTGCAGCCTTGCATAACAAATAACTATTTTTCTGTTTTGAAAATGGAACATTTTCAAATGTGTCCACCCAACCTGAGTGAAGCAGAAGAGTCTTTCTTGACTGGCTTAAAATCAACCTAACTAACTCAACTTAATTCTCTTAGATTCGTTCAAGATATTGTGCAGCGTGTCGCGGGTTCAATTCCCACACGGGACAAATATTTTTATATTTTAGCATCACACACTTTTGTAGTCACAATAAATAAAATAATTAAAATTACCTTAAATTGTTTGTGTAGGTAGGTATGTGATGTGACTCTTGAAATGTTTGTAAAAGTACCTAACTTTTTTTTCGCTTTTACAAATCTTTTAAAACTATTGACCGCTCAGATCAAAGAAATAGGCAGATAGAACGCTCAGAACACGCGAGTGTGTCCACCAAAGCACAGAACATATAATAGTACTGACCAAAGCAAATACAAAATCAAATCGAACTACATTCCTGTTTTCTTTGTTTTTGAGAACAACTTTTACATTGTTTAAAGACACGAGACGGCATATTTTGGCAAACAACGACGCGTAGCTTGGTACGACGCGTAGTTTGGTACTGTCGCGAGTTTATATTCACTTTTGATTTTGTATTTGCTTTGGTGGACACACTCGCGTGTTCTGAGCGTTCTATCTGCCTATTTCTTTGATCTGAGATTGACCGTCTAACTTAATGATATTGAACAATGTTTGCCGTAATCAGTTGGCTATAATATGTTTCTTGACCTTACCGGTCAAGAAACATATTACAAAAGACATTGTAAACATAGAAGCATCTAGCGCTAACATCATCTGCCTAGCCTTTTTCCCAACTATATTGGGGTCGGCTTCCAGTCAAACCAGATTCAGCTGGATATCAGTATTTTACATGGAGCGACTGCCTATCGGACCTCCACAACCCAGTAACTGGGTAATACGATACCCTATGGTAAGACTGGTTGTCAGACTTTAGAGCTTCTGACTAACAGTAACGACTGTCACAGATCTACAAATGACAGCCGGGACCAACGGCTTTACGTGCTTTCCGAGGCACGGAGGAAACTCGCTATGATAGATGGTCACCCATCCACAGACCAACCTCGGCAAGCGCGGCTTAACCTGGAAGATCGGCCTGTGCGGCTGTAATTATTTAGCCACGAGCTCCTCTCTAGCCACGAGCTCCTCTTTAGCCACGAGCTCCTCTTTAGCCTCGAGCTCCTCTTTAGCCACGAGCTCCTCAAGCATCTAGCGCTAACATATAACTTTAAAAATAACTAAAGTATCACATTTTGCGCATTAACCACTCTGCACGACAACATTTTGACACATGACACATCAGCTGAGTCGACCGGGTGATTCGAAATTAGAGCTATTACACAAGATTTTTTGTCAACTTTCAGCATCCAATTTTTGATCAAAAATATGTTACTACAGCTATTTCATGCGATAAGTTTGTGAGCAATATCTCTAAGAACATGTTGAGGTCAATAAAACTGCCTCATTCTGTTGTAAAATGTGTGTAACATACAAAATGCTACACCGTTCCAAAAACTAGGTAATTTAGACGTGCAGAAAAATATGTACATAAACAAGCTTATCACATGATAATAATGGTTACACAGTGAAATAAATAAAATAACTTACTAAATACATTATTAGATTTGCTGGTGTTCATACATAATTTCATAAATAATAACGATCAAAGTCTGGATAAAAATTAGCAAAAACTATGTTGCAACATGACTCTTTTTAGTGCTGACCGTAAACCCAATGTTCACAAAACGATTAAAAACGTTCATTTAGCCTAATCGATACTCGCATCATAATCGAACATGAAAAAAAAGTAAAACAAGACATAGAGCATGGACTGATTTATCCGCTTATTTGACTATAGAAAGCTCAGTCCATGCAATAAGTCTATGAAACTAAATCTGAATCATGTTTTATTATTTCAAGTAGTGTCGTTTACGCAATAATCTATTTAATTTTATGTTTTATATAGTAATAAATATCGGTGTTTCATTGGAGGCTAAACACCGGGTTCGGATCTAATGCTGAGAGATGGGAGTACTTCTAAATGATTCCTTGCAGTAAAAAACAATTATTATTTCCAACGGGGCGTGGATGGCTAAATTTTGAACTATTCCATAACTAGTCGATTTGATAAAAATTAAAAGACATCATAAGAATTAAATTTTTTAAATATAAATTCAGCAATCAAACTATCAATATTCTGTGAAGTAGTAACATGCAACAAACTTGAGGTATAAGGATTTTTTTTTAATAATTCGATTTTTACGAGGGATCATCATCATCATCATCAGCCGGAAGACGTCCACTGCTGAACATAGGCCTCCCCCTTAGACCGCCACGCCGAACGACAATTCGCCACTTGCATCCATCCGTTGCCCGCGACCCTCACGATGTCGTCGGTCCACCTAGTGGGAGGCCTGCCTACGCTGCGCCTTCCGGTCCGTGGTCGCCACTCGAGAACTTTTCTTCCCCATCGGTTGTCAGTTCTACGAGCGATGTGGCCTGCCCATTGCCGCTTCAACTTGCAAACGAGGGATTAATAATAATATTCCATTAAATAAAATTTCGCTACATGTTCACAACATACTGTTCTCATTTCAAATTTTTATTATCACTTCGCGGTGCAAATACATTAAATATTTTTTTGAAATTCGAACTTTAATTGAGTTTGCGCGAATTTTGATTTTGATCTGCTGTACAATGACTAAATTATTGTCTGTATATTAGTTCATATTTTACCAAATTATCATTACTTCACCGAATTTGATCCTTAACAGCGACATCGAATAGTATAAAAATATACCTAGCATTTTCTTTTTTTAATTCAAAAGCTCGATTTCTGACTTGTAATACTTAAGCCATGTATTCACTGAGCAACAATGTTTCGGATACACAGTTTCTGAAACATCACGTAAAGTGTTCTCCGCCGCAAGTGGGGAGCCCCGAAACATACCGATAAACCCGTAGTGGTTACAGAAACAAAATTATATGTTTCTGAAACAAAATGATTTGTTTCAGAAACACGTAGATTTTGTTTCTGAAACAGAGTTTATAAACAATTGTTGCTCAGTGAATACGTGGCTTTACATGATCAAACCAATCTCACGAAACAATTTTGTACAATAAATTAATTAATTTGGCTATCTTTTATTTGGAGCCGCGAGAGGGAGAGGACAGCGTCCTCCCTCCGCCCCAACCGCAGTGGTAGACGCCCGCGGCGTCGGAAGTCGGCAGACGACCTCCGGCCACCGTAGGCACGGGCATGCCACCATGCCCGACCACCGACCATGGACCATGGACCATGCCCGGGTCGACAGCGCGTCGTGTTCCACACGCGCCTCAAAGAGCGTCAGCATAATGACTTAGAGGGCCAAAGCCTGCCGGGGTCGCGGGAGTTATTTCATTACCGTGACCCCGGAACATAAAGGGCTATTGAAGGACACCGTGGATTTTAGTCAGCACAAGTCTGACAGTCCCTCCCGCCCTGCCCGGGGTGGGAGGACTCATTTGATGATTTTTATTACCACGATTACCACGATATTATTATTAGATTACCACGATAAAAAAAAAAAAAACTTTTATTTGGTAAGAAACAAACTCATTTATAAAAAGCCTATCAAGATCCAAGGCATTCTATATTCATTCAACCTTAAAAATTATATTATTGTACAAAATAAAATGTACAGTAAAAATTAGCTAATAAATTAAAATGTTATATTACATAAATTTTGAATAGCGAGTACCACAGCGAGCGCATTCCTAATTCAAAATTTTAGAATTAAATAATTGCCGCTTATTCAAACATTTATTACTGACATTGTTCCTTTGTCTATTATTGTTTTTTGGGAATGACAATGTACGTATTATTATTATAAAAGCTTTAAACAATATTATAATAGATAGTAATTGTATTCTAAGCTTAAAACAAATTTATTTTAATTTTTATTAATCGATTTCCTAGTTTCCTTATTTTTTTCACTCGAGTTGACAAAAAATCAATTATGGAATCGATTAGAATACTCGCTTTCACACATCATTACGATTAAAAAAAATAAACATGGTTGTCGTTTACGAACACAAATTGAGTAGTGGTAATGAAAAATACGTGTTATTGGCCCTTTATTAGAGAATTACGCCAAGATCTGTACTTTTTTACGTTATTTATAACATTTGGCATGATATATATCTTAATTTTTATTGAGTATAAGCGCGCGTATGTGATCAAAGTGAAAAATAAAAATGTAAACAAACAAAAGTGGCGCGAAAGTTCGAGTTCAGATATCAAATTCTTCATTACCACTGCTAATTTATGTTGAATGAGGTATGAATTCGTTACAATACTAAATGAGAAGTTATTCATTCCTCATATAATGATCCGTTGGATGTCCGAAAACCACATTTTTATGATTTTTAGCCCTACCCAGCACCGCCATCAAAATGGCGAAGATCGTATTTACACTTTTGGATTTTGATACGGTAATTAAGAAAATAAGCGCTAAATGTAGAAGTTTTAATTTCGTGAATAAATCAGATTTTTATTGAACATTCTTAATTAATGCGCACTCATAGGATTTTACGCAGGGAATATTATATTTTTTTAATTTATAATGAGGATGTCGTATGACTACAACGTCTGCCCCTTTTGGACCCACTACTGAGCCAGCGTAGGTTTACTTGTCGCGCCCATTTCGGGGGCGCTACCGAACTATACGGTTAACTAAATACATTTACAGTGTGGTGTGGTTTTTCCATAGTCGTTGATGAGACGGCAAGACGTTTATAATTGAGTAGGTATATAAAATTAAAACAATTACTATGGTTTGATCGTTCTGCCCTCTACGGGGCCCCTGTGTGGGCCCTGAGCATCCGGACGCGACCACAGAAGCTGGTCGCATGCCAGAGGGTCATGGCTATCCGAATGATCCGGGGATACCGCACGATTGCCGGCGAATCGGCCAACCTCCTTGCCGGATTGCTGCCCTGGGATCTGGAGGCGACTGCCCTCCAGCGCGTCTATGAGTGGCGCGTGGAGGCGCAGCGCCGGGGCGTGACCCCGCTGCCTCGAGAAGTCGAGGCGCGGCGAGAAGACCTCCGGCGCGATCTCAGGGCAGTATGGAAGGAACGACTGTCGCGACCGACGGCCGGGCACGCCGCAATTGCGGCGGTAAGACCCCTCTTTGAGGAGTGGCTGGAGAGAAGTCATGGCGTCCTTACCTTCCGCCTGACGCAGGTCCTCACCGGGCACGGGTGCTTCGGGAGGTACCTGTGTCTAATGCGGAAGGAGGAAACGTCTGGGTGTCACCACTGCGAAGATCGCCCGGAGGACACGGTGGAGCATACGGTGCAGGACTGCCCAGCTTGGGCAGTGCACCGACGTGTCCTCACGGCTGCGATAGGCGGAGACCTCTCGCGCCCGGCATTGGTTGCGGCCATGCTGCGGGGCGAGACGGAGTGGGAAGCGGTCGCCTCCTTCTGCGAAGCAGTAATGCTCGCGAAGGAGGAGGCGCGCCGCGAGCGAGAGAGGACAGAGTCCTCCCTCCGCCCCAACCGCGGTGTAGGACGCCCACGGCGACGGACGTCGCGAGACGATCTCCGGCCACCGTAGGCGCGGGCATGCGGGCAGCGAGTAAAGGGCAACTCGCTGCCCGACCAAGGACCATGCCCGGGTCGACGGCACGTTGTGTCCCACGCGCGCCTCAAAGAGCGTCAGCATAATGACGGGGCCCCCCTCTCAGAGGGCCAAAGCCTGCCGGGGTCGCGGGATTATTCCCTTACCGTAACCCCGGAACATAACAGGCTATGAAGGACACCGTGGATTTTAGTCAGTAGAAGTCTGACAGTCCCTCCCGCCCTGCCCGGGGTTGGAGGACTCATTTGATGAGTTTACCACGCTAAAAAAAAAAAAAAAAATGGTTTGATCGTTCTAGACACAAGTTTTGTTAAAGGTGGCATTTTATTCCAATTCTGCTTGAGCTCAATTTTTAAAAAGATTTTTTTTTTGTATACTGGGTGTAAGGGACAGCCCTCCACAAACTTTCAGGGCTTGCTCAGTAGACGAAACTGAACAATCTTCCACAATTTTTCTTTCCAGGAAATGAAAAAAAAAATCAACCTCTCCATACAAACTGTCCTGTCAAGTTTATAATTTTCTATGGTAAGGCTGATTTTTTTTTCATTTCCTAAAAAAGAAAATTGTGGAAGATTGATCAGTTTCGTCTACTGAGCAAGCCCTGAAAGTTTGTGGATGGCTGTCCCTTACACCCTGTATATTCATACATGTAAAACACAAAGGGCAATTATAGAAACAGATTGGTTGCACTACAAATATTTGTGCCGTGCGGGGATTGAACCCGCGACGTCGTGTCGATCACTCAACCACAGCGCCAACAGTTCCGTCGGAGTCTGACAGACAGTCTCATACACTACACCCCAGGGCGGGTAGACTCATATGTGGATTACAGAAAGATCCGCATCGGGAGGATTCGATTGAGGATTTTCTCCCCTAAAATCCATACTTAATTATTATAAAGACAGGCCTGTTGATCTAGTGGTTAGTGACCCCGACTGCTATGCCGGAGGTCGTGGGTTCGATTCCCACCCAGGACAAATGTTTGTGTAATGAGCACGAACATTTTTTTCTGTGTCGGGAGTAATTTATCTATAATATTTATGTATTTAAAAATATATAAGTATGTTTATCAGTTGTCTAGTACCCATACATAACACAAGCTCTGCTTAGCATGGGACTAGATGGCGTTGTGTGATAGTTGTGGAATATTATTACTATTATTATAAAACTGAAGTTTGTTTGGTTGACAGGCGCCTATCTCAGTAACGACTGAATCGAAATAAAAAAAATATTTTAGTGTTGGATAGCCTATTTATTGAGGAAGGCTATAAACTACTTGACATCAAGCTACGATGAATACAAGCCGAGCAGCGAGTGAAACCGCGGGGAACAGCTAGTAAAATATAAAAATAGGGTGGACAATAAGGCCTGGTATCCAGCAAAGCGGAGAGGAGAGGAGATGTGTTTGAATAACCAATCAGATGTCCACATCTCCTCTCCGCTTTGCTTTGGTGGGGTGGCCTTATAGTGGACATACCAATCAGTTGTCACATCTTAGCTTCAGTGGACATCTGATTGGTTATTCAAACACATCTTCCCTCCTCTCCGCTTTGGTGGATACACCGGGCCTTGTAGTGGACATACCAATCAGTTGATTAACTATTTAAAAGCTGTCTTAACGCGATTCTCCCAGCAACATAACTAATTATTACAGGGTTGCCTGAGAATCTAAACTATCATTTCATATTTAATGTCTAATCATAAAATAAAATAACAATTTATTCTCCGCAAGGTGTAAGGGTTTTTTCTTTGTTATTTTGTAATATATTTATTTTATTGTATAGTTTAACAGCTAAGCACGTTTTCATGTGTGCATTCATTTCAACCCACGCACAAAAATATCCTTTTAATAATGTTTTTACTATTGTGAGTTCGACCCACTCACTTATCTCATTAGTGTTATCAACAATACCTGTTTTATTGTCCATAATTTGAATAACAATATCAATTACGTGAGAAACACAAAGTCTAAAAGTAATGAGTGTTATGGCTAAGTTTATGATTATCTTTTATGAAAAAAGGACGTGATTAGGTATAGTCCAGTTATGTGAATTTTATTTTTATTAAAGAATACAAATAATATGATCACGTAAGTACTATTGTTTTAAGGGAGTTCGTGGCAATCATAACAGCCATTTTATTTAAACTGCCAATTTATCTGAGGCACTAAAATCGTAGGGGTTTTTGTAAATTTGCCACAAAGTTAATTCGCCACGAAAAAAAGTATGTGTAGGTTAGCCACAGTTTTTGTTTTTTGAATTTTGTTTACTGTTAATTCACCCCATTTCGTTTTTCCGCACGGATAGCAGAAAAATTACATAATAAAATCCAGCACAAAACTTCAGAAAACGAGGACACAATGGAATCAGTGTGCTTAGTGCGAGTTTTTTTACGTTGACGCGATAGTAACGTTTAACCGCGTTTGGCGCTCTCATTGGTTGAGAGTTCTCACGACCTTGCAGCGGGCCAATAGGAGCGCCAAACGCGGTTAAACGTTACTATCGCGTCAACGTAAAAAAACTCGCACTAAGCACACTGGACAGAAAGTACAAGGTGAACAGGATCAAGGAGGTGTTGGTTGATGCCGCCGTCTTCAGTAAAAAATATGTGAAATGAAGACATGTGGCAAATTTACAATAACAATATCTAGCAATGGCAAATTAACTTTCAATGTATGAAGTTTAAAAAACTGTGGCTAACTTACACCAACCCGTTCGTAGGCACTTAGATACGCACTTTGATCATTCAAAAAAATCGAGATAAAAAGCTGTTTCTTATATTCTACGTTACATAATTTTTAATAATTCGTTTCGGTTTAATAATTCTAAGATTTCGTTACAATTACTTCTACACGGTGAGTAATTGCGGAGTAATCGGAAGTACCTACTGTTATTTTTCAGTTAGAATATTCATAACATTATTCACATTTTTAGTTTTAATTAATACCTCTCTTATGGTCCTCTATTTGATAAATAGATTTCTATAGTAATAAGTTGTACCTATCTATCTAGATTCCTCTATACAACCGCGTGTAACGTTAATAGCGCAAAACCTCTCGTGGGGTAACTCAGCCCAGTTACTGAACAATGTTTGTTCTAAGACTTTTGGAAATTCGCAAAAAATATATTTTTCATACTGATGTGCCCGATCAATTTCTCATTTTGTATGAAAAAGCAAAACTTTTTTTTTGCGAATTTCCTAAAGTCTTGGAACAAACATTGTTCAGTAACATATGGGCTGAGTTACCCCACGAGAGGTTTTGCGCTATTAACGTTACACGTTGTATATAGATAAAACTTTACACTGAAAGTACTTAAACTATTTTAAACACAAAAGGACATCCTGCTCGTAATTTGACAGCATTGACATAGAATTAGAACCTTTGTCAATAAATTCACTATCAGGAGTTCCACCCAAGGGTCAATTAAATGTAATTACTACTAGAATAACACATAGTAAATATGCTACTAATAATGCGGGTGAACATGGTTCAATTATGTAAATATCGGAATACATAGAATATACATACCATAAGATATTTATAGGATGCTAAAATTAGCTTGGTTTTCTCTTGAACTCGATGCGTGGACTGCAATGGCATCCATTGGGTGAAGTTGAATACCGGGTCAAAACTAGATAATATACTTACATCAACTACATATTATGTATTTTTTTTAGATGATCATTAAAATAAAGAAACTGTTGACAAAAATGAGACAGGAAATGTTTCTGTTAGTTTTTTTTAACCCTTTGAATTTCGCTGGTATCGTGGGCGCGTTTACTAACATTTCAACTCACATGTTACAAATAGCTAAACCCGAAAGAACTGCAGGTCACACGACAAGACAAATATATTTCATGTGCGAGCCTCAAACCCGCGACAAGCAAAACGCAGTACATCAGCCAACCGTGCCGTGAACGTGACGTCAAAACTATCACCGTTTTTATATTGATACTAAAAGAAGGTGCTAAATAGATATTAAATAATGTCTTAAATAGACGATAGACATAGCTATGATGTGCTAATTTTATCTAATTCAGCAGGTATTACATTTTGGTCAATAATAATTGTCATCAATCTAGCTCCTTGCTCTTGCTTCGCTTTTTTATCGTAGGAAAATCATCAAATGAGTCCTCCCAACCAGGGCAGGGCGGGAGGGACTGTCAGACTCGTACTGACTAAAATCCACGGTGTCCTTCAATAGCCCTTTATGTTCCGGGGTCACGGTAATGAGATAAGTCCCGCGACCCCGGCAGGCTTTGGCCCTCTAGAGGGAGCCACGTCATCACGCTGACGCTCTTTAAACGCGTGGAACACAACGCGCCCCGTCGCGCGTCGACCCGGGTGCTCTTGCTTCGCTTGGATTCGTTTAGAATCTTTTTATTTTCCATAGGTACGAGTATACAAAATAATTCATCCGAAATACCTACGTTAATTCTAAATTACGGTAAAACTGCATTAGATTAAGTGGTTCTAGAAGAAACACGTATTCAAGCAAACAAACAAGAAACGGGACTAGAATTTATAATATTTACCACAAATATTCTCATGTTGATAAGTAATGACGTAATCTTTAAATGTGCATTCGGTTTTCCCCATTTAGGTAGATAATAATATTCTCGTTTTACACTTAGTTGAACTTAATAAGCTTTTAATTTGGATTTCCCAATAAATTCTTGTTTTGATGATTAAAGCTCATCGGTTGGCTTCTGTGAGCTTGTGGCAAAATAATTTCAGCCACACAGGCTGATCTTCCGAGTTAAGTCGTGTTTGCCGAGGTTGATCTGTGGAAGGTTGACCATCTGTCATAACGAGTTGTATCCGTGTCTCTGAAAGCTCGTCTCTGAAAGCTCGTCACCGTTGGTCCCGGCTGTCAATCGTGGATCTTTAACAGTAGCTGGAGAGCTACTGAATCCTGCGACTAACGGTCTTCATCCACGCCCAGTTGAAAAATTCACCATGTTTAATAAAACCTTTCTCGGAATGTAACGCACACTTTTCTGAAAACGGCATCAAAATCAGTTCAGCCAAACTCGAGATAATTTTAACATTACAGGAGAAAGTTTATGTTTCCTCAACATCTGTGCACTTTTCAATTCGCCTGTCACATACTTGTGCACCTTGTAATCGCCTGTAATTTTTTTTCCAAGATTTACAATAAATAAACTACATCCTGTTAAATTTTTAAGCTTACAGGAACAAGTTTTTTTTTTCATTTTTTTTTACACTTTGAAAATTAAATTGTCTAATGATGTGCACGGCTGACGCCTGCCAGGTCGTCGCTATTGCTCTTAGCATGCTATAAATATTACGTGTACAAATTTCTAACCTTACAGGAAGACCGTTAGTCGCAGGGTTCAGTAGCTCTTGGACTACAGTCGTTACTATTCGTCAGCTTAGTAGGTCTAAAGTCTGACAACCAGTCTTATCATGGGCATCGTATTACCCAGTTACTGAGTTGTGGTGGTCCGATAGGCAGCGCAGTTTACATCCTCTATTTTACATTTTCTTTCTTTCATTTTCTCCCCAGTTGCTGTGACAACAGTCGCGTCACTTGGACAACTTGCTCGTAGCCATTGAGTTAAAAAATACTTACTGAGCCTACACTAATGTCGATATACGCGAAAAGATGAAGAATAAAAATTGTTACTTAAATACAAAAATATTCCTAAGTATTTTTTTGTGTCATCTGGTGTGTCACGAGACACGAGAGTGTCACCAATAAATCCCATTTAATAATAATCTGTTTGTTTTTTTTTTTTGTCTTGGCATTTGTAATTTTTATGTAAATGGACCAAAATACCTGTTCTGAATCCTACCTAACCTGAATCTGTATCGATTTTCTCAATAAACTGCATTTGATCATTCAATTTTACTCTATTTTTCATCTAGAACACACTGTCTGTAATGGGACTGCTAATCCTTACAATACTCAGTATGAATGCGTTGCTCCCGATACACATACAAAGAGCGGTGTTCTGTAAGGCGGACTTACTTGTATAAAACGCCGCCGCATCGTTATATCTACTGGGCCCGCGAATGGCATCAGTATGAAAAAAGGCAAATAACAGAAACTCTGAAACCCAAAAATCAGTTAAACCTTTCGTTTTCGTAGTTGATTCAGTGGAAGCCAAAAGTCCAATCGCTAAAGTAAATACTGGTATTTAGCATCGTCTAGTTATCCTTGAAATTGAAACTGAATCCAAGTACTATTTTATACCTTACCATAACAACGGACATCGAGGCACAAACGGAACTAACCATAAATTATTTCTTTCTCGAACTGCTACCGTGCTACCACAAAAACTTTTAAACGTTTGTTGAGCACTTGTCTAAAAAATGTCGGATTATGACGTTGAAATAAGGTCTGTTTTGCAATCACACTTTTTTTAGACAAGTGTTCAACAGATGTTTAAGTTTTTGTAGTAAGGCAGCTAGTGTCAAAATTTTAGACAGTTCCTTATAAATAAAATTAACTGTGAACACCGTTTGGCCGTGGAGACACTTTTGTAGGAAACAGCTGATTTTTCCACGCATGAAACTACGAGCATTCTCTTTGTATTAGACAAATTACCTAGTTAGGTACCAAAAAGATATAGTCAACACTATCAAAGGCCTTTGACAAATCTAAACGCGGAAAGGCAAAACCAGATGCTTGTGTAATTTAAGTCTTCTTGTTTACAAATAATGGGTGGTGTCCATTCAGATCTCTTCAAGCGTAAAGTTTGGTGCAGAAAAAGTAAGGAGTATTGAACTCGGTAGCTTCCTTCCTTCCTACGATTTATAGTATTGTTTGATTTCTTCTGCTGCCTTTACTTTATTATCGTGTTGCCCACTTTTATCTTTAATCTCTTCGGTACCTGTTCCGCTTTTATTGTGTTTTTTACTCCTGGCTGGTGATTTGCCTTTTGTTTTTCTTCAACTATTTTCTTCTTCATATCTTGGTTTTTATACAGGCCTCGATGGGAATAGTTGATCGTCATTACATCACATATTGTTATTGTTTGTGCCAATAATTTAATTCTCATTTAGAAAAACATATGTGTTTATACATAAAAAGCAAACAAATTTTGCTTAGTGTTTACGGTAAGTAAGAACAATGGATTGGAAAACTTCTTACATCATGTTATTATTGTTTTTGTGGAAAATTTTTGGTTCTATTCTCCACAATTTATTATGAATTTCTGTCTCTCAAATAATGAACGAGCACGTCATTACATATTATTGAGAACAGTAGCGAGACACGCATAACATCAGTGACATATTTTTATTTTATTGGCAAAAACTACATCAGTTCATCTTTTTATTTTTAGCTAATCTTATTATCTTACTGATTAGCATTCAATAAGAAATAATAACCTTGGCGATCGTTCATCTACCTTTGCCAGTGAAAATATGGATGCATTTTGTGAAGAATGATTGGTGAAGTTTTAATAAATAAATAAAAAGATAGTTGATGAAGAAGGTTAGTCTTCGGCTCAATAGTTATCCTCATGATATCCTCCACCTTATACGGAGTAAATTGAATTTTCGAGCCGGTCTTATCCTACTGCAGGGCAAAAGCCTCCCTTCTCTCTTGCAACCTTTCGCAATATAGTGTGATTATGGGACAATCCTTCAGGAATGAGTTAGCTCATCTCACCACCTCCTTCTAGGCCTGTCACGTTGTCTAATTTACTTATTTATGAATGGAAATGTTCTGTCGAAATTCCGTGGTTGTCTAAATGGGAGGCTTTTATTCAGCAGTGGACGTCATCCGGCTGATGATGATGATCAGGAACGTACTTATATGTATACAAAACATAACCCTTTCTTGGCAGACTTGTGGGAATAGGTAAGTATACCGTAAAAATGTACGGGAAGTCTTTATAATATGATTTTTACAGGTTTTTCTTACATTGCTGAAGAAGTTAGTGTTCCAATATGTGCTCCATTGCCTTTTCGAAGTTGACAAGTGTGATATTATATGAATACTAGCGGCCCGTCCCGGCTTCGCATGGGTGGACATGATGATTTTCATCCTCTATAACCTGGTCCTGATTGTTACAAACACAACAAAAAAAGAATTATCCGAATCAGTCCAGCCGTTTGCAAGTTATGGGCTTAGCAACACATTTAGCTATCCATTTTTATATTTTAAGGAGATAGATTAGTATGAATAACTACTTAGTATTTTCCCCTATCCTCAGATCTACTGGCAGATCAAGCTGCTATGCCTAGAGCCATGGGCCCTGATCCTGGCGCGAGCAGTCGCTGGCATACCCTGCTCATCCTGCTACATAGTGCTGCCTATATACTTGAAGGAAATCAGCGATATTGACCTCAGAGGAGCGCTGGGGTCTCTACTAATTTTGAATAGGTAAGTTAGTTTCCTTTCCTAAATCATTAGCTTTTGTTAACGACTTCAGTTGCGTTAATTTAGAAGTTGACCATCAATTCGACTTGTTATAATACCTTTAATTTAGTCGAGATTCGAAAGACAGAACGAAATAAAAATACCTAAAGATAATATATCAAACAAACAAACTTGTATTTTTAAATTCTACTAGGATAAAACAGCAGTGGTGGCCCAGTGGTATCGGTCCCGACTTACGAGTTGTAGGTTGTGGGTTCGAACCCCGCCAGCCGCATTACTTTGTGTAATTTATTTCTTCACCACTGCTCTCAAAAACGGTGAAGGAAAACATCGTGAGGAAACCGGCATGTCCTAGAACCAAAAATTCGAAGACATGTGACATCTGCCAACCCGCACTGGGCCCGCGTGGGGGATTATGGCCCACCCCCTCTCACAAGAGAGGAGGCCTGTGTCCCAGCAGTGGGAACATAGGCTGATGATGATGATGATGAGGATAAAACAGGTAATACGCCCTAGTTGACAAAACGTCCCCGTCATTTATTTTTAGTACTCGAACTTACCTACTATAAGCTCGGAACTACACGGGCAGGAAGGGCCTATGTTGGAGTATGACATGGCCGAGGCCGAGGGCCGAGGGACAACGACGGGGCGTTTTTTCATCTATTATTACTATTACCTAGTTTTCCACTATGTATTTTATAAAAAGTCTATCTAATTAACGGTACTATGACATCAATATTATTGATCGTTGGATCGTCACTTTTATGTAGGTATAAAGTCATAATTTTTATTCATATATTTAAAGGCATAACAGTAGTGTATTGATTTTGTCATTTTTGGACTTATTTAAATAGATATGACATCAGTTAACTCATCACTTGACATTTTTATTTTAGTAATAATATTTTTTGTTTCATAGAAATAAAGTGGAAATTCTGTTTGAAATTTTAATTATTTGAGTAGGAATGGTCATTGTAGACATGGTAAATGGTCTGTCATATGTTTTATATTTACGAGTATCTCTAACAATTAAAGTGACAATTTACGATGCAAAAGCTTTTAAATCTTCCACTGCTGGGCCAGGGACTTGCTCCATACTCTTAAGAGCCCATACTACCTCAAATGGCTTAGCAGAATCCTGTGATACGTCGAAAATACGGCAGCATTAATTTAGAAATAAATATATGGTAAAGTTGAGGATTAATGTTAGGTCTTATCTTTGGCGAAAACATGATTCCATAAAATTTTCTCAATAGAAAAAAATCCCAAAGTTACCTCTAAATTGAACAATAAACCGCTGGCAATCATAAAATACTTAAAATTAGATCATGAAACTTTTTATACTAACTGAACCAACTATAAAGCAGGTCTTATGTTATTTATTTTTTTGTATTTCCTTTTCTTTCGCCGTAAAATAAATAGATTTGCGTGTAGACAGCTAAAAGAAAGAGCAAGCAATAGTGCGTGGTACGTGCAAGTGCGAGCGAGTAAGATTATATTGAATTACTATGGAGCCTTAACAATTAGTCCTAATTTCATCCAATTCACGGGAAAGATTCACAGGTTTTCTCAAAGTATTTATCTTCCAAAAACCGGATACGCATAAGAGGAAGAGTTTCTCCAAATATTCCACGACAAATTAAAACATCTACAATAATATTTTCCTCTATTATTAGATGAAGGATTCTCTCTATCAATAACACATTATCTAAGAAAAATTTATGTGTTGCATATTAAATTAATTCGTCACATGACTTAATTATACTATTAGAGAGGGAGCTCGTAACAGATGTCCGTGACCATAATTTCCTCTCAAGCGATAATTAGCAGACTACATGAGGGAGTCGTATCATAAAGATTCGTGAAAGTCAGCTGCTCTTCCGTTGGTGGGATAAGCAGCAATCGCCGTTCAAACACGTAGAAAAAAAAAATTTTTTTAGTCATTTCCTCCCATCTGAAACCTGGTTTATATTGAAGATTACCTTGTATCACGAAGAATAAAACCAATCAGTCGACAGTATCATGGTGGAATACACGTCAGCTGGTTACTCGAACATGTAATATTTTATTTAATTTTCAGTGATTTCCTCTCAACCCAAATTTAACTTGATGAAAGTTTACATGTAGTTATGGCTAAAAACAGACGTCAGCTGGCTGTATCTCGGTGGAAAGATCGTCAGCTGATACTTTGAAAATTACAAACAGAACTAAGGCTCTCAGCCTAAATGTGCATTCAGTTCAAGTTTGATAATTATGTTGATCATAATTACGTAACTTGAAAATGTATTTTTTTGTTTATAGGGTTATTGCAATGGAACTAATTTTAATGTGTTGATCTTGTTTTAAAAACTATTGTACAGTTTGTTTCATGAGAGTCGGTTAAGTACTTTTTAAGGTATTGCATATTTTGTATAATCCAAATATTGTTCCTAGTTCATTTTAGTGGACAATTCATAATTGACCAAAAAAATAAAAATGCCAAAATTTTATTCTAAAAAAAGAGCTAAGGTATTCTAACTAAGTTTTTTCGTATCTCTTACGGAATCCCTTATGTTCCTGATGCTCAGCTTATTAAGAATAATTTTGAATTTTGATCCATAACGGCCTGTAAACATTAGCTGTTTTTTTTTTCATCGTGATATTGAATAAGCTTCAATATAAACAAGTTTTCTGTTGGGAGGAATTGAAAACTTTGAACTAAATGCACATTTAAGCTGAGAGCCTTAGTCCTGTTTGTAATTTTCAAAGTATCAGCTGACGATCTTTCCACCGAGATACAGCCGGCTGACGTCTGTTTTTAGCCATAACTACATGTAAACTTTCATCAGATTAAATTTGGGTTGAGAGGAAATCACTGAAAATAAAGTAAAAAATTACATGTTCGAGTGACCAGCTGATGTGTATTCCACCATGGGTACCGTCGGCTGATTGGTTTGATTCTTCGTGATACGAGGTAATCTTCAATATAAACCAGGTTTCAGTTGGGAGGAAATGACAAAAAAAAAAATCTACGTGTTTGAACGGCGATTGCTGCTTATCCCACCAACGGAACAGCAGCTGACTTCCACGAATCTTTATGATATGACTCCCTTATGTAGTCTACTAATTATGGCTTGGGAAGAAATCACTAACGATGTTTTGGCCTGGCTCCCGCTCTATATGTGCTTGTTGCCGTGTTTTCTTGAGCCATCAGTGCGTAACCTACGACAGCAAAACATTGATTTAACCCTTCATATTTTTAGATATTCTAAGTTATTATTATAAACAACTAGCGGCCCGTTACGTACTTCGACTTTGACAGCAACATCCAAATTAACAAAATGATCCGCCATATTTTATTCAATTCATTTGTTACCAAAATGTGATAGATGAAGAACCACTCTACCGATTTTGTGCAAACTTCACATAAACTATCTACTAAATAGTCCAAACAAAGCCTAAACATTTGGTTTGGATAAGTGAGCCCGTTCTTGAGTTATAAAATTACAACGAAAATTGGCATTGATTTTTATATATTATATATATTATAGCGGCCCAGTACGTGCTTCGGTACTTTGACAGCAACATCCAAATTAACAAAATGATCCGCCATATTTTATTCAATTCATTTGTTACCAAAATGTGATAGATGAAGAACCACTCTACCGATTTTGTGCAAACTTCACATAAACTATCTACTAAATAGTCCAAACAAAGCCTAAACATTTGGTTTGGATAAGTGAGCCCGTTCTTGAGTGTTATTAAATTAGAACGAAAATTGGCATTGATTTTTGCATATTAGATTAGAGAGAAGAAGAAGAAAAAACATATGATTCTATCCACATTAGACTGTTTGTTTATTAACAATGCCATTTGTGTGGACGACCTCTCTCTCACGCGTTCCTCTTCCTTCTTCACTAGGATTACTGTTTCGCAGAAGGAGGTGACTGCTTCCCTTACTCCGTTCCGTAAAATGCGCCTGCAATAGTGCCGGAAAACTGGTACAAAAAAAAGGGCGCTATTTAAAGGAGCTTCTATTAAATAACATTATTGTCTACTAAAAAACTATATTGGCCACAAAATAACTAAGTGAGCCACGAATTAAATAAATTGATTGATCAGCAAAATGCACAAAATATAGGCCAAGCCATGGCGTAGTCGACAGAATCCCGAGGGGCTCCTTTTGTTTTTATTTACTTATTTATACACACAAGTTAGATTACATACAGGCATAGAAGATACAATGAAAATTTAGAGAACGGAAAGAAATCCTCGGGGGCCCCAAACTAGGTTCAGCTTGTATCTTGGTGGCCCAATGGTAGCAGTAGATAAAACATATTTAATAGGCAAACTTTCGATTTCTGCCTGCAGGGTTTAAAGGTACTTATCCACACCGAACCTCGAGGTGCTCACAAGACTAAAAATTCGTAGCAAAATTAGTAATTTAGAGGCTCAGTTGAATATTTCCAAAAACTTTTTTTAACGACCACTGATCATGGGATGATCGTGGGTCGAAATACTTTGAAAACTTGTTTTTATAATTCACTTTTATGGTTATTGAGTATTTAAAAACGATAAAATAACTGATTAGGTACCTACAGATTGATATGTGAGCAAGAACAAAAAAGACGCAATTATCCGTATTAATTATTGACTAATGGTGCTGAGAGCCCATTCTCCTCTTTCACGTATTATAAAAAAAAACATGAACCTCCTGCTGAACTGTCGGTTAAAAGTAGTCTATTACCGTCTCCAAGAAAAGTAAATAAATGATTTTGAATTTGGATTTGAAGATCCCATCTACCGGATTATCTCAGTACCAAAATTCATCATCGCTGCAGCTGTTTGGGCGTGAAAGTCCAAGAAACTAGCTTTGTGAAACTAACATCTGCATTCAAAATATTACTAAATCAATATCCGATATCTATTGTAGATACTTTGTGATCAAGATACGTTAAATAAGTACATAATTATGCATATAATAGTTCAACGAACAGACTTGACCAGATAGACTTGTTACGTAATGACCTCAGCGCATCGCTTTTAGAATAATAATCATAAGATTGCGGGTACTTTGTTTGAGATTTATATATTGGTTTTAATTCATATAATGTCGGTATTTACATAGAAAAACAATCGATGATAATTTCTGAATTGACGCACAAATGCTGCGTCACAAAAAATAACGGTTTTTGTAGTATAGTGGGCATTAGGCCGAGACTCCACCAAAGCTGTGCGAGTCGAGACGTGTTTTGAACAACCAATAGAATTGCGTTGCGGCACGGGTTGCGGAGTGGAGCTGTGTCAATAACGCGTCGTAAACACGTCTCGACTCGCACAGCTTTGGTGGAGTCTCGGCCTTAGCCCATTATAGCCGTAGACGCGCTTGAAACACTACACACCGTCGACATTGGTCTGGTCCTTGATCGGACGGCAGACGGCGAGCCTACCATTACTCGCCGCCTGCAAAACCGCGCCTGCGGTGGCCGGAAACCTCTACGCGGTGACCGACACTCTCGCGTCTCCCGCGGCGTTGGCTAGGTCGTATTCCACCTCCTTCTTCGCTAGCATTACTGATTCGCAGAAGGAAGTGATTGCTTCCCTCCTTCTCTCGCGTGGAAACTAGTCTCGCCGTTTTCTTTTTTCAATGCTTTTTCTACACACGTTTTCTGCCAAGCTGATTTTGGCATTTGGTTACAATTGTGGGACGTACTGCAAAGTTTACACACAAATCGATTTATTCAATTCGATTTTTATTCAATTCAAAGTTGAATCCCACAAACTTTGAATCCCACTTTTACTATTGCATTATAATGTTCCCTTTAACACCGTCATTTGTTTCACATTCCAGGAATATCGGCTACCTGATGAGCTACGTGTGCGCAGACATCCTGAACGTGAACACGATGCTGTGGCTTGGTCTACTGGTACCCACTGTCACCTTGTTCATCTTCCTGGCCATGCCCGAGACTCCTGAGTACCTGGTGAAGCAAGGAAAAGTTGATGTAAGTACTCCATATAGGTATTTGAAAAGAAGGGCTCTTGCATTCAATGTTATTCAAACAAATGTTTCTGGCCAACAAATGTAGGCCAACCAAGATGGAGGACAAACATACCGTTTCTTTTAATTTGAATAGAATTTAATAAATAAAAAAAAACAAAACAATAAACCGTTATGTTAACACAAAATACCAAATTGATACAGAAAGAAGAATGGCAGGATGATAGTAGAAAAATAAATATAATTTTTGTTATAAAAACGCCATTATTTATGAAGGTCAACATAGAATAGATATCAATAACCATTAGTTTAATAATAATAGTACGATAACTAATTTATACTCACTTTGCATCCATCTCTTCCTTGCTAAATCGGAAACTAACATCATCTATGCCATCAATTTATTGTAATTTAAATTCATATTAATTCATTTCCGTAAGAATTATATTGTTTTATGTTAATACTAGCTTCCGCCCGCGGCTTCGCCCGCGTGGTGTTTTGATAGCCTATGTTCTTTCTCAGGGTCTAAAGATTGTCTGTGCCAAATTTCATCAAAATCGGTTGAGAGGTTTAAGCGGGAAAGCGTAACAGACAGACAGACAGTTACTTTCGCATTTATAATATTAGTTTGGATGGATGGATATTAGTTTGGATTACTATGTTAGGACTGTTTTTTCCAATAATAGTAAGTAATATCGATTATATTGTCAACTAGGTACAATATTATTTACGGCTCTAAGGACACAAACTGCATGGAACAGAAATTCTGGCACAAGTTTTCATATTTTGTAACCTAAATTAAACGTGTACTTTAAACGTTAATTTGATGAAAAAATTGGTACCTTGGTGGTACACTGGAGGCATCTTTTCATTATCCATACGTAAAAAAAAATCCTCCTTCTGCGAAGCAGTAATGCTCGTGAAGGAGGAGGAGAGGGAGAGGACAGCGTCCTCTCTCCGCCCAAACCGCAGTGGTAGACGCCCGCGGCGTCGGACGTCGCAAGACGATCTCCGGCCACCGTAGGCGCGGGCATGCGGACAGCGAGTAAAGGGCAACTCGCTGTCCGACCATGGACCATGCCCGGGTCGAAGGCGCGTTGTGTTCCACGCGCGCCTCAAAGAGCGTCAGCATAATGACGGGGCCCCCTCTTAGAGGACCAAAGCCTGCCGGGGTCGCGGGACTTATTTCATTACCGTGACCCCGGAACATAAAGGGCTATTGAAGGACATCGTGGATTTTAGTCAGTACAAGTCTGACAGTCCCTCCCGCCCTGCCCGGGGTGGGAGGACTCATTTGATGATTTTGCCAAGCAAAAAAAAAAAAAACCATACGTAAAATACGAAAATCTTGTGCTAAGGCCTCAGATACCTGCCATAAATAATGCACGTCTACCGTGTAGATGACTATAGCTCCTGCCCGCGATTTGGTTCAACACTTCAAGAAGAAAGAAGACTTCAATTAAAAAAAGACTTCACAACACAATTCATAAACTAACCCTGAAACTGTTCAAATTTCAGGAAGCCAAAACAGTGTTAGCATGGCTCCGAGGTGTCACCGTGATGGATCGCGGCGTGGAGCAGGATATCGAGAGTATCGTGAGGGTTGAGAAGCAGACGCAAGCAGACTCGCAGTCTGTCTGGAAGATTATTTGTAAGTATGCCTTCTACATTCTTCTCTTTCGTCAATCTTGGGCCAGCCAATGCTGAGTGAAAGTTTTCTCGAATTTCTCCACTTTTGGTCAATTTGTGCCAAAAAACTTACATTAATTAGCAATTAAGGCTCAATATTTATTGTGAGGAGATCCGTAGACGAACTAAAGTCACCGATATAGCCCACCGGATTAGCAAGCTGAAGTGGCAATGGGCAGGCCATATTGCTCGCAGAGCAGATGGCCGATGGGGTCGAAAAGTACTAGAGTGGAGACCACGGACTAGCAAGCGCAGCGTAGGACGTCCACCAGCAAGGTGGATAGACGACCTTATAAAGGTCGCCGGAAGACGCTGGATGCAGGTCGCTTCCAACCGTTGTATGTGGAGATCAAAAGGGGAGGCCTATGTTCAGCAGTGGACGTCGTATGGCTGAGATGATGATGATGATGCTAAATATTTGTTGCCGCGGGACTGTCTAAACAGGTAACCGTGACCCTGCAACGTAAAGGGCTATTGAAGGAACAGCGTGGATTTTAATCGGAACGAGTCTGACAGTCCCTTCCGCTCTATCCAGGGTAGGAGGACACATTTAATTTTGATGACGTTACAAGGCTAAAAGAGGCAACATATTTGTTTCCCCTTTTTACTAACGCCATCGCATCAATCTTCCCCTATCTGTCAAACTTCAATAGATTTTCTAGATTTACCACAGAAGGAGAAGGTTTAAGAAGGAAGGTCGGAGTCCAACGCCAAACAATTATTATTGGTTTAGGCGCATTAGGGCTAATTCTCATTTGGGCAACCGACTCCATAATGGACTACTTCTCATCATGGCTACTTCTCATGGCTACTTCTCATTTGGGCTACTTCTCATTTGGGCTACTTCTCATTTGGGTTACTTCTCATTTGTGTGCCTTCGGGGCGTAGGAGTTCCAGTGCCTCCCAACATTTTTCGCTTCATCTTAGCTTTCATATTTGCTTCTGGGCTAAGTTAAGGCCAAGAATAAATTCTTTGCCAAGAACAAACACAATAATCCCATCTTTTTCTCCACAGTGCAAGACAAACCAACCTTTAAAGCCTTCATAATAACGCTGATAATCAAGATTACGCAACAGTTCGACGGCTACCTCATCGTGCTCATCTACGCTGGCTTCGTGTTCGAACGGGCGGCAGACTCCATCAGTCTGAAGCTCAGCCCCAACAAGCAAGTCATGTTGATTGGAGTTGTGCAGTTACTTGGGTCCATAGTCGCTACTTGCTTCGTTGAAAAGACTGGCAGAAAGGTAAGGGATTTTAGGTCTATTTTAGGCTTTTTACGTGTTTCGGAGTATACTAGTTGCAACTAATAGATCATGATGTTGTTATACAACACAGGCAAAAATATTAAGATTGTTTATTTCTGCATTTTTAACACCTTTTTTGTTCTGCTTAGCTGACGAAATCGATGCTTGTTTGATTCGAATTCATTGATGGTGTCAATTACTCCCATTCGCCTAAATATACGATTGCTAACTATAGAAAAATGAACTAAAGATCATCCCGGAAAAAAAAACTGCACCGAAAACCTTTAGCTGATATTACTTGCACAATGTGGAAAAAAAACACGTGATACAGAAACATTAAATGTTTGATTGTTAGCATAGCTTAATCAATGAGGTCATTCCAGGAGTACTCCGATCCCCGAGAGACCCGTCCTGGGAGACCCCGAACATGTCACATTACATTTTTTTTATTGTTTAATCCCCGAAATCTTTTCCCGTCAAGAACATAATAAGCATTGCCAAGATCAAAATATAATTGTATTATTTGCATATTCCAGCTTCTTCTAGTAACAACATCATTCGCGGTGGGTGTGGGCATGGCTATCCTGTCCGCCTGGTTCTACATGACGTCGACGGGCATCTGGCTGCCTGGCTGGCTGCCCGTGCTGGCCATGTGTCTCTGCATTTTTGCTGATGCTGCAGGCTTCCAGCCCATCTCGTATATCATTATCACGGATCTGTTTACTTTCCAGGTTAGTTTTATCCCTTTATTTTATTGCATTTAATATTCCTCCTTTCCTTTTTCCTTCCTTTCTTTTCTTTTCTTTCAATTCATAGTCTAGACAGTATGTGTGGTTTGAACATTTTCTATTCAATGTCTTATTGCTTTGATTTGAACTACATTAGATTATCTTCTCATTGAAGCTTCAAATATTGTGAATTTTGATTCCTCTTTGAACAGTCTGAATACTCCACTTTACCAAGATTTTTGTCTTCATCATTATTAACAACAATTTACATTAAGATCAGAGCCAGTTAAATGGTTGGTCATTTTAATAGTACATTAATAAAGGTACCATTTTACTAGCTTATAAAAGAAACTCCTATTCACAATCAATCGGCAATGACATCACTCCTCGCAACATTGCTATTATAGACACAAAACCAACGACGATAAAATACTAGACTCCGCATGCACGATCTAAGGAACAAAAATTATTCTGCCAACTCGCTGAGGTACTACGTAAGCGAGGGGGACGGGGTACTGCGTTGTGATTGGCTAACTCAAGGTCTGTTCTGTCTCAACGTATGTTTACGGCTCACAGGATTGGTCGAAATGAGACGAATATAAGACTTTTTTGCCTAATGTGTTGGCAGACATCGGTCGCCTGTTATTAGGAGTCTAGTAGGTATTATATCGTCGTTGCACAAAACCTTATCTTTTTAGACATAAGCCCCAAAACTCAACAAAACTTTTAAATTTTCTAGCTTCGTGGCACAGTCTCCGCCTTCGCAAACGTCTGCGCGAAAATGAGCAACTTCGTCCAGACAAAATGGTTCACAATCCTTTGCGAGCTCATCGGCATCCATTGGACCTTCCTTTTCTTCGCCTTAGTTTGCTTCATCGCCTGCTTCTACACCGTCATCTACTTCCCTGAGACCAGGCAGAAGACCATCGATGAAATCTACTCCAAACTATCAGGTAAGGTAAAGAAAGAAGACAGTAGGATCGAGTCTGTACCTTAAGCTGTTATGTTAGGGTTTAGTTTTAATCTGTCGTAGTCCTGAATGGATACAGGCTTCTCAGATGTTGCCACAATACTTGGATCCTCGTAGATTTGTAGAGCATTTACTTTTTAATTTATGAACAACTACTCAAATAACATAACCAGAAAAAAACTGGTTGAGATCCACAGAATGAACTAATTGCAGTAGGGATTTTATAAGTAGCATTAGCATTCTACGAATAAGATTCATTTTCGCATGAAACGCTACTGTATGTAGATTCTGGTGTAAATAGACCTCAACCAATACCATTGATTTGGTTATCCAAAAAATGGTGGCAACATGTTAAACTACATTTTTCTTTCACCAAAAATATAAGAATACTGTAACTGTAGTGAAAGTAATGAGACCTGTAGTCGACCCCAGTGATACACCAAAATCTTCCTCCAATAACGCTCTATGAGGTTGTAAAAAATTTATTTTAAAATTCCAGTAATTTCAAATTTGAGCCCAAAATGCAGACAGATGCTGTCGGGCAATATTGTTTTAATTTAATGTTGTGATTACTGTGTCAAGTTATTTATACTAATTATTGTATTTTAATATATAATTAAATATAAAATATTGTGTATTTTAATGTTTGAGAGTGTGTTACTTAAATACACTAAGTGTATTTAGTGTATCTTGTGTCGTACATTTGTTGTGAGTGGTTCTGGAAAATGTCGTAAATGAGATTTAAGAATGTGTCATAGAACTTTTTTGATGAGTTCCTAGAAGTGTGAAATAAAGAAAAAAAAACGCTCACTACTCTTCAACATTTTGATATCATTCAATGTTAAAACACTTTCAAAGATGTTGTGCATGTTTGTTTTTGTCAATTGATAAAATAGTGTTTCACCTGTGTTTTTAATGAAGTGTAGGTAAAAAGGTACAGATTTCGACAATTAAGAATGCACCTGCCCCAGTAATATTTAATATAGATTTACAATGTTATGCCCTACTTACGGTTTATAGTTGAAAATGTATTAAAGACTACCATGAAGTCTTAAAGCTAGAGAAGTTCCACTGTGGGATAGAGACAGAGCTATACAAGTATTCTCGTGCCATCTCGTTTCCACATTGGAACTTCTCTCACATGGCAGATGATCTTATAAGTTATTCACAGTTATAAACACCTAAAATGAATGATAACATTACAATACAATGTCTTCCGTATCAATTTATTTTTAAACTATTTTAAGGACATTCAAAATGTCTTGAACAATGTTATGATGTTTTTTTTTGTGATTTATCACGAAAAACAGAAAATTAATTACGTATACAGTGTGTCCGGGCACGGGTTAGCGATATTTGAAGGGGATATTCTAGGCTCTTTTTCATCGACAAAAAAGCTTTAAAAAAAATTCTTACTCCAAAACGTCGCGAATGGCAGCCATTTTAATTTTTTGATCTGTCGAACTGGGGTATGTACAATAAAATTCTAATATCTTTAAATCCAAGAGACCTACATTCATGCAAATGACTTTATTGCAAAGTTAAACGTTGAGGCTTATCAAAAACTTACGAAAGTTTTCTAAATAATATGTAAAAATAACCAAAAAACATGGGCAAACACGAAATTGTACACAAAAATTACTGAATAATTTCACATTTTTAACTCTAGCTCGATAAGTACCCCTGAATGTTGATAAGATTTTTGCATTACATTAAAAGTGTTTGAGTCAGGCTATAAAATGATATCAAAATGATCACTCTACGTTAAGTATCTTAGGAGTTATTCTCACTTGAACATCACCCTAGTACCCCAATATTACAGGTGTCGCATTCTTTGGGCGAGCTAAATCGTTCCAACGAATATTTCAGCTGGTATTATTGACCACCATAATCCATAAACTGAAATGGGATTTTTTTTTTTTTATGAAACCACTTCTTGGAATTATTGCTGCGGGGCGAGACGGAAGGGTGATGTTCAAGTGAGAATAACTCCTAAGATACTTAACGTAGAGTGATAATTTTGATATCATTTTATAGCCTATCTCAAACACTTTTAATTTAATGCAAAAACCCTAGCAAAATTCAGGGGTACTTATCGAGCTAGAGTTAAAAATGTGAAATTATTCAGTAATTTTTGTGTACAATTTCGTGTTTGCCCATGTTTTTTGGTTATTTTTACATATTATTTAGAATACTTTCGTAAGTTTTTGATAAGCCTCAACGTTTAACTTTGCAATAAAGTCATTTGCATGAATGTAGGTCTCTCGGATTTAAAGATATTTGAATTTTATTGTACATACCCCAGTTCGACAGATCAAAAAATTAAAATGGCTGCCATTCGCGAAGTTTTGGAGTAAGAATTTTTTTTAAAGCATTTTTGTCGATGAAAAAGAGCCTAGAATATCCCCTTCAAATATCGCTAACCCGTGCCCGGACACACTGTATAAATAAATATGTATTGTAATTTTAGGGTATTTTTACATTTTGTAGGTAAAAATACCCTAAAATTACATCGTCCTTTAAGTGTTTGAGTAAATAATAGGAAAAAATATTCTTTAATACTAATGAAGTATCGATTCCTATGAGATATTTCTATTTGAATGGTTTATAAGTACAGTTAATTACCTTAGTAACATACTGCATCACTACGAACCGTATTAATACCGATTGTGTCAATAGCATGTAACTACGTTTGCTAGACCTCACGTCAGTTGGATGTAAATTTTTCCAAGCTGGCCTTTTCATAATTAACTACTGTAAACACTTTTTAAAGTTTTACCATTTACGTAAAATATTGTGTGAATATTGTACGGATCGCTTTACTGGATTTTTTCTTTATCATATAAAGTGGTTAGGTACTACACAGTACTACAGTAGTTGACTGTACTTTGAATACTTGCTTATATTTTATTTGTGAATAATTTTAATTATAATTAACGAGCCATGATATTGCATAATTATTAGTAATTAACAATTATTGTTTGTACTATAATTGTTAAGAATGATGTAAATAATGATTTTAAAATTGATGTGCCTTATGTAGAGGTAATCCTAAAAGGATTTTAGTTCTTAAAGATTGAATGCCGCATGCCGCAACGAACAGTATTGAATCTATAAAAATCCATTGGAATCCTTTGTACCTTCGAAAATTAAAACGACTAACATCATCGAGCCACTCTTAATTGTTTTACTATAAAGTTCATAATTTGCAGTTTCGATACTGTTCGTTGCTGTCGAATTGCCGCCAATGCTGCGAGTGTCTGTAGTGAAAACATTTATTTAAAAATGGTGTTAAATAATTATTATAGATAAAATAATAATGTATTCGTGAATTAATTTGAAATTACATTTGATTTCAAAACTATTGTGTTATTTTACCAGGATTCTCAGATCTCTTTCGAGTATAATCTAATCTATTAACCATTGACAACATTCTTAAAAAATGAACACATAGTTCAAAAATAACTGACATTATTTTGACATATATTAGTAGTTATATATTCTCTCGACAGAGGCGCTGCCTGTCTTGTCGGTGCCAAACAAAACAAATGACAATTTAAATCACACTTCTTCTCACTAGGTGGCGATAGTCACTTTAGATAGTAATTTATATGACTCTGACTAGCTCCTTACCGGAAAGCTGTCGTGATGGTGCGTTTTGAAAGCGCATAATAAGTTGATAATAAAATGTAAATGTGATAATGATAATAATTTAGAAATAATAATTTAACTGTAAAATAAAGACTTGTTAATAATAAACAGTTATTGAAAGATTAATACTTTTTAGTTCCTACTTTTGTTGACTTTCTCCTTTTTTTTTCATTCAATTCTTTTATTTTCGTCTCCTTAAAGTTTTTATGGTTGTTCAAAATATCCGCTTTAATTCCTGGACGCACACTGCGATGATTACTGAAACTTAGGTGGCATATGAACAGAATATCTCGATAATTTGAAGTCTTTGCTCAGGAACTGCGATAAAAATAGAATTAGAACCTATAAAAAGCTGTTGTGTATCCACTTGTAGTTAGATAGTTAACTATAAATCAGTATTGTGCGGATTGATGCTAATAAAAACTCGCAAGGCGCTATATTTTTAACCGACTTCAAAAAAAAAAGTAGGTTCTCAGTTCGACCTGTATGTATGTATGTATATATGTATGTTTGTCCGCGATTATCTCGCGTTTGGCTGAACGGATTTTGATGCAGTTTTCAGGAAAGTGTTCATTACATTCTGGAGAAGGTTTTAGTATGTAACACTAATAGATATCCCGTGACGTTGCCCGCGTGGATCCGATTTGCTTACTTGGATCGTGGATTTTAAGGGACGATTGCATGTTTGTCCGCAATCATCTCACGTTTGGCTGAACCGATTTTGATACAGTTTTCAGAAAAGTATTTGTTACATTCTGGGGAAGGTTTTAGTATATAACAATAATGGATATCTCGTGAAGTTGCTCACATAGATCCGTTTTGCTTAATAGGATTGTAGATTTTCAAAGACGCTGATTTTATCAAGATTTTTGTTAATTATCTCAACTAAAAAAAGGGAATAAAAAACTTTTTGAAAAAAAGGGAACCGACTTCAAAACCAAACACAAAAAAAAACTATAATATAACTTTTCTTTCGGAAGTCGGTGGCTTTGTTTTTTTTTATTTCATTGACATGTGGCCACCGACTTCTGAAAGAAAAGTTATTTTATATTTCACAAGGTTAAAAGTTATATTCGTTTATTCGTTTATTCGAAGGGTTTAAAAGTTATATTTCACAAGGCGCTTTAGGTATTTTTTCACAAGGCGCTTTAATTTTTAAAAATATCACTTCGCATCATAATTTTGCTATCACAGTAGTCATTTCGTGAAATGAAACGGCCTGTTCACAACCTTGCCGCTGTGAGCGGTGACGTAGCGCGGGGTGGCGAGCGGTAAGATAAAATGTACAGAAATGTTTGAAACACGCCACGAGGCGACGCCAGTGGTGGACTGCGAGTGGGTGGCGAGGCCTTTGCTCTGCAGGGGGAGAACATAGGCTTATTCGATGACACGGATGGCGTAGTGGCTCAGCGATCGATCACTGCGGCGCGCGTCGTGGGTTCGATTCCTGCACGGAATAAATATTTGTGTGACAAGAAGTTGTTCTGGGTCTGACTGTTTGTGTATATACTTAAGATGTTTATAAATACCAACCGGACACAGGAAACACGCCTTTTGTGGGACACTGTGGAGTGAATTATTTAGTTTAAAATAAGCCCTTTTTAAAAAAAAATCAAACCGACGAAACATCGAACTGAAAAGCAAAAAATAAATTTTGAGGCGGCGCCAAACAAACAAACATATAAATTAACTATTTGAAGAGCAGAATAGCTCGTTGTATAGCTTGTCGTGGTTGAATAGCTCGTCGTAGCTATTCGTTGATTGTTTCTTTGGCGCCGCCTCAAAATTTATTTTTTGCTTTTCAGTTCGATGTTTCGTCGGTTTGATTTTTTTTTAAAAAGGGCTTATTTTTTACTTTTGAGTTTCCTATCTCGTGTCAATTTCTGTAACTAAAAACTCTCAACGACTGTCATACACCAGCTACGTCTATAGTTCTCATCAATATGAGTGAAATGAGCCCAAATACGATATAGTTGCTGTTAACTGTTAAGGATCTCTTGCTACTGCCCTCTGTCACCATCCTCAGACCCTCGATGACAATTATACCCCAGCTAGGTATAAAGTTTTCATCAAGACTAGTGAAATGAGCCCAAACACGATAAAGGTGCTGTTAACTGTTGAGGACCTCTTGCCCCTGCTATCCGTCACCATCCTCAGACCCTCGATGGCAATGATACCTCAGCTAGGTCTAAAGTTCTCATCGAGCTGAGTGAAATGAGCCCAAACACGATATAGCTGTTGTTAACTGTTAAGGAACTCTTGGGACTGACTTCACAAAATAACAGGGATCCGGAGTTGAACTGATGATGGTGACGCCATCATGTTATGTTCTCCACATTCTGCTATATAATAATGTCCTCAGAACTACAATTGTTAACTTTATTTCAACAGAATCGGTTCATAATTGAAAATTCTGTAGGAAGACTGACAATTAATTCCTTTTTTTCTACCCTTAGAGGCCGATTTTAGTTTTAAAATTTAAATGGGACCAACTTTGAGATATACTCTTTCCAACAAAAAAAGATTTTTTGAAATCGGACCACGTTAGAAAAAGTTATGCGTGGTCATACATAAAAAAAAAAAAAAATAATAAAAAAAAAAAAATATACATGTCGAATTGAGAACCTCCTCCTTTTTTTTTCGTCGGTTAATAAGATATTTTGTGATTTTTTTTAATAACTTATCTTATCCAAACTAATATTATAAATGCGAAAGTAACTCTGTCTGTCTGTCTGTTACGCTTTCCCGCTTAAACCTCTCAACCGATTTTGATGAAATTTGGCACAGACAATCTTTAGACCCTGAGAAAGAACATAGGCTATCAAAACACCACGCGGGCGAAGCCGCGGGCGGAATCTAGTTTAGAATAAACAAAAACATTGACTATCTAAATTACACAATGTGCTGTATATTGACTCAAAATCAACTTCTGTGTGCTTTGCATCACCCGAGACAAACTTTGGTGACACTTGGATTAATTTGACTGACAGTATTTAAGCCCTCTTGAATGAGCCAACAAAATGATTTTTAAGAATGTCTAGACTAGTATTTAAGTCCTCTTGAATGAGCCAACAAAATGATTTTAAGAATGTCTCGATTAGATTACAAATTCATGCCAAAAGATAAGACTTTTACATGAAATACAATGCTGCCCTGATAATTGTAAGTGCAGTAATCGTCATTTTTGCGATTTTCACATTTTTGCAAAAATGACACCTCAAGGGGCTAATCTATACATAAAAAAATAATTTTCATGTATTTTTAAATTATAAACATGTTTTTTATATAACAAGATACGCAGTACTTGCACCAAATTATTACTTTTGCTAACCGGTTATACAGTACTTAGCATGTGCTAGAAGGTTGTGCAGTACTTGCTATGGTTACTACAAGTACTACTAGTAATTCGCAACGTATACTAACTAAAGCTTAACGCAGTATTCAACATGTTAGGAACACAACAGGAAGGGTTATGTTCAGATGAGAATAACTCCAAAAATACTTAACATAGAGAGATAATTTTGATACCATTTTATAGCCTGACTCAAATAATTTTAATTTAATGAAAACCTAAGCAAAATACCGGTGTACTTTCGAACTAGAGTAAAAAATGTGAAAATATTCAGTATTTTTTATATACAATTTCGGGTTTGCCCGAGTTTTTTGGTTCATTTTACATATTATTTAGAAAATTTTCGTAAGTGTTTAAAAAGCCTTAACGTTTAACTTTACAATAAAGTCATTTGCATGTATGTAGGTCTCTTGGATTCAAACATATTTGCATTTTATTGTACATACCCCAGTTTAACCGATCAAAAAACTAAAATGGCTGCTATTCGCGAGGTGTTGGAGTAAGATTTTTTTTTAAAGCAGTTTTGTCGATGAAAATGAGTTTTTAACTTTCCCTTTAAGTTTCGCTAGTTCAAAACCAAACACACTGTATAGTATCTGATAGCTGAAGTAAAAGGATAATCAATCTTTCAACTAGTACCAGGCATGATAATACGAAACGATTAATAAATAGAAACGCAGTATTGAACACGTGCTAAGTGATTTTGCAGTAATGAACACAAATACTGCCTTTGGGCTTAGTGATACTGTCATGTTCACAAGTCTAGATGGAAGATCAAAATGCAGTAATGCGCATTTTATCCAAAAGAAATAATAAAGGAAAGAAAAAAATACATCAATACAAAGTTTGATTTTTTTCTTATTTTTCTGGCATATTTAAATAAATATTTAATTCAGACTTGTTGTGTAGATATCACAAAACACGTTTACCGCGTATATCTCGGAACCGCCAATTTGCGAGTACTGCATTTACAATTATCAGGGCAGAATGTTTAAGAATCATACCGGCAATACTACATTGGCATCGGCATTTGCCATTTTGATAATTTTATTTGTATTTTAGACATTATTATTGTTTATTATTTGTATGAATAATGTCAATTTATATGCCAAAGGGTAAAATGTAGCTGAGCTCATTTATTATTATGTTTATTATCTCATACTGTACCTCCATTTATAGGAAATAAAATTATGATTCTGTAGGGACATTATAATAATATAATATAATAATATTCCACAACTATCACACAACGCCATCTAGTCCCAAGCTAAGCAGAGCTTGTGTTATGGGTACTAGACAACTGATAAACATACTTAAATATTTCTAAATACATACAAGATAAATTACACCCGGACACAGAACAAATGATTATGCTCATCACACAAACATTTGTTCTGGGTGGGAATCGAACCCACGACCCCCGGCATAGCAGTCAGGGTCACTAACCACTAGACCAACAGGCCAGTCAATTATGATTTTGACTATTCTGTAGGACACAGCACCGCGTAAAGCGTCGAAACTCGAAACCACAGCCCTTATTGAAGCTGGCATCGATATACAGAATACAATAATTACTGCCAAAAAAATAGAAGGGTCGGCAAAAAAACAAATCAAATATAAGATAATTTGGTTCAAGAAAATATAAATAGGTACCTGTTGTTCCGGACCACCATGCAACACACGTTCTACAGGGTAAAAATCTTATAAATAAACAAAAGGATTTTAAACTCTCTTGCTGACACTCGCGATACTTTGGCGGTCATGTCATCACCTACCTACTTATAAGTAATGTCACAAGGATTTCCTGTCATAAGCTTATAAGGATAAAGTACAAAATTAATACACACTTCTTGTTTATCAAAAGGAAATCATGCAGATGGGTTGAGGAAGGAATAGTATTTAAACAAGGATAAAATAAAATGTAAAATGATGTAGGTCAAATTATGTTCTAAAGATTAATTTATACCTACCATCTGCTTAATAACTTGACATACGGTATAATGGCTTTAATGTAAAGATGTATAGAGCACGATGTATTTACTTTCACAGAAACTTCAGGACCTCACACGACAGCTATAATGTTAGATAATTATGTAATGTACTCACATCAAGCCATACAAAACCAGTTTATCGTGGTTTCTGATCTTTCCGCACATTCAACGATTAGTTTAGACTGGTTTTGTATGTGAAGCCATTTATATACCATAATGCCAGAAGACATTTTATTCATTTAGTTTTCTAACGATTATGTGGGCCGATCCCGGCGGCACTGTAATGCCGGGCCGACCCGCGACGGGAGTGGAGCGAGCCCCGAACATCCCGTCAGCTTACAAAAATCAGTTTAATATACTGGTCCCTCAGTGAGGGAACTTTCAGATATTAAGCTGAAAAGAACAGATACTACACTTTGATCTTAGCCAAAAGGCCGAGAAGCGATGCCGGTATTAGAGTATCCGAGGGGGGTCATTCGGCCGCGGAGAATCTTAACACCGCGATTCAAAAATGCGCTGTGAATGTACAACGCCATCTATCGGTGCATCGGGAACTATTTAACAGCATCGGCATCGTCGAGTCCCTTCACATAATTAATGGATTAATTACCATTCACTTTCTTTGTAAACATCATAGGCATGTCAAAATTAAATGTAGTTGCGAATTCAGCAATCCAAGGTGCTTGAATTTATTGAATGGTGTTTGAGATTGTGATGTGTGAGGAAAGATTCGAGTCTTAAGAGTAGAAAGAAGGCCAAAGAAAAGATGAATGAACTGTGTGAAGGAAGATATGACTATAATGAAGGTGACTGCAGAAATCACGATTAATTGATAAGACGAAGACATGTTGCACGAATGCTGATGAAAGTATTGATGAAAATCTAATTCCAAAATAAGGGTAAGCACCAGAAATTGATTCCATCATCAGTAAAACAAAAGAAAAATGGAGGAATAATAATAACAGCAAATATGATAGGGGGGGGGGGAGAATAGAATTGACAAAAAAACGTGAAACGACAACCCCAAAAAACAGAAACCCCAAATGCAGACGGAGAAGAATGAAAGACAAAAAACCCGTCGCGCCGACCCCAAAGAACATGGTTCTATGGCGGGAAGTTGATAAAAGACCAAGGTAATCGAAAATTAACATTATTAACCAAGGGGATAAAGCAGTGTCTTCTGTCGCGGGTGACGATTTAAATCGCGAGCTTAACGAAGGACTCGAGGTTTACTCCCGAGCGAAGCGAGGGTGTTAAAAACTGAAATCACGAGCGAAGCGAGGGATTTAAGACGTGTCCTGAGTGTAGCGAGGGATTTAAGTTCACCCAAGACTAAGACAGCTTTATCACCGAGGAAAATACTCTACTTTTCGTCCCATTTGCGAAAAAATTAGCACAATAGTAATATGAGATAAGCATTTATTAAACATTAACATTTAACATTAACTTATTTATAAAAATAAATTAAAATAAAGTAAACGTGTACTTATGTATTTGAAGAAAACAAAAATGCGGAAAATTCCTAGACTAATATCTTTTGTCGGAAAAGCAAAGTCATCAAGCTCATACGGCCTCTTCGGTTTTCGTAATTTTATTGAATAAAATGTTCTTTAAGGATTCATCAAATAAAGTGTTATCGTTTGTCACAGTAACAATAAACCAAGTCACCTTTGCATTCATAAAGAAATTTGCCATTTTCCTAATAAAGGGATTTTTGACATTTGAACCACTAACATTAAAGTTCGAAAAAAAGACTGAAATAACAGTTTTCTTTAAAATTTTATTGGGTAACTTAAACAATTAATAATCCGTGTTTCTACCGCGAACACTAACAACACAAGAACATCGGTTTGGCATACTCAAAATGAGTTCATCCATCCATCACGCTGTGGAATGGCCGCCCATGTTCGTTGCAACAACAAAAAAAGGTCTTCTTGCGACTGGATACCCTCCATATTCGGCAGAGCTCTTCTCTGTAGCATATCCCATGCATGCTCAATCGGGTTCAAGTCTGGCGACTGAGCAGGCCAGGGCAGGACATTGATGTTAGCTGCGGCGAGAGTCTGTCTTACAACTCTTGCGGTGTGCGGTCGTGCATTATCATGCATTAACTGAAATAAGGGACCGATTTGCACTTGTAGAGGAACGATGACGTCTGATACAATCGTCTCAGCATAAATTTGAGCGTTGAGGTTGCGTCTGATCCAAATCAACTCAGTTCTTCCGCCGATCCAAATACCCGCCCATACCATGATGGTTCCACCACTATAAGGATGGACTTCCTGGCAGGATTTTAATCGCTGTTGGCGTCCAGGGGTTCTCCAGTGTCGTATACGTCTTGTATCCGGTCTCATACCAAAACGAGACTCATCAGAAAAGCACACGAAACGCCATTGTTCTTCTGCCCAATTTCTGTGTTCAAGAGCCCATTGATATCGAATCCTACGATTGTGCATTGCTATAGGTGGTACCCGTAGCGGTCTTCGGGAATGAAGGTTCACTTCATGCAAGCGGTTTCTGACTGTTTGGTCGCTAATTAAGTTCCCTGAAGAGTGATGAAGCCTCACGGCTAACATCATGGCGGTTATTGTTGGAGCTCTTCGAGTTAAGATTTGAATGTATCGGTCTTGTCTCCATGTGGTGCAGCGATACCGTCCTCCATGGCGCTCAGCCACGGTACCAGTGCTTCGGTAACGTGTCCAAAGTCGACTGATAACACTCTGACTTGTATTCAGAGCTAAAGCCACAGTACGTTGCCGGGAACCAGCTTCTATCATTCCCACGGCTCTGAGCATTTCTTCCCTGCTTAAATGACGTCGCCGCTCCATAATAACGTTGGTTTTAATCAGTAGTAGGGAAACAGTAGCACTAATAATGTCTTCAATGCGTTGTATGTTTTTATAGGGAAAATATTGACAGCTGATTTTTCATCTTTTACTCGAATTTGATTTACAGTTCCTGATTCAAATTATGAAATGCACCAAAAAGGATCCATATAAATTTATAAAATCATAAAGAGGAATGCCCAAAAATATATGGAGCAAATACCCAGAATCGATTAAAACGACTTATGTGTGGTAAGGTAGAGTATACATACTATAACCCAAATCCAATAATAGTTTTATATTAAACCATCATCAAGTAAAAAAAACTTGTAACTGATAAGTTACAATTTTATATAATCAGCTATTTCCTTAAGTTTGCCATATATTATTACTTCCCAGAATTTGATCCTTATTAGCAACACTATCGAATGGTGTAATAATACAGGGTGTGTTTTTTTTCCAAAATTAGCGGGTTCGATTCCTGGCCAGGATTATTGATTTTTCTAAATCCAATGATGCAGTTCAAGGTTTCTTTAAAATTGGGCTCGAGATTCCTTTCAACGTTTCTTGATATTCCTCATAGTTTCGGATATAGACATCCACGCCCAGTTGAAAAATTTTCACTCTGTATATGCTGCTGGCCTGTTTGGTTATGGTTTTATGCGAAACGAATAGCGTATTTATGTCCTCTGACATAAGGTCTATTTTGTTGTTCATAAATTATTTTAATCGACTCTGGGTTTTTTTTTGGCATTCTTCTTTATTACAAAGCCACATCTCAATCTCAAGAAATCCGCATAAAAATGCTTGATCCCTAGACACTTTTGATGTGTGTAGAACGTCACTAAAGTTGAGGCGTTTCCGTAAAACAACGTCTAATATTCACTACGGACCCACTTTTTTCTTCGTTCTTTTGCTATAAAACGTCTTATGTTGATATGGAACTCACTATATCGTGTATTAAAAGGATTATAAATATACAATACCTGTCATTTTACTAGTCTAGGGATGATTTAATAACATACCAAAAAATCAAAATGTCAAGTATCGTAGTTTTAGAGGTAAACAAGTCAAAAACTTCTACAAGCTCTACTGAAAACCACCAATCTTGCAAATCGGACGTTATTCTTCGGATGAGTCGATTTACTTTCCTAGAAACTTCAGGACCACACACGACAGCTATAATGTTAGATAATTAAGTAATGTACTCACATCAAGCCACATTTTATTCATTTAGTTTTCACACGATTATTTGGGCCGATCCCGGCGGCACTGCAATGCCGGGCCGACCCGCGACGGGAGTGGAGCGAGCCCCGAACATCCCGTCAGCTTACAAAAATCAGTTTAATATACTGGTCCCTCAGTGAGGGAACTTTCAGATATTAAGCTGAAAAGAACAGATACTACACTTTGATCTTAGCCAAAAGGCCGAGAAGCGATGCCGGTATTAGAGTATCCGAGGGGGGTCATTAGGCCGCGGAGAATCTTAACACCGCGATTCAAAAATGCGCTGTGAATGTACAACGCCATCTATCGGTGCATTGGGAACTATATAACAGCATCGGCATCGTCGAGTCCCTTCACATAATTAATGGATTAATTACCATTCACTTTCATTGTAAACATCATAGGCATTTCAAAATTAAATGTAGTTGCGAATTCAGCAATCCAAGAGGTGCTTGAATTTTTTCAATGGTGTTTGAGATTGTGATGTGTGAGGAAAGATTCGAGTCTTAAGAGTAGAAAGAAGGCCAAAGAAAAGATGAATGAACTGTGTGAAGGAAAATATGACTATAATGAAGGTGACTGCAGAAATCACGATTAATTGATAAGACGAAGACATGTTGCACGAATGCTGATGAAAGTGTTGATGAAAATCTAATTCCAAAATAAGGGTAAGCGCCAGAAATTGATTCCATCATCAGTAAAACAAAAGAAAAATGGAGGAATAATAATAACAGCAAATATGATAGGGGGGGGGGGAGAATAGAATTGACAAAAAACGTGAAACGACAACCCCAAATAACAGAAACCCCAAATGCAGACGGAGTAGAATGAAAGACAAAAAAACCGTTGCGCCGACCCCAAAGAACATGGGTCTATGGCGGGAAGTTGAAAGACCAAGGTAATCGAAAATTAACATTATAATAATCTTAACGTGGTTGTAGTGCTCTTGTACAAAGACACAGAGGTCCGTTTAACAGGCCCGCTTTATCGTATAAGCACGTTTTTATTCAAAAGAACGTGTTTTTTTTTTCTATAAACAAGATCACATTCACACACAGTACCTAAGTATGACAGTTTTACAGATCCAGTAAAAATACTGAGCCGGTAGGAACACACTACATACATCGCGTCACACACCATTTAAACAGAATTTATATCTGTTGGTTATAAAACGGAAACAATTGCTAAGCTATTGTCTTCTTCTATGTATACATTTGTCATCATCCAAAAGTCTTTAGAGGTAACCGTGAAACGCAACCGAAGTAGTATTCTGTGACCGAAGGAACAGTATGAATTTTTAGTCAGTATCGATCTTATTACAAAAAATTAAAAACCTAGGTCTAGCTAGACTATCAAGTCCAGGTTTATCAGCAGATCAATGGTTTTTTTGAAACCGTAGTTTTACAAGATTTAAACCTAGGTTTTTAATGTAGGAGTCTGATAGTCTCTCGTTCCGCTCAGGACTTAGGTAATTTATTTTGATGATATTACTGCCCCAAAAAAGTCTGAATCCCACGCAACGAAATCCATTCAGCCGTAGAAATGTAAAAGGTATCAAATACAAACACAGACGGACTTACATTCACACTATTACGATTAAAATATCGTCGTGTGTACAAATTGTACAATCATGTGAGTCATCAAGACTTGCCCTAAATGATTCGGGAAGTATTCGGTTCTTGGAACTGATTACCATAAAGGTTATGCGGTTACAGATGTGATGCTGTTAGAATCTTTAATAATTATAAGATGATTCAATAATTATACGTGCTTCTTTGAAGGTATTATACTTAGATGCTATCTCCATGCATTGAGGTTTGATAGTTATCATTTCTTCTAATTAATTTCTCAACATATTTTTTCCACTTATAATTTTAAGCATCTCGATTTCCACACGTAACAAATAAATACTTGTTCCAAGACTGGATGTTTTTTACAAGAGTTGCCATGTTTTCAAAAGCACCTTGTGGGTGGGTGCTTTGGCCACGACATAGAATATATTCCAATAAAAACATTTATTAGTGTCAGGACCGTTGAGCGAATGCACCTGGAGAGGTGGGCAAAGATCATCATAACGCCTGAGGGAGGACATCGTCGTCAAGGTCGACCGCGGCGAAGGTGGTGTGACGATCTGCTCATGTTCGAAGGGCAGACATGGCCAGAAATTGTTCAAATAGAGAGATTTGGAAGGAAAAAGGGGAGGCCTTTGCCCAGCAGTGGGACACAAACAAGGCTACTAAAAAAAGTGTCAGGAGTAAGCACAGGGCAGCAGAAATAGTTGAAGAGGGCTAAACATAAACTAAAGGTATACCTCATCATAATATTATGTTATTAGCAAAGGAAAAGTTACCTTTCCCTATTTCATTTCATTTTCACGTGGTTTTTAGCATAGGGGTTTGTTTTATACCCCATAAACGAAGGTAATGACACAGCCGCCAAAGGTAGGTATGAAAACATAATTATGGTTGTTTACCACAAAAAAAAAAACATCTTTCATTAATATTCCACAAGCATTGAGACAACAATATAAATCAAAGTGTTTTTTATTAAAATCGCGAGTTTTAGGTAAACTATTCATGAGTTCATGTTATACATTTGAAATACAAAACTGTAATAAAAATAGTTGGTTATAAAATGTCATATTTGAGAGACGCAAACAAATAAAAATTAAAGCCGAATAGAACAAGCAGAAAACAAGGTTTTCAGCAACCTAAAAAAAAGTAAGTCAAAAAAAACAGGCAAATGAAAAATCACTGAAAATACGAAACAAGAGCATAAGAGGATTCATTTGTAATTTTACCAAGATATAAAAAAGTGGGGGCCCCTCCCTGCCGGCTCTGGGCACGCCCATGAAGAGCTAATAGACAGGCAGCTTCTAAACACTAACTGAACATGCGAAAGCAGCATGGTTATTCTTCGCAGAACCAGCTAATCCCTTGCATATCCACGTAAATAAACAGCAACAGTTGTATGACTCAATTCATAGGAATATGTCGCTTTCTTTACTTACTCTGACTACATTTTTGCAACAATATTTGCTAAGTACACTTCATTATTTACTACTTCTTCGTCAGGCATTTAAATTGCTGTAGGTGCTAGTTATGTTACAGGGTGTCTGAAACATATTTTTTTTTATAAATATATATTTTAGTTTAAAACAAAACGACCAGTGGTCCACTTTGTCCTTGGATCGTGAAAACTGGAAATCTCGGGGAGAGGTTTTACCAGTATCTAGTGGAAAAAGCCTCTCATGCAAAATAAAGATACAATTTGGTAGTTTACTGCATAAATAAATTGAAAATCTATTTAATCGGTCAGTTAGAGTATTGAAAAATAATGAACACATATTTTTTAATATTAACAAAGTTTTAAAATTGTAAGAAAAGGTAGGTAGTGCCCTTGCGCTTCGCTTGGCTCGGCACTGCCGTGCCCCCAGATTTAAAATTCGGAAGTGGGGCTTTAGACGAATATTAGATAATATTATAATCCTGTAAAATTATACCGATGAGTGACGTTTTCTGAATTTTAAAAGCATTTTGTATCGTCTTCAATTTTGGTTAACAAAAGAAAAAATACGTCTAAAATATTTTTTGATAATCTATTCGGACTAATTAAATTGTTTGAGTAAAATAGCCTAGTTTTCTCTTATTCATTTATTATTCATATTTTGTCTGATCAACATGACGAAGGGAAGATGAGTCGTGGAATAACCATTAAATAACCTTTGTTAAATTGTCGTCAGAGACAGGAATCACCTCTTCCATTTTTAGCAAAGTCAACTAGAGGTAAGTTGATGAATAATTTCTGAACTCCAATTTCTCCCCCTATAAGTTTCTTTTAAGCACCTGTTTGTGGAGGTTTTGGGGCTTATGTAAATTAGATATGTATTTAATTTTTTATGCATAAATAAATAGCATCTCTGGGTTCCTTATCTCTGCACCAAAATTTATCAAAATGGTTTGAACTATTTGACAACAAAAACAACAGACATTAATAAACGTTATATATTAATTATAAAATAATCAACATTTTAATTTTTTTACAGCTCCACACGGACCGGTATCACGCCTTGGAGAACCCTCTTTTATAATTTCGATACATGCAGGTGAAAGAAACCGCTTATGCCAATGTAAAGTTGTAATAACTTTCATTTGCAATAATCTTTGACTAATTAGTTGTAAGAAATTATAAAGAGGGTAGATTCAAATTAATTGCACAAATTAACAAAATTAATTAGCTTAATCATCGCCCAGAAACAGGGTACGGGCAAACATCCTATTATGGCAAAATTTAAACAACCTGTATTATCTATTCCCATAAAATACTCCTCACATATTCCCGTAGGCGTTTATTATATTTAATTAATCCTCTTATACATATGCGAGCTTTTGCCTTATATACTTAAGTTTTTTTTATTTGTTTACATTAACTTGGTTCAAACTTTAAAAGCATGTAAATGGAGCGTTCCATTCAGTGCGCGGAGAATGTTCGTGATCAACACACGTACTCCGCAGCCGTGTTTTAAATATCGAACTCGGTAAAGGGAGACGGAACTTTTAAATTTCAAAGTTTTAAATTATTTAAATATAGAATCTCAGTTTTAAATATTGCTTTTTGTTTCTGTGATACTTTTAAGTGTTGTGTGGCTCGTACTTAATATTTTTAAACCAACATTGTGATTAATTACTTAAAAATCGTACTTATTTTGAAATATTGTGATAAAAGGTTTTTTAAGAAATAATTAAATATTGAATCTCTTTATAAATCTCAAAAATATTTTCAAATAAATAATATTTTATAAACGAAAATTGTTTAAAAGTGATATTAGAAAAGCAATTTCACAAAGTGACCTAAAATTTTCTGTTTCCAAACTTAGAAGTGATTTTTAAATTTTAAAACTTTAAATTTAAAATAAAGTGTGAACTGTGCTGACAATCATTGGAACTTTCGTGAACACTTAGTGAAATCGTAAGTAGTTGCAGCTTGTACTACATTACAACGTTGACATTATAAATCAGTTTTATACGTTTCTTGAATAGAGAGCGCCTTTGATGAGTTATCTCCAGACGGATAGTATCTAGTACTACAAGATCGTCAAGAATTTATGCGTTTATTTTGTATTTTTAGGATCATTCATTCATATTTTTTACACTATGTATTTACTTAAAGTATGAAAGGAATGGTTAGGTTTATGATTGATTTGATGTGATCAATGAAGTGTTAGGTTTTGGGATTTATTTTTATGCAAACAATTAACTAAATTTAAAAAAAAAAGTCAAAAGTCCAACTGCTAGTCGAACTTGCGCACGACCTGTTCCGTACTATAAAAAACGTAAAAAATCACGTTTTTTGTATAGGAGCCCCCCTAAGTATATATTTTATTGTGATTTTATGGTATTTGTTGTTATAGTGGCAAAAAAATCTGTAAAAATTTGAACTGTCTAACTATCACGGTTCATTTAATACAGCTTGATGACAGACGGACAGCTTCAAGTCTTAATTAAATAATAAGGTACCGTTTTACCCTTTGGGTACGGAACCCTAATAATTACTTCATTATACTGCTGTATGTTCATTGCAAACATTCAATCATTTAAATTAAAAATTTTTGTACGCTCACGATTTTGCTGTCATATACAACATAGATTAATTGAATGAGTTGTTGAACAATAGCGTCAAACTTAGCAGGCGTAATATAATTTATATACCATTCTTCCTTATTATTTATCGGGTTTTGTTTGATATATCCCGTATCTACTCCATAGTAAAATGTATCGTATGCCATAGGTATGTATAGAAGATTTGTTTTTTTTTTTGTTATTTTCCTTGCATATTCCTATTTTCTATTGTCAAGCCGTATATTTCTTTGTTCATAAGAAAAAAAAAAACATTCCCATGCAAATCCAGGGCCGGTTGATATATTTTTTTTATTATTTGTAACAATAATGAAATAGCTATTTGAAATTTATTTCCAGATTTTTATTGTGTAATAATAAATAATTAAAAAAAAATGTGTTGTTCAATAAAAAGGCATGCATTTGATTTAGATTTACCTGTACACATAAAAGAAAAAAGAAAATTTAAAGTTATTATTATAGATTAATTATAGTAGACAGAATTGCAAAATATAAAAGTACCTACAAATAATTGTTATTGTTGGAATGTTTGATTTTTTTGTGAGAAGAAAGCATGAAAGTGTGTTAAAAATTGTAATATGATTAAATAATCCGCTTTTATTTACAACAATTATTTATTATAACCCATGTAGTTTAATTCCATGAAATTAACTGTAGACAAGCTAAAAAAAAACTACTTATAATAATTTTGAACTATTAATTTATGAATAAAACATAACATTTATTCTAAAATAACATTTAAAGCCAGTTTTCGTGGAAAAATTATCACACAATTTCGAAGTTCAAATTATTACTACTTAAATTATTACTACTTAATAAAGAATAAAAAATACTCAGTTATATTCCAATAAAATTGATGTTTAAAAATAAGTTGTCAGCACGTTTATTAGTTATTTTTATTGGCAAATAAACTTCCGCCCGCAACTTTACCTGCGTGTTTATTAATTATTTAAATTTTTCTTTAAAATATAATAAAAACCTTTGCGCAGCCAGCTGCAAACAATAAGTTGGTTTTAGTACAAAGTTTTAGCGCATTAAGATGAATAGTATTGAACGCATAAAATAACGAACAAACACTCATATTTTATATAAACTAGCTTTTGGTAGCGACTTCACCCGCCTTATTTCCTATGTCACTCTTGAAATCGGTCCAGTAGTTTTTGAGTTTATATTCATTACAAACATACGCACACACAAAAAAAATACAAATCTTTCCTCTTTATCATAATAGTGTAGATTTATATTTTTCATATTATGTACTTGTACAACGAATTTAAGTTGCTAAAAACATTAGATATAGAAATAAAATAAGTAGCAACAAACAATCTCAATAAAAATGCAATGCATTCGATAACGCACGGAAAGAGCCTCATCGACACGGAAACTTTTAACAATTTGTTCATAACTATCAGCAAAAAAACTTGCGTAACTTGTTTATGGTGTCTCGGTACATGCCATAGACCTGTGAATGACGTAATGAGCGGTCATAGAAAAAAATGATTGCTCAATAAAGGAATAGAAACTACTACTTAATGATAATGAAAACAAAAAGGGCAATAAGAATAGAATAAACTAAATTAATGATTATTATAAATCAGCTAATGCCCGCATGCACGCAAAGTTCAGAAATAATCTTATTAGAACGTTATATTGGGATGAAAAGTATCTTATTACGTGTTAATCCAGATTATAAATTATTAGGTATCTGTAGATCACCATCTGCCTAGCCTTTTCCCTTTATATTAGGGTCGGCTTCCAGTCGAACCAGATGCATTTGTATATCAGTATTTTACATGGAGCGACTGCATAATGAACTTCCACAACCCAGTGACTATGGTATTACCCTGTGACTTGGTTGAGGAGGTCCTATAGGCAGTCGCTCCATGTAAAATACTGATATTTAGCTGCATCTAGTTCCACTGGAAGCCGACCCCAGTATAGTTGGGAAAAGGCTAGGCAGATGAAGGTAAGACTGGTTGTCAGACTTATGAGCTTCTGACTAAGACACTTTAAGTCCATAACAGTAAAGACTGTCAAAGATCTACAAATAACAGCCGGGAATAACGGCTTGACGTGTTTTCGAAGTACGGAGGAAACTCGCTATGACAATATAATCTTGTACAATTAACTTAAGATAACCAATTATCCAGTGCAGGATAATTGGTAATTTTAAGTAGTTGTATAATGATTAATTATCTCCTCCATAATTAGTTGAACAGTAATTTTCCAAAAACACCTTGTTGTTTTCGTTCATGAAATCGCTATTATTAGTAGAATTAGAACATGCTCAGTAATTATCAATACTTAGTACATTTCTGTGTTTCTTATTAGACATGGTTGCTAGACCGTCTAATGAAAAACAATACCCTGTTCCATTTTTTAATATACCTTTATAGAATATTTTACGAATGTCAAGAGCCCTAAATGTGGTCCCCAAGATTGCATGACAAACTGCCTTTCTTCTTTAACAAATGGAAGATAAATTAAGAACTTAAAAAATCTAAAAACCCACGTTTTTAAATGTCCTAAAAATAAGAAAATAACCCTACGGGGCTGAGAGAGGGGCCACTCAAAACGTGGGGGCGTATATTATTTAAGGGATTATTTATGGGATATATTTACATGACGTGTATAGATCGTGGGTGTAAATTGCAAAGATACGCCCCCACGTTTTGAGTGGCCCCTCTCTCAGCCCCGTAGGGTTATTTTCTTATTTTTAGGACATTTAAAAACGTGGGTTTATATTTTTTTTTTAATCTATTAATTATTTTTAACTTTGTTCATCGGGTTTGAAGCTACCCTGATTTCAGCCTGCTAGCTTATCGAGAAGTGCCTCAAAACCTGTCTGCCATCCTGGACGTCCGCCATATTGGATTTTAGTCACATGGCAATTTTTTCGTATTCCTGACAGCAAACCCTTTCTTTTGATACCCATATCATGGGGGTGGATTTCAAACAGCCTGTCTGCCGTTTTGAACGTCCGCCATATTGGATTTTAGTCACATGGCAATTTTTTCGTATTCCTGACAGCAAACCCTTTCATTTGATACCTATATCATGGGGGTGGATTTCAAACAGCCAGTCCGCCATCTTGGGGAGGCTGCCTTACCTATTGGATTTGTTATGACGTTTCTTAGCTAGTCATGTATTGTCATCAGAACTCAGAGCGTGCGCAAAATTTCAGCCTGCTAGCTTATCGGGAAGTACCTCAAAATTGAGTTGCAAAAGTCCAACCGGAACGACAAACAAACAAACAAATAAACAAACAAATAAACAAACAAACAAATAAACAAACAAGAAAAGTGAGTTTATAAAACGTGGGGAAAATGTATGGGTCACAGCAGGCGCATGTCAGTACCTACTACACATCCCCGTGCGGCCCACCTCGTCTTCAATAGATCTATTTGTTCCACTTACCTGACCTGGGAATCGAATCTTTACGATCAGAAGACGCGCTTTCTAACACTAGACCAAAGAAATAGTCTTTAAATATTTTTTTTTAATTTATTACTAGTAACTACCACTCTTCCCGCGAGTTGGCACATGGGGATTTAGGAAAAAAATTGTCACCAATCAATTATAATATATATCTTTATAATAGTGAAAGAATTTTCAAAAGCGGTTCAGTAATTGACATACAAAATTTTACCGATGTATGATATTACTACAGATTAATATTTCGCAGAAAAACAAAGAAAAAATACCCATTCCACAAACGTCACTACAAGGAATGTAATGATAGCAATATTATAGTTCTACGTACCGAACTCATTGAAAAATGTCAAGGTTTACCAATAAACTATGTTCAGACGAGATAACCGTTTAGATAAATTAATGTGGCACAAGCTTTGCCTAGTTACTTCTTGTAGTTATGTGAATTAAATCAATGATTCTATATCAACCAAGATAATAATTAATGACGAGTTATTTTTCTAGAAATCGATCTTTTTAGCATTTATGTAACTGTTACTACATAAAAGTTTTTGAAAATGCTTAGGTATTTTAAACTTAACTACTTTAATACTTTTAAACTTACTAAAAGTGCAATATCAAACATCAGCTTATTTGCTTATTGCATGCATGCATTCTTGTTATTGCCATAAAGGTATATTAAAATGCGCAGTTAGGAGCTAACCCGTGAGTAAGATGCTGTTACCTATATCTATCTTATAAATTAATATAATATGACCGCTGTGTGTTCCTAAACTATAGTGATTTCTTAATGGCTTCGTAATTTAAGTCTCACAAGCCATAGGTACATTAGTCATTGCTTGCAAAGCAACAGCGCTTCAGAAACCATCTAGGGATGTTCAAAAAAAACAAAATAATTAGCACGATAACAGTTGCGTTACATTCTGAGGTCACAAACGCTTATTGGGTTACCCACCCGCACGCTATTTATAGTTCGTCTGTTCTATCTATAAAAAACTGTTTAAATAACCGCTATTTTAAGAACTGTTGTCCCAAAACGTACGTAGTTACACAATCACTAGTTATCAGGAGTAGGTATTGTATGATTCAATGAGCATCTGTGAATTTTTAATGGCCTACGTGTTTGATAACGTCATTGGAAAAGATTGATACAACTGTGTTTTACTCTATCAATTTACGAGACAGTTTTTTTTTACTTTTTCCCTCAGTAAGAATTTCTCCTATAATGTGGGTCTGATATAGATATTTACTACCATTATACAAACACCTAGCTAGACTCGGGATAACTACATGCTGATCATTGCGAAATGCACGATCTGCGTCAAACCCCATACAAATAGTATGTGTTCCAAAGTCTCTAACTGTGAAATTAATTGCGAAAGAAAAGTTAAGGAGGCAGGTGTATTGTGGGTGTATTGTTAGGTACACTACCTACCAGTACACCCACATTTCGCCAGTTATAATTCTCTCTTAGGGGATGAGCTTATTGAAACCACCATTATCTTCCTCACCTTATCTCTTTCTAAATTGGGTCAGTGATTCCCGTTTTTTTTTCATTCTCCCTTGTCAGACATCAGACTCCACTTTTAAATCATTTACTCCTTCTTTTTCATGTCATTCCTCACAATATAATCTATGCATCTTTTTCTAGGCTTTCTACACCCTCGATTCATCAACAAAAAAAGTCCAAATTTACAACTTTGGCATATTGTACAGACGCCAGCAGGTCAACCTACCCGAATCTGTCAGATTTTACCAGTCAAACATTAACCTTCTACTCTTGTGATAAGGTTGAAATTCTAATATAGAAATCTGACAGTTTGTGGTAACTTGATGTGCTGGCGTCTGTACTATTGTTCTGTACTCGACTGCGTACGGAACAACTATACATTCTTGCAAGTAGACTACGATTTATTTTGTCCATCTATCGTAACTTCATAAATGTCTACGGTGCAGCGGCGCGACCCCATCTTACTTTCCTGTACCTGAGACATCAATGACAACCCACAAGGCATTAAAAAGCCCCTATTATAATATTCACAAAGCAAAATTCATGAGCATTCAAGTTCTTAGAAGGGAATCCGTATTTTTATTTGGATTACAAAAAAAATGCAGGTAATACCTGCTTCGGAAAGAATTCAACCCACCGTGTTTTTTTTTTTTAAATTAAACCTGTTTGTTGTCGGTCTATGGTTTAATAAGCATAAAGCTGGCAATAACCTGTTTTTTTATGTGTTTTACTTTTTTATGTTTCGTCTGTAAGGAGATCGTTATTCAAAACTGTCGCGCTCTTTAAGCATGTCACCTTAAAAGGAGATGGATACCTAGACTTGCAATGTTATAAAGAAAAATATGGATGAATGAATAAGTATGTATATCCCATAATATGCAAAATATTAAAATCGCTTTAAAACTAAGGAAACTACAATGATTTCAATGAAATGCATAAATGTTTAATGAAGAATGAAACTTTTATGACTATTAAAACCTTATAACGAGCAATTATTATAATTATACCTACTATGCCAATATCGAGAAGAACATAAAACTTATTTATATTAGGTATACCTAACTGACATAAAATAAGTATACCTATGCCTGTTACACGCTCGGAAAGATTCTATTTCTCATTCAAAATCTGAGCGCAAAATTCCATTTTGTGCTCTAGAGCACAAAGTGTTGTTCAAAATTCGAACACGCTTTGTATTCAATTATTTTCCACACTGACAGGCGAGCCGGCCCCACTACATTTCCTCGCTGTGTGAGGTGAAAAGTTGTGTGTTGCACTCGGCAGCAAACTTTTTCTGCGTCTCGTACCTTTGAAAACTGAGTGAGCGAAGGGTTCTAATATAGAATCCTGAGCGATGCGAAGTCAGAATTCAAATACTCGCCCCAAAAATCAACTTTTCAACCTTGCATAACAAATAACTGTTACTGTTTTATCTTCTAAATCTATATTTTTAAATAAAGAACCTAAAAAGACGAAGAAATCATCTTTATAACAGAAAATATTTCGAGTTTTCAAAGTGACTGCAAACTTTTTTGTTGTGTATGTTGAAAATAAAAAACAGTTGTAGTTTTGATAAATTAAAAACGGAATCACCGCAATCAATGATTATTTATAAAGCTATAACGTATTAAAACTCATGGGTCGCTCGTGGCGACAATACTCAGTAAAATTTTGAAAGCGTCGTTTCTTCGTCAGTAATCTAAAAATAAATAATTATCCAAAGCTACTTTTGAAAAGCATCCACTTTTACATCATCATCATCAGCCTATAATGTTCCCACTGCTGGGACACAGGCCTCCTCTCTGTGAGAGGGAGTGGGCCATAATCCACCACGCGGGCCCAGTGCGGGTTGGTAGATGTCACATGTCTTCGAATTTTTGGTTCTAGGACATTCCGGTTTCCTCACGATGTTTTCCTTCACCGTTTTTGAGAACAGTGGTGATGAAATAAATTACACAAAGTAATGCGCCTGGCGGGGTTCGAACCCACGACCTACAACTCGTAAGTCGGGACCGATATGACTGAGCCACCACTGCTCTCACTTTTACATAGGCCGTCATAAAGCTAATGTAAAGTCAACTTTTTTTTATTTACTCCGTTTCTTCTTGCCGTCATCTACCTTGAAGGTTCACTATGATGCCCACACCTCCAGCTATGTCAGGGCTGACAGCTTCTTCCTTGGAAGCTATTTCGGTCCCCAGCAACACATTGTCAATCGAGGTCACACAAGTCCCTTTACACTATGCGAGTTATGTCATTATGACGCCACTAGAACTAAAATTAAAATACACTTCTTTTCACGACAGACAAATATAAAAATACACTTCCCTGTTTCTGTTTTTTCTGGGAAGTAATTAGATACAGTAGTGTTGTATGCCGACGTTTGACACGGTCAGACAGCGTTGGGTGTCACGAGACTTGGCGAATTTTTGGGGTTAGTAAATGTTGAGAAATCTTTTCTGCTCACGCTGAACTCGGTCCTGTTCCAACTTCCCCGCTAAAGCGATAGGATTGCCAGTGCTTATCCTGCAGGGCTATTGGCTAACTTGATACCAGCAGTTGTCAACTGAACTTTGATAGCTTGACACCTATATAGGGTGACTGGCAATTAGTGTACGATACTTAAACACGTGATTGTGCTCATGATAACAAACAATTTTTACTATGGGAGCAAAGCCGAAATCGTGAAAAAAATATCAGCTGTTCAGTACATTAGGCAAACATAAATGTACTGAACAGCTGATTTTTTTTTGCGAGCCAGTCACCCCATATATTTTATCGACTGTTATGGCAAACAAGATTGTCTCTTGATACCTGAAATAATATCGACGCTTGAAAGGCAAAAATTACCAAGCGACATGTAGCCAACTTTACAGGAGAGCATTTTAAAGTTTTTATTTTTGGAAAAAAAATCGTATAAAATCACCTATTTGTCATAATTACGTAATTCCAACGAATTTTAAATTAATTTTACAGGCTTAATAAACTGGCATTTAAAGATTTTGGATTTTCTCATTAGTTTATGAAATAGTGTCGGTTGGTAATAATTTTATAAAAAATCACAAACAGGCAAAAGTTACTTACCGACATCAAAATTTAATGATAAAATAACTAAAATTAACTAAACCCGATTATTTTATTATTTTGTTTGAAGCAAGATGACGTATCCTGGATTGGCGCATATTTGACTTACAGGTAAAATGATCTACATAGAAAACAAATACACTTTTCTAACAGCCAATTTTAACCATGGTACAAATTAAATAAGGTTAGTGTAGGTTTTTTTCGAATAAGTAACAATAAATTTAGGTCTTAATACACAAAATTTAAAACTTTTGGTTAAAGCTTCTGGTCACCATCATCACAGTTTTCAATGTTTCACTGGATTTGACACGTGTCAACTATCGCACTGTATTCAGCTACTCGAAATTACTGAGTTGAATAAAAGAAACATTATTTCAAAGAGGAAACGGTTAAGTTAATTCGAATACAGTCGTTGCCTTGAAGATTTATCACTTTAAAAAAAAAATATGTTGTCCATCAGTTTGCCGTATATGATTACTTCCCAGAATTTAATCCTTGTTAGCAACACTATCGAATGGTGTAATTTTTTTCCAAAACCATCGGGTTCGATTCCTTGCCAGAATTATTGAATTTTGTAAAAGCCAATCATGCAGTTTTAGTTTTAGTCAAAATCGGCCTCGAGACTCCTTTCAACGTTTTTCGATATTCGTCATAGTTTCGTATAATATTATGGCAATTATGGCAATTAACGCCCAGTGCAAAAATTCATCCTGCATAATATCTTAATGAAATTCATCATCATCATAATCAGCCGTAGGACGTCCACTGCTGTACATAGGCCTCCCCCATAGATTTCCAATAGGTCCGGTTGGAAGCTGCTTGCAGTCAGCGCGATCCTGTGATTGTCATCAGATCGTCTGTCCACCTAGCAGCGTTGCCTTAGGGCGTGGTCTCCATTCGGGAACCTTGCGGCCTCATCGGCCATCGTTCTGCGTGCTATGTAGTCTGCCTACTGCGACTTGAACTTGCTGGTTTTCTGGGCTATGTCTGCAACTTTAGTTCGTCTACGAATCTTTTCATTTCTAATTCGATCACGCAGAGAGACTCCGAGCATAGCCCTTACCATAGCCTGCTCGTTGGGCTACCTTGAGCTTACTAATGAGGCCCGTAGTAAGAGACCACGTTTCGGCGCCATAAGTCGTCACACATTTGCCGAAAACTATGAGGCACTGAGGTCTTTTGGACGAGGAAACGTTACGCAGTTTCCCGAACGCTACACGGCCGTGTTGAATTCGACGGATGACCTCTTTTTTGAAGTTCAACCTGCCTAGGTTTGTTCCAAGTAGATATACGAGACGACAACTTATCACGTCTGTATGATATCACGTTTCCCTGTCTTACGCTTTTTTCAAAGGAATCGCCTTCCAACTCTGCACCTGTACTCGGGCCGACATAGTGGTATTGTTTAAGCACCTAAACACTTCGATATACCGATAGTCAATACGACATCGTTGGAGAGATTCAAGAACTGCCCAGTTGCCCACATCTCCACCGATTTGAAGTCTTTCTCATAGTCCACAAACGCCAAATAAGGACAAGTTATACTCTCCGGTGTTCTGTATAACTTTCCGCAGCGTGTGTGTGGTCTATGGTAACCTTTTCGGAAACCGGCTTGTTTGGATGTCATGAAACCTGCGGTCAAGACGGTTCGTGATGGTGTTCCCTCGAAAACAACTTATGAACGTGGCTCAAGAGCGAGTTATTTCTTAATAAGGTGTTGTCATCCTTCGTAAAGAAACGAACCACCAATTTCCACTCACTTTCAAAGCTCTGAAATGACTCCATCTTTACTCGGCGTCGATTATTTTCAGCTGATTAGGGGCCATCCTAATTTCGTAAAAGCTAATGCCCAGGATGTCTTCAATGTAGTGTCGGGTTAGCTTGGCCCTTGGATCTGGGGCCACGCTGCTAACAGGTTTGGCGACCGATGCTTATAGCTGTGCATAAAGGTTTTCGACCTCATTTAATACCTCTGCTTTCTTTGCATCTTCTCGTTTCAGCTTTGTCAGCTGGTTTTGCCCAATAGATACATCTCTTGCAAACACTTTCGTCGTCGTCGTTCGTCGTCTCTTTAATGTGGTTAGTATTAAAGAGATCACCATGCCATGCCATGCAAGATTTTGAATTTGTCTATTGATGTACCTATATGACTCGGCGTCACCGAAAGTCTGTAGTCTTAATAAGCGTCGTTCAGTCATGAGGTTGAGAGTGGTGTCGGAAAGTTTCTGAGGTCTTTTCGCACGGCGGGGTATAAAAGACTTAGAGCATACCGTTTGGTCAGTTTCTACGATTGAACTGTTATTAATCTCGTCCACTAATGCAAAATTTTCGTAAATTAATTCCATGTATTGGAATTGCCATAACAATTTAACTGTAATTTAACTTATGAGACTTATTTTGTATTGCATGAAGAGAAAACCAGTTCCATGGAACTACTGGGATAAAAAAAACCAGAAGTTCCATAATGGAACTAGAAAGTGGAACTGATGGGATACGGCGAAAAGTTTTAGGTGAAATGAAATTCGGTTAAATATTTTTCGAACTTATGATAGGCAAGACGAGTAGGTGATACATCAATATTTTGAGCTACGCGACGTACTACGTGCGATGCGCGCGATCACGCGGTTTTCCTAAGCGACAGTTGAGTGAGGAATAATTGAAATTATTTGACCAACAGCCATTCATGTTCTGATTTGCAACGCGTACATGCGACAGAACAAAATAGGTGCAACGGGAATAAACTGATTTTTGTACAAATTTCATATCGGAAATAGTTATCTAAGTGACAAAAACAGTAAAAAAAACGGCGGGTAAAATATTACCAAACGACAAAATTATTTTTTTTTTGGCAGGAAAAATAGTACTATATTACGTTTTAAAGTACACTGTATTTAGGAAGAAAATACTAAATGAAAATGAATACATAATTAAGGTGTGTTAAAAAGTCCTAAATGAAGAAAAATATAAAATAATAATCAGGTAAAATTTCTTAAGCAATGCTCATACAACAGATACCGTAAAGTAAAAAATACTTAATGTTAAATCGCATTAATTCAAGTCAAGGCAAAAGTTACTAAGTGTTAAAACTTGAAATAAAATATCTACCAAGTGAAGTTTATTCATAAATCGGTAAAATTTTGGTCGCTTAGTCGCCGAAATTGATGAAAATGTGGACTTTTTTAAGTTACCAAGCGACAGCAAAAGTGTTCCTAGCGGTACGAGAGTAGGATCAATCGACGCAGAATTTTTTTCTGATTTCAATGATATATATAACTCAATATCGCCCAAAATGTCGCTTGGTAACTTTTGCCTTTCAAGCGTCGATATTATTATCCGTAAATAATTGGATGATGGCGTAGGCAACAGCAAAATCATTTTATGATTAGTTTATTTACGAGGCTTAGTTGAGGAGTGCCTCAAGAGCGTTAGAATAGTTGATTTTAGGGAACATTTACAATTAACAGTTTAATTGCAAATGCAAAAGCCAATACGACCTTTTGACAGCTATTTGATGGTCACCAAAGCAAGTGATCATCATTATGAACTGTCACCAGGGATACGCAATAGCCCCGCTGGTAGGGCTATTACATGTACAATTTATATGAAACTACAATGACGCCGCAATGCCAGCTTGACGGTTTTTATCAGTTACATTTTGGAGAGTGTGACAAAGAACTGCACAGCTTAGGCCCTTCGTACACAAGGCGACTCAAGTTTCCGATACCTTACGACTTCGGTATCCAAGCGGTTATCGCAATACAAACCCATAGAGGTTCGAACACAAGCACACGTCAATGAATACCAAAATCGTAAGGTATCGGAGACTTGCGTCGCCTAGTGTACGAAGGGGCTTAGTCGACAAATGTTCGCTCACTGTCAGACAAAATAGTAAACGTGAAACTATAGTTATATAAAAAAATACTAAGTATTTTCACGAGACACTGTGCAGTGCGGTGAGGATACTTTTTTGACTTCATTGTATCGAATTTTGGCTATTCTCGCTCAATTTTTAATAATTTTTACTGGCACTAAACTAATTATAGCCTAGCTAATTATACACTTACAGGCTCAAATAAAAAACTAACAAGCGAAACTCGGAAATTTACTCATTTGCAAGTCTTACTTTCATAAAAAGTGTGTACGCTACTCTAGATTTTTTGTAAAGTATATTAACGTTCTTGGTAATAACACCATAATGTATCCCTTTATCTATGAGATAATTGGGAAGCTGCAAGATACAAGATGTCTTGTTAACCGTCTCATAGTCACCAACCTGAGATAAGGCGGTTAACTGATAACGCTTTTAAATTACTCTTGGATCGTTCAAGGTGAAGATGCATAAATCTGTGGCTCTAGTGAAAAAGGGTCTAAGTCTAAAAATGCAACTTTACAGGAGACGCAAAAAACGCCCCGCGCGCACCAAATTACATGTTTAAGTACGTGTGGCATTTAAACAGCTGTCAAATTAAATATATGTGATATGTTATATAGGTAAAAAATGTATGTTCTTTCTTATTCTAGTATTATTTTTTACATAAACTGAATAGTTTTCAAAATAGCGACTTATACTTAACACAAAATGAACTACACAAGGGTATAAAAGAAGTTAGATCCCTTTTCTCATACACAAAAAGTTAATTCACAAAAGTGAAAAAGGATACGCATTTGGAGTTATTTGTATGATAACTAAGAAATTAAATCAGATAATTAGTGTTGGAATAGCCAAAATAAATGAACTGAATGTGTACTTTTTATCGACATGATAAAATTTTGAAAAATAGCAAAAATAAATAACTTGTATCTTTTTTCACATAGTTATTAGACGTAACATAAGGCGCATGTTGACTTACGTGAACCTTTTGTGTAAGTTATATCTATCTTTAAACCAAAATAAAACCAAAAAATATGTAGTTTTGTGGTGTTTATTTTTTTATTAAAGTGAAGAAAAGTATTTTAAGAAGTACCTATGACAGTTATTTTTAAATCATAAAAACAATTAAAAAACAAATGAAAAGTACAAATCGAGTCCCACAGAACCTTGAAAGTGATTCAAATCTTGTTCGATATCAAGAAATGTCTATAGCACAGTTTTTTTATAAGTCAGGACAAATCAACTGCAGTTGAAACCTGGGAAAGTGATCCAGAAAACCTTATTTTAATTTCACTTCTACCGATAATAAACTCCAGTTTTAAAATAAATATGCAGTTAGTAAAAAAGTATTGAAGAAGTTAATTAAGTATTATGACGCAGTTTTTTTAATCAGGAAAACAATTCAAAAATAAAAAAATAATCAAATAAATCAAGTCTAACAGAAACCTTAAAAATGATCCAGAAAACCTTATTCGATGTCGTCGTTGCTGTCGTTTAGAAGAGGATGTTGATCTTTTATATTATCATCGTCAATGAAAAGGTTGTTATAAAAAGATCGAACACTGGGGTTTATTAGCGGAAGAAGAGAAATCAAATCTCTCTTTTTCTCATTTGAATTAGCTAGGCCCATCGTATGACCTAGGAATACATTACCGTTTCAAACAGAGGGAGTGGTGATTTTCCTCTTTCCCTCTGCAAATTAACAATGTTCCATTCTTCCTCATCACACAACTTACAATGAAATTCTCCTTTTTTATATTTCTTTTGTCTTTAACTCGTCTGTCGTAGACTTCTAAGCTCCAGTAATAATTTAAAATAATTCTACAAGGTCCTAGTCTTTTAACTTTAAATTTCTCTTCTTTTTTATAGTTTCTGTATCTCTTCTTTCCTTGTTACTTTTCCTAGGATTACGTTTCCGGTCTTGTTAAGTACCTTTTTATATCCCAAAATGACTTATTATTGCTCGTATCTAAATCTCACTGTGGAATAATGACATCGCCTTTTACGTTTTTGTAAAAGTGAACAATCTGAGTTACTTGTGTCAGATTATTTGGAATGAAATCGTCACTACTTTCTGTGGGATAATGCAAATTGGGTTATGATAGCGTATCAGTGAACATAGAAATAATATCAAGATATAAGACAAAAGTTTCATCAGAATCAGTGAATGTATCGACATCATTATCAGGCTCTGCGAAAAGGTTTTTGAAACTTCCAGGTATTGGAGAAAATATTTAAGAGTTTCCCTGCTTTGGTGAGTTATTTTTTAAACATTCAAGCCTTGGATAATAACTGTTTGAACATCCTGATCTTGGAGAATGATCCCTAGAATGTGTAGCCTTTGGAGAATAGTTTCGGAAGATATAAGCACAGGTATAGATTCGCCATCAATCCAATCTACTTCATCCATCATTGCCATATCTTTGGAAACAAGACCCATCAAACAATTAATGCGACCACGACCAGCCATTCTAAAACAATAGATATATTTGACTGGCCTGTTGGTCTAGTGGCAAGTGACCCCGACTGCTTTGCGGAGGTCGTGAATTGGATTCCCACTCAGGACAAATGTTTGTGTGATGAGCACGATCATTTTTTCTGTGTCTGGGTGTAATTTATCCATAATATGTATGTATTTAGAAATATATAAGTATGTTTATCAGTTGTCTAGTACCCATAACACAAGCTCTGCTTAGCTTGGGACTAGATGGCGTTGTGTGATAGTTGTGGAATATTATTATTATGTATTATATTATTTATTAAAACATTACATCAGGGAATCGCGATATGAAAGTTAAGTAGGTAAGTCGAAATAGAAGTATAAAATGTGCTAATTTGACAATTTTACGTATCTATATAATTATACTATAAAGTGTAGTTAAATATATATGTGAGGTTGATATCTGGTGGTTGTTTATTATAACCACTGTTATTGTAGTGTTTTTGTGTGAAGAATTAACTAACATACGTACAAAAACAAAAAAAAAACAATGTCTCCTCTTCATAATAAGTTACGCAATGGAGTTTAAAATAAAAACTCGGTGTAATTGGGTACATTTGGACAAAAATCTAAATAACAATACGTACACTCAAAAATAATTTGCTAAAATATGTGAAAAAGGGTACAACTTACCAGTGCAATTACTGATTTTTTGCAGTGCGTCGACACAAGTTCCCTTCAATAGAGTGCTTGGACCACCGAAAGAGTGCGAGCGCTACGCACTTTCCACCCACCAGCACCATAACCCGTATCGGCCAGTTGTATCTTTTCTCACGAAAAATAGCAGCGAAATATTGGTATTATTTTAGTTATGTCAAATTGCATTTTTAATATAAATATTTCATACGTGAAAACTGATACCAAAAAACTTATTCTGGATTTTTGTCTTTTATTTTGGTGAAAACGGATTTATGTCAAGTGATATCGTTACTCACATAACAATTTTTAAGGAATTAATGTACTTGTGCCGGTATTCACTAAACAAATTGAAGCTCTGACAATACATGTTTATTTAGATCAAAAGACACAAAATAAAAATAAACATAGTTTTGTGTAAAGAAATTAAAGTGCACTTATACCCCGCTTTTGTAATATTTTTAGTGTTAGTTAACCCCCTTTGCACATTGCTAACTTCCTTATTTTTAAAGATAGGCAAGATCTGTTTTCACGAATGGATAGATCATTTTTTTCTGAACATTTTAGTGTACTTAACTCATTTTCGACAAAATCGGACTTAAACCCTTTTTCACTAGAGGCACAGAAATATCGTTTGATTTTCACCTACTATGGAACACTGTGGTACACAAGATGAGAAAAAAGATAATCACTCAGGGCCGGATTTCCCTAAGGCAAAGTAGGCAACTGGTTAATTATGGGTCCCATTACGACTAGGGGCCCTGTGCACGCACCATGAAAAAAACTACAAAATTAGTACCCTTTCTCAATCACAATATTAAGCAGTGAGGTTATTTTTTTTTTAAGAAACGTTTCAACTACTTACAGATCATACAAACCGCTGAAAATAATGAGGTTTTTTAAGTAATCTGGTAAATCTGGCGGTTCGTTGTCACTAGTATCTACCATTAACAGTTCCATGATGGAACTACTGGGTGGCTCCGGGAAATGCATTGCGTAGGGGCCTTGAATACATAAAAATGTTCAGTGAGTACAGAGCCGGATTAAGGCCGAGACTCCACCAAAGCTGTGTCGAGCTGTGCGGAGTCGAGACGTGTTTTGAACAACCAATAGAATTGCGTTATTGACACAGCTCCACTCCTCAACGCAATTCTATTGGTTGTTCAAAACACGTCTCGACTTGCACAGCTTTGGTGGAGTCTTGGCCTAACTCTTTTATTACTGTGACAGATCGGTGAAAAATACATGTTTCCTTATGTAATGAGAACGTTATCTGTCGTGACGGATTCTGTGTGTTTAAGCCCTTACACGATAAAGATCTACCAATTGACAAACGCAAGATTGGTTTTCAGACATTTTCACATGAAATAATACATATTTTGGCAAAGGCTTTGCAACGTGGGGGTAATAGTATGATGATTCTTAGCTTTATCCAAAGAAGTTGCAATCATCTATACTAATCTATACTATAATATTATAAAGAGGTAACATTTGTTTGTAAGTTTGTATGTAGGGGGTAATCTCCGGAAGTAATGAACCGATTTTAAAAATTCTTTCACTGGTAGAAAGCTACATTATCCGTGAGTGCTATAGGCATAAATTATAAAGATATTTACTGCCCAACGAAGTGGGCACGGGTCAGCTAGTTATAAATAAAAATATCTGTTTAAATGAAGAAACACTAAATATTATTAGGAACATGTTGTGAATAAAGTAATGAACGATGTCCATAAATTTGATGGGATTTGATGGTCTGTGTCACGCACATTTCGTCTGCACGTGTTTCTATTACAGTTCATAATGATAAGTATCTGTATGGTTCTCAAACACGAGACATGTTGTTATTTGTATTATTTCTATGCCTTTACACAGCTCAGGGATGGCTAGAATTTACGAGGCACGTACAGCCTTACCAATAGGCTATTTTGCTGGAAATATGTAATTAGTCGAAAAATGTATCCGTATCAAAATAACTACGTTCATTTTATGTAACTACTTTCGATATAGCTACAGTTGACTCACATAAGTTCAAGACACATATTGGATGACTCAACTACTCTTCAACTGACATAATGTTGATTGAACTAACATTGATTGCACTAGAGAACGATTCATCTAATGTTCTTTTAAGATATTGGTTGTTTTAACTATGCTTGAAATACTTAATGGACGACTCGCCTACAGTGTTTTGTTGAATAAATAAAACACGCTCGTTTTATTTCTAAAGCGGAAGAAGAAGGCTTTCGAAGTAAGGTCGGCGGAAACTTTTTTTCGAGGGGAATAATTTTTGTGGCGAACTAACAATAATCCTAGAAAAGGTACCACAATTTTCCGCAGAACTTCAATCGTGGGCCGTACTCTAAGGCCCTTCGTACACAAGGCGACCCAAGTTTCCGATACCTTACGACTTCGGTATCCAAGCGGCTATCGCAATACAAACCCATAGAGGTTCGAACACAAGCACGCGTCGCCTAGTAGTGTACGAAGGGGCTAAAAGAAAAGGCCCCACATCTACAAATGCCGTTTGACATTACGTGCACTCATGCATGCAATGTCAATGTCACACATGCACCGTGACATATCATATCATGTTTAAACAGTCGCACGCTCCATAAAGATAATACTGTTTCCATTGTTTGTAATGCAATATTCATTTATGAGACTACTGTTCAAATGTTATAACTTGTATCTGTAGGTAAACAGAATTAAAGTCATAGAATAATAAATTAATGTACAGAACAAACTGAGTTAGCTGATAGGCATAATGTGAACTTACAACCAACAACTCCTAAGTCAGGGCCGTCATCAGTATAAAATTCTGATATAATATTCAGCTGCATTCGTTACAAAGACAGTTTTAAAAAGTCTAAGCAGCTGATGACCAAAAGCAAAAATTCTATCACGGCAAACTTCGTACGCCTTAGATTCGTTTTTTTTTTTATAATGTTTTTTCACCTTATAAAACTTCCCTGGCCTTCCAAAAATAATTCAAAACCAAAATTACCTAAATCGGTCCAGCCGTTCTCGACCCTCCTTCTGCGAAGCAGTAATGCTCGTGAAGGAGGAGGCGGGCCGCTTGAGAGAGAGGACAGCGTCCTCCCTCCGCCCCAACCGCAGTGGCAGGCGCCTGCGGCGTCGGACGTCAGCAGACGATCTCCGGCCACCGTAGGCGCGGGCATGTGGGCAGCGAGTAAAGGGCAACTCGCTGCCCGACCATGGACCATGCCCGGGTCGATGGCGCGTTGTGTCCCACGCGCGCCTCAAAGAGCGTCAGCATAATGACGGGGCCCCCTCTCAAAGGGCCAAAGCCTGCCGGGGTCGCGGGACTTATTCCATCACCGTGACCCCGGAACATAAAGGGCTATTGAAGGACACCGTGGATTTTAGTCAGTACGAGCCTGACAGTCCCTCCCGCCCTGCCCGGGGTGGGAGGACTCATTTGATGATTTTACCACGTAAAAAAAAAAGCCGTTCTCGATAGCAATTGATTTTATCTTAATATATATAAATCTCGTGTCACAATGTTTGTCCTCAATGGACTCCTAAACCACTTAACCGATTATAATAAAATTCGCACACCATGTGCACTGTGCAGTTCGATCCAACTTGAGAGATAGGATAGTTTAAATCTCAAATTATAGTCGCAATTTTAATAATATTATAAAGATTGCACCCGTGCGGAGCCGGGGCGGGTCGCTAGTATTATTATAGATTTCACTGCCGAATCTCAGACGGTTAAATTCATTGTCCTGGATTTCGTCGACCTTCATTGCCTTAGTCCCTCACTGCTTTTTTGATGGATGTCACTCACTATTGTTTCTGGCGCAGAGTTGCAGTGATTTGGGCGTAATTAGGACTTCTTTCGGAATTGTAACATACATGTCAGTAACTTGCCTAAAAGCATGGAAGTTGCTTGCATGCTTTTGCTGTACAATTTTGATTGGCGAGGCATAATGTCATGCCTTCCAAATATTTCCTATGGAAAGTCAAGCAACAGAAATTAATCTTCTCGCCTTAAATGTAGCGGCAAGGACTGTCAGATCAGACAAAAAAACACCCTATTCCTTCAGTTGCCTTTTGCATTCCACTGTGACGATTTAAGACAATCCCGCGAGCCCGCGGATAGCACGCCTTGCCTTTAATACTTTAGAACAAGTACACAACATATTGATACATAACTTTCTATATAAACACACAGATACCAGTAAGTACGTGATTTACGCATGTCATAGAACTACATAAGACATGATAAACTACTAATAAAGCTGTTATCTCTTCAAAGTACATGCTGTAAGCAAATGATGAGAAAACCTCCATGATGACTCATTACTCACTGAGGAATGTTGGAACAATGATTGACATTGATTTGTACTACATATGTGTGATTGCCTCTTGTTTGGGAACTAACGATGTTGTGACACTATTAGATGTTTTGTTGTAATCTAAAGGGGGCCATTGAATTCCTACTGGGGTCGCGGGTCTGTCTAAACAGGTAAACGTGGCCGTAGAACGTAAAGAGCTATTCAAAGAACACCATGAATTTTAGTCGGTACGAGTCTGAGAGGCCCATCCGCTCCAGCCAGGGACGTAGGACTCATTTGATGATTTTGCCAAGCTAAAAAAGGGTAATTGAAGTTCAATAAACCTTTTGTAATGTGTAATTTCTCCAAGTCTACCCCAGAAAACAGAACCACTGGCTTCTTGTAACCTGCTGCGATGACCAAGCGATTCTAATGGCGATGGTAGGCCTTACAAGAGCAGCTTGTTTTACGACCGCCATTCTGTCGGAGTCGACGCCAACGTCAGTTTTGACTGTGCTCTGTTTCTGAGCAGGAGTTCCATTACCTTCTGGGTCAGCTCGATCTGTCTTAAGCCCCTTTTTTACATTTATGTGGGTTAAATTGAAGCTAAGAGTAAACCCATTTTAAATAAACAAAAGGAAGTATAACTAGTTCCATAAAATCGATGTAGGTCGATTGAACCCATGAGAATCCTCAACAGGTCGCTAGTTTGTTTAATTAACAAACGATTTAAAGGGAAACAAACAGAGCGTCTAAAAAGTCCAATGCAATATTATACCCTAATGATTCACTTCATCAATTTCCAGATTCTTCATTGAACCTTCAATTATTTATTCACGAAGTGAATCTAAGAATTTTGCGAAGTGGCCATTTTGGATCCGCTGATAACTTGTACAAATCCATCCAGGAAAACATTAGCACGTGCCTAACAGCTGATAGACCACAAGATCTAGAACAAACTATCCTATCTATACATATAATAAAATAGTAGGAAAGTCAAAACTGTACATTGAATATTTTTTGAAAAGAATACTTGGGGTGTGATCTACAATCGATACCGAAGCCAAAAATATAGTTTTTAGAATTTTTGTCTGTTTGTCTGTTTGTCTGTATGTATGTCCGGGATAAACTCAAAAAGTACTGGACGGATTTGAATGATTTTTTTTTTTGTTGTATAGGTATTAAGTCTGGCCAACACATAGGCTATAATTTATCTTGGAAACTTGAACACCTGGTGCAGAACCGCAACGGACCAGCTAAACTATAAGAGATACAAAAATGGTGCGATAGCAAAAATTGTTCCACCTGATGAGCACTCTCTGTTGACGTATAAAAATTGAAGATCTGGAACACCTGTTGTGGAACTCCAAGAGCCCAGCTACACTATAACTTGTAAAGGAATGACGTCTTAGCAAAGTTGTTCAGCCTGATGAGCAGTCTCTGTTGACGTATAAAAATTGAAGATCTGGAACACCTGATGTGTAACACCAAATGCCCAGCTACACTATAACATATAAAGGAATGACGTTTTAGCAAAGTTGTTCAGCCTGATCAGCACTCTCTGTTGACGTATAAAAATTGAAGATCTGGAACATCTGATGTGGAACTCCAAGAGCCCAGCTACACTATAACATAAAAAAGAATGACGTCTTAGCAAAGTTGTTCAGCCTGATGAGCAGTCTCTGTTGACGTATAAAAATTGAAGATCTGGAACACCTGATGTGGAACACCAAAAGCCCAGCTACACTATAACATATAAAGGAATGACGTCCTAGCAAAGTTGTTCAGCCTGATGAGCTGTCTCTGTTGACGTATAAAAATTGACAATCTTGAACACCTGATGTGGAACACCAAGAGCCCAGCTACACTATAACATATATAGGATGACGTCTTAGCAAGAGTTGATCAGCCTGATGAGCACTCTCTGTTGACGTATAAAAATTGAAGATCTGGAACACCTGTTGTGGAACACCAAGAGCCCAGCTACACTATAACAAATACAGGAATGACGTCTTTGCAAAGTTGTTCAGCCTGACGAGCACTCTCTGTTGACATACAAAAATTGAAGATCTCTGGAACACCTGATGTGGAACACCAAAAGCCCATCTAAACTATAGCATATATGTATAGGAATGAAGTCTTAGCAAGAGTTGCTCAGCCTGATGAGCACTCTCTGTTGACGTATAAAAATTGAAGAACTGGAACACCTGATGTGGAATACCAAAAGCCCAGCTACACTATAACATATAAAGGAATGACGTCCTAGCAAAGTTGTTCAGCCTGATGAGCTGTCTCTGTTGACGTATAAAAATTGACAATCTTGAACACCTGATGTGGAACACCAAGAGCCCAGCTACACTATAACATATATAGGAATGACGTCTTAGCAAGAGTTGATCAGCCTGATGAGCACTCTCTGTTGACGTATAAAAATTGAAGATCTGGAACACCTGTTGTGGAACACCAAGAGCCCAGCTACACTATAACAAATACAGAAATTACGTCTTTGCAAAGTTGATCAGCCTGACGAGCACTTTCTGTTGACATATAAAAATTGAAGATCTGGAATACCTAATGTGGAACACCAAGAGCCCAGCTACACTATAACAAATACAGGAATGACGTCTTTGCAAAGTTGTTCAGCCTGACGAGCACTCTCTGTTGACATACAAAAATTGAAGATCTCTGGAACACCTGATGTGGAACACCAAAAGCCCATCTAAACTATAGCATATATGTATAGGAATGAAGTCTTAGCAAGAGTTGCTCAGCCTGATGAGCACTCTCTGTTGACGTATAAAAATTGAAGAACTGGAACACCTGATGTGGAATACCAAGAGCCCAGCTACACAATAATATACAGGAATGACGTCTTTGCAAAGTTGTTCAGCCTGACGATCACTCTCTGTTGACATATAAAAATTGAAGATCTGGAACACCTGATGTGGAACACCAAATGCCCAGCTACACTATAACATATAAAGGAATGACGTTTTAGCAAATTTGTTCAGCCTGATCAGCACTCTCTGTTGACATATAAAAATTTAAGATCTGGAACACCTAATGTGGAACACCAAAAGCCCAGCTAAACTATAACATATATAGGAATGACGTCTTAGCAAGAGTTGCTCAGCCTGATGAGCACTCTCTGTTGACGTATAAAAATTGAAGATCTGGAACACCTGTTGTGGAACTCCAAGAGCCCAGCTACACTATAACATAAAAAGGAATGACGTCTTAGCAAAGTTGTTCAGCCTGATGAGCAGTCTCTGTTGTACGTCACTAACAAAGTAAGATGCGTATTTTTTTTTTGTTTTTTGTTTTTTAAAGTCCCATTTGACTAAGACAACACTGCAACACTCAACGTGTTCGTAGTCATGAAACTGTGACAAAGCAAAGGTGTTTCAGGATTATAATGTAGTCGTCTTCCCCTGGAGGCGACGGCCCTCCATCGCGTCTATCGAGGCGCATCGCCAGGAGAATGATCATCTCATCCGCACGCAAAATACGCGCATATGACGTGGAGTTGCGGATACCAGCCCGCTATACAATACAATCGCCAGGATGAATTCCCGGAAAGAACTCCGGCGTGATCACAGGGCAATATTGAGAGAGCGACTGTCGCAACCGAGTTCCGGGCACGCCCCAACCGCGGCGGTAAGACCCCTCTTTAAGGAGTAGCTGGATAGGCGTCACGGCGTCCCGCCTGACCTACCACATGACGTAGGTCCTTACCGGACACGAAAGTTTCGGGAGGTAGCTGTGTCTGATAGGGAAAGAAGAATAGCCTGGGTGTCACCACTGCGTGGATCGCCTGGAGGACACGGTGGAGCATACGGTGCAGGACTACCCGCTTGGGCAGAGCACCGCCGTGTCCTCACTACGACGATAATCGGTGACCTCTCGTGCTTAGTTGTTGGTCGAGGCCATGCTCCGGGGCGAGACAGAATGGGAAGCAGTCGCCTCCTTCTGCGAAGCAGTCATGCTAGCGAAGGAGGAGGCGGGACGCATGAGGGAGAGGACAATGTCCACCTCCAGCCCAGCCGCAGCGGTAGACGCCGATGGCGACAGACGTCGCTACACGATCTCCAGCCACTGTAGGCGCGGCCATGCGGGCGGCGAGTAAGAGTGCACGTTGTGTTCCACGTGATGTATTACCACGCTAAAAAATGTTATCGTCTGAATGTATCATGTCGAACAAAAAAACCGTCGAGGCCGTGGACAGAACACTTTGAGACATTCGCCATGATGATAGACCCATGGACAATATCACGGTAGGTACTGTTCTCTGTAAAATTCCGGCAGACACTGCCCGTTGTAAGAAGAATTGATAAGTTACGTATTCGGAGTCCCGTGAAGTATAACACTTCAGGAAAACTCTTGGCTATGTGATCGTGCGATACTAAAAAAATGACCGAACCGCTGCAATAAATGAAAACACATTAGCCGAAATTGTTGGGAATGATGTGGTTTACACATCATACAATAACGTCGTCAATTAGGGTGATGCCAGCCACTACCCACTCGAGATTTTAAATTCATCAACTGCCTGTGGTCCTCGAGCTCATAAAATAACCTTAAAGTAATTTAATGCTTCTAAGAAATCTAACTCCACCAAAATTGTGCAATGGAACGCGACTAATAGTTACTGCATTACGGTGCGTACAGACTATATAACATAACATGTTATATAACATTGTTATATAACATTTTACATGGTAACATTCTACATAGAGTTGTAGTGTTTTATAACACATGTTATATAACATGTTACATGGTCTGTACGCACCTTTACACAGAAATTTAAGCGAAGCTGAAATTCTCACCGGATGTGGCTCAGGGGAAACTGCATTGATACCGTGAATACCACTCATCTCCAACAATTTCCCTTTCCAGTTCAAACTCACACAATTCTCGGTAGCCGCTCACTTTGCGATGACCATAAATAAGTCCCAAGGATAGACCCTGAAGGAAGCTGATGTCGACCTAAGGTCCAACTGTTTTTCCCACGGCCAACTATATAACACATGCTCGCCTGTCAGTAATGCTGACCACCTTTTTATTTTAGCACCAGAGGGAAAAACTACCAATCTCGTATATAAAGTGTTGTGTCTGGAAGTTTTCATTTCATTTGCTTTAAAGTTTGTTATAGATTCTATAACAAACTTTAAAGTGGGACATCAGGTACCCTCACTTTCTCAACAAATTAAAAAAGAGAATATTAGTTTAGGTGCCTTAAAACCAAATACAATGCGGACGAAGTCGCGGGCAACAGCTAGTAATATTATAATCTGACAATATGACCTAGTGACCTTGACTGCGCGCTCAGACGGATATTATGTTGATAACGTGATCATCATATTATTGACTTGATCGTTAATCGAGTTCAACATTTTGTTATGTGATTCATGCGTCAGTAAATTCTGGATTTTATGTAAGATGTTGATATTCCAGGAACTCCACAGTTTCTATGCACAAGCTACAATCCTTAGGTACTTCCTATTTTATAAATGCTAAAGTAAGTTTGTTTGTTATTGAGACTCATTTAGACAATGCAAGACCAAGAACTTGCGTGTAAGTTTGACTTAAGGTACATTACGATACTTTTTGATGAAATGAATTCAGTGTTCATCAATAGCAAGAGTTCCGCAGTGTTCCGCAATGAAATACAATTCGCATGCAACTTCTTGCATTTCTTGAGATTTTACTTTTTCACGCCAAAACTACGAAAACTAAAAATATCTTTTTTTTTGCATTTTTATAGCAATATGACAAAAAAGCGCACAACCCACATGATGAAAAACAGTCACCCGCCGCCTATGGACGGCTGTTACACCAAAGAGATATAAAGCCAGTAACGCCAGCACGTTGCCGACTCTGCAAAAACTTTTAGACGCCTTTTGAAGAGCCCCATGTTGTAGTTCATTGGGAAAAACTCGGAAGTGAGTTCATTCCAACAGCCTGATCGTTCGCATATACTTACGTTGTCAGGCGTACAGAAACGAACAAAGAGTAACTTGAAAAAAAGTTCTGTACCCGAAAAAACTAAACCCCATGTCGCTGGATTAGTTATCAATATGGCGAGCCAAGTAAAAACCACATCTTTTTTCAAGTACCTACATAGATTTGAAAATAAAGGAAGTTCGGAGAAGTCACGTAGGTACAGGCTGACAGACACCTTAAAAATACAAATTGAATTTTGGTGAATGAAAGTCTACTCGCAACATAATTGGGGGATTTCTAAAAAGAGCTACATAGTCGAAAATCGTATCTTATAGCTGCTATTAATCGGAAGAGAATATGGTATTCCTTATTGTCTGGACCCAATGCATGGGAACTTCGAGTAGGTATACCGTACTGCTAATAGTTCTGTATTGCGTTATCGCTTTTGGCTCTGTGCGTGTTACTTTCTGAACACAGCAACAAATCCGTCAATTCTGTACTTCATAGTTCTATGTAAAAGATTAATTATTATTATTCCTTGGTTTTTCCTGGTACGAGTAGTTTGCGGTTAGCTTGTAATTGAATCCATATAAAGTCTATTTTTAACTTCCCCGCACAACTTCATACAAAATAATGATCTTCTTTTGTTTTATATTGCCTTGTTACAATTGGACTCAGACATAATATGACAATGGCTTCCCAAATTTTTATGTTTCTACAAGGGATTTCAACAAAATTGACTTATAAAATATGCTTCTTGGTCATTTGCGCCAACCACTTTCATCGTCCTTTTCGCTCATATAGGACAATTGGTCGTCACCAATTGTCCTCAAACTGAAAGGATTTATTTACATTTTCTCGGATGTACCGATGATGTTGTGAACGTAGTAATTTAAATTACAGTCTTTTGTTAATTTGTTAAGTTTCTCATTAACTGAACTGTAATGTGCTATTTGAGAAATAAATGTCTTTAAACCGATTTATTTCGATTTGTCAAAAAACTAAACTGTAGCATTTTGCTACAGTCCCAGTCATAAAGGCTAAGTAATGAAGGTTTAAAGTACTGTACTTGCCCATTCCGACGTAGATCTCAATGGAGAAGCATTATTTGCCTCTTCGCTTCCAATTAGTCTGGGGAAGAAAGGGCTACAAAGGAAACTCCATGGACACTCTTTTCTCGTTAATCCATGTTATAATTTTGGTTACACCATCCATGTTGTCGTCATCTGATTTGTCAAATGAGTTAAGACAAAAAGTTAGTCAACAAACTTTAATCCCCTCGAAAATCCAGTTTCCGTGTCGACATTATAATCTCATCCGCTTAATAAAATATAATACATTAACGTCAAGTGAATGGTGCGCTCAGCAGTAAGACCTTGATCAAATTGGCTTAGCAAGGATTTATGAACCCCGTATAAAGTGGCGTAGTTAGGGAGGTGCGAAACGGCCCCTATAGCCCCCGGCATCGCACTTGAAGGGGCCTTACGCACAGTGAAACTTGGAAACGTGGACTTGGTTTCGTTTTATTTTTAAGTGGAAACTGAATGGCCTCGAAAAACTGATGTCACCGGTGATCAGGGTTGCCATACGTCCGGAATTTTCTGGACATGTCCGGTAATATAGTGCTTCGTCCGGAATGCGAAGGAATCCTAAGCTGCCAGGAATTTCTACAATCCAAAATAAAAACCTTAATAAATCAATAATTACATAGTAAAAAATAAAATGACAGTTTTTTGGCGCGCCCGCAAAAAAATCAATAATTTGTTTCGCTTTACACATACCTACACGATTTATCCGGAAATTTCATCCGATGTCCGGAATTTGCTCCGGAATTTCAATTTTTCGATCTGGGAACCCTACCGGTGATCATATTTGGCTTAGTGTCTCCATTACTCACGCGGGGTCTCTTGTTGCAACATGACTTATTTATGTTTAATAGAAACGATTGGTTTGGAAAAAAAAAAACCACAATAATGATCTGCAGAAAAAAGGTCCTTGATTAAAAGGGCCTCACTGATGCATATTGCCCCTCTCTATGTTAGGTCTCGGTACGCCTCTGGTGGAATTAATAAACTGCATTACTGCCTACTTCCTTTGGCAAAGGTTTGTAATCACGGCTTTGTTAGTACTTAAGGGGATTGGTCAGTAAAAATACGGTTTTTATTTTTCACTTTTCTTCGTACATATCTGGACTAAAGATCTAACAACTTGGAATATAGTTATTGACTATATGATTTAAATTCTCACAAAGTTGAAAACACGATTCAATGAAATTTTCTCGATACAAAAAAAATGCAAAGTTCGGTCTATGTTTTTTATTTTTTGAACTTTATGGAATAACTACTATCAGTTATTGAAAGGATGTTGTTTTAAATTGTAGAAAATACTAGTATCTACATTCTGTAAAGACATTTTTTCAATTAATAACAATTTTAATTCATAAAAAGACGTCAATATGTTTGGGCACATACGCCGTTTTATTCTGAGCACACATTCACTATCGTCCTCTCATCTTTTGCCTTTTAAAAGTAGTGTCATCACTTTCGTTCCTTGACGAATCAGTCAGCCAGCGTGGCTCTTACAGGTTAGACCTGCGACACTTTTTTTCAGACCGCGGCTGTCAGATTTTCGTAATAGTAAAATTGGAAATGGATAAAAAGATCGAGAAAATAAAAACGAATGATACGTAGGCTTATAGATTATTCAAAACTATGTTTCGCTGTGTTCAATGGGACGTGATTAAACGGACATGACTGTAAATAAGTCACGTAAACTTTCTATTTTAAATAACACATTATTTTCATTAATAAATCAAGAATAAAATAAACCAAACTTACTGAAAATCATCGCAGGAAATTCCTGACGACCCCTACAGAGCAAACAAGGCAAATGTTAGAATACGTATGATTCTATACATTACGAATTGTTCCTATCAATATAATAAATTACTCACAGTGATATTATAATATCAATGCTATCGTGATATCGTACTATTGTTGTCGGATGGTTCCTCTGTGTCCATCCTCCTCCCGTGTAATCTTTATGCATATAAATACCATTTCACATGAACTAATGATAAATGCACTGATTTGCAGTCAACAATTTGAGACAATATGTTACTGAAAACAACTTCTAATCGTATCAAACTGCGATATAGGATAAGAAGCACTTCACTTTTATTATTATTTATTTAGTTTCGTCACATATTTATAACAATTTCGAAGTAACAGGATTAAAATAAATTAAATGAAAACTGCTGTTGTCATTTTGAATACTTCAAAATTACTTGTCAACTACAAATAAGGCATAGCACCCACCACCCTGTTAAATATCGCCTATAGTATAATGCTGCGACTGCGATGAAAAATTGGTGGTCATTGCTGTCTCACCGCGTGTTCGGTACAAGTTGCTTCTCGCTCTATTTATTGCTTTGGAGGCAAAAAAATGATTAGCACTGGGCTCATTCTTTTGAAGCCGATAGATATCTCTCAAAGGTTTCATTTATCAGAAAAGCGATATTAAGAAATTGTCCCAAAAAAAAATGATAGGATATTAAAGAATGAAAATTCAATTATAAAGAAGTGACTGACAATAAAATTGTACTACAATAATCTGTGTACCTGTACCTCATAATATACGAGTAAAAAACTACTAAGTCCTACTAAGTCCCTTTTACGCGGCGCTAGTGTCTGTCATTACATCAAAATGCATCAAAAATTAGTACCAACACCACCCTTAGCTTTACATTCTCGAACATATAAAGATATCACGAAACTAGCTTTCTGAACGGACGTTAATAAAAGGAGTGTGTTTGGGGCTTTTTTCACCCAGGGCAGGGCGGGTACTAAAATCTAAGATGTCTTTCAATAGACCTTTACGTTCTGGGGTCACGGTATTCGTTAGTCCCGGGATCCCGGTAGGCCCTCTAAGGAGGAGCCATTATGCACTATACACTCTTTCAGGCGCGCGTGGAACACAACTCATATACCTATGCTCGTGCGCGTGTGTGTTTGAGGCTTTAGATAATTGGGAATTGTCACTTTCGCAAAGTGTGCCAATTTTATTAATTTTCTACCAAATAGTAGTTTTTTTCGTTATCTCGGGACGTCAAAATGTCTCAAAGTGTTATAAAATAAATTTAAGACTGTGAATGATAAAAATATTTACAAAATATTTATCCACATCAATAAGTAGGTATTTCTATCATTTTCTTTAGTAAATGTTTCAATATCCTTATATCAAAATATTTCTACTAAAGTAATACATGTATTTTGCGTAAAGGGAACACTTTATGAAATGTCGAAGTTGACGAAATGAAATACATAAAACTTTGGATTGCGTTAATTTCGCGATACTGGCGCCTGCTGGTGGCGGTGCGTGGCAACTTTTCCGACTCATCAAACGACGCTTTCGCTGTGCCACACGGCCTTAAGTTGACAAGATAAGAGATAGTTAAGTACTTGTGGAACTTTATACAACATAGTTTACGGATTAAGGGACAAAGAAGTTTTCTCTAAGATTAAAATAACAAGTTACCCGTTCACATAAGTTTATAGTTTTAAATTCAACTTGTAGTTTGAAATATACATACACCTACACTATACAATAAACAGTTCTTTTATTCCAATGTATTGCCAGCATTTTCAATAGCACCATAGTCTATGCAAATTATATCAAAACTGTTGCAAAAATTAATACAATAATAATTATCATCATATAAAATTTGACTGGCCTGTTGGTCTAGTGGTTAGTGACCCTGACTGCTATGCCGGAGGTCGTGGGTTCGATTCCCACCCAGGACAAATGTTTGTGTGATGAGCACGATCATTTGTTCTGTGTCTGGGTGTAATTTATCTATAATATGTATGTATTTAGAAATATTATATGAGTATGTTTATCAGTTGTCTAGTACCCATAACACAAGCTCTGCTTAGCTTGGGACTAGATGGCGTTGTGTGATAGTTGTGGAATATTATTATATTATTATATTATATTATTTTTCCATTCGGAGGACATTGACAAGCATAGCTTGCTCTAAGCATCTTCACTGCTTTTATGCCCTGCATTAACCAAATAAGGGACCTAACTATAATGATGCCATCTACAATAAGCTTTTTTTTTACGTGATAAAATCATCAAATGAGTCCTCCCACTCCGGGCAGGGCGGGAGGGACTGTACGACTCGTACTGACTAAAATCTACGGTGTCCTTCAATAGCCCTTTATATTCCGGGGTCACGGTAATGAGATAAGTCCCGCGACCCCGGCAGGCTTTGGCCCTGTAGAGGGGGCCCCGTCATTATGCTTGACGCTCTTTGAGGCGCGCGCATGGTCCATGGTTGGACAGCGAGTTGCCCTTTACTCGCCGCCCGCATGCCCGATCTACAAATATAAGCTTTGACCGACTTTACCGACTGGTCTGGTTTACTCAATAAAAGTTTGTTACGCTGCTCAGTTCCAGCAAGGTTTCCTTCAAATTTACTGTTCCACCTTCGCTTCAGGCCTCAATTGGCCATAGCGTGATGTTATATAGCCTATTACTTTCCTCGATAAATGACTATCCAACACAAAAATAATATTTGAACTCGAAGTCGAACCAGTAGCTTCTAAGATTAGCGCGTTCAACAAATTCTTCAGCTTTATAACATATAAAATATGTATCATTTATTTTAATATTTCACGTTGAATATTGAGAAATTCTTCACATGAAGTACAAATTAGTTGATAGATAAGTACGTATATACACTAAAACAATGACTACATTGTTCTAATGATCTAATTGTTCCGGGCCGGTGACCGGCCGCTAATTTCATTTTGCCAAACCATAATGGACAGAGGAAGTTGAAAATTATCAGTTTAGTCATCTATGTAGTTGTGTTTTGTTTTAATTGTTCATGATAATTATGACGTAACTGTTCGGTTAAACCGGAACGGACGGATAGCGGACATCATGCAGACACTGACTGATAGGTACTTCAAACTTCAACGTTTTTTCCCATTGAGTTAAGGCAGGTTGGGTTGGTTTTAGGACATGCCTTAGATATACGAGTAGCTATGGATCCGTAGGACACGGTGGAGCATACGGTGGGTGGACGTCTGCCTCGTCCCCCCCGTGTTGGAGATGACCGGCGGCGGCGGCCTCTCCCGTCCGGCATTGGTCGAGGCCATGCTGCGGGGCGAGGGGAAATGGGAAGTAGTCACCTCTTTCTGTGTAGCAGTAGAAGGAGGCGGAACGCGTGATGTAGATAAATAGCATCCACCTCACTACCTCAGGGAGAGATGCACAGGGCGTCAAACGTTGTTGCCAAGATTCCGGTCACCGAATACTATGATAAAAAATTTACTATAAGTTTTTTTGAAGTGAAAACTTCTTTAGCGGCGTTGTACACTTTTTCTGTAATGGGTAAAAAATTTAAAACTCGCGTCAGGGTCACGTGACCCTGATCGAAAATGAGTAAGACGTCATTCAAATTAGTTAATTTCATATCTGTACTACTCCAGTTTTAAAATAAAACATAGTAACAAAAAAGTTTTCACTTCTACCGGCACTCCTGGAGTGCAACCTTTTTTGAAGTGAAAACTTCTTTAGCGGCGTTGTACACTTTTTCTGTAATGGGTAAAAAATTTAAAACTCGCGTCAGGGTCACGTGACCGTCAGGGTCACGTGACCGTCAGGGTCACGTGACCCTGATCGAAAATGAGTAAGACGTCATTCAAATTAAAAATAAAACATAGTAACAAAAAAGTTTTCACTTCTACCGGCACTCCTGGAGTGCAACCTTTTTTTTTTTTTTTTTTGGTTTTGTTATTTGTAATTTAATTTCTTTTCATTCTAAAATAATATGTACACAAGTAACTAAAACTAGATATATAAATAAATAAAACTAAAATTATATTTACAACTAAACTAAAACTAAAACCAAATACCTTAGTAAAAAAAAAATAAAAATAAAACAAAAACACTAAAAGTTATATTGACTGAACCAAGTCGAAATTCTTTCTTCGTCATCGTATTTAGTCTGCTCACGCTCTCTATTCATGTCTCCTTTTTAATCGATTTCAAAAAGGAGGAGGTTCTTTAATCTTCAGTCTTTGTTTTTATGTGCTAACCTCAAATATTTTGTTTTTCTTCCTACAGAATCAGTTCCCCGGACCATGCGCGCATAAGCGGCGCGCACACTCGCGATACCGGAAGTAGCGCAGCAGCGCGCGCGCGACATGCTCGGGGTACTTCCGGCGCGGTGGGTCGCGCGCCTACAACATGGCGGTGTTATCAACCAGTTCCTCATGGCCACCATGGGTGAGTTACATTGTAGTTTTAAATAGATCTTTAAGGTAGAAGTTTAAAGACAGAAGTTTCGGAAGCAATCAGCAAGGTTTATTTGATAAGTAATAAAAAAAAACTTAAATGGTGTCCTAACATTAAAAAAAGCCTGAAAGCAAACTGAATCTTTCTTAAAAAAAAATGTCCCTCCAAACATTTACCGTCTTACCACAAGAAAAATAAACACTTGTCTAAAAAAACTGTCAACGTCAAAACGACATTTTACGTTGATATAAGGGTCGTTTTGCAGTTACACTTTTTTTAGACAATCGATCAACAGATGTTTATCTTTTTGTGGTAAGGCGGCTAATATCAGCTGTTTAAAAAATAAATTCATTTTTTATGTTTAATGAACAAATCTCCAAAAAACATTCTTAAAACAACTTACTTAACAATAATAATTATAATAAAACTGAAAAGGACTAAAATTAAACTAATATACAATAAGAAAATAAAAAAGTTGGAGGCTGTCAAAGAATTCATCCACATCGATGGAAAAGTTCCCAAAACGCTGGCAGCATTGCCACGTTAGATGTCATAATGCTGATTCTTTGACCAGAAAAAGGCCAGGCTTCTGGCCTTTTAAATCTTTTTAATTGAAATAAGTCAGGAGCCAAAAAAACAAAATATTTTGATAAATCTGAAACCATAAAAAAGTTAGACATCTGTTGAACACTTGTCTTGTCTAAAAAAACTGTCTTCGTCAAAAGGACATTTCACGTTGATATAAAATGTTTTACAGTAACTGTAAAACATTTTATATGACATTTGATACTTCTATCTTTAAGTGGTAGGGCGGTAAATGTTTAACGCGTTTTCAATCTGTATAACTTACTGCTACGATTTACAAACTTAAATACCTAGAAATACATAAAGTAGCATTGTACAATGTACCTACATAAATATGATCAGCTGTATTGACATAGGCTCGGCAATAACAATCGACATTCACCTTAGTCCGCACATTCTGTCAATATGTAGTTAATAGAAACTGCATTGTCACGTCTGATGCGATTGTTGATATCGAGAAACGGTTTTCTGTTGCAGTATTCAAAATAAAACATTTTTTTTTTGTTTTTGTTAGCTATTTTTATTAATGCTTTGAAAAATTATAACTGAAAATTATTTAATTATGTAAGCAGTGTTAAATGTCAATTGCTAAATTGTTTGTTTTTTTTTGCAAATTAAAGAATCTCACATAGCGACGCCGCCATACCTACCCATATCTAAATAAAATATAGGACATCCAACTCCTTTTAATTAGCTAATAGCTACACTTCTCACAGTTTTACTTTCATTATATAAAATATCTTATACAGGGTATAATTATATCACAAAAAAAGATAAATATGGAAACTTGTTTTTAATCTTGGAAAAATCATTAAATTGGTCCTCTTGCCCAGGGTGGAACTTTCAGACTCGTACTGACTAAAATCCACGGTGGTCCTTCAATAGCCCTAGCCTTTACTGGGTCACGGTGTACTTTGGTATCCACTCTAATATGTTACAAGCAGCTTATAGATACAAGATAATAATGATCTATTCTATCATTCTATCTTCAATGGAAAAGAGTATTACTTAAATTGGCTCTGTAGTTCTCGAGATAAGATCACAAAAACAAACTTTCTCTTTTTCCTATGATTACACAAGGGATTTGCAATGCATGTGTTGTTTTGCAAGGTTATTAAAATATGCTACGCACTATTCGTACTTTAAACTCTTTACCATCTTACCATAAAAAAGTTAAACATCTGTTGAACACTTGTCAAAAAAAAACTGCAAAACGCCATTTGACGTTGATTTAAGAGTCGTTTTCCAGTTACACTTTTTTAGACAAGTGTTCAACAGAGATTTAACATTTTGTAGTAGGTAAGACAGTTAAAGATTGAGTTAAATACAGCGGTTTTAATAGGTCAATTTTACACTAGATAAAAGAAATGGCAGAGTTAAAATATTACCACAAACTTAAGGTTCTATTGTGTTGAATAACCCACACGAGGTTCGGAGATTTTTAAAAGTCGGGTTTTCACATTTTCCAAGTAACTCGGTTAGCCTGCCCCATATTCTACTTGGTCACGAAAACTCATCTGTTAAAATAGTTAATTAATTTACTGACAATTTTTTTGCATCTAGAAACATTTTTGCAGAAGAGTTTCTCACGAGCATTAAAGATCGTTGAAAGCTCATTCAATAGATCACCTATTTAAGGAAGTTGTTCATTATGTCGATGAGAAATCGAATTATGGGCATGGCTTGTAACCTTATAGAAGTCAACAAGCATCTTACACGCTTACTGACATTTCCTTGATAATATATTCAGTTGAATAAACTCATGGACCCTGAACATAGACCAATAGAGGCCTCATCTCAAGATTTCCGTAGGTATTTTATTTATAGCGTACTTGAAGTATTTACTGCGTTTATTGTGAGGAAAAATGAAAAACCGCCTATAGTGTTCGAAGGAGGAATTATTTTTTTCCAAAAAATTAACGTCAATGTTCCTGTTTACTTTACGTCAACAAAACGCGAAAAGTCATGATCTGATTGCTTTTTTTTATCGTGGTAAAATCATCAAATGAGTCCTCCCGCAGGGCAGGAGGGACTGTCAGACTTGTACTGACTAAAATCCACGTCACGATCTGAACGCTACGGTAAACAATAATAAAATTGTAAAAGTAATTAAATTATGACGCAACAGTAATCAAATGTGACGTAATTGTGACAGAATGACGTTGACGTCTGACATTTGACATTTCAGCTGAATTTGCGATAATGATTAATTTGCAGTAATGACAGATAAGAAGATGATGCACGCGCTATGATTCTAATTAAATTACTTAATGTTGAGAAAAAATATCTTGACCTCATTACAATCTTACTTTATTAAAATAAAATTGAAGACTTTTGCGATTGAACGCGGTAATCTTAGGAACTACTGGTTTGAACTGGAAAATTATTTTTTGTGTTGATTGTAGTTGTGCGATCAGCTAGTTTTTATTAGTTTTAAAACTTTTTGGAGAGCAATTAGGTATTGACCAGACATCTAAAAATCTCGTTCTTAAAAAACTTTTTTGCTGTCATCAATCCCATTTCTCTAAAGAGACCTACCCACCCCTTTTTATGTTAGTGGTTGCACTTACTTTAATTGGTTTTAGATACTAATGAAACATTTATTAAGAGACCCTTTGAGATCTCATATAATTATTATCACTCTATAAACCATGTGATTCTAACCATTTTTCAAGTCATTCATTGCTACAAAACCGCAATAGAAATAGTTTCAGAAATTATAATGACTTTCAAACCTCAATAACAGGCGATATTTTATGACTAAAATGGCGAAACAGTCACATTTACAGTCAACGAGAATGTCAAAATATCAGACTGACATAAGCTGTCGAAAAGTTTACTCAAATCCTGTCAAAAATTGTTGAAAAAAGACGCCAAGAAAGTTCTTGTCATTCTAGGTCTTCTATAAATAACGTGTAATTACGAGTCATTTCGAAACCGATTGTCAATTGTTCAAACCCTCTTTCCTTCTAATATGCTAACGCAATACTTAGATATTCAAACAATAATTACCTCTCACATCCCACCAGTACCTACGCAAAGTTTCGCAAAACCTGCGCATACGCATGACTCAGTGCCGTTCTCGAAAGCTCTCGAACTGGTTCCAACAGGGCATGGTGACATCCACGAGGTTATGCAAGTTCAACCAGGCTGGGGAATTACTATCTAACTGTCGCAAATGTAAATCTGCCATCAGACTCGTACTGACTGAAATCCACGGTGTTCCTTCAATAGCGCTTTACGATCCAAGGTCACGGTTACCTTTAGACAATCCCGCGACCCCGGAACTCTTATAACCCTGAGTTGATTTTAAGTTTGATGACATAGACAGTTGTTTAAGCATGAGTAATGAAAATAGTGATGTGCAACCTTAACTATTTTGACGACACTAAAAGTTCGAAATAAACTGCCAATAAAACTCTTTACGATGTTCTGTTAGCTTTAAGACATTTCCTTATTGTTGTTAGACGTAACTTTCTGACCCCATAACCCCAGCTTTAAGGTTAACAATGTGTAAACAAAGCGTTTGTCTGTTAAACAATCTGTTCTCGTCAAGTTACGACTTATAACCCGTATTCGTGGAAGTTATCTTACTATTGTATATACAGGTTGTTTACCTGTACGACTTATCTGATTCTTTTGTTTTAATGTGATATATATTTTTTTCCTTTCTCTGACCGCCAACATATTCTTATTATGTTTCCCAAAATGGCTTCCTTTTTCAAGTTAGTCACACAATATGACCTGCGGCAAATTCGTGGTACTACTTTAAAAAAAATGCAATTTGGTGTAAAGAAATAGACACTAGCGCCGCCTCAAAAGAACTTCAATGGGGATTGTCTTAATTTTTTAAACATTCGATTTTATTTTATTTTCTGCAAATATAGAGCATTTTGAGAAACTAATTTGAATATTTTAATGATTGGCTCAATAGTTTTTTTATTTTTAATATTTCAATTTTTGAGGTAGGTGACGTCACCATTGGCCTAAAAGTTGTGCCTCTGCCTTACTAGAGCAAAATTAAAAAACTGTCAACACAACGTCAACTGTCTAAACGTCACTTACATACCGCTAGGTTATTATTTACAAAACAAAATTACTCCTAGATGAACATACAAAGGAATCTAAGGCTTCTGAAATACTAACATCAAAGTGATCTTCGCAACAGTACATTGTATAAACCTTGCAACATTCCACGCCGTCATCACGACACCACTTTTCTCGCAAATCTTCTTTAGTACGAACAAAATGTTGTTTGGATTATTATTAGTATTATTGTTGCAAGTTGGGACAAAGCACTTCCTGTATTCTATTTTACTTGTAGTTTATGTTATATTGCCGATGCCGATTTAACAGATTTAACCGAGATAATGAAGCAATTTGCAGTTACAATAAAAACTTGTTTGTTTACATCTTTGACATTTACAAATTGACACTTGAGAAAATCAGGGATGTCAGACGGCCACTGTGATGTACCAATATGAAATATTGGTACATAAATGTGTCGAAAATCAAATACGAATGAAAAATCTTTTTTTTTCTTTTACTGTTAATAGAGGGCAGTAAACACTAAACACGCAGTTTTACCAACCGTATAGTGGATAAATACTAACAACCGACTGCGATTTTTGTCCGTGCTATATTTGAATTCATGTTCAGAAAAAAAGATTTTTTAGTAAGCAATACTCGATTGTAATATGGATGTCAAACTTGGAGCATTACTAAACAAAATATGCGAAATCTAGAGACCTGTCAACATAGCATGGAGCGTAGCATGCTCAACGACAAGTTAAAAGACAAAATCAAACTAGAGACATTACGAAACCAAACTGACCAGACTGGCCTGTTGGTCTAGTGGTTAGTGACCCTGACTGCTATGCCGGAGGTCGTGGGTTCGATTCCCACCCAGGACAAATGTTTGTGTGATGAGCACGATCATTTGTTCTGTGTCTGGGTGTAATTTATCTATAAATGTATGTATTTAGAAATATATAAGTATGTTTATCAGTTGTCTAGTACCCATAACACAAGCTCTGCTTAGCTTGGGACTAGATGGCGTTGTGTGATAGTTGTGGAATATTATCATTATAAAAAAAAAAAAAAACTAAAGTCAACGAAATCACATATTGCATAAGGAAATTGAAATGGAGATGGGCAGGTCATATGTTGAGGAGTACTAATAATAAATGGGCTAAGGACGTAACCAAATAGTGTCCAAGATATAACAAAAGAAAGAAAGGAAGGCAACGCCTAAGATGGGAAGACGACTTTCGAAAGATGGCTGGTGCTACTTGGAGGAGGATGACCCATAATCGGAAGGAGTGGCAAGCTACAGGGGAGGCCTTTGCGACATCGCAAGACAATCTCAATATCGGTGTCTAATAATACATATATAGATATATAAAAGAGAGGGAAAAAAAATGAAAACTTTTAATATTTTTGTTTTATAAGATTGTTAAATAAAGGCTATTAATAATAATAATACTCGATTGCACCCTAAAATTTGTCGTTTATTCTGTATTGTTGGTCAACGTCCAATCTTGGTTTTTTTTTCTCGAGTAATAATCTTGGTACATGGTACGTGACACTGAAAACTGGTATGTATACCAAGAAATTGGTACTTATGCCTGACATCCCTGGAAAATACTTGTCACTTATTTTTTAGGGTTCCGTAGCCAATGGCAGAAAACGGAACCCTTATAGATTCGTCATGTCTGTCTGTCTGTCTGTTCGTCTGTATGTCACAGCCACTTTTTGTCGAAATTACAAGAGATAGCTCTTATAATTTCGACAAAAAGTTGAAACTGTAAGTAGATGTATTATGTGAACCGCGTTAGGACTTTCACACAAAAATAAAACCAAAACCAATTTTGGGGGTACCTCCCATACTTAAAATTGAAACTCAAAATATTTTTTTTTCGCCTTATCCATTCGTGTGGGATATCTATGAATTTTTTTTTTTTTTTTTTTTAGCGTGGTAAAATCATCAAATGAGTCCTCCAACCCCGGGCAGGGCGGGAGGGACTGTCAGACTTCTACTGACTAAAATCCACGGTGTCCTTCAATAGCCCTTTCTGTTCCGGGGTCACGGTAAGGAAATAATCCCGCGACCCCGGCAGGCTTTGGCCCTCTGAGAGGGGGGCCCCGTCATTATGCTGACGCTCTTTGAGGCGCGCGTGGGACACAACGCGCCGTCGACCCGGGCATGGTCCTTGGTCGGGCAGCGAGTTGCCCTTTACTCGCCGCCCGCATGCCCGCGCCTACGGTGGCCGGAGATCATCAAGCGACGTCCGTCGCCGTGGGCGTCTACCACCGCGGGTGGGGCGGAGGGAGGACGCTGTCCTCTCTCGCTCGCGGCCCGCCTCCTCCTTTGCGAGCATTACTGCTTCGCAGAAGGAGGCGACCGCTTCCCACTCCGTCTCGCCCCGCAGCATGGCCGCGACCAATGCTGGGCGCGAGAGGTCTCCGCCTATCGCAGCCGTGAGGACACGTCGGTGCTCTGCCCAAGCTGGGCAGTCTTGCACCGTATGCTCCACCGTGTCCTCCGGGCGATCTTCGCAGTGGTGACACCCAGGCGTCTCCTCCTTTCGCATCAGACACAGGTACCTCCCGAAACTTCCGTGTCCGGTGAGGACCTGCGTCAAGCGGTAGGTCAGGACGCCATGACTTCTCTCCAGCCACTCCTCAAAGAGGGGTCTTACCGCCGCAATTGCGGCGTGCCCGATCTATGAATAGGTCTTGAAAAATTATATTGAGGTAATACTATTATTCTGTGATTGAGGTTACAAACATAATTTTTTCTAAACTAAACAGTTTGCTCGAGAGACACTTCCAAAGTGGTAAAATGACTTCTAAATTATAACCCCCCCCTCTATAACTTCTAAATTATGAGAATGATAAAATATTTGATGTGCATTACCATGCAAACTTCAATTGAAAATTGTTTTGAACGAGATCGAGTTATTCGTTTTTTTTTTTTAATAAATCGTAAACCGCAATTTACCTTGCAAAGTTACAACCAACTACAAGAACTTTACTTGCTGCTACGGAACCCTTTATGGGCGAGTCCAACTCGCACTTGGCCGGTTTTATATTTTTTATATTTTCTGTTTTCTGAGGCAAAGATACAAAACTGTATACAGCCAAAGGTTTGAAGAAGGTGTTAAACATTTGAAGGGCAAGGAAGGTCAAACGTATTTTATTAAAAATATCAATGAAATATGAATATTTTTCATTTTTAATTAGTACATAATGATCAGTAACGCTATTCCTCGAAATGGTTTTTCAATTACAGCATATTAAAAAAAATGAACAATGCCCATTCAAGGCGGTATGATTCGATCGCAAATTTGATTTTGACGCGTTAGTTACGTTCGAACATCTGTCTGTACCCGAGTCTTCGTTCACGGACTTAGAAAGTAGGCCTTCTAAATCTGGTACTGGACTGGTACTGGACTGGTAGGTATAAACTTTACGGTAGGTATAAATTAGCCAAAGGTTTTTGTTTTTTTTTTTAATTTTGATTATTGTGAATTCGACCCATTTTTTTCCGCACGAGGATAGCAGAACAATTAAATTATAAAATCCAGCACAAAACTACCGAAAACGAGGACACAATGTGGAATCTGAACAGAAAGTACTAGAAGAACTGAGGATCAAAACTTTTTTTCGTGCGGTTACAATTTTGTGGCGAACTTACAAGAACCCCTTGTGCCATCGGTGTGCCTTTTAAATTGGCTTTCAATGCAAGAACAGCATAAAACTAACTTTCTCGTTTTAATCTATACTAATATTATAAAGCTGAAGAGTTTGTTTGTTTGTTTGTTTGTTTGTTTGTTTGTTTGTTTGTTTGTTTGTTTGTTTGTTTGTTTGCGCTAATCTCAGGAACGACTGGTTGGAATTGAAAAATTCTTTTTGTGTTGGATAGTCCATTTATCGAGGAAGGTTATAGGCTATATAACATCACGCTATCACCAAAAGGAGCGGAGCAGCAATGAGAAATGTTTCAAAATCGGGAAAATGTATTCCTTTTCGAGAGCTTTCGTTGCGTGCGCTGCGTAAACGGTTAAAGATGCGCAAAAATTATGTACTACGGAATTATTCCTCATAAAAAGTTCTAAAATAAAGTCCGCGAGAGCATATATCTATCTTTTAAGATTAAGTCACTATAACCTTTTTTATGGAAATCAAATTTGTTTTAAAGTAATGCATTATTTGCGAAGGTATTTTCATTAATATGATATTAATCCTTATCAAAATAAATACGTTAATCATCACAAGCATTTAATTTTGAACAAAATTGCCCTTGACATCGTTTGATTTCAATGAATATCTTAGGAGATATCATAGTTTCAAAATAATGTCACAACAAAATTATTACTGCCTGGGCAATACTGAGCATAATTATCATAATTGCGCGTGAGGGAAAGTGCACCCTCTACCTCTCACCCGAGCCACCGCTGAAGACGCCCGGCGTCGGAAATAGTGGGTCGTATTCCAGCCGCTTATGCACGGGGAGTAATGGGTGGCTTGCCGTCCGACGGCATGTATTTATAAAGAAGCACTGGCCAATCCCCGCTGCATAGACAAGTCGAGGTGCGGCGGGAAGAGCTCCGGCGCCATCTCACACTAGTCGAGGCCATGCTGCGGGGCGAGACGGAATGGGAAGCGGTCGCCTCCTTCTGCGAAGCAGTAATGCTAGCAAAGGAGGAGGTGGAACGCGTGAGGGAGAGGACAGCGGCCACCTCACGACGCAGCCGCCGCGGGAGACGCCCACGGCAACCGACGTCGCAAGACGATCTCCGGCCACCGTAGTAGGCGCGGGCATGCGGGCGGCGAGTAATGGGTGACTCGCCGTCCGATCATGGACCATGCCCGGGTCGACGGCGCGTTGTGTTCCACGTCCGACAGTCCCTCCTGTCCCGCCCTGGGCGGGAGGACTCATTTGATGATTTTGCCACGATAAAAAAAGGGGGCGGTATGGAGGGAGCGACTATCGAAACCGAGGTTCGGGCACGCCTCAATCGCAGCGGTAAGACCTCTCTTTGAGGAATGCTGGAAGGTGTCACGGCGTCCTGACCAACCACCTGACGCAGATCCTCACTGGACATGGAAGTTTTGGGAGGTACCTGTGTCGGATGGGGAAGGAAGAAACGTGTGGGTGTCACCACTACAAGGATCGTCCAGAGGACACGGTAGAGCATACGGTGCAAAATGACCCCGCTTGGGCAGAGCATCGCACATGTCCTCACAACGGTGATAGGCGGCGACCTCTCGCGCTCGGCATTGGTTGACGTGAAATAGAGTGGAAACCGCTCGCCTCCTTCTGCGAAACAGTCATGCCAGCGAAGGAGGAGGCGGGACGCGTGAGGGACAGCGTTCACCTCACGACCCCCACCCAGCCGCCGTGGTAGACGCCCACGGTGACGGACGTCGCAGGACGATCTCTGGCCAACAGGCGTGGGCATTCGGGCGACGAGTAATGGGCGACTCGCTGTCCGATCATGGACCATGCCCGGGTCGACGACAACGTTGTGTTCCACGCGCGCCTCAAAGAGCGTCAGCACAATGACGGGGGCCAAACCCCTTAGAGGGTCAAAGCCAGCCAGGGTCGTAGGACTTACGAGCTACCGTGACCCCGGAACGTAAAGAGCTATTGAAGGACGCCGTGGATTTTAGTCAATACAAGTCTGACAGTCCCTCTTGCCCAGCCCTGGGTGAGAAGACTAATTTGACGATTTTATGACGCTAAAAAAAAGCATAAAGAAAATGATTTGTATCGGTATCCTCCAACAGCGCTTCGCATTATAAAATACATTGTTAAGTTCCGACATCCACGCGAACGAAGTCGCGGGCACAGCTAGTTAATGATAAGGTACCAATCATCTTACTCAACTTATCAACAGAGAATAGATAACCATGATCTTCTTGAACGCTAGTCTAAAGATACGCGCACACTGTCTGTACAGCGAAATCAGACACTGAATAATCCCAAATGATTCAATCACCAACATCGGAATGAATTATGACCTCATATCTTTCAATAAGGGAAAAATGTTTTAAGAAAAACCACAAAGATTTATTAGAGTTTCGATATTACTTTAACACGTTGTAGAACTTGTACAGAATCCACCTTAAATATACCCTTTTTTGAAGAGATTGTCAAGTTTTTAATTAATTAAAGACAAGTTACTGACTAAACCCCATCTTGTTCCTTCACATGCCCTTTGCGTTACATAGGAGCAGGATAGCAAAATCGAGTAAAATGAGGTCAAATAGGTGTCAAGAAGTACCAGAAAAAAGGTATACTGGGCTGCAGAAGTGTAAGTCGAGAATGACGCCCCGTCTACCGTATCCGCATTTAACATAATTCAAACGTTCAAGAAAAAAAAAACACCAAGGCAACCATGTTTACTAGCGTACCTACTTACTTTTGAATGTCATAAATAATCCTGCTGTTATTCACTCACATGATATTGTGTGAAATACAGGAAGGTAATTTATAACAGGAAATACTCAAAGTATCTTATGGTTTAGATTACCTTGAACTAAAAAAATATGTTTGTCCTTCAGCAAACAGAAGCATCATGTTTAATTTGAACTGAAGAAAAATTGAGTGAAACACCAATGAAATGTTTGTTACGCTATAGAAACCTTGCTCCAGAAATTAATGTTTGTCCTTGTAAAAAATTAAAGAAACTCAAATAATTTCTGCGTTTTTAAACTAAGAAGATGTTCCAAAATCATTTTTTTATTGTCGTCCGTCGTTAACCTTATTTTGAGAACAAAATTATCCTCCGTTTTATATGTAGAAGGATAATATGATCATATTGTTTTTGATATCATCGTTATACCTCCCTACTCGGAAAATTTGTTTACAAACTAAGCATAATGTTTATGATAGGAACATTATTTTCCTTTTAGATGCTCTATCAATGATATTTAAAAATATCGTAATAGTTACATTTCGTAAAAATAATTTAAGAAAGCGAGAGCAGAAGCTGCATCTAAATAAATTATTGAAAAATATTGTATTTTAACAAAAAATTTAACAAGATACTCGAATGTGAATCTTTGTGAACTGGGGAATCAGGATTCAATTCCAAAACATGTGTGCGATCCCTCTTATATCTATTTTGTCTTATCAAAATTTAAACCGATGTAGGTACCATTGAAGTTGCCAACTTCTTTATAACTTAACTTTTTTCAAATCCATAAGATTTTAAGAAAATCTGAGGGAATCAGCATTGCCATCCACTGTGGCAAAGCTGCTACCATTCTGGACACTTATAATGCCGTTGACACCGATGTGGATGAGTTTCTTGACGCCTTTTCTTAGTTTCAAATTAAAAAATAACGTTTAAAATCTGAGTATGTCCATGTCGCAGTGAGATAGATAAAGCCGTAATATAGTTATATCCCTAGAGATATAACTATATACCGTAACATAGTTATATTACTAGATTAAGTTTAGTGAAATAGCTTTCGGAGTGTGCGGCGCAGGCGGGGCGCGCGCAATGTTGACGGAGCACCGCTTCGCGGTGCTCCTACTTCTGGGTGGTTTAAAGAATCGTTTTGCCAGAAAATGTCGACGGAGCACCGCTTCACGGTGCTCCTATGGATGGCGGGGTCTTCCAGACCCCGCCATCCCCTTCTAACCTAACCTGTCCGAGTCGGGGTGCCCCGTGGTACGAAACGGGGACTGACAAATAAAAAATGTCGTAGAAATGATTGGGGGCACCCCGACTCGGACAGGTTAGGTTAGAAGGGGATGGCGGGGTCTGGAAGACCCCGCCATCCCCTTCGTGGTTATTTTTTTTTAACCACCCAGAAGTAGGAGCACCGCGAAGCGGTGCTCCGTCGACATTTTCTGCGGCCGACTGACTGCGGCGCACACTCCGAAAGCTATTTCACTAAACTTAATCTAGTAATATAAGTATATCACTAAACTTAATCTAGTAATATAACTATGTTACGGTATATAATTATATCCCTAGGGATATAACTATATTACGGCTTTATCTATCTCACTGCGACATCCATATTCTCACACAAATTAGGTACACATTTTATTCCTTTTGACAAATTATATTGCAAAGTGCGTCCCTACCATAACAGTCAGCTGTAAGAGTCATTAACACAAGATAAAATCAGATTGGAAGCCGCCATGAATATGATCAGCCTTGCTAGGACTCGATAGAACCGGTCGTCTTGATTTGCAACAACTCATCTCTATAAGTATACTTGACAGTGTTTATTATTGATTGAGAGATCGTTATTTTTTGTGGGAACTGGTGATCACGTTGTCAACCTATAGAATGGAAGAAAATTATAATGCAATTACGTGGTTGTGTATTTTTTCCACTATGTTCTCCATGTTGCATGCCTGCTGTATATGTATATTAGAACTTCGATGTTTTAAGATGCCAACCGTTATATGAAAACATCTATCATCTATCTTTTATAATATCTCGTCTTTGGATACAATTAGTAGATATATCGTTTAAAAAGTTTTCAAATATTACAATTTTGATGTAGGTATGTCGCCAAACTCGCCAATGATTTAGATTGGCAAGTCATGTTATCTTTTTCAGTATAACTATAATCCAAAACAAAAATGCCAAATAAACACAATGTTTATATTTTCACTTGTAACGTTGTATAAAAAAAACCGGCCAAGTGCGTGTCGGGCCACGCACAGTGTAGGGTTCCGTAGTTGCCCATCAAAATACTTATGCGAATTAACTAAACTGATTCGCTGAATTTAATTTTAAAGAGAAGAATTTTCAAAATCGGTCCAGGAGTCTTTGAGAAATCGGGGAAAATACATAAAAAAAAGATTACGACGAATTTAGAACCTCCCCCTTTTTTTGAAGTAAGTTAAAAATAGTTGACGATAAAAACCTACCTATCCCCAAAAAACATACCGTAAAAACATACCTATTACAGCTGTAAAAATAAAGTTGACAAACTTACATTTGCAGTTGAAGAGCTTGTTCTCCGATACATTTTGTTTAGGAAAATATGTTATCCAAGTACATTTTATAAGTTGGTCGACTATTACTCGTAAAGTTGTAAAGCCTACTTAGTCGTGATAATTTTCTTTTAAACTTCGTTATATATACTACTATTGTGAATTTTTTCACACCCCCAAACATAACCGTTTAGCTGGTAGAGGGGGGGGACACTCGAGTCGAGCAAAATTTAGCACTTTAAAGCTTAATATTTCACACACGAATTTTTTTATCAAAAAATTGTTAATGGAAACTATCAATATTTTTTAAAGACCTATTTAATGATACCCCACACTAAGGGGTACGCGAGAAAAAAAAAAAACATCCCCTCTTTACGTGTACAGGAGGTACCCTAAAAAAAAATATTTTACGAGATTTTATTTTACCACTTTTTCGGCACAACAAATCCGTATATTTACACCAAATTACAGCTCTCTAGTACTGTGCGTCTCTGAGCTAAACTGCGGACAGACGGACGGACGGACGGACGGACGGACGGACGGACATGGCGAAACTATAAGGGTTCCTTGTTGACTACGGAACCCTAAAAACTGATTGCAGACAATCACTGATTCACAGTGGCGTAGCTAGGCGGGGGCAAAGCGGACCCTAGCGGGCCCCGCGCTCAGAGCTTTTTAGCTAGACCTCTTTGTAGCTAGACCTCTTTGTGTTTGTAGCTAGACCTCTTTGCTGTCATCTATACAGCAAGGGGGTCTCGCGCATGACGGCGCCCCCCAGTAGAGGGCCAAAGCCTGCTGGGGTCGCAGGATTCTCGAATTACCGAGACCCTGGAACGTAAAGGGCTATTGAAGGACACCGTGGATTTTACTCAGTACGAGTCTGACAGTCTCCCGCCCTACCCTGGGTGGGAGGACTCATTTGATGATTTTACCACGATAAAAAATAAAAAAGGTGGGTCTCGCGGAAGCAGCGGAGACAAGTCATATATTATTATTATTTCGTCCTGAAATTAAAGAGCCTCGCAGATGCGTCTTGCCCTCTGCTAGATTCAGTCTCGCCACGCCACTGCTGATTCAATTCATTGATGAAATCAATTGTTCTCACTTGTTGCTGCACTTTATCTATTTGTCGGTCGATTAAACCATTTCAAGCTAATCTAAAAATAAATCTAAAAATAAACAATATTTTTCATACTTTTATAAAAAGCGTATTTACTGAAAAATAAAAGTTTCAGAAATATTGTTAATAAACCCAGTTGTTGCATGTTGTGTCATCTTCATAGAATGTGGTAGTTGACTGCACAAATAAATTGAAAAACTGTTTAGTCCGTCAAAGTATTGAAAAATAATGAACAAAGATTTTGTGATTTTTCGAATTTTTAAAAGATACAACATCATTATCATTTTTGGTTTCCGTAACATAAGAAAAAATATGGGTCAAATATTCTTTGATAATCTACATTTCGGTCTTACTTAACTTACAAACTTTTACTCTTCATATTAATGACTAAGTTTAGATTATTTAGTGACCCAATTTCAAGGTTTTACGTCGTAAGTTAATTCCAAAGTTTGCATCAAGATAACCTTTCGTTCCGGAACTGAATACTATCTTGTTCCAGAAATAAAATTATTAATTATTTTGCAATACAAACAGACGTTGGTAATTGACCGTTAGATAAATACTTAAATTGGTCAATTTAACAACAATGAATATAGATCACTTGTTCACAATTGATCATCATCACCATCATCAGCCTATAAATTTTTTCCACTTCTGGGACACATGCCTCCACTCTGAGAGGACGGAAATTGGCTGACAATATAATTACATAAGCAACAAGACAACCGGACCCACGATGTCCCCCAGCCAAGATTTCACTAGGCGAATCATCTGCATGTCTTATTAAGCAACTTCATCAGGATTCCCCTCACGGCTGTCATTGCATGGAGCCCTAATTTATATTCAGTGTTGAACGGATACGGCAGACAAACTTGCTTTGATAAGATCGAATGATGTATTGGTGTTTTAGGCTCTTGTGAGAATAATTTAGTGGTTTTTTCAAACTATGTATCATTTTGTCGTCATTACCTACTGACTTTTATGAGATTTATTCAATGACTAGCTGTGCCCGCGACTTCGTTCGCGTGGATGTCGGAACTTAACAATGTATTTTATAATGCGAAGCGCTGTTGGAGGATACCGATACAAATCATTTTCTTTATGCTTTTTTTTAGCGTCATAAAATCGTCAAATTAGTCTTCTCACCCAGGGCTGGGCAAGAGGGACTGTCAGACTTGTATTGACTAAAATCCACGGCGTCCTTCAATAGCTCTTTACGTTCCGGGGTCACGGTAGCTCGTAAGTCCTACGACCCTGGCTGGCTTTGACCCTCTAAGGGGTTTGGCCCCCGTCATTGTGCTGACGCTCTTTGAGGCGCGCGTGGAACACAACGTTGTCGTCGACCCGGGCATGGTCCATGATCGGACAGCGAGTCGCCCATTACTCGTCGCCCGAATGCCCACGCCTGTTGGCCAGAGATCGTCCTGCGACGTCCGTCACCGTGGGCGTCTACCACGGCGGCTGGGTGGGGGTCGTGAGGTGAACGCTGTCCCTCACGCGTCCCGCCTCCTCCTTCGCTGGCATGACTGTTTCGCAGAAGGAGGCGAGCGGTTTCCACTCTATTTCACGTCAACCAATGCCGAGCGCGAGAGGTCGCCGCCTATCACCATTGTGAGGACATGTGCGATGCTCTGCCCAAGCGGGGTCATTTTGCACCGTATGCTCTACCGTGTCCTCTGGACGATCCTTGTAGTGGTGACACCCACACGTTTCTTCCTTCCCCATCCGACACAGGTACCTCCCAAAACTTCCATGTCCAGTGAGGATCTGCGTCAGGTGGTTGGTCAGGACGCCGTGACACCTTCCAGCATTCCTCAAAGAGAGGTCTTACCGCTGCGATTGAGGCGTGCCCGAACCTCGGTTTCGATAGTCGCTCCCTCCATACCGCCCCCTTTTTTTATCGTGGCAAAATCATCAAATGAGTCCTCCCGCCCAGGGCGGGACAGGAGGGACTGTCGGACGTGGAACACAACGCGCCGTCGACCCGGGCATGGTCCATGATCGGACGGCGAGTCACCCATTACTCGCCGCCCGCATGCCCGCGCCTACTACGGTGGCCGGAGATCGTCTTGCGACGTCGGTTGCCGTGGGCGTCTCCCGCGGCGGCTGCGTCGTGAGGTGGCCGCTGTCCTCTCCCTCACGCGTTCCACCTCCTCCTTTGCTAGCATTACTGCTTCGCAGAAGGAGGCGACCGCTTCCCATTCCGTCTCGCCCCGCAGCATGGCCTCGACTAGTGTGAGATGGCGCCGGAGCTCTTCCCGCCGCACCTCGACTTGTCTATGCAGCGGGGATTGGCCAGTGCTTCTTTATAAATACATGCCGTCGGACGGCAAGCCACCCATTACTCCCCGTGCATAAGCGGCTGGAATACGACCCACTATTTCCGACGCCGGGCGTCTTCAGCGGTGGCTCGGGTGAGAGGTAGAGGGTGCACTTTCCCTCACGCGCAATTATGATAATTATGCTCAGTATTGCCCAGGCAGTAATAATTTTGTTGTGACATTATTTTGAAACTATGATATCTCCTAAGATATTCATTGAAATCAAACGATGTCAAGGGCAATTTTGTTCAAAATTAAATGCTTGTGATGATTAACGTATTTATTTTGATAAGGATTAATATCATATTAATGAAAATACCTTCGCAAATAATGCATTACTTTAAAACAAATTTGATTTCCATAAAAAAGGTTATAGTGACTTAATCTTAAAAGATAGATATATGCTCTCGCGGACTTTATTTTAGAACTTTTTATGAGGAATAATTCCGTAGTACATAATTTTTGCGCATCTTTAACCGTTTACGAAGCGCACGCAACGAAAGCTCTCGAAAAGGAATACATTTTCCCGATTTTGAAACATTTCTCATTGCTGCTCCGCTCCTTTTGGTGATAGCGTGATGTTATATAGCCTATAACCTTCCTCGATAAATGGACTATCCAACACAAAAAGAATTTTTCAATTCCAACCAGTCGTTCCTGAGATTAGCGCAAACAAACAAACAAACAAACAAACAAACAAACAAACAAACAAACTCTTCAGCTTTATAATATTAGTATAGATTTAGATTACAATGGCATACAAATGATCGATGATACAAATGCTTGATGCATTTGCTAAATTAGGAGGTGATGTGTTTTTTGTTGTAGGTACCTACTATTTACAATGGTTCTGTTTTTCGGTCACAGCTCAGGCAATCTCAGCGGAGATTGATCAAGATCCTTGATCGGCGCGTTATACAAGTATGTGCTGAGACACAACATGACACCGCAGAAAGTGTATCGACTAAAGAATAGACATAATTAGAGAATGTAGAAATATTTCTATTGTTCTAAACTTGCCGATGCTTAAAATGTAGTTCAAATAAATTTTTTCTACGAGTAAAACCTACCTACCTATCCGAATTGTAAAGAAATAACTTTGTCTATTCTTGGTAAAACAGTAGAATAAAGATAGAATTTGTCAAGCGTACAGATGGACTCTCTGTTTTCATAGTCCAACTGGACAGCAGCTCAGATTTTTGAGCAGCCTGTTCACTAAGGGTATGATAAACTGCATACCTATATCAACAGAGTTATGATTAATTGAAAATCAACTAATCAAAGCAGTAACCTTGACCGACAGGCCAATTAGCTGTAAAAGGTTTTCAGGTTTATCAATTTAAAGAGTGCAGTAAAAGCTTATCTTTCCGCGTTAATTGGTATAATTGACTGCAATAGTTAGTTTGGTGCCTGACAGAAGTGCGGAGAATAATGTCACGCATTCAATTTAGATTTGACAGTAGAGCTAGAATCCTAATTCTAGGTTCCAAATTTAATAACTGAATAGGTGCGTCCACACAGAGCGAGCAGCCTCGCAAGGCATTTGCCCCGCGAGGAAACTGCCTCGCGAGGCTGCTTGCTCTGTGTGGACGCACCTAATGATATATACAGGATTTTGTAATAATATTTTGATTTTAAAAAAGAATTTCCGATGGAGTTTCTTGCTCATTCTTCTCCACAGAGATCTACGATTTGGGATGGGCAACTACAGTACTTTCACAAGTTATTATGCCTTGTGACTTTTTTTGCCGTTGTCAAATCATTAAATGAGTTCTCCCACCCAGGGCATGGCAGGAGGGACTGTCAGACTTGTACTGACTAAACTCCACCGTGTCCTTCAATAGCCCTTTACGTTCCGCGGTCGAGGTAGCTCGTTACTCCCGCGACCCCGGCAGGCTTTGGCCCTGTAAGGAGGATTAATATTTTTTTAACTTTGATTAATGTAAAAGTTATTTCTACCATTGTACCTATCTCAGTCGTTATAGAAATGGTAAGACATTAAAAACAGTTGCCCCCCCTGTCTAGGCTCTCTCATAATTTATCTAGACGAAAGTACTATTCAAAGACAATAAAGAATTATGCAAATCTGCCCACAAACAATACGATCGACGTCAGTGAGCCCGAAACATAGAATTATTCCCGTTGGATCCCACTTTTGGATCCCATTTTTTAGGTAGTTCCGATGAATCCCATTTTTAATTCCCGTTGAATCCCACTTTTTGACAACATGTGTACATATCAGAAGAAAACTGTTATCGTTATTTTACTGATGTATTCTGAGTAACTAATTTATGAATTTTACCAAAAAAAAAAGTTCCACAAGATCCGGCCACCATAGGCTTTCCATAGACCGGTCACCAGTGTGTAGAAAGATGGCAGAGACACATTCTGAGAATTTGTTTCAGTCTTTACTTAAACACTGATAGAATGTCACTAACCAGCAAAAGTACTAGGCTAGTATAAGATCAAGGTGGTATGTTTTGCAGTCTGGTGCCACGTGACACGCAGCGCGGGGGTAAGGTAACTCTAAATGGCCTGCCAAAGTACTAGGCTAGCATAAGCTCAAGGTGGTACGTTTTTCAACGGGGTTAGCGAAGATCATTGAAAAGCGCTGTGATGCCACGTGACAGGGGGGGGGGGGAATCACTCTAAATGCCTGCTGCGCTCTAAGATATGGGCCCCTTAAAACACTCCGTGGCAATACAGCTGCACGAGAGACGGTGCGACGAGGTAGCCTTAGCCTTACAAATCTTCCCCTTTTTAGTTAGTTTATTTTTCACAGAAACGAGATTTAAAAAATAATAAACCTGCAATTTGTTATGTAATCGATAAATCGATATAATGTTATTTTTTTTTGTGATAGTGACAACACTGATTTTAATTCGACACTGACTGACACTTGTGATGTTGCGCTCAATATGGATGTGTTTTTTATTGGACATCGTCTACTCTCGCCCCAGCCACCGCTGATGACGCCCGAGGGCGTCGGAAATCGCGAGTCATATTCCAGCCGCTTCTGGTCGAGGAGTCCGGGAGCCGTCCGACCAAGGACAGGTCCAAGTCATGGCGCGTCGTGTTTCACGCTTTCCTCAAGGGAACTGATGCGAGACTGGACCATAGGGCCATACGCCTAACACGACGCGGGCGAAACCGCAATTTATGATAGCAATTTTGTCGTTGAAAGTACTCGCATTCAGATTTTTTAAAGCATGTGGGATCCAACGGGAATTGTTTTTGGGATTCAACGGGAATAAAACGTTTTTCTTTTGTTATGAGATTCAACGGGAATTACTTTTAATTTTTTTGGGATCCAACGGGAAAAATATTCAAGTGGGATTCAAAAGTGGGATCCAGCGGGAATAATTCGAAACATAGACGTCGTTAAATTTTATGAGCTTTTTATCAATGGCCGCTGTTTCCTATTGTACTTTCTGATATGGAATGATTTGTTTCTTCTCCAATTGCTACTGAGTGATTGTTTGGTTATGATCAGTTTGGAATATGAAACTGTTACAAGGTTTTTCTTGAAAGTCATTTAGTCTTTTTACAATCTTTTTTTTTTTCTTTTTTTCTTCATTATTTATTTCGTTAATCTCACCAGTGCAGAAAAGTAGTATTTAAAAGTCGTAGATACCATATAATTTTGACTTATGGTGTATTTAAACAACAGATCGAAAAATAAATGGATTCTCTAGCTCTGTATTGCTACACTAGCTGCTAGCAATCATTTTCACTAGTCGAGCAAAATCTGACGCTGGTATTCCAGAAAGTAACTTTGAGTCCATTTGCTCAACTCAGATTATCTCAGCCGCAACAAATGACAATAGTAGATATTGCCCACCAAATTTAATTCTTATCCTTCTTCTATCCTTTATAATTAATGGATCTTAGAATAAAGCCGGATTTACATTACGAAACTAGTTGCATGAAAGTACTTTCATGACACTAATTTCACCAGTAATTTCACGTGTAAACGTTCAGTTTTACAATGCATGCATTACTTTCGTGACACTGAATTAGTTTCGTGCTATGCGCATATTTTTGGTGAAACTAGTTTCATGCAACTACTTTCATCATGTAAATACGACGTAAGGTACCTTCTTGATATACCTATGCCTCCTACAAGAAGAATCCTTATCAAACCAATAGTTGTACTTATTCTACATTAATCAATGCTCAATTATGTTATTTTTCTCTAATATTATAATCAATCAATCTTCAAGATTCGTATTCAAAAGTTTATCAGTTTTTAGCCTAGTCACAGGTATCTAAAATTATATGCACGAATGTGTGATTCAACCATCTCATTCATTTAACATCCGTGCATATAATTTTAGATAGACAAGTCCAAGCTACCAGGTGCACGACATTGCAAGTTACACTCATTATTATTTAAACTAACAGCAATATTTATAAGTTTCGCGAATGACATAGTTACCTTATATTAACAGCTTAGCTGGTAGAGTAATGGCTGTTCGGAATTCGCAATGCAAGTCACTACGACTAGGTTTTACACGCGGTTCCTCACGATCTTTATGAGTAAACCATTAGTTAGATAGAACCTTATACTTTATTGTACACCAAAATTGTAACACTAGAGCCGTTAACGGGAAATGCCGTTGATTATCGCGATAGTGAACGTTTATGTCGCAGGTTTTTGATCAAATTAGGAATTACGGAACGGAACAACGGATGATGTTAAAATAACAACACGATTTTATCATTTTCCTAAACAAATGTGTTTTGATCCCTAAACTGGTTCAGTGAAAAGACAAAAATTTCAGAAAATGACAGAAAATGTCGACGGAGCACCACTTCGTGGTGTAGTTTAAATCTCCGAAATTTAATCACCGTAAAAATAAGGCACTGGTCTCAAAAACAGTGAAGGATAATTATCATCTTGAGAGAACCGGCACGTCCTAGTACCAAAAATTCGAAGACATGTGACATCTACCAACACGCACTGGGACCGCGGGGTGGATTATGGCCTACGGGCATACAGAGAAGGCCTGTGTTCTTTACGATAATAGTTATTAATCAAAAGGCTGATGTCCATTATCTATTATTAAGATTCTCGTGTCACAGTGTTAGTTACCATACTCCTCTGAAACGGCTTAACCGATTTTTGTGAACTTTTATATTCATATTCAGTAGATCTGAGAATCGGCTACTATCTATTTTTCATACCCCTAAGTGATAAGGGTTATCCACCCTTAATTTTTTATTTACTTTTTGGACATGTTTTTTTGATTTTTTTATAATGTTGCACTAGAATTAATTTATATGATAAAACAACGTTTGCGGGGTCAGCTAGTATTTTACAAAATTCACATATTACTGCGCACAATTGGCGCATATTTCTAGAACATTTTCCATGCATTTGTTTTAAGAGACCATAGACCAAAACCTCTAATTATTTCTAAGTTATAGACAATACCGCATAAATTGTGTGAACATTGATCCTCAACAGCCTATGTCCCAGTAGTGGGAACATTGTAGGCTGATGATTACAATGTAATGATAGCTGTAATGTATTGATCAGTAGCTGATTATCAGAAACAGAAATATTATCATAATCATCTTGATAATATTCATTACAGTATTAGATACTTAATGATTACACGGAATGAATACATGTCGATGACATGTCCGTACACTTTATTACCTTGTCCTTGTAGAATGCATGCTTTCAAATTCATGAACATGACTATTCAAAGGCAAATTGCACTTGATGTGTGAGAAACTTTTACATCGTGAGTGTTAAAGATAGGTAGATGGGCACAAATATGATTATAGGAATCAAGAATTGTGACCAACGAAAGGAAAGTTTTTAATGCAATTTGATGTTGTGTCATCATTTTTTTTTCATATTTTAACTATCATCGGTTGATTTTGCAAATTAGTACAGAATCTAACTAGAAAATGCTGAAAATTACGAGTCAGGATAGATACTTGCAAATGGATGCAAAACAAATGTTTTGAGGTCATAATTTTGTTATTATAATTATGGTGGATATTAACTTTTTTATGCGGCTTTTATTCTGTCTTTTTAACTTATATTTCATCAGTTCTTAAACTCTCTTCTCTCTTCTTTCACTCACTAAAAAAAAGTTTTTTTTGCTTTGAAATACTTATTTAATGACAAGCTTTATTCGTTCAATCTCATGTAAAATTGCTAATAAGAAAATAATTAAATGAACACTGTGATTAACAAAACGATTATATTAGAGTAATCTAAGTTATAATTAATAATGGTGATTAATTACCTACAGCATAGTTTGTTGATACAGCTGTTACCGCTAAGCACGAGGCAACTGCGATACTTTCAGCATAAACATTATTGTTTTCATTTGCATACCCACACTAGGAGCTAGATACTAAAGTTATATTGTTTCTCGTGTGGTTACATGAAACATGAGCCCGAGTAGTCATATGGCAATAAAGAAACTGGTTTAACAACGAAAGAAAAGACAAAATGACAGAAAGTGAAAAGATTCATACTGTTTTCAGCATGGAAATGTTTAAAATATAGAAAATAAATGTTTCTATGCTTCAATGGTCTACGGATTTTGCCATAATAGTGCAAAAAAAAACAGTCGAATAGTGAAATACTTAACCATAAAATAACTTTGTCTAGTCTTAGTAGAATATATAATTAACAGATATGCTACGAGAAAAGAGTAATAAACGGAAATCAAAGATGACTGATATTGAGATGTTAGGTTAAGTTACTTTTGCTGTAGATCTTAGAAACTGTCCAACTCAAAAAAGTTGCATTCAAATAATCCCCAGGAATGTCGGTAGACCGTACAACCAGCATTACTACCAACATTAATAATTATTATTCTGCCGTATAAGATGGGTTGGGCACCGACTTACACTTATACTTATACTTACTTTCTTGAGGCACACAGTTATGTAGTAAATGATCACCCATGCTTGTACTGGCCTAAGCAAGCGCGGCTTAACCTTGAAGGTTAACCCTTGTAACTATTATTATAGCCACGTGCTAAGATAATGAGGAATCAATTGATCTAGAAACCACTATCGTGCGAATTAAAATGTCAGCATATAATTATATATACAATATATGCTACAAAGTCATTAAATGCATATAAAATAAAATGTAAACGTTCTACCAGTCAATATAAATGATTCTACATGATTTATATAACACCGATTCTGTAGGTAATAGGTATATATTAATCTATATAATTTTCTTTGGTCTGCTATGCAATTATAATATGCTATGTAGGTAGATCTATACAGTGCGGCGTGCGTCAATCGCAAGTCATTTAAATACGTATGTAATAATTTGTCACTAAGGGCCAGTTGCTTAATTAATAGTCCAACTATTTTTTAAATCACATTTTTTAACAAATCGTTTATATTATGTAAATGATTTAATTCTTCGATGGGTTGAGCTTTGCTCGAATTCGCTATGCGGCGCAGCATGAATCTCAGGATAAATAGGCTATAGGAATACTTACAGAAACTGTGCAAATAGGCCCTGACCACAAATTAGATATGAGCGCCGCGCCGGCGCGCCGCCGCCGCCGTGATTCCCTCCGCGCCGCCGCCGCCGTCCCCAGGCGCCGGCGCGCCGAACCCGAGCGGGCGGCGGCGTTCAGTTTAATCTAACACGCTGACCAAACCGAACGCACGATAATAAATGCTGGCAAAATGGCGGCACTAGGCGTAGACGTTTATAAAACACCCTTTTGAAGAACTACGGGCCAATCTCTCTTCTGAGCCGTGTATACAAGCTGTTCTCAAGAGTCATTACGAACCGTCTCGAATGCAGGTTTGATGACTTCCAGCCTCCCGAACAAGCCGATTTCCGAAAAGGTTTTAGTACTATAGACCACAATACACACGCGCCACCAGATTATACAGAAAACAGAGAAGTATAATCGGCCATTATGTTTAGCGTTTGTGACTATGAAAAAGCCTTCAATTCAATCGAAACCTGGGCCATTACCACGAGCTCTTAACGCGATCCAGTTTAGGCTGTGAGAAAGAGACAGAGCTATACAAGTTGTCTAGCGCCATCTCTATCTTACAGCCTAAAGACTCACGCTTTAAGAGTTCATGGTTGGCCACCTGGGCAGTGATGCCCAGGTCCCTCCAGCGATGTCATATCGACTATAGGTATATCGAAGTGTTGAAGTGTTTGTATAGAAACGCCACCATGTCCATACGACTTCTGGAAGAGAGCACGAACCAATCGAATTGCAGAAAGGCGTGAGACAGGCAGACTTTATTTCTCCGAAACTGTTTACAAACGCGAGCGTTTGGGAAGCTACGCGATATCTTCTCATCGAGGATCCCACAGTGTCTCAAGACAAGGGTGTTTAACCAGTGTGTGTTACCAATGATGACATATGGCTCTGAAACCAGCAGTCAAAGACTACGACTGCTGGCCTTTTAGAGAGACTAAGAGTCACTCAACGAGCAATGGCAAGAGCTATGCTCGGAGTTTCTTTGCGGGATAAAATCCGGAACAGGGATATTCGGCGAAGAACCAGAGTCACCGACATAGTTCATAAAATTTGCAAGTTGAAGTGGCAATGGGCAGGCCACATCGCTCGTAGAACTGACTACCGATGGGGAAAAAAAGTTCTCGAGTGGCGACTACGGACCGGAAGACGCAGTGTAGGCAGGCCTCCCACTATGTGGACCGACGACATCATGAGTTTGAATTGTCGTTCGGCGTGGCCGGTCTAAGGGGGAGACTTATGTTCAGCAGTGGACTTCCGGCTGATGATGAAGCACATTGAGTTTCAGATTATTTAATAGTTTTTTTTATTATAATAACGTAATTAATGCGGTTTCATGTTTCCTAATTTCCTGTTGGTTTACAGATTACTAAATAACACACTATTTTAATGTTAATTTGGTTTTCTCTTTTTTTAGTTTATCTTGGCAATTAAATTTGTCTTGTCAAAATTATAATAAATGTTATTATACGTAAAATATTGTTTTATTTCTTCTCTTAAATTAAAAAAAGTTAAATAAAGGTTAGGCCGCGCCGCCGACGCCGCCGCCGCCGACTTTTAAAAGTCGGCGCGCCGCCGCCGACAGATTGACCATCGGCGCTCATATCTACCACAAATTCAAGGTTGCTCAGCGTACAAGGGAGAAATCAATGCTCGGGGTTTGTCTGGTGGATAAAATTCGGAACGAAGTCATTCAATAGACTCAGAGAATACTAATCATATTCTGAAGCGGAAGTTGGCCGGCCTTGTCAGCAGACAGAGAGACAATCGGTGGAGAAGACATTTCGACACCTCCTACGTATAATATCGTAACTGCATTTAATCAACTTTACAGTATCGCAATTCAAAGGTATGCAAACAGTTTATTGATGGTAGTGAAGTCAAAAAAGCTCATTTAGAAACCAAATTTGGCATACAGATATATTTTTAGGAAAGGAATGTTACCTTCAAAACCGATTATTGAAATTGTTATTAGAATTTCTTAAAAGTCACTTACGGATTTCTACTATGGAAAACATCAGTGGTATTTGGTTGTATGTAGTACTTACTATACTTTACGTCGATATTTGCGTAGGATTAAGTAGCGTATGTTACACTTACGATAACTTACTTTGGAACTAATAAAGTGATAATGTGGCGTAGGTTACAGAGAATTCGTATCGTAAGTGCTATTAACGGGTAGAATTGAAATAAAATATATTCTGAAACATACTGTTGTATTTCGTAATAAACAATCTCTGTAACAAAAACAAAAATTTAAAATATTTATCAATGGTATTTTCACTTAATTAGTCTTTTCCTATAGTACCATTCTGATGATTCTGATGATATTTATCATCCAAATGTTTATAATTCAAAGTAAATAGAATTTTGTCAAAACAATACCCGCATTAAAAAAAAAATTGTAATAAAATGAACAAACAAAATCACTTGTTGTACCATCCTCAGTTATTACTTTGCGATGATTAGAATGACGCCCTCGCAGATCCGCTTGTATCGAGCCACTTATGTTATCTTTTTTCTAAAGATTAATAGACAAACTATTCACTTAATGAAAATGTGTTTAGAAACACCTTTCTACACACATTTAAATAGTTTTCCTGTTCTTCTACAAAAGCCCTTGGCAGTCTATAAATTAAACTTACGCCTAGATTCCATGTCAGATAAAACCTTTCGTTTGTTTTGTTTGACAACCAAGTTTGCAATAAAAGCCCATTGCTTTTCACGGTTCCCTAAATGCCAAAAACCTATATTGAAAAGCAATATTCTTTCATCATCACTCATTTTAGCCTACAGTTCGTAGGACACATAGGACCCAAAGTTTTACCATGTCTTACGGTACCATCACGACTTATATACTCCTTGCCCAAGTTTCTTAACATTTTCCTTTTATTCTCTTTCCAATCGGCAACATGGCGACTTCTGATATTTCCCTTGTCCTTTCTCGGTTAGGTCTTCCGTTTTCTGGAAGCTTGTGGTGTCGCTTCTGATATCGAAGACTCTATCTTCGATGTCAGAAGCGACACCACAAGCGTCTTTGCTTGCGGAGTATAAACTAAATCTGTGAAAGTTGAATCAACAGAATGTCATGGCGAAATATCTTTTTCAACAAACCAGGGTCAAAAGTGGTTTTCACAATCAAGATGATTTATTGTTGTGCAGTCCGGAGATGTTCATCGGGGTCTTAAAATTAAATAAAGAATAAAATGTTTTACAATAATACTAACTTCTGCTAGCAGCTTTGACCGTCAGGGTTCAAGATACTTACCTCAATATAAAATATCAAAATTATTTTAAGCGTTGAGCCATGAAAGCGTAACAGACAGACACAATAATAGCTTTCGCATTACCTTATTTATAATATTAGTATCGATTGAATCAAACTCAAACAAAAATATAGTAAAACTAACATAAAATTACTACTCGTAAGTTAATAAGAACTTTTAAACTTTAGGTGTAAATGTAAGACAAGCTATTATTGTATCAATACACTGTCACTTTGTTCCGTGAGTGAAACAGTATGACGTATTTCATCTGACTCGGTTAACAAATCAATTATAGCCCAGTCAACGTACAATTATATACTTACGATATTTGTGATGTATCTGGATTCGATGTATAGTGTCGTAAGTTATACTTACGACATTTCATTAGATGACATGGTTAACAGCTGTAGTATCTTACTAAGTGTATCAATCACAACAAATTAAAAAAAACTGCGACGAGCACAGCGGTCGACAACGAATATACACAACTCCCGCGTATTCAATCGGTACTAATACTTACTATTGGGTCGCGCGGCGCAGCGGGCCCCCGCGCCCCGCGTACGATGCACTAACTGCACTATACAATATTTTACTTCGCTAAAGATGAACATGCGATAATATGCAGTCTCAGTATCTTTGGTTCTATTGTAAATATATTTTTTTTAATTAGACCAAACGATAGTCTATGTTATAAAGTAGTTGTAAATCTAAAAATGTCATTTTCGTTAATTTGTTGGTTACGATATTATACGTAGGAGGTGTCGATTTGCTAGAGTAGAGACCGCCGTGAATGGGCAAACGGACACCCTGAAGAAAGATGGATCTATGATTTGAAGAATGCGGAAGAATGGCAGCGGGTGGATGCGGACTGCCCAGCACGCATAGCATGGCGATTCTATCTCTATTCTACCAAGAAAAGACAAAGTTATTTCATCATTATTTCTTTACAAATCAACTGTTTTTTTGCACAAGTATGACACGATTCGTACACCATTAAAGAATAGGAACACATCTCTTTTATATTTTAAACATTGCTATGCTTAAATCGATAAAAATCTTTTACGTTCTGTCATTTTGTCTATTCTCGCGTTGACAAAACCTGTTTCTACGGCGCCATGCTACGCGTGCAGGGTTACTCTTTCGGAGAGCAAGTGGTTGAAAATATAATATAAACTATTTTCAAAAATATTATGGAATTTTATACTCAGAATGATTGGTTAGTCTTACGAAGGCTTATGTAAGCACCTTGTATAAAGTGGTATATATTTTAAACATGTTCTCTCCCTTGTTCCAGTCACCATCCCGGCCCTAAACTTTGGCATGCTGATGGGCTGGCAGTCCCCCATGACCCCCATCCTACAGTCAGTGGACGGACCTGCCCCGGAGCCTATCAGTGACGAGACCATTTCCTGGATGGCAGCTATCACCTTCATGCCGCCCATCTTCTGCGGGTTCATGGTCGGAGACCTCGCTGACCGATGGGGGAGGAAGCTGACTACTTTACTGACTGCTTTAATGCTTGTGGTAAGTTATAATACTTTCACGTTAGTTATTAAACCTCAAAATACAAGTCAAATCTTCTAAATAACTAATCAAAAGTGAACCATGCAGCCATGATACTGAATAAGCAAAACATATTTTGCTGGAAAGCTCATTCTATGGCAAAAAGCTTTTCGTTCGGCAAACAACTTCACCGTAAGCGTGGTACTATTAGGTGTTCTATGCCGTAAGCAATGAAGGATTCGAGATTGTCGAGCAGGACTGCGATGGTCTGGTTGGCCAAGAATCGTTCGCACTTTGGTCGAGTACAATTTACAAGTGAGTGGTGTTTTGCAAGATGAATAGCCTACAACGCAATAACTAAAATAAACTGATTAAGCCAATCGTAAAAGCTATTTTAGAAGATGTAGTTGAGGAAATTTGTGATTAAAAAAAAGACATACAACTTATACAACATTATTTTTAGTATATGCGAAACCTGAATATAGTTTGTTCAGAATCAGTAACTGATTCGATTCCAATAATTTTTACACCATGTTATATTTTTTTCAAAAATATTTTATTTAAATTTTATTACCAGTTAATTACAATACAATCACCGTACGGTTAGGTACCTATTGCCAAACTATTATCACGAGTGTAAAACAGAGGAGACGCGATTTACGCGGGTGTACCGCGAAATGAGCATGTTTTTGAACGGACAACCGGGTAATATACAAGCTTATAACTTTGTGATCTTTTATGATACGGTTTTAAAAATTTTTACATAGATTCTTTACACTAAAATATTGGACAGGTGTATCGGGTTTCGCATAAACAAAAAATAATGTTGTATATCTGATTAATGTATAACTGTTCTTCCTTTTTTGGTTTCAATTGTCAGTACCCTACTAAGTATCTGAGCCTGTAGCCAAACGGCAAGCGACAATCGTTAACGTTCAGCATTCGCTAATACATTTTCAAATTTATACACCATTACATAAAGTTGAAAATCTAGTAAAGACTGCTGAGCGATAGCGAACGGAACAAACGAAAACTATCTGTTATCTTTCATAGATTTTCAACTTTATGCAATGGGTTATAAAGTTGAAAATGTATTAGCGACTGCTGAACGTTAGCGAATGTCGCTTGCCATTTGGCTATAGGGCCTTATAATCTATGTAAAAACGCGCTATAGTTATCAAAGCGGTTGTAACCACTCATCATAATAGACGTGATACATGTTTACTAGCAGATGTATCAATTGTCGTTTATTAAAACTGATCTGTTGTTTTGGGTTAGACCAGTTCGATCATCTTATTGTGCAATCAATTTATCGATTATCATGATCGACATGCAATTAATTGGTCTTAGTACAAAAACATTACACAATCGCTTACGAGAAACTTCCACGTTTTATTATTACCTAAAGATATTATACATACTTTGTCTAGTAAATATTTGTAAGTTTGCATAGACAGCAACTTAGAAATTAAATAATTATAATAATTTATTGTTTTAAAAATAACCAGTTGTCTTCGAATTTTAATTCAAATTATTACATTATTCAACAATTTCTGACATTTTCGCAAATAATGTTCCAATACCTATTCGTTCTTTTCCGATAGTTTAAAAATTTTCTAAAAAAAACTAACTTAAAATAGTCATCACAAACTCTTTTTGATTGTACAATCGACAAAGTGGAATCCATGCCCCAACCGTTTGAAACCGTCAAATTGACCAAGATCAAAGTCGTTACCATGGATATGTATGTTTACGCGAATGTAGACTTAATTGTATTTGAATGTCTATAGAAAAATAAGCTTATGGTGGGTCATAATTCCACTTTGTCGATTGTACAATCCCAATATTTTTAAAAAAGAAAAGTCTTCTTCTGGGTAAGCTTACTCCATCGTAGACTTTGTATCTGTCACCTTTGACACTTTTGATTTGGATTAGAATCAAGAGTAAACCCAACTGAATTAAAATACTTTCATTTTTCATAGATTACTAATTATCCCCTTACTCCACAGATAAGTTGGACCATAACCCTGATCTCTCTGGCGCCGTGGGCCCTGATCGCCTCGCGGGCGGTGGCCGGGCTCGCCTGCGCCGGCTGCTATGTCGTCATACCGTTATATTTGAAGGAGGTAAGTGGTACGCTTTAGTCTGAGATAAACATGTGTGTTTATTGTACATGTTCATGTGCAAAAATGTCATGTGTTTTAAGAGGAACCGACTGTAAAGGAAAAACCCTGCAGAAATAACAAGAGGTATAAAAAACAAATCGAAAAACATATCAGTATATTTATGTTTGTATGTAAAAAAAAATGCCTAGATAAGAAAAAATGACTAAATCTAAGCTACCAACGTGTTGTTACCAACGGCCATGGGGAGGGCGAGTAATGGATGAATCGCCAACCGATCATGGACCATACCCTGATCGACGGCGGCGGCACGTTGTGTCCCACGCGCGTCTCTAAGAGCTTTTAGTAATCTGATGGGTCTGACGGGGCTCCCCTCTTAGGCCCGGTATCCAACAAAGCGGAGAGGAGAGGAGATGTGTTTGAATAACCTATCAGATGTCCACTGAAGCTAAGCGGAGAGGAGATGTGGACCTGTTGGTGGATACCGGGCCTTAGAGTGCTAGAGCCTGTCGCTGTCGCAGGACTTAAGGGGCTATCGAAGGATCACAGTGGATTTTAATCAGTACAAATCTGACAGTTCCATCCGCGCACATCAAATAACGTGCATAATATAGTAGGTAGTCGAGTTGAATTAGCACTCATTTTCCCTAAAAAAATCATCATGGTTAGTCCAACTTTGCTGTCTAGGTCACAAAACAATAGTTAGATACCTTTACCTACATAGTATCTACGTCAATTTTACAAAGACAGACCGATGACCGATCAGTTTCATCCGGCAGTAGGTACAAGTATAATAGTTTGAATCAAAAACAATCGTTAATTACCTACGTAAATACTTTCAGGAATGTCCTACTATTGTTTACCTGAAATTAATCATTTTTACTAGGCAGTAAGACAAATTAACTTTACAATAGCTTTGGTGCGTCCGAGCTATAGTTAGGTAAACGAATTTTCCAATATTCTTATTAGTCAAAGAACCTCATGATTTTTCAGTCATATTATTATTATGATGACAGCCTCAGTAAATGATGACATCGGAGGCTATTATATAGCACAAGTTTTCTGTATTTTACAGCGTTCTTACTTGAAGTATTTACTGCGTTTATTATTTATGGAAAATTGATGAGAGTGACGAGTTTGAATGTCAATCGATGGAGATGAAGAGGAAGGTGGAAGTAAAGATGGATAGATTGTCTAAGGAATGATATGAAAGAAAAAGAAGTAAATGATACTGTGACGTCCGATAGGGGAGAATGGACGAAGAAAACGTGTTGCGCCGAGCTCAAGCAAATTGGGATCAGGCGCGGTCCGAAGGGGGGGGTCACAGGGATCATGGCCCCCCCAAAATCTAAGGTCACATTGAAAAATCTCAAAAATTTGCCAAATAATAAAAGGAAATTTCTAACTATCCCATAACGGCGATAAAATAGTTTGCTGACATCTTGTGCAATATGCAATAGGTCTTGTGCTGTCTTGTGCAATAATGTTTATTTTATTCTAGATACCTATTTCTTATTAGTGTAGTGAGTGACCCCCCCCCCCCAAATTTCAGGCTGCGACCGCGCCTGATTGGGATAAGGGCAGGAAGATATAATGATGATGGAAAATTGAAAGTGCCTTCAGTGCACGAATGAGGAACCAATCAAATTAACGTCAAAAACGTGAAAAGTCATGCTAGTGCTTCTGAGGCCTTTTCATCAGTTTTCAGTTATTCTGACGAAAAGTAAACTGGAACTTTGACAATTTCAAACTGACTTTCAAGGAAAAAATTAGTTCCTTCTTCGCATACCAGAGGCGCTGTTCCATTTTTCCATACAAGAAACGCTGTAAATACTGGAAAGACGCTGTAAAGTAAAATAGTGAAAACTCGTGATAAGGGTACAGAACAAAAGTTAATAAATGTCTTTTACTTGTGGGTGTGTTTTTTACGATCAGCTTTTCCTTATTTCTGTGGTGTCATTATAGGAAAGTTATTGCGCGTCACGATCATTCGAACTACTGTGCTATTGAAAGAGGCAGTCATAGGTGAAATGTAGATTTAACTGCAGTTTCGCTACGTTCTTTTTGCAGTTTCACTGCGGGCAGGGACTTTTTTTTTTTGGACCTTTCTTCTATCTACATTTATAATAAAGAGGAAAATTTTGTATTTTTGTTTGTTTATCCTACTAATAATATAAATGCGAAAGTTTGTGAGGATGTATGTATGTTTATGTAGGTATGTTTGTTACTCTTTCACGCAAAACCACTGAACGGATTTGGCTAAAATTTGGTACACAGATAGTTTATAACCTGGACCCCTCCCACATAGGATAGTTTTTATCTCGATTTTATGTTTTCGTGGGATAATTTTCGAGTTATAGCGGGTGAAGCCGCTGGCAACAGCTAGTAATGGATAAACTCAAAAACTACTGGAAAGATTTAAAATATTCTTTCACAATTAGAAAGCTAAATTATCTGCAAGTAACATAGTTCCCCATGGTTCCGCCGCAACTGCTGGCTCCTACTGGTCATAGCATGACGATAAACAACCTATAGCTTTCCTCGATAAGTGGACATAGTTCCCGAGATTAGCGCGTTCAATCAAACAAACTATTCAACTTATAATATTAGTATAGGTATACAAATTATTTTTGAAATTCTCATCCGCGTAGTGGTTCAAGCGCGACTGCTGAGCATGCGATTCTGAGTTCGATTTCCATGGCAAGCAAAGTTCTATTGAGTTTTTCTCAGGGTTTTCTCAGCCACGGACTCAAAATTAGTAACTGGTGTAGCAACAACCTCTGCACATGGAATGTCAATTTAAAGAACGAACACCTCACATTTATGTGCCATAATATATGATAGATAGCTAGTATAGTAAATTACAATTATTTATGAATGAAAAACAATGGAAGATAATACCACTTTTAGTACTGCTATTATTTACCGGAAATTAATCATTTTTACTGCGGAGTAAAATTAATTAATTATTTCCTATTGGTTTGTCAGCACCTACGTACGTAGTTCGTCAATCATACATAATGGGTAGTTTTTCCTATGATATCAGAAGAAAGGTAAAGGTAAACTGTTAAATTTTAGTTGTAGGTATGTACTTAGTATGACGTCTGAGGAAAGATGACGACTCATCATCATTGAAGCATTTACCTTATTATTGACGCTGACAATGATAGGTTGAGAAGCCTTTTTCCAATAGGCATTTGTAATCAAAAATAAAAAAAAATCCGTATGATAAATTTTATGAAAAATGAGGTCCGATAGGCAGTCGGTCCATGTAAAATACTGATATTCAGCTGCATCTGGTTCAACTAGAAGCCGACCCCATCATACATAGTTGGAAAAAGGCTAGGCAGAGGATGATTTGACGCGTATTTTTACTTGTGTTACGAAAACCAACATTGTTGAAGATACAACACTTCTAAAAATCACAAACATCACTCGGTAGGTATAATATTATCTACAGGTATTATGGCGTCTTATGCGTCCGAATTTTGAAGCGTTCTAACTTTGTCAATATTCATTGATTTAAAAAAAAAATACGAGTGCATTATTTTTCAATACATAATACTCTAACTGACAGACACAATTTATGTAGTCATCATCATCAGCCTATAATGTTCCCACTGCTGGGACACCGGCCTGCTCTTTGTGAGAGGGAATGGGTCATAATCCACCACGCGGGCCCAGTACGGGTTGGTAGATGTCACAATACTTATGTCTTCGAATTTTTGGTTCTAGGACATGCCGGTTTCCTCACGATGTTTTCCTTCACCGTTATTTTTGTAGTAAACTATCCTAATTTTTGATTTTTCCTCGAATGCAAACAAGATTTTAAGAATTTAACGAGGATTCACTTAATAACTTAACCTCAAAAACTAACGCCTCCTCTCCTTCCACAGATCGCTTCAGACAACATCCGCGGTGCCCTCGGCTCCCTCTTCATCCTGTCTCAGAACCTGGGTTACCTGGTGGTCTACGTGGCAGGAGACCTGCTGTCCTTCGACGCAGTGCTATGGCTCTGCACAGCTGTGCCGGCCATCTTCCTGATCGCTTTCCTTGCTATGCCGGAGACACCCGTGTTTTTGGTCAAGCAAGGGAAGATTAAGGTAAGGGATATTAAGATATTTTACACTGTATCGTGCCTGTAATCCGCTTAGAGTTTTAAGGGATTCATTCAACCCGCTGCACCTGCCCCCGAAGGGGCAGTTCGTTCACTTTGAAACTGGGCTCAGGGACCAGTTACACCTTATCTTGTTTATTAGGGGGCAACTCGTCCCACTTCGAAACATTGGATGGGACCAGTGCGGGGTCGATGAAACTAACACCCATCTACCCTGCCAACAGGGTAGATGGGTGTTAGTTTCATCGACCCCGATAGATTCGGTGCCGGCATTTAACGGGGTGCATTCTGGGAAAACTTCACAGTTTCTCCAGACGGACGAAACACCTTTCACATCATTATCTTGGTATACATAATTCTAAAGTCTATCTGTAAATTGGACCAATTAATTTCACAATAAGCATGTAAGTAAGGTATCCGGTGAGTCATACAAATTGACCCGGAGAGTGCAATGAAGTGGTATTTTCCAGCGAAGCTACTTTCCCCTGCATACTGTAGGTTGGAAAACCCAGGTTAATTAGTTTGCTTGTAAAACATGTAAAAGTTGTAAATTTCATCACTTAAAAGCGCTTTTTCTAAAAATTGGCAACGTCACAAATGGCTGTCAAATATTTACAAGATTTAATTAATTTTACAAAGGGGTTTTTTATTAATTTTACATTTTTGTATGGGGAGTGTATCAGATTTTTGATTTTTTGGCAGTCACGTCTGAAACATTATGATCTATCGATCTATGAAGATCGATAGATCATATCAATACAAACATAAAATGTAAGAGACAAAACCTCGTAACACGTCACGTTTCCGAGTTATGAGCTGTCAAACATGTACAAATAGCTACTTGTATATGTTTGACAGCTTATAACTCTCACATGTTATGTTTGTATTGATATGATCTATCGATCTATGAATGTTTCAGACGTGACTAAGAAAAAATGAAAATGACGGATGGCACGTGTTACAAAAGGCACAAAGCCGTTTACTGTATGAAAATAAGAAATATGGCTCTGTAGTGCACTAATAAATTGATTAGGAAATGCAATAATTAATATCGTAACAGCGAACTTAAAGTTTTAGACTTAAAAAATTAAGCAAAATTAAAAATTTTAAGATACATAACCGAGGAATATCCGTCGGGGGCTGCCTTTTATATACAACAAAAATTTAATCATACTCATAAGTTTAATAAGTCGTCGTTAAACATCTACAATTCACGTCGCTAGAAAACCTAGCTGGTTTAATGGCAGCAACTTTCTGGTTATGCGCCCTTAAGTAAGTGTGGTTTAATTATGTATATTTGTAGGTGGTAGGTAAATTCATCATTAAAATTTGAGTCCTCCCACCTTGGGTGGGGCGGAAGGGATTAGAAGGGAAGGGATATCACATACTGAAAATAATAATTATAGATTATACACGTGCGGGGATTCCCATCAAAGATGAAACAGATATAATAATATACCTAGATACCTGACAGTTATTATGAAAAACCACACCGATAACGTTAGATTTTACCTCCTTTTAAAATAATTACTTGGAAATCACTTGTATAATTAGCTGCGTTTAGTATCCACGTGCTACCATCATGTAACCAATAATTATCGTTATTTTTAAAAGGAATTTAGTTTCATGGGTATACCATAACGTCTTTTATAGAACACTGTTTTAGGCTATCACGGTTATTTTCAGAATTTAAAATGTCACTTACGGGATATCTTCCGTGATTATTTATGATTTTGAGTTCCCGATATTTCGGCGCTGTTGCAAGCGCCATGATCGCGGGATGACTTTATAGATTCATAAAAACATTCAAAAACAATATCATCGATTAAAAAGAACTAAAATCTAAACCTTTTCTCATTCCGTTGTGTTTTTTAATCATAGTCAAAGTCAATTCATTTATTTCAATTAAGCCATGAGTCAGGCACATTTGGCACACGTCGAATATTAAAATTAAAGGAAATATTGTGATGAGATAGGATTGATTCTACACCCTCTCACTTATTTATGAATCAACCTACCGGTAAGTTACCGGCGGTAACTGACAAACGCTCGGCTGCGCTCGCACTAACTGCGCAGCGCCTGTAGCTAAACGGCAAGCGACAATCGTTAACGTTCAGCAGTCGCTAATACATTTTCAACTTTATACCCCATTGCATAAAGTTGAAAATCTATCAAAGATTACAGATCGTTTTCGTTTGTTTCGTTCGCTATCGCTCAGCAGTTTTTACTAGATTTTCAACTTTATTCGATGGGGTATAAAGTTGAAAATGTATTAGCGACTGCTGAACGTTAGCGATTGTCGCTTGCCGTTTGGCTACAGGCTCTGGACCTGTCTGTAGCCAATAGCACATAGCCATGTAACAAACGTTAAACGCAATCGCTGAGTAGGCTTTAATAGATTTTTAACTTTATGCACTTGGGTATAAAGTTGAAGATTTCATAGCGTCGTCGTTCGTTTCAGTCGCTAACGCTCAGAAATCTTAAATAGATTTTCAACTTTAGGTTCTAGGCTATAAAGTTGAAAATCTATTGGGAAGTTCCGAGCGTTTACGATTATCGTTTGCGACTTGTGACTTGACTAGGGGGCTGGTCCACTCAAATCTGTGTGGTTGTCTCTTCAAAAGATCATCTCACTATTCTGTATGGCTTATATGTGGCTTGACCAAGATAATGTCTGGACTACAAAACACACTGTGTATCCTCTCCCATACTTCAACAACTGTTTAGAATTCCAATCAAAATCTTTAAAATCCTTACAGGAAGCTCGTGCAGCACTAGCCTGGCTTCGGAACACCACCATCGATGACAAAGACCTGGAAGAAGCTATCCAGCAGCTGGAGAGAGAGGAAGAACTCGCCAGGAGTATGAAGAAGGCCACCTGGAAGAGTATAGGTAAGCAGTTCTTGCATGGTCAAAAATAACTGAATATCTGCACGCGTTGTATGACCCCGTAGAAGCAGGTTTAGTTGACGGAAAAATAGACAAAGTGATAGAATGTAAGATTTACATTATATTACAGTAAGCATAGCGTTTTTCAAATTTAGAAAAAACACTATACTTAAACCTCAACGGGTAATGTCATTCCTAATCTACATTTACACTGCTGTGGGTCCTGTCTTACCGAGACTTCCAATCCTGCAAAATGATTTACTCTTGTTTCGGTTGACTTTTTGCCATGGAGACTTTAACCGTGTACCTAGTGTACCGACCCTTATATCAACGTGAAATGTCGTGTTGATGTTGACAGTTTTTTTAGACAAGTGTTCAACAGATGTTCATCTTTCTTGTGGTAAGACGGTTAGTTTCCCAGTCGAATGCCATGAAGATTATTTGGGAGCGGTGATCATGTTGACAAATAGTTCCTAGCGACCGGCTAAGCGTCATAGCCTGAAAGCTCAAATAGCGCCCGCGACAAAAAGTAACCAATGAGCAGCTGGCCTTGGTAACGTGTTATACCGCATTTACATTCAGCCGTAGTGAGCAGGGAAATGGGCAGGGAAGTGGGCAGGACGAGTGTGTAAACGCGATACTTCTCATGCCACTGCCATTGCCACTCGCGCTGCCCGGTGCTCCCCAAAAAGGCGGTTTTTTGTGCGGAAGTCAAAGGACCGGCAGCGCGAGCGGCAGTGCGTGTTTACATTCTGCTCCGACGCTCAGTACTCGCCGAGCGCCTGGAGGAGAAAGACGTTCGTTTAGATCATCGAAATGCCGTCCGAATGGAGCAATGCGATTACAATAAAATTCTTAGAACTACTGGAAACGGAAAAAGTAATTTGGGATGTTAAGGATAAACAACACGAACAGTTATAACATAAAGTTCTATTTCGATGGATAGATATCATCCACCATCGTCTACGACGAACATTCTTTTTTTGTATTCGATATCTTTTTAAATATCGAACATATTATGTATCGCAAAAAGAGACAGCGCGTAATTATTTCGACGTCTGTCATTGCCGAAACTTGAAAGCGAAGTGAGTGGTAGGGCAGTATGTAAACACACACTCCTCTCGATCCTGCTGCAGCAGTATTTAGGGAATTATTGCCGGCAGCGCGAGTGGCAGCGGCAGGGGCTGAATGTAAATGAGGCATAAGGTGATTGCTTCGATGTAGCCCGCGAAATTCAAATTTTTTTACGTTTTTTGCAATTTGCAGGCCAGTGACATGTTGTAACTTTATAAATATTTGTGTTGCGCAAATAACAAGTATAATTTTAAATATAAAAAATATCAAGAAGCTCGCTCCATCAGCTCTCACATAGAAAAGGTGCATCGTAGTTAGATTTCGGAGATTTTAACATGATGCACCTTTTCTATGTGAGAGCTGATGGAGCGAGTTTTTTGATATTTTTTATATTTAAAATTATACTTGTTATTTGCGCAACACAAATATTTATAAAGTTACAACATGTCACTGGCCTGCAAATTGCAAAAAACGTAAAAAAAATTGAATTTCGCGGGCTGGTTGGAGCATCCCCCTTAAGATAAAATAGTCACCTAAACCACAAGATACTTATTACTTACAAGGATATAATTGCATCCCAAGAACTGAGTAACCACAAAAAGTTCCCCTGTTCACCTCAGGTGACGACAATGTATCTCTTTCTCAGCAATATATTGTTTGAATAATACCTGCCACCTGTGTACAGGCAGCAAAATAGTACGGTATGCAACAACAAGTTCTAAACCAGCAGTCGAGAAGAGGTGATAAGCGAGTTACCGTTGCGGACCTTGATTGTTTTATAAACAGAAGATTTTTTTATTTCACGAAGGAGATTTTTATATAAAAATTTGCGACCCGTCGTTACTTGATTTTGCCACGTTTTGACCCTTGCCTACCAAGGTTGCCGACCGCTGTAATAAACGGCTGTCCAATGTTGTGTATTTTCAATATGTCTGTCTGTGTACCAAACACTTCAGTTGTAAATCAAAATCAAAACATTTATTTCAAGTAAGCCACTTACAGGCACTTTTGAATTGTCACAAAAAAAATACAATTATACACTATATAATTATGGTGCTACAGTTCCAGTCACAAGACATAATAACTGTGAAAGTACCGTAGACACCTACCCATTCCAAGGAGTAGATCTCTATGGAGAAAGACGGGCAAGAAACTCCACCGACAGTCTTTTTAGATCACCAAAATTATTACAGAACCTTTGTTATATCATTAATTTTGGGATGGTACATTATGTGAGAACGACGTAGAAAGTTAAGTGTCCATAGTAAAAAATTAGGTTGTATTTAGCATACAGGAAAACCGTTCTCCTCTATAATCTCTTTTTGACCAACTTAGGTCGTACCTATAGCATTTAAATGACTGTGAGTCATCATGTCTTAAAAACTACCTGCGAATTGAAATATTTAAAATAGACTGATCTTTTAAACTGTCAGGCTTTTACTAGTTAAAAGACCATCCCTGTTCCTGCACGCGTAGCATGGCGATTCTACGAGTATCTCTATCTACCAAGAAAGACAAAGTTATTTCATCGTTATTCCTATACAAATCGACTATTTTTTTGCACAAGTATGACACGATTCGTTTACCATTAAAGAATAGATACATATCTCTTCTATATTTTAAACATTGCTATGCTTAAATCGATAAAATCTTTTACGTTCTGTCATTTCATTCTCGCGTCGAAAAATCCCGTTTCTACGGCGCCATGTTACGCGTTCTGGTAGTCAAAAAATTGTCTTCATGTAGATGTCAATGTTACCAGTAGGCTCGGCAAAAGGCGCGCCAGAACGCTTATTAGAATGCTCGCTAAAACGCTCTCATTTGTTTTTCAGTAGCGTTACATTCGTAATAATGCTCATCGCTTACAAGTGAATGATCAAGTTTATCAGCATGGTTGCATAATTCTGCCACTGCAATGAAAACATCCACAGCCTTACTACAAAAACTTAAACATCTGTTGAACACTTGTCTAAAAAAAGTATGACTGCAAAACATACCTTAATTCAACGTCATAATCTGACATTTTTTTATTAGACAAGTGTTCAACAGACGTTTAAAAGTTTTTGTGGTACCACGTCCAATATTTGCAAAAACCACAAAACAAGGTCCAATAAAGATGACTCATCCTAACATCCTACTTAATATCGCAACGATCTCCCCGAATAATTTAGCCAAGCCGGTTCCGAGCTGACGTCAGCTCCTGTACCTCAGTTCCAAGAAGTGCTCTCACTCGCCGAGATATATTTACCGTCATGTGTAATGAGCGGTGGCACGCGACGGAAACACAGGCGGCTGTGTTTATGTTGAAACCTTTTTTGTGACAAGGGACAACATGGCTGGTGGAATACCGTTGGAAACTACGAGTATTTGAAAGCACGGTTAGCACAGTCATCATCAGCCTATAATGTTCCCACTTCACAACACAACAGGCCTAATTCTCTCTGTGAGAGGAAGTGGGCCCTAATCCACCACGCGGGCCCAGTGCGGGTTGGTAGATGTCACATGTCTTCGAATTTTTGGTTCTAGGACATGCCGGTTTCCTCACGATGTTTTCCTTCACCGTTTTGAGAGCAGTGGTGATGAAATAAATTACACAAAGTAATGCGCCTGGCGGGGTTCGAACCCACAACCACAACTCGTAAGTCGGGACCGATACCACTGGGCGACCACTGCTCCTGTTAGCACAGTGACTGAGCGATTGGACTGTTGCGATGCGTGTCGCGGGTTCAAATCCCGCACGGAGCAAATATTTGTATGATCTACAAATGGTTGTTCCGGGTCTGGGCGTTTGTTTATGTGAGTTTCTATGTTTGTAAACGCACCCACGACACAGGAGAAATTCCTAGTGTGAGGCAACGTTAAAAACGATGTCTGGGTAAATCTTGACAAAGATCTGAAATGGCAAATAAATCTAACACAACGATTCTCGGTATTTGATAGCCACTTCTTATGGATGTTGAAAGATTGAAATATCTATATAATTTAATGATAGCTGAATATCGTTAGGCAAATCTAGAGCTGCATAATTTCAATATATCTCTAAACTACCTGACCCTTGCCCACTTCGTTGGGCAGTATTTCGGCTAATATGTATGATATAATCTTTATAATTTATAGCCTATAGCACTCACGGATAATGTAGCTTTCTACCAGTGAAACAATTTTTAAAATCGGTTCATTACTACCGGAGATTACCCCCTACATACAAACTTACAAACATACAAACTTACAAACATATGTTACCTCTTTATAATATTTTATATTAGTATAGATTATCCTCATTTTTGACCTGACTGTAGTTACTTAAAAGGAAAACAAACAAAATAAGCAACTGGTCATCAAAACAAAATTGATAAATGATTCCAAAATCTCATACCCGCGGTGTGCGGAGTACGTGTGTTAGGCATCGACGGATTTTACTTAGCCCTTTCGTTCATAACGCGACGCAAGTCTCCGATGCTTTACGACTTTGGTATCCAGGCGACTATCGCAATACAAATCCATAGAGGTTCGTATACAGGCACGCGTGAATAGATACGCAAGTCGTAAGGAGTAACTGAGAATTGCGTGTACGAAGCTTACAAGACAATGCAAAGTAAGACCAAAATCACCGCCACACCGCGCGGACGAGCAATGACATAATGATTACCACCTCAGAATTCTTAGAACCAGCTGGTATGATAAAAATGACACAAGAGTTTACGAGAAGACACAACTCGTAACAAAATATTTTGCCAACAACATCCTGTACTCTTACAAAACCTGATACCAATCAAGGCACACTCGAATAATTCCAAAAGGGTACATTCACATTCCACAATCAGGCTTGTATCATCAATTTATTAACCGTGCCCGCATCATATTTCATTGAGGGCGAGGCTTCTAAATGAAGCGAGGATTCATAGCAACCGGTTGTTAATCAATTAGTTTCAGAGGGAGCAAAAACTGCTGGGTTTGTACATTTTGGGGTCATCTGTAAACGAAATATAGCAAAGAAAAAGTGGAAGCTTTTTTTTCCCCTGGCTGGAGGCCTTAGAGTCATCTATGGCAACCACAGGAAAGTCCGGTTAAGCAGCACACAACCTCTTATAGGTTGACCTGCGAGATGCCCGTATCCAAAAAAAAAAAAAGGTAGCTTTTTTTTATTGGTAAAATCATCAATTGAGTCTGGCGGACTGTCTACTTTACTATTAGTCAAATCAAACAGCGCGCCCGCTCATCCCGTAGATTAAACTGGGCCCGGGCTACATCCTAGCATTAGGCAGTGGTCCAACCGCCGACGATGAACGAGTAACGAATAGAACTAGAAACTATAAGAGAGTTGGCGATCAGCGGGAAGCGAGTGTAGTTTCGATAGTTTTTTCGCTGGGCTATCAGCGAGTGTGCAAGTGCGACGAGCGATTACTCGCGCCACTCGCCCGCGGTCGCTCAGTTCTGTACAAACCTGATCAAGCGAGCCGAGCGAGCATCGCTGAACGAGTATCGCTGAGCGAGTTTATTTTTGAAATCTCGTCGCTCAGCGACAAAACTAGTAAAGCGAGTCGTCGCCGGCAGTGTGAACAGTCAGAGAGCAACTATTAATATATGCATCTCTTTCGTTTACACGGAATGTACATTTATTGTGCGTTTCTTGAGAGGGAAAATCGCCGGTCGGACCACTACCTAACTACCAGTTGCTACACAATAACTGACAAAATGCTTGCACTGACCGGACAGATCCTCTCAAATCTGTGAGGTTCTTTCTTCCACCTACCGACCATCCTAGACCTGTATGGTCCTCATAATTATGACTTGACCAATTTAATGTCTAGAATTTAAAAGAGACTAAGTATGTATTCTGAGTTTGTTTCGGCTGTCTCTTCTCAGAGTAGTCAGGTACGAAACACCGGCCTCATCTAGTGGGTAAATGTGTTTGCCAAAATCTATTGCAAAATAATTACGCATTTATCATTTACTGAGATAGATTACCATGACAGACGTATGGACAAATAAGTGCTTACAGTATGTTTAGTAGTTGGCACCCTGGCGATACACTGCGAAAGAAAAAAAACAGTAATCGTTTAAAACAGCATCATATTTCATACACCACATAATAATTTTTCATTTTACTTCAAGACATATGCAAATAATTTTAAAACGGTTTCTGCAACTGGTTGTTAAATAACCTGGCTTTTCTATGGCGTTTACCTGGTAACTGGAGGCACTAAGATAGTTTAATATTAGGTATTGATAACTAGTTTTATTTTACCTATGTAAATTATGGGTGTTTTTACTTTACGTTTTCTTTGCTGGTAAGGAAGGAAATAAGTGTTTAATTGCCCGATTTCTAGGAATCTTCTATTACATTATTATTTAGGTACATTTAATTTTTTAACACAATTTCACAAGTATTTTGTTTTGGTATCATTTTTTATAACAAAGTATTAAAAAGCACATACAACATGTACTGTAGTTAACTTACCTGTGTGTAAAACTAGTTTTTAAACGGTAGAAGCATTCTAGATGTTACATTTTAAAACCTGTTTATGCAAAAAATAGTAACGTTCTTTACTCATTTAAATGGCCGATCAAAGTTTTTTTTTTAACCGACTCCAAAAAGGAAGAGGTTATCAATTCTGATGTTTATATATTTTATGTCTCTGTCTATGTCACTTTTATATTTATGTAGGAGCCTTGTTTGAAGAGATATACTAGATATGTATCCGGTACCGCTACCGGTCTGTACAAACTTAGCTTGCTCAATTCTATAATTTTTTTTTTTTTAATCAGTTCGGAACCTAATCCCTTATTGGATGGTAGCCATTTTTGTTTATCTACCGCCCTTTTAAATTTGTACAGACCAAAACTAGACTCATTGCATAACTAGATCCTCGTGATTCAGCCGGACCTCTCAAAATGTTCGAACCCATGATGGCAACCAAGCCCTATAGGAAAATTAAACGACACACAAAAATTCCATCGGCCTTCACTTGAAAAATATTATATGTAATCCTAGATTATAGCATTTATACAAAAAAACATACTCAAGATGTTTCCTTCCGCAGCTCTATCGCGCAGATAATTCTTTTTTTTTTTTTTCAAAGTTGCACTAGGATTTTTTCGTGTGTCGTGGGTGCGTTTACAAACATAGAACATAGAACACAAACACCTATACCCGGACAAATACTTGTAGATCATACAAATATTATTTTGTTCCGTGCGGGAATCGAACCCGCTACACAGCACTCCAATCGCTCAGCTACTACGCTAACCGTGCAGTCATACATACGTGGTTTCAGGAAATATCTAAAGTTATTCAGTGGAAAGACTTCCTTTTAATTCATTCTATGTCTATCTTAACATAATGTTAATCGTTGCGGAGAACCGGTGTTGATGCAACATTATATTTGTTAAATTTGATTTATGTCGTGGGTTTGTCTGCGTGGTTTCATACCACCCTTCTACTTTTAGTTAGTAAAATTATTTCTTGCTTGTAGCTGAAATTCTGTGCGGGACGGTGAGCTGTCCATTACTCCCATGGCCCTATTAAAAATAGAAAAAGGTCTTATCTCCAAGCACGAAACCCGTAGTTTCGGCCTTAGCTACGGACGGTTTTCTATGCCCCATGACATCGAGCCCGAACTAAGAATGAATGATAATACAAACAATTTGACAGATACGAGTAGCTCCTTAGAGTCCGCGCCGCCTTTCACGCCAGCTCCACACGTTGGCCGTGTTGGCCGAACAGAGGGAGACGGCGCTATACTAAGAAACGAGATAGAATTATTTGCGTCTTGCTTTCTGGTAAAGCGCCGTCTCCTTCTGTTCGGCAAACACGGCCAACGTGTGGAGCCGGCGTTATGACCTGCGAAAAATTCGTACTACATTTTTTTTAATGCAATTTGATATAATGACAAAGAAACTAGCGCCGCGTTAAAAGTCGTGGCGGTATTATCCGTCCGCAAAGCTTTTGACTTTAGTTAAACCTCATTTGGATGATGCAAGAACTCGCACGCGAGTTGCGTTAGATTGCGGACTTTATAGGTACAACTAATTCAATTGATCAAACAAATGCCGCAATGTTGTAAAACTCGCATGCGAGTTCTTGCTCCGTCTAAATGAGGCTTTACATTCATAATGTGAACCCTCGTCTCCCTTCAAAGTTTCGAAATGGGACGAGTTGACCCTAAATAAAATAAGGTGCAACTAGTCCCATTTTTTTTTTTACGTGGCAAAATCATCAAAGGGCCCAGTTTCAAAAACAAAGAGTTCTCTCAAGACCCTTAGTCCTGTGATTTCGGAATGTGATGAGAACTTCTTTCTCATCGCTTCTGTGGAATAGATTTCGTGATATGTTACGGAAATTGTATAGGTTGAATGAATCATTTTAACGTAATATCTTATATTCACTGTCAATACGGCCAGAGAACTATCTGCAACGTGAAAAATAATACAAAATTCGATCAGTGGTTTTTGAGTAACAATCGGACAAACAGACAGGCAGATATTGTAATATACATGGCACGTGTTTGATAAATATCCAGTTTGGATTCCAAGAATTCAATCTTAGACAAAAAATACCCAAAACAAGTTTTATCAAAAACAACGTTCTTACAATCATTTCTTAGAAGGTGTAGAGGTCAAAATGTTTTACATCTTTCTCAAGTAAGTAATCACATTGAAAACGAACTTTGGGAATTACCCAGAGATGTATTGTGATATTTAAAAAGACTATGTGGTTTCCAAAAATATGTTTGAGCGGTTTGCCGTTGGGCCGATTACAAGACAAAATCTATAATCAATCTATTTTCTCCTTCCAGTACAAGACAAGACGACCTTCAAAGCCTTCCGTATCTCCCTCAACGTGATGCTGTCTCAAGAGACGTGCGGTTACCTGGTGGTCCTCATGTATGCTGGCTCCATCTTCGAGCAAGCTTCGGAGTCCATCAGTCTGAAGTTGTCGCCGAACAAGCAGACCATCGTGGTGGGGGCTATCCAGCTGCTCGGCAGTATTGTGGCCAGTTGTATTGTGGAGCAGACTGGGAGGAAGGTGAGGAGTTACTTTTTATATCATCATCAGCCATGGTCATTATCAGCACGGTCCCACAGGCTTCCTCTCTGTAAGAGGGAGAGAGCTATAATCCACCACGTGGGTTCAGTGCGGGTTGGTAGATGTCATAAGTCTTCGAATTTTTGGTTTATCAATCAATTTCTACGCCCGGAACATTATCCTTTTCATTTCTAACAAACAAACGATGAATCATACTAATTATTATTATTATGTTATGTCAAATTATCCGCTGACTATAAACCGTGTAACCAGGCGCGGTCGCAGCCTGAAATTTTGGGGGGGGTCACACTAATAAAAAATATGTATCTATAAAATAAACATTATTGCACAAGACCTACTGCATAAATTGCACAAGATGTCAGCAAATCGCCGTTATGGGATAGTTAGAAATTTCCTTTTATTATTTGACCTATATTTGAGATTTTTCAATGTGACCTTAGATTTTGGGGGGGTCATGTCCCCTGTGACCCCCCCCCTTCGGACCGCGCCTGCGTGTGACATGTACTTACGTAGGCATCCTAATGACGACCATAACTATGACGCTTGGTAGACGGATATGAAATCGGAGGAGGCTCTTTTAATGAGCATGTTGTGGCTTCGCGATGCACGACAAATGCTTCTTAGTATGCACTCAGTACTAGATTGTCAATGTGCATTTGAAGACACTACATTTTTGTAATCATCTTGCAAAGTCGCTTATAAGTCCTTTGTGGCAAAACCGGGTGCTATGGAATTCTGTAGAGATTAAAACCACCTGGAATGATGTTCACTTATTGAAGAACCTTTGGAGATGTAATAGGTAATCAATAAAAAGGGAGAGATACTGTCGACTCTAACTGACCAAAAATCACCTTGTTGACTCCGCTAGGCACAGATTAGTCGCTTTGTGTGACCGAAACTATTAAAAGCTTTACACACCTTCATATTCTTCGTTTATTTTTCTGCGATCATCGTCGCAAGACATGTGCTGCATGATAGCTACTGACCAAGTGATTAACCCTTTTTTTTCTTCCCTTCCAGTGGCTGCTAGCAGGCACCTCACTAGCGACCGGAGTCTCAATGCTGTCGTTAGGCGCCTGGTTCTACATGACGTCATCAGGCATCTGGCTGCCCGGCTGGCTGCCGGTCATGGCCATGTGTCTCTGCATCTTCTCTGATGCCGCAGGGTACCAGCCTGTGCCCTATGTTATTACTTCGGAGCTGTTTAGTTTCCAGGTGAGCAGATATTGATTTCATTAACTGGGTGAAATATTATGATAGACCCCATTTACTGGTTTTGCGAAGAACTGTCTGTTAGACGAGAAAGTCTGACAGCCAAAAGTTGTTGAAGATTGTAGGACAAGCTAAACAAAACCTAGCCAATAGCCTTGATACAGAAGTACAGATCATGGTGATAAGCCTTAAATCACCACTGCTGCAATCTACCACTGCATGCTGTTGATGCAAGCTTCTTCTTCTTAGCGTGTCGATGGCAAATATGATTTTATATATTTTGTTTAGCCCAAAATTCAGCTACGCGAACCCCGCCCTCTGATGCAGTCATAAGGTCGTCAAGTGTACAGGTGACAGGACTTGCGGTGCAGGAGAGAAGGTGAGCCATTGTCTGTGGGGACACGTCGCATATACATTTGAGGTCTGAGCCGTCAGTGAATCCCCATCTGTGAAGGTTATCTTTGCTGCGGCCGACCTGGGTTCACAGTCTATTAAGCGACTTCCAAGTGGACCACGGCAACGCGTGACCAGGTGGAAGGCTTTCAGAAGGCTCGATAAAGCCATCAGGAGGTCTGAGCTGTTCCCGCCAAACCTCACACCTTGTTGTAGACGCGTTTCTACCAGCTGGACTAGTTGGACTGACGCACCCAAAGAAGCTGTTACGGCTTTTTAGCCTCGGAGTCACGGAAATGTACCCGTACATCGGGTGGCGGGAGTCAGTTTGTAGCTTGGACCTCTCAGTGCGGCTGGCTATAAGCCTTCTTACTTTAGGAGGCGCAATCCCAGTTAGTGGATACAACATTCGTACCGGGGTCGGTTTAAGGCAACCACTAACAATCCGGTTCGTCTCATTAAGAGCTGAATCCACTAGGTTGGCGTGGGCAGAACGGTCCCATACTGGACAGGCATATTCACCAGCCGAAAAACAGAGCGCCATTGCAGTTGTTCGCAGGACATGAGGTGACGCTCCCCACCTCGTGGATGTTATCTGCAATCTACCACTGCATGCTGTTGATGCAAGCTCATAATTATAGCAAATGTCACCGTTCTTTATGTGTGTATTTGGTACCTACTTAATACTTACTTCAGAACCCATTTCTTGTTCTTGATTGAAAAGGTCAAATGAGGCCTGATCATTACTTTTTCAGCCGTAATTAAGTAACTGGTGTTAAAGTTCAATCAACTAATCAAATCTTTTCGTTTTCCAGCATCGTGGCATGGTGACCTCCTTCGTCAGCTCATTGGACGCTCTCAGCGACTTCATCCAAACGAAGGCCTACGACCCCCTTCTCAAACTCTTGGGCATCCACTGGGTCTTCATCATGTTCTCCATGGTCTGCTTCCTGGGCACCTTCTACACCGTCATGTGGGTGCCAGAGACCAAAGACAAGACTGTAGAAGAAATATACGCTCTTCTAGAAGATAGCAGGAAGAAAGAGAAAAGGAAAGGAGTAGATGATTTGGAGAGTGGGAAAGAGATGAGTAGATTATAAGTGATGTTGTAGTAGACTTGTCGGATTGAGGAGATTCTTTAAAAATTGCACTGTTGTTGTTCTGACTTTACAGTAGAGTGACCTTTATATTCATCGCATTAAGGTTGATGTTAGAAGTAGAAGTACAATAATTGAGAAATATTTGTATTGTGACATTTTAAATAATTCTGAATTTGTATTGAATAAAATATTTTCAACTTCTTTGGTATAATTGTCATCTACGAAGCATATCTTAAGACTAGTTTTGAACATAGGGGTTATTTCATAATTCCATTAGATTGACTTGGTACAGACTGCAACAGAAGTTAATATTTTAAGACTTAACTCGATATTATTTATAAATCGCCAAGATATTAAATGAAAGTAAAAGAATCTCTCCATGAAATCTCAAAAGATCTTCGATTTGATCTATGTATTCGTATAAAAATTACTCGTTAGTGTTAACTAGCTTTTGTTGCGGACCGTACGTTTAAGTCCATCACATGTTTCGTTAGCTTTAATTTGTTCTTAAAAATGACGTGTTGTCTGTGGAATGTTGTAACTGCCAGAGTAAGCTTTTAGCTGAGTCATACCAAAAAAAAGGTAAAAAAAATAGAGATCGATAAGATGTCTTGCAATGTTTTTTTTTAATGAGACTAAGACCTCTTTTGACAGGAAAATGTATTTATTGAATAAGTTTATAATAAAGCGGTGTTCTCATGAGGTGTTTAAATTAAGTATCAATCATGAAATGTTGCCAGACAAAACATGAACACCTTTGTCTGTATTTTCGGAGACTTATCTCTTCTCATTTAATTAAACATAAAGTTAATGTATTCTACTCTACTCGCTCCCTCATCAAACATCACTTAATTATTTATTTTATCCCCATACATTCATCACACATCTATCTATCCCCTTCAAATTCTTCCTGTTTTATGCTTTCACCTATTAAAAGTTGCCCGACTAAATCGCCTCGTGAGAACACAGCTTAATTATATAAATATTGGCATTTTTTAATCTTCCGGTGCAATGTTACGGTGCGTACAGACTATGTAACATAACATGTTATATAACATTGTTATATAACATTTTTCATAGTGTGGTCAAGTTGTATACCGTAAAATGCTGCAACTTTGCACGGATTTTGACGTTTTTCTTCGATAAATCTTTAATCGTTAAGAAAGTCGTATGTTTTTTCAATTACTGACCAATATTGGACTTTAAGCTATAGGAATACATTTGCTACTAGTAGAAAAAACACGTATAAAGCACCAAAAAATTGCTTTGAAAACGTAGGCAAAGTTGAGGTAAAAACTACAACATTGCCTGTCATAATATCTTTTTAAATGAATAGGTATTTTGGTAACGGATTTGACACCCATATTGCCATGAAGTTCTTTTCCACGTCAGACTTCACTGAATCTTGAATAGCACAAGAATTTTTTTTTTACAATGCTAGGCAAAGTTGTGCAGGTTTCTCTAAAACTCCCATACAAAAGTGAGTTCGGTGTAGGGCTGCCCCAAAGGAAATGTAACAATTTTTCTTAATATTCAAATACATTTAAGAAATGAAATTGTTGTACTTAAATTCTAATAACATTTTTTCATAGGAAAACAAATAAATGTAGGTAGGTTATAACATTTAAAAAATAATAATGTTGGTACCTATTACGTATAACAAAATCTGTCGAACAATATGATAACATAAAAATGACAATCGACAAATAAAATTACATCCGACATCCTTAATTTCTGATGATGATAAGTAAAGAAACAATAGTTCTAGCTTCTATAAAACGTTCTTAGATGAATTACAAAAAAAAAATACACAAGCAAAACCACGGTCGATTAAGAGTTTGTTGAAAAAATTAAAAGTGGCAGCCCTAACCCTAGATAATGTTGAGTAAAAAGTTGCGAAAATCTGACACAACTTTGCCGACCATGATTCAACGGTTTAAATTAAGATAAAATACAGAAAAAACAGTTTAAATACATAAAAGAGCATATTTTCTTTGCTATATGACATATTACGCTAGAAAATAAAGCATAAATATTCACAAAATGAAATTTTCCTGAGAGCCGGTAAAAAGCGAGTATCCGCAGTGACAATGAAACTGACACTGACAGTTTGTTAACTAAGATTTGGAGTGACGTATGATCGAATGTTGCCATACAGATTGGCTAGGACTACGGAGGCTCTAAATTCCTCACCTGATATTTCAATAGGTTTATTAAAGGCGAACGTTTCTGGCAGCCCGGCTGATTTTAAGTTTAAACATATAAACCCTATGACAGTTATTAAAGCTTTCCGGGAAATCAAAATTAAAGCGACCGAAGATTTATGGGGATTGTCTATCAAAGTTTGTACAGGCATTGTGGAAACTGTAGCGCCATATTTGGCATTAATTTTTAATCTGTGTGTGGATCAAGGAGTTTTTCCTGATTTGATGAAATTCAGTAAAGTCGTGCCTCTTTTTAAATCTGGGGACTCCAAAGATACTAACAATTATAGACCTGTATCCGTGTTGCCAGTCTTTAGCAAGATATTTGAGAAAGTAATGCTAAATCAGATGCTTAACCACTTCAACACCTACAAAATCTTACACGATCAGCAGTATGGTTTCACCAAGGGACGTTGTACAACTGACGCCGGTGTCACCCTATTGAAGCACATATTTACTGCATGGGAAGAGGCACAAGACGCCATAGGAATATTCTGTGACCTCTCCAAAGCATTTGATTGCGTTAATCACGATACATTACTTTTGAAACTTGAACATTACGGACTAGGTAAACTTGCGCTTAGTCTGGTAAAATCTTATTTATGTGATAGGCAACAGCATGTTCAAATAAATGGTGTAAATTCACAGGGTTTAACAGTTAAAATGGGAGTTCCACAAGGCTCAATATTGGGTCCTTTTCTCTTTCTTGTATATATAAATGATCTACCCTATATACTTAAAAATCAACTACATAATATAGTGTTATTTGCTGATGACACATCCCTAATTTTTAAAATTAACAGGCGAGCTCAGAATCTAGATGACGTCAATAATGTCTTGCGTCAGATCCATAACTGGTTTTCAGCAAACAATTTAGTATTAAATGGAAACAAGACTAAATGCATTAGATTTGCCTTACCAAATGTAAAAAATAGTAATTATGACATAGTGTTGAATGAGGAGATACTAGAATTCGTCGATAAAACGGTTTTCCTGGGAATAACACTTGATTCAAGGCTACAATGGGGCCCTCATATAACAACACTTGCAGGGCGATTAAGTTCAGCAGCATATGCTGTCAGGAAAATTCGCCAATTCACTGACGTTGATACCGCGAGAATTGTATATTTTAGCTACTTCCACAGTGTAATGTCGTATGGTATTTTATTGTGGGGACGGGCGGCTGACATCGAGTCCATCTTTATTCTCCAAAAGAGAGCGATCCGAGCTATATATAATCTCCGTAGACGCGATTCTCTAAGGGAACTGTTTAAGGAAATTAACATCTTGACGGTTCCTTGTCAATATATCTATGAAAACATAATGTACGTTAGGAAAAATCTGCATCTTTTCTCTAAAAGAGGTGACAGACATAATTATCATACTAGAAATAGGGACCAATTAGTTCAGCCGGGCTTCAGACTCGCCAAAGTAGACTCTTCCTTCATGGGGTTCTGTTTAAAATGCTATAATAAGCTACCACAAAACGTTCTTGAACTGAATGAAACTAAATTCAAAACATGCATTAAACGCACACTTTGTAAGCAGGCATATTACAAACTGAGCGACTATATCGCTGATAATAATGCTTGGCTCCATGCTGGTCCTGCTCCATGAGACAGTGAATGTATAAATAAATTAATAGTGGAAGTATACTTAATACCATTTTTGGAGCTGCTGAAGATTGTACAACTGTATTTGCATTGTATAGATTCAATCTTCCTTGTATTATATAGCTTCATAGCCGACATTGTGTGAGTACTATGTACTTCAGAGCTGTCATTCACTGAGTACCTACGTCTCTTGTTGACTTGAATGACCCTGGCGGTTGAGTGTGTCATGCTCACTCAAATGTCTCGCTGATGGTGGCGCGTGTGTCGGATCATTTGGCTCCCTTTAAAATGGTTGAGCCGAATGGTGCTGATGCATGTGTCATGTTCGTGAACGGGCGCTGTCAGTTGCGACTGGTCATCTCTTAGCTGCCACGGTTTATTTTAATTTATTGATTTTTATTTCTGAATTGTCTTTGTTTTAAATTTTACTATGGACACTTTTAAACTTGCTACATCGTTCTCACATAATGTACCATCTAAGAATGAATGATGTAACAATGATTCTGTAATAATTTTGGCGATCTGAAAAGAGTGTCCATGGAGTTTCTTGCACGTTCTTCTCCATAGAGATCTACGACTTGGAACGTGCATCTACGGTACTTTCACAGTTTTTATGTCTTGTGACTGGGACTGTAGCACCATAACTTTTCAGTGTTTAATACTTAATATTCCTTTAGTTGTCTATGACAATTCAAAAGTGCCTGTAACTGGCCTACTTGAAATAAATGCTTTGATTTTGATTTTGATTGCCGACTTGCTTTTAGTAATACCATAGACAATAAAAAACATTTCGCAGCGGGAATAATTTAACTTTTTTGAATTTAGGCAATGTTGAGCTATAAAGGCAATGTTACAGCAGTTTACGGTAACATTGTTATACAACATTTTACATACATTTGTAGTGTTATATAACAATGTTATATAACATTGTTACATGGTCTGTACGCACCTTAAAGTAAGGTTATCTTTCACTATAATTATTTTTTGTATGTATTTGATCTGATTGGTTACTGTGAATCTAATAAAAAAAAAATGTAGCTATAAAACAGCCAGTTTCTTTACTGTTGTTTTTTTTTTTAATAAAAAGTGACAAATGTCGACCATTCTATTTATAAATTATAATTTATAATATTCGGGCAATACCTCAATTCGACAAGTTTTTACAACTAACATAAAATGTAGGTACAGAAAATTCATTGAAAGTTTTTGATCTTTGTGAACTTTCTGTACATCCTAATTCCGTACCAACCAATCTTTCTGCATATCGATATTGTACCTTAAACTCATAAGGTAAGGTTAAGTATCGAATGCGCAGGAAGGTCGTGATATGTGCCTCCCGACTACCGATTGTGATATTATGACGAATTAATAATGTTTAGTATTTTGGTATTATTAGAATAAGATGTCTAAATGACGTTAAAAAAATAATTTATATCAAATGATCCTTGTGTTTTATTAAATAATATCCAGTTCTTGAATCATCATCATTTGTCTGCTCCACCCAGGGCAGGAGACCCTGGAACGTAAAGGACTATTGAAGAATCACTGTGGATTTTAGTACGAGTCTGAAAGCCGCACGCGCCCCGCCCGGGGTGGAGGACCCGTTTGATGATTTTACCAGTATAAAAAAAACGCATAGGTAACACACACTCTTGGAGAACAAAGTTATTCGGTTTTTTTTAGAATTTTGGAGGTAAAAAGATTGGGAAATGATCTCTCCCATACCAAATCGTATTCAATTTGATCCATGCTTACAGAGACACCCTGTATATTTAAACCGACTTAATGAAGAAGAGGCTATGTACAATTTTTTTTTCCGCCCAGTGAACACGAAGAAATTACTTTACATACATGAATAAAAGACATCCGCCGAACAAGTGCATTTATTTCAAAGTCAGATTCAATAAAAAGCAAATAGAAACAGGCATGCCTAAAGCCATCAAGTATAGATTCGACCAAACATTTCACAATTTAGAATAAAACTTAAAAAAGCAATTCAATCATAATAACGCCAAAAACAATAAAATACATAACAATTTATAGCTGCCTATACTATGTACCATTACGTGCAATAGAAATAATTCTAATACTTACTTAGTTTAAAAATGTGGAATAATTTGTACTTAGTCATATTAACTTTAAGTTGCATTAGAAATTATGAAGTTAGAAGTTTCAATTCAGTTGGTAAGTGTAGTATAAGTAAATAATAATCAGTGAGGCATATAACGACTATGTGGTGCCCAGCCAGCAAGAAGACACGGTGACGTGAAACACGGTAGACCTTTTAAAATAGAAGATAGCTAAAACTAACTACGAGTGGCCTAGATTACCCCTGGATCGACTTCTACTAAGTAGTTAACTAGAAGCAGTGTTCTGTCGAAGGTCTGTGTTGTTGAAGTAGTGTCTTGTCGAAGTTTGTTCTGTGTGAATAGATAGTGGTGATGAACATTAATTGACTTTCGACATTAAGACTTTCGAAATTCAAGAGGATACTTCTCACAAGCAGGGATTTGTAATATCATTCTTCACGTTCCTATGAAAGTCTCATCCCAGTTTTTCCCTCAGTTGCAACAATGACTTAAAACAAAATATGTCAATCAAATAGCCTATGATTAAACTGTAACCTGATATTATTTTCAAAGACCTCAACATGAGAGACTTCGGCCAAGACCAGTCTGTTTTATTCGACGGCTTTCGACGTCGGGATCACCACAAGCCAGGTCTTCGGATCAGGAACGAGCACCAGATCTTCATCACGGACCCGAAGACTAACCTGAGGATCCGAGGAGGAAACGCCACGGATACAAAGAACTATCCGTACATGGCAGCCATTATTATAAATGGGAGGCTGTGGTGTGCTGGAGCTATAGTTGATCCTAACTGGGTGGTGACTGCAGCTCATTGCTTGAATTAGTAAGTAACATTATTTCGTTAGCAATAAGAAGTACCGCTCACTGGAGACTTCGCCGCTGAGACTTTTGTTTTCCTGTTAAATGTATTGGCCGCTAAAAACTGTTTGTCACCGTAAATAGTGTTTGACAAGGAGACAAAATGTCTCAGCGACAAAAATCATAAGCTGTATAGCCAAGATTTAACGCTAGAAATCATTAAATCTATCTTGATCTTGATCCTGATATTTGTCTGTAATCAATCAAAGACTATTTCCACGAGTCTGATGACCTAAGAGCTACTTGAAATTTTGAGAAAAAACTTAATCAATACTTCTTCTATAGATGCAATGCCTCTAGTACATTACTGCCGCGGTCTATAATGACTACTTTGCTGGTCGCGCTGATGATGGCCGACAGCGCAGCATAGCGCAGCTCCAGGCCGACACAGCGCGGTCAGCGTGCAGCGCTTGATGGACGAGCTGAGATAAAGGCCAAGGCCGTAGGTCGAGGCCTTTATAGCGAGGACAGCAAGGGCTGCAATGATGGCCACATTACAGGCATTTTTGAGTAAAAACACTTTTTGGGAGCTTCGTTAAAAACCAGTTTCTCTCAGCCTGTTCTGCATTTCTATATTTAGGGATAATTGAAGAAGTATTGATCAAGTTTTCAGCGTGCCTCAGCACTTTCGCAAAAATTGGTTGACCTCTCCAACTATGAAAAATGTTCAATCAGAAGTAGCCGTCAAAAACAAAGGAACAGGCTTTGGATAGACTTGTCAAGTTAGGTAGGTATTTAGTATTTACGATCACGTATAAAATATTTTATAGTACCTATTCAGTTGCTTCCAGAATCAGGCTAGACTTAAATCTCTACATATAGTTTGAAAAGGCTAGGCAGTTGTTGAAACAATACATGTCTTCTACAGCGTCCTTAGTGTTTCTCCTCTGAAAACCTTGGGGCAGTACGTGAAGGTCCGTGTAGGCAGTGCTCGGCCTCATGAAGGAGGTACCCTGGTGGACGTGGCGGGGGCTGTTCGTCATCCCAAGTTTGAAGAGGAGCCGGTACCGCATGCTGATGTGGCGCTGTTGAAGCTTTCTGAAAATCTTGGTCAGTGTTTCTCAGAATTAAAGTTATTTTTTGTCTAAATATTAAATGTAAGGACGGAAATCAAATTGTCTGAGCTGTTTGTCACGATTTTTATGAACATTAAGAGTGATTTGATCTTCTTGGCAAGCGAGCTTCACTGTCAACCACATCCTCGCTTACCATCAAGCGAGGTAGTGGTCAATCGCGAGCTTATAGCTAATAAAAAGGCTATCAGAAATGAAATGTGATTCACTAAATGATTTGAGGAACTTTTGCCCTTTTGGTGACATTTTCTGATGGAGGCCAAAGAAAAGATGGATAGATTGTTTATGGAATGATATGAAAGAAAAAGGAGTTAATGATACTGTAGCGCCGACCCTTTTTTTTTTTTTTTTTTTTTTTTTTTAGGTGGTAAAATCATCAAATGAGTTCTCCCGCCCTGGGTGGGGCGGAAGGGACTGTCAGACTCTTACTGACTAAAATCCACCCGTGTTCCTTCCTATACCCTTTACGTTCCGGGGCCACGGTAACCTGGGTTAAGAAAAAACCCGCGACCCCAGCAGGCATTTGGCGCGAAACACGACGCGCCACCGACCCGGGCTTGGTCCTTGGTCGGACGGCGAGCTACCCATAACTCACCGTCCGCAAGCCCGCTCCACCGCTGTGCCCTCTGCTAATCAGAGGGACACGCGTTGGAGCGTCCACACGACAGGCTATTCGCATACGGGCAAAGAGACCCCTTAGGCACACAGTGCCTAAGGAAGAGTTTTTGCCCGCATCCCAGGGTGCACCGGCCCGAAAAACTGGTCTTCCCCCCGGACGTATCCGAGAGGTAACTCCAGTCCACGGGCGCACGTGGAGGTTTCCTGTCATAGCACCCCAGCGCCGACCCTAAGTAAAATGAGATAAGGACAGGAAGATCATGATGATGAGATGATATCCAGACCAGAGGCCTTACCACGAGCTCTAAACGCGATCCAGTTTAGGCTCTGGGAAAGAGACAGAGCTATACAAGTCGTCTAGCGCCATCTCTTTCCTACAGCCTAAACTGGATCGCGTTTAGACCTCGTGGTAAGGCCTCAGCCCGGAAAAGTTGCCGGACCACTGTTCTGAATCGATTTGTAAATATAAGCAATTTGCACTATTTCTAATATGTTGATTGAAGTAGTACAATGTACAGAAACCGTTTGTTGTAGACCTCCACCAACACGTGGGCATCATCAAAATCTACGAAGGTATCAAGGAACCGTTCGCGCAGAGCTTCATCGTGGTCACGGGCTGGGGGGCGACCAGGGTAATGTTGCAGTTCAATTGTTGTGGCCAGAGTTGAATTGAGTCACTAGCTGCATGACATTCAGCGTGCTATGGAAAGGTCTATACTTGGGATCTCGCTACGGGATAAAATCATTCTCGGAATGAAGTCTTACGGCATACGAACAAAGTGGCAGATCGCCCAAAACTGTAGCAAGATGAAGTGGCAGTGGGTCGTTCATGTTTGTCGTAGAACCGGCGAAAGGTGGAGTAGGAAGGTTCTCGAATAGACACCGTGCAAGTTAACGTAGGGTGGGTAATGACTCGCTACGGGATAAAATCATCCTCGGAATGAAGTCTTACGGCATAAGACCAAAGTGAAAGATATTGCCCAAAACTGTAGCAAGCTGAAATGGCAGTAGGCTGGTCATGTTTATCGTAGAACCGACGAAAGGTGTTCATTCTCGAATGGAAACCGTGCAGGTTAACGTAGTGTGGGACGACTTGACAGATGGCCTGAAGGAGGTAGCTGACATTGGCTGGATGAAAAAAGCGGAAGATCGTGCGCTGTGGCGCTCCCTGGGAGAGGCATATGTCCAGCAGTAGACTGCAATAGGCTGAAATGAATAACTGTATTTGTCAACATTGTCATGGCCTATTAATTTCTTCATTTGCATAGGGCACCGACACCTCCTTCAGGGAGCACACTCCAGACCTGATGACTGCTCGTCTGAAGGTGCGCTCCCAGCACTACTGCATGGACGCCTACCAGCTGGTCAACGGCTTTCAGTTCACTCCTGACTTCTTCTGCGCCTCGCTCAGGAACGGCACTAGAGATGCCTGCTTGGTAACACCTTGCCCATTTTTATTTTTTTTGCCAACGCGACGGAAAAAAGTGGTTAGAGGTTCTCAGTTCGTCACGTATTTCTTTTACAGAGTGGACCGATTTTTTTTTCTTTTCTTTTCCGAACGTCTTTAAGCGCTTTCACATTAGATAAAAACGGAATGACAAGACACTTGCATATCGTCCGCTCTCGCTCGTTTGCTCTAAAAAATTGCCTATAAATATCCTGTCGATATCGATATCAACCAATGTGCGGCATCGACAGATATTTTCAGTAGGTACAGACAGCTCGACTCTATGTGATTACCCCCCTTGAATGCACCTACACTTTCTGTTTTAGACCAAGTAGCGCGATTGATTTCTATGAAAACGGCAGGCGTTATGATCTCCTCAAAAGAAGTACAGTCGGTGCCCATCATTATTATTATGACCCTTCTTAAACGGCAGAATAACATCAAAACTAACCACCGACTGCGATTTTATATCTACAAATATTCAGAGGTATTTGTTTGTATGTAGGGTGAATCTCAGAAATTAATGATCCAATTCTCGAGATACATACTCTACATGATAAAATCAACAACAAAACTGTTAACATGACTTATTAAAGCACTGATCATAATCTTATAAAACGCATCATTGAGTCTGATTGCTCTGAACAATATCATAGAGATCGAGATTTATAATTATCTAGTCTATTTTGTTTGCGTAATGAACTAGGCGTTATAGATCTGATATAATAGCCTTATTATAATTTAAATAAAAAAATAAGTCTATAAAACTTACCTGAAAGGTGTGTAACCTAAATACCTACCTTACCCGGCTATTATAGAGGTTTTACCTTTAAAGAACTTTGTACAAGTAGTAAGCAAACTTCAATTTCTTATGCTGGGGTCACAGTAGCGAGAAAAGCCTTTAACTATTGCAATAATGGACTTTAATTTGATAATTTAAAGACTATAATTGCGAAAAATAACATTATCTCACGCCAAGACACATTACAACATTTCCCTTTAGTGTGGCCCCCGCATTAGAAATACTTATTATTCCTATTTTCGTCAGCAGAGATCACTAGATTCGTTTCAGAACAAATAAAATTGCGTTTAACTATTTTAATAGGTTTACAACCATCTTTTTTAAAACAAACTAGCAAACCCTGCGAACTCCGTTTCGCCACCAGATGGCTTCGTTTTTTTTCCTGAATTTTCTTTGCTATAAACCTCACGGAGCCCGAGACGAGACCTTTCCAACGAATGCAAAACCGTAGAAATCGGTTCGTGCGTTCTGGAGTTATAGCGTCAGGAAGGAAAACCCGACTTATTTTTATATAGTAGATAATCCCACACGTTTTAGTCACACTAAACTCACTCAATAACATCTCGCTAACTCTACACTTTGCTCTCAGTTCGACGCAGGCGCACCCGCTGTCCAACAGAACAGATTAATGGGTGTGATGAGCTTCGGGCCCGAACGCTGCGGACACGAGTACCAGCCCGCGGTCTTTGTGAAGGCGTTCTACTTCAGGTAAGGTTTCAGTTCCATCATCATATTCATATCTTCGAATAACATATCATATTCTTCGATATTACGCAGAAATATACCCACAATTTGTTAGCCAACGGAAAGAACAGGTGAAACTCTTAGTAAGGCTCTGACTTTCCCTTCCAGTTGTCTATTTCTATTCGTCCCCCATGGTTTTGCCAAAAAGTTTTTGGGAAAAACACCCGATTGACCTCAGGGGACTAACGGGAAAAAAATCCCGATTGTCCGTACTGGCGACAAATGGGAAAAGTATTCTAATTTGTTACCAGAGAGGCAATTAGAAGCTAACAAAAAGTACTAGGCTTACATGATTTTAAGGTAGGTCTTTATTTAAATAATTGTGTGTAGGTATGGCCTACTTCCTACTGCTACTGCTAGCCTACATCATCCCACTGCTGGGCAAAGGCCTCTCCCCATGACTCCCAGTTTTCACGGATCCAGGGCCAAAGTGGACCACTGGTCATCGGTTTTATCCAGCTCATCCCGCCATCTTCTGCGAGGTCTGCCGCGACGCCTTCTGGCTGTGTCAGGGCTTCACAAAGTGGTTATTTTGGCCCACGCAGCTCATTGGCCATGCGGCAGACGTGGCCGGCCCAAGCCCATTTCAGTGCAGCGGCCTTTTGACCAACGTCAGCAATTTGTGTTTTAGAGCGCAGTGTTGTGTTGGGTACGCGGTCTGAAAGTTTGGTACCTAGAATACTACGCTCCATTGCACGTGGGCAGACCTTGAGTTTGGACTTTTATAAAAGGCCTACTTCCCCCTAGGGAAAAAAACAAGACAGCATGTAAAATATTCGTTTTCATCTGTGTTTACTGACAGTCAACCACAGGAAAAGGCTAGGCGGTGAAATTAACAACATATTATCAAATTAACCTAGTATTAATTCAACAGAGACTTCGTAAAATCAACAATATCATCGTACAAGACGACTGGCGAGCTGATCGAAGCGATTCAGGAGTTTGACCAGCCTCATCCAGCAGGGCAGCCCCCAGAACCGATCTATCACGGCATCGTGCCCGAAATACCCGAAAGAATGAAGAGTGATCTGCAGGACGCGTGGGAAACGAACACCCAACCTGACAGGAAGCACGACTGATTAAAGACCTTGTCGACATTGTAATAAAGGATATATTGCCACAATTTAACGTCATCTTTGTGGTCACTGGCACTATCACTTTTTCTCTTACTTTTTCATTTCAGCAGCCACCTTCTAGTAGGGAGTTTCACTGCGAGTTTTAGCCGTTATTGGCGCTACAATCGCATAACGTAAACAACGTCAAGTCTTCCAAACAAAAGTGTCCTGTCAAACACGTCTGTCAAAATAGGCGGTATTGAGGTTTTCGTTAATGACATCATGCGCTGGTAGCGCCAATGAGGGTTTTCCCGTATGAAGAATCCACTAGATGGCAATACGTAGGCTTGTGGTCTATCTGCTCCGTGATTGGTTAATTTTGACATTTCTGACAATGTCATGTCAAAATTAACCAATCACGGAGCAGATAGACCACAAGCCTACGTATTGCCATCTAGTGGATTCTTCATACGGGAAAACCCTCATTGAGCCGAGCTTTGCGTGAAACCTCCCATTGACTACTGTCTAGCTAGACAGAGAGAAAGCGAACGTGCATCTATCCCTCTCCTTTCTTACTTTGAGAAAAAGACAACGCTATCGCCTTGTCTCTATTACACTTTTCTACCAGTATACGTTATTCACGATGTTTTCCTTCAGCATTATGAGAGCAGAAAACAGTACTTACCGTATAACAAAATGGAAGAAACACCAAATTTCAAAAAAAAAACATTTTTTTTTCAAATTTCAAGCTGTTTATTTCCAAATATGCATCATACAATTGTCATATGCAATAACGCTCAATCTTATTGAGATAAGATTATGTGCGCTATCGAATAATATTAAGTTACTCGCTCACAGGTCATTATCATGTAGTGGGCCCACCCGTATGCCCCTCCCCTCTTTTATACATTTCAATAGTGTAATAGTATTTCAGGATATTTTTCACCTGTTTAGATTTTTTTATTTTCTAGTGTTTTGGCTAACTCTTTATGCAACTGATTAAGAATTTTTGGAAGAGCATACGACCAAACCCTTTTACCATACTCAATATTTACTCTTGGCAGTTTATACAGAGGCAAGTATGACCAAATAAAGCAAACTCGTTGTATAAATATAGCACGTAGTTATATGCTCCCCTTCTAGGCATGCATGCAGTTACGTAGCACACGAATTCCACCCGTAATTGGTCTAAACCAGTGTTACATAAGGTGCAACTTCCTGTAACAATAATACGCGTATATTTATAGACAGTCTTGTCTTTAATAAAACATTACATCACTTTTGTTATTCCTTAAGGTGATTGCTTCGATGTAGCCCGCGAAATTCAATTTTTTTTACGTTTTTTGCAATTTGCAGGCCAGTGACATGTTGTAACTTTATAAATATTTGTGTTGCGCAAATAACAAGTATAATTTTAAATATAAAAAATATCAAAAAAACTCGCTCCATCAGCTCTCACATAGAAAAGGTGCATCGTAGTTAGATTTCGGAGATTTTAACATGAACACATTAATTATCCTGTATTTTGTTTTCTTACCTATAAATAAATGAAAAAAAAAAAAAAAATGCTTCTGACACAGTAAAAAACTAGGTTTATAGGTTTTCTTTTTTTCAAAAGTAACTCTTAGGCGCCTGTAACTTTCAAACTATTATAAATTTTGAAAAAAAGAAAACCTATAAACCTAGTTTTTTACTGTGTAAGAAGCATTCTAAAAAATCATTGAAATAGGATAACATTTAGGGGTAGGAAAACGTTTTCTCTTTTAGTATGGACGAGCACTCGGTAGACGATCCTCTTAAGGCCTGCTTTGATCGCGGGACTGTCGGAACGTAAATGGCTATTGAAGGAACACCATGGATTTTAGTCGGTACGAGTCTGACAGTCCCTTTCGGCCCCACACAGGCCGGGAAGACTCATTTGATGATATAAACAAGCTAAAAAAAGGGAACTATAGGATAAAAAAACATGTTAGCTATATTTAGATATTATGTTTTAGGAGTTTCAGTTACAGTTAGCGCTATTTTGCTATCCTGACCATTAGGTACGGAATTGTGCTAGAAATTGTATAAAACCAAAAGAGCGTGTTTTAGACTTAGCGCCTTTCAGAACCGTACAGTACACCCGCAATTCGTCTGTTACCATACTTATTTCCATCGCATCGACGGAGCAGAAATCAAAAATCTTTGTGGCTACCGAGAAATTCCTTAGCAATTGATTTTTATTTTTAGGCTCGGAAGATCGGTAGTTGTTTAATAATAATGTAGAGAACACTTTAGTTCCCTTCTCTAAAGGCATTATATTATTAGGTAAGACGTGCATAGGTAATTATCTCCATTTAGAAGTAAATCTCTATCTCATTAAGAAAAGTCGAGAAGGCGCCCACGTTTCTAGAACCGACAAATTAATTCCAATAACAAATCATAACTAACAGGAAAACTGCCCATTGATTTCAATGGAGACTCAACTACAAACTTGGCGCTAAGACATATCAGTATGGAATCATTGATGCTTTCTTTGAATCCGGAGGGAAACCCAATGACTGAACGTACGAACACCATGTTTAGGCTAGCCCTCACCACAATACATAGTCAACTTTAAAGTCGAACTTTCAAGGTTGCTATTCGCTTGCTTCATTACAAAAGAACGGTCAACGAAATCGGCCAGCCGGTACGCCGCCAAAACCCCACAAGCACTTGATAAAACGCATTCCATTTCAATTTAAACTTTATCACTCAAAGATAAGAATCATTTGAGGAAAACTTATAAGTATGACATAACGTTGTGTTTGCATAACTGTTAGTACACATGTTGATGATTTTATAGGTTATAAAATGTAGTCGTTTGACAGACGTCATTGGAGTCGCAAGCGCAATGGAAATAATAGCGATTTTTTGACATTTTAAATGAAAATGTTTACCGCGAACTACAAAAAGTGATAACAGGAAAGTGTATTTTGTCATGAATCTATTTTTAGTGCCAGTGTCTCGTTAAAAAATAACCTACAAGCGACTTTTGTTTTTTTTTTTTTAATTTTGTATTCTGCGTGCGAATTCATTCTGCCAGTATGGAACGGCGAAAAATCGAAAGTAGTTCTAAAAGGCAAATATTTACCGCTTTAGTTGGTGAGTAGTTTTCTAGTGATTTTTAATTCAAATTGTAGAGTTTATTTTTGATTGAAACGTTTCAACTTGTTATTATGGCTGTCACGTATCCTTCTGGTGCTAATAATTGTGTACATTTGCTTACAAAGTCAGAATTAAATCGGTCAAGTGCAGGAAGATTGGTGCAATTGTTTCTATTGTAGTAGAGTGGGTTAATTTTATTCAAAGGAATGCATTTTTATTGCAGTCAGTAGTGCTTTTGCATGGCAACAGTAGAGCAATAGAATAATAACACGGATTTAATCAATCTATTTGAAAATAATAGGTAAGTAGGTACCTACCACGTTTATAATATCACGTTTGTTGTATGGTAAAAATGGTATAAATATTTATTTTATCCTGTTTTTTAGTATTTGTTGTTATATAGCGGCAGACATACATCATCTGAGAAAATTTCAATAAATTATCACGGTTCATGAGATAAAACCTGGTGACAGACCGACAGACAGACAGACTGACAGCGGAGTAAGTAATTGGGTCCCGTTACTCCCGTTTTACCATTTGGGTACAGAATTCTAAAAACGTAGATACATAATGACGCCTGCCGAAGAATTAGTCATAGATAGGAATAGGCACCTAATAATACGATATTTCATCAGTTAATTTAAAGTCCCATATAATAAGGGGCGAGACTTGTGCAATCAACTTACTGAGCAATAAAAAACTCGGTGCTACTAAGCTATTTCCGACAAAAAAACGTATATGACACTTTTCGCGCCCTGGGATTTGAACCCGGGGTTTCATGTTCAGCAGTCATGCCCGCGACCATTAGACCATAATGTCAAGAATATAAAATAAAATTAGAGTTGAAAAGAATAAAATATGTGTGGGTGTAGAATTCTTTTAAAAATTATAAAACTGCACTAGTTTTACTGAAAACATGACGTATCAAAATTCATTGAATTCAAAATAATGTAGTTTTAATTAAAACATGGGCATTGGGCAATCTTTACGAGCTTTTCTTTTCACTAACTCTTGTATGCACCCACTGCTGAATTTTGCACCTTCAGCTGAGGGCTAAGAGACGAAATCCACGATAGGTGTAGTCTATAGTGTATAATAGTGGGAGTGTCTTAAAAGAACACACAGGGCTTGATTCTGGACGATTTTTACACCAAAAAAAAAATTGTAAAATATAGGTAAGGCTGTGCCTTGAAAAAACTATTTGAAAATATGTATAAAAGAGGGAAAAAAAAAACAAAAAATTAATAAAATATGCTAACCATGACATTGATCTTGAAAAATTCAGCAATTCAAATGAACACGTCTTTTTATCAACTAGACGAGGCTGGTGTTTCTTACCTGACTGCTCTGAGAAGAAACAGCCGAAACGAGGATACCGATAGGTCACACGAAGACCATGTAGGTTAGTGTCTGAGGTCTTTTGAGAAAGAACCACACAGATTTGAGTGGACCTGTCCACTTAAATCTGTGTGGTTGGTACTGTCATAAAATATCACACAATCTCAAGAATATGTAAACAATATGAATTACCTCACGTGTTTGGTTACAGCTCTTCCTATTGCAAAACTTTCTATTTTGTAACCGACTTCAAAAAAAAAAAGTAGGTTCTCATTTCGACCTGTATGTATGTATGTAATGTATGTTTGTCCGCGATTATCTCGCGTTTGGCTGAACGGATTTTGATGCAGTTTTCAGGAAAGTGTTCATTACATTCTGGAGAAAGTTTTAGTATATAACACTAATAGATATCCCGTGACGTTGCCCGCGTGGATCCGTTTTGCTTACTTGGATTGTAGATTTTCAGAGACGATTGCATGTTTGTCTGCAATTATCTCGCGTTTGGCTGAACCGATTTTGATGCGGTTTTCAGAAAAGTGTTCGTTACATTCTGGAGAAGGTTTTAATATATAACAATAATGGATACCTCGTGAAGTTGGACGTCTGACAAGGGAGAATGGAAACACAAATATTTCACGAAATAAAAAAATGGGCATAGATCCGTTTTTGTTGCTTACTAGGATTGTAGATTTTCAAAGACGCCGATTACTCATATGAAGATTTTTGTTAAATATCTGAACTAAAAAGGGAAAAATAAAAAAAACATTTAAAAAAAAAGGGAACCGACTTCAAAACCAAACACAAAAAAAACTGTAAAATAACTTTTCTTTCGGAAGTCGGTGGCCATAGTAAATGAAATAAAAAACAAAGCCACCGACTTCCGAAAGAAAAGTTATTTTACAGTTTTTTTGTGTTTGGTTTTGAAGTCGGTTCCCTTTTTTTAAAAATGTTTTTATTTCTGAGAATAATGTTTCAGCACCTTCAGTTTGATACCATCTCATGTTTTCAAGAAATTACACAACTCGGATATTTAACTTTTCAGTTTTTCTCGTGGTAAAATCATCAATGAGTTCTTCTCACCAAGGCCGGGAGGGAGGTACCTACTGTCAGACTTGTACCGACTAGCATAGCCCTCAGGGGATACCTATTAAAGGACGTCACGGGGCGCGCGGTGCTCTGCCAAAGCGGGGCAGACCTGGCACCGTATGCTCCACCGTATCCTCCGGGCGATCCTCGCAGTTGTGACATCCAGGCGTTCCTTTCTTCCCTTTCAGACACAGGAACCTTCCTCCAGGAAGTATCAAGCGGAACGTGAGGACCTCTCTTTGAGGAGTGGCTTGAGGTCTCATTGGATACCTTTTATCCCAGTATTTCATGCCGATGTGATTTTTTCGACTTTCGAGTTACACGTGGGCGAAGCCGCTGGCAATAAGTACCTTGTATTAAATCCCGGTATTTACAAAATTACTTGAGAAACTCGTGGCTAAATAACAGCATCAGCACAAGAAAAGAAGCCCCGCTGGGCGGGGATCCTATTTCTGTCTGTTGGGTTTAAAGGAATCTGGGCTCCTAAACTCCTTTTAACTTATGTTCTGCTACTTGGCTAGCCTAACCAAGATGGGTATTTTATAGAGTGATAAACCGGAAGAACGAAAATACAGTCTGTATCTGCAACAGTAAACTTCCGAATGGATTACATATTGAACTGGGAATTGAACTCAGGCCATCATATTCAGCAGTAGCGTTTACGACCACTAGACTTCAAAGTTCTTTTTAATAGTTTATCATTATGTAAAGTATCTGCCGAATTTAAATTCTGAAACCGAAGGGAAGTGCAAATGAGTGTGATTTATTTATACCGAATTCAGCTTAAGTTATTTGCACGCAGTAATGCCGATTGGGCTGCATACGTAATGTTTTTATTAAGAACTAGCTTCTGCTAGCGACTTCGTACGCGGATCCTGTTGCTTATGCCAGCGGCAACGGGGTCGTCAAAATCGAAGATCTGAAACGTCTGTTGTCGAATTCTTAGAGCCTGGGGACGGGAAAACAACGGGATGTGCATGACGATTCCAGACGTTCCAGTTGTCTTACAAAAGTAAGTCAACAGGAAATGCCCATCAGACTAAACAACTCTTGCTAAGACGTGATTCCTATAAATGTAATAGTGTAGCTGGGCTCTTGGAGTTCCACATCAGGTGTTACAGATCTTCAATTTTTATACGACAACAGGGAGTACTCATCAGGCTGAACAACTCTTGCTAAGACTTCATTACTGTAAATGTAATAGTGTAGCTGGGCTCTTGGAGTTCCACATCAGGTGTTCCAAATCTTCAAATTTATTCTCTTAGCAGAAAATGCTCATCACGTGGAACAATTTTAGCTATGGCGCTATTTTGTATTTGTATCTCTTATAGTTTAGCTGATCTATTGCAGTTCTGCATCAGGTGTTCAAGTTTCCAAGACAAATTATAGCCTATATGTTGCCCAGACTTAATAGCTATATAACAAAAAAAAAAAAAAACAATCAAATCCGTCCAGTAGTTCCAAAGATTAGCGTGCATGGAGTAACTTCTCCCGTTTTCCTCACATTTCCCTTCACTGCACTGCTCCTTTTGATTGTAGCGTGATGAAAAGTATCCTATAACCAGCCCAGGAGTATGAAAAATAATTGTACCAAGTTTTGTCAAAATCCGTCGAGTATTTTTTGTTTCTATAACGGTTATACAGACAGACAGACAGACAGACAGACAGACAGACAGACATACAATAATTTTACTGATTGCATTTTTGGCATCAGTATCGATCCCTAATCAACCCCTGATAGTTATTTTGGAAATATATTAATGTACAGAATCGACCTCTCTACAGATTTATTATAAGTAGGTATAGATAGATAGATAGATAGATATAGATAGATAGAAGATAGATGGTTCAGTAAACTTTAGGTCTAAGTACTTACTGTGCGAACAATTATGTACTTACACACCGTGTATTTGATGCGATGACAACGCTCGTAGAACGCAGCCAAAAACAAACAATTCACGGCTTAGAGAGCCGTGAATTGCTAAGACTTTAAGAACTGCCTGTTGAACTACCAACCTATCTTCTATCTAGGCTCCCTAAGGTGGGTCGTGGAACTGTCATTAGAACACCTGGCTTGTGCGTGCGAACCGTAGATATTGGATAGCCATATCGAAGAAGCGCGTGCGCGCGCTTGTCACGGCTCATTGTAATCACGCGCCGTGAGAAACCATAAGAGTATGTAAACAGTAGAAGAAAAATGGTTATTATTAATCACTTATAAACGTCAAACCTCGCAAACATGAATAAAAAAAATATTAGTACCTACGACGTACCTACTTAATTATTACCAGAAAAAAAACTTCATGTTTTTTTTAAAGCCGTCATTATTATTGTCATCAATCACTGTTGCGTATTAAAATTAACAGAATAAATCTATACTAATATTATAAAGCTGAAGAGTTTGTTTGTTTGTTTGTTTGTTTGTTTGTTTGAACGCGCTAATCTCAGGAACGACTGGTTGGAATTGAAAAATTCTTTTTGTGTTGGATAGTCCATTTATCGAGGAAGGCTATAGGCTATATAACATCACGCTAACACCAAAAGGAGCGGAACAGCAATGAGAAATGTTTCAAAATCGGGAAAATGGATTCCTTTTCGAGAGCTTTCGTTGCGTGCGCTGCGTAAACGGTTAAAGATACGCAAAAATTATGTACCACGGAATTATTCCTCATTAAAAGTTCTAAAATAAAGTCCGCGAGAGCATATATCTATCTTTTAAGATTAAGCCACTATAACCTTTTTTATGGAAATCAAATTTGTTTTAAAGTAATGCATTATTTGTGAAGGTATTTTCATTAATATGATATTAATCCTTATCAAAATAAATACGTTAATCATCACAAGCATTTAATTTTGAACAAAATTGCCCTTGACATCGTTTGATTTCAATGAATATCTTAGGAGATATCATCGTTTCAAAATAATGTCACAACAAAATTATTACTGCCTGGGCAATACTGAGCATATCATAATTGCGCGTGAGGGAAAGTGCACCCTCTACCTTTCACCCGAGCCACCGCTGAAGACGCCCAGGGCGTCGGAAATAGTGGGTCATATTCCAGCCGCTTACGGACGGGGAGTAATGGGTAGCTTGCCGTCCGACGGCATGTATTTATAAAGAAGCACTGGCCAATCCCCGCTGCATAGACAAGAAAAGGCGCGGCGGGAAGAGCTCCGGCGCCATCTCAGGGGGCGGTATGGATCCTGTATCGAATGGGGAAGGAAGAAACGCCTGGGTGTCACCACTGCGAAGATCGCCTGGAGGACACTGTAGAACATACGGTGCAGGACTGCCCCGCAGAGCACCGCCGTGTCCTCACAGCGGCGATAGGCACTGGTCGAAGCCATGCTGCGGGGCGAGACGAAATGGGAAGTGGTTGCCTCCTTCTGCGAAGCAGTAATACTAGCAAAGGAGGAGGCGGAACGCGTGAGGGAGAGGACAACGTCCACCTCACGACGCAGCCGCCGCGGGAGACGCCCACGGCAACGGACGTCGCAAGACGATCTCCGGCCACCGTAGGCGCGGGCATGCGGGCGGCGAGTAATGGGTGACTCGCCGTCCGATCATGGACCATGCCCGGGTCGACGGCACGTTGTGTTCCACGCGCGCCTCAAAGAGCTGTCAGCAATCTGACGGGGCCCCCCTAAGAGGGCCAGAGCCTGCCGGGGTCGCGGGACTGTCTCACTCGATAACCGTGACCCTGGTACATAAAGGGCCCTAGTAATTTTAGTCAGTACAAGTCTGACAGTCCCTCCTGTCCCGCCCTGGGCGGGTGGACTCATTTGATGATTTTGCCACGATAAAAAAAAGGGGGCGGTATGGAGGGAGCGACTATCGAAACCGAGGTTCGGGCACCCCTCAATCGCGGCGGTTAGACCTCTCTTTGAGGAGTGGCTGGAAGGTGTCACGGCGTCCTGACCAACCACCTGATGCAGATCCTCACTGGACACGGAAGTTTTGGGAGGTACCTGTGTCGGATGGGGAAGGAAGAAACGCGTGGGTGTCACCACTACAAGGATTGTCCAGAGGACACGGTAGAACATACGGTGCAAAATTGCCCCGCTTGGCAGAGCATCGCACATGTCCTCACAACGGTGATAGGCGGCGATCTCTCGCGCTCGGCATTGGTTGACGTGAAATAGAGTGGAAACCGGTAGCCTCCTTCTGCGAAACAGTCATGCCAGCGAAGGAGGAGGCGGGACGCGTGAGGAAGAGGACAGCGTCCACCTCACGACCCACACCCAGCCGCCGTGGTAGACGCCCACGGTGACGGACGTCGCAGGACGATCTCTGGCCAACAGGCGTAGGCATTCGGGCGACGAGTAATGGGCGACTCGCTGTCCGATCATGGACCATGCCCGGGTCGACGTCAACGTCACGCGCGCCTCAAAGAGCGTCGGCACAATGACGGGCGCCAAACCCTTTAGAGGGCCAAAGCCAGCCGGGGTCGTAGGACTTACGAGCTACCGTGACCCCGGAACGTAAAGGGCTATTGAAGCACGCCGTGGATTTTAGTCAATACAAGTCTGACAGTCCCTCTTGCCCAGCCCTGGGTGAGAAGACTAATTTGACGATTTTATGACGCTAAAAAAAAGCATACAGAAAATGATTTGTATCGGTATCCTCCCACAGTGCTTCGCACAAAAAAATACATTGTTAAGTTCCGACATCCACGCGAACGAAGTCGCGGGCACAGCTAGTAAATAATAAAACTTAAGATTATAATTATTTACACCATCTGTTGCCAGCCGCTTCACCCGAAACAACTCGAAAATTATCCCTCGGGACCAAAGAATCAGGATAAAAACTATCCTGTGTGTTAATCCAGGTTTTTATTACAATTTTTTTTTTTACTTTGTATCGTAATTTCTCCTGTATCGTGGGTGCGTTTACAAACTTAGAAATTCACATACACAAACACCCAGACCCGGAACAACGACTTGCAGGTTATAAATATTTGTTCCATGCGGGGATAAAATCCGCGACAAGTTGCACAGCAGTCGATGGTTCAGCAACAGCGCCAACCGTGCCGTCCGTTGTTTTGGGCTTCGCCATAGTCAAAATAGTCAAAAATATTTTCAATCGATTTTTGCATGAAAGAGTAACAAACATACATAGTATTAGTAAGACTAAGATAGGATAGGATCATCATTATGGTAAGCGTCCACATGTCCGCATCGCACGTATCGGACGTATCGTACGTAACGGATTTTAGTTTGCCTTGTATTAAAACTCATACAACTGCGTCCACTGATCCGCATCGTACGGACGGCTCATCGGCAATGCCTACATGCGATGCGTACCGATGACGTCATACGGAATGCCGATCAGTGGACGCGATGAAGGTGGCATCGGCAATCCGATTGCTGATAATCGCGTCGGCAATCCGATCGCTGCCGATACAGAAATCCGTTTGATGCGATGCGTCCGATACGTACGATGCCGACCTGTGGACGCTTACCTTTACTCAGAAGATACTTTATTTATTTCGTAAAACTACGGTAATATTATTATACAGTACTCCGACTTCATAGAAACGGACGAAACGCGAGCTATGCCTACGCGCCTCGATGTTGGGGCGCGCTCGGGGCGCAGACAGTCACGACTGTACCGCAGTGACGAACGGACGGTGTGTTGTTTTTTTTAAAAATAACCGCGCGATTTTTTCACTACAAACCAGTTCAAGTACATTTATTTAATATGACGAGTAGTAAATATTATACTGTTTTTGGTTGCTTAATTTTTAATTAAGCTTTATATTAGAATGCGGATTTATTATATTTTAAAGTTAATAATAAAGAATTTCCTACGACTCAGTCGAGGTGCAAATATTTTTCGGTCGCAAAATAAGCCCGAATTGTTTTTCAAACAAAAACATGGTTTTTTAAATTAAATCTACCAATCAATAACCCCCCTAGCGCAGTCGGGTAAAAAACAACACGCATTTTTATTGAACACTTCCTATCCAATAAACAAAGTATTTTATTTGTTTATATAAAAAAGTATACCTATTTACGACCACAAAACTAAATAGAAACAGAAAGTAGGCAAATGTAATTAAAATGCTGGAGACGGGCAGCCAGCCCTAACGCATGTTTACGTACCGCGCGGCTGTAGGCATTTATTTCTATCATGCGGCCGAGTTCCACTACTGTGAGATAATTATACTGTGGTAAAACTGAAATTGACGAGTCATGACATTGAGTCATAGGTGCAAAGTTCGTTTCACAATTTCAGTTATATTACGTACGTCGTTGTAGGTAAGATCGTTTATCCCAGTAATTTATCTTGACAAAGATAATGTTTGGACAGTTTCGCTGAAATTGGTTCACGTTTTTGGAATTTTGTTTGTAACTACCTACTGAAAATAGTTTTTGCTTAGTCAGGATAGTATGCAAGATAACTAAAAAAATCTATTCAGTACGTAAAAATATGTAAGATTAATTTTCTCTTTATTCATTTTTACACTCATTGTAATTTGACACATTTTTAAATAATTTTACAAAAACATAAAAAAGAAACATTAAAAAAAAATATTAGTTAATTAAATAAGTTAGATTTGATTAAAAATTATTTCCTCAATCATGACTTATCACGTTTTTTTTTTATTAAATTCGTGGTTAAATTCAAAATCAAAGCATTTATTTTAAGTAGGCCAGTGACGTAATGCAAACGGGAACTTTGACGTTAATTTGATAGAAACACAAAAATATTTTAATTTTAAATTTTTCATACAATAAACGCCGTAATACTCAAATACTCTGGATGTAAAATACGGAAATCCTGTGATAAGGCATCGTTATTTTTTTTATATTGCGTAAGCCAAAAAGAACGTGTGTCATCTGCACGTTTACGTATAAATACTCTACTCCTCCTTCGACCTTTGCACACTGTTCAAAGGAGATTTGAACATGCTTCATACGAGCCTTTGTATCGCGTTTGAGTCTTCAATACGCACGTTTGAATCTATAATAAGGGTTCCTTGTTGACTACGGAACCCTAAAAACGCAAACTCGTAGACGACGCACTTTCCTGGAACGTGCGTTGTACGCGCGTTTAAGGCCCTTCGTACACAAGGCGACTCAAGTTTCCGATACCTTACGACTTCGGTATCCAAGCGGCTATCGCAATACAAACTCATAGAGGTTCGAACACAAGCACGCGTCTATGAATACCAAAATCGTAAGGTATCGGACACTTGCGTCGCCTAGTGTACGAAGGGGCTAAATCACACTGTGTGGAATTGCTCTTAGACGCCATGTTATCGGAATTCAACTGCAAGTAATAAAATAGAGTTCTCCTAGCCTACGTAATTCAAGATGTTTCAAAATGTTTTACTGATTCACCTACCCACATCACATACCTATTTAATAGACACCTGACAAATACTCCCTTTTTATGATTCCAGCTACCATCCCAACCTTCACATATGGCATCCAGATCGGCTGGCTGTCCCCCATGGGGCCGCTACTCAAGTCTGCCGCAACGCCTGCGCGGGCGCCACTGTCTGACAACGACATCTCGTGGATGGCGGCCGCACTGCCACTGGCGGCCATTTGTGGAATACCGTTCTTCAGTTATTCTTCAGATCGGTTTGGACGGAAGATCTGTGTGATTCTTGTGTCTTTGTTGTCTTGTGTGAGTATTTTGATCGATTGAAACTATTCTTTACTATTTAACCTGACTTTGGCGAAGCCCGAATCGATGGACTGCTGTGCAGCTTGTCGCGGCTTTATCCCCGAAACAAATATTTGTATAATCTGCAAATTGTTTTTTCGGGTCTGGGTGTTTGTGTACATGTGAGTTTCTATGTTTGTAAACGCACCCACGATATCGGACAAATTCCTAATGTGGAGTAAACTTAAAAAAATGAACGCGCAAAAGAAAAATATCGTATAGTGACTATCTACACGCCCGCGCCTGATCAAGTACCAAGGGACTCTCTTAGTCCGTCAACGAAAATACGGGCACGTACGAAAGTAATTCAAGACTTTTAAGTGAACCATACTCCCTATTAGTTTTGGATTCAGTTCTGACAACACATCAGGAATCACGTTGTCACCAAATTTTAGTTCGTTCCAGTAACCATTCTTATGTCCGTAAGTGGTAATGCGTGACCGAAGCTACGGATTTCGTGCTTAGATAGTAGTCCCTGGTCCGCGTCCGTCCGTAATATCACACACTCTGGGAAGCTAGTTTAATAAGTCCACGTGAGGCACAAGGATGTTTTTTTGCAGCAAATTATTCAACCACATGTTAAACAGCTTCTTATGACGTAAAGCTAAAATCTTCGCACACATTCCGTCAAAGCAAATAAGTAATTCTTAAGTCTTATGAAGAGTAGTTAGAATCTTGAGATAATATTTGTTTTACATATATTCCTCTTATGTGTATCTACAACAAAGCCGTTAAAATGGATTATTTTACTTCGAAGGTCGTGTTCTTGGAGGTAAATGCACGTTTCTAGTAATTTACATCGTTAATGAAGTTAATATTAGTGGTAGGTTACTCAATTGTATTGCATAACTGTTTGGACTGAATGGGACGTGTGCCCTTAAGCTGCAAACGGGTTTAAAGCAAAATGACAAATGAAAAAATTCTGAATACTTACAGTAAAGTTCTTTCTTAAAGAACCCAAAAAGATAGAGAAGACGAAGAGAGAAGAAGACATTCCGCTATTACCACAGTATATTACGTAGCTACAAGTACTACTAAGTATTCTGTGGTAGCTATCAAATAATATAATTGGTGAAATTACGGCACGGCTTGCATTGGCTAATCGATTGACTGTTACGCTCAGCTGTATGTCGACGACGCGCGACGATTCGATTCCAGCACGGACCAAAATATTTTTATGACCTCCAAGTAGTTGTTCCAGGTCTGTTTGTGTGTGTCGTTTTAATTGTTTGTAATCGCACGTGCATACCGCAGGTGTAGATCGCTCGCCCACTGCGCTGAACATGTCGTCAAACATTTACCGTTTACTTGCCAAACCAGTACTTTGTATGCATACCAGCTACATTTGAGACCTTACTCAGTCCTAGGACACTAGTAAGACTACTTACACCAAACCTCTGAGACCTTATCACGAGTTTTCCCGTCTTGATTACGTAAAGTAAACGAGGACTTTGAAATTGATTTGCCAGAAGCGTCATAAATTAACGTAATAATAACTTTTCAAGTATTCTGAATTATAAAATACGATAATCTTGTGTTTGGGCCTCTGTTTATACTCATACTACAATTGACTACCTCATTGGTCTAGTGGATGCAATTGCGACTGCTGACTCTCCCTGGGTAGAGCGGAAGCAACTATCAGTGTGCAAATACAGTGGCAGCGGGGCGGGTAGCGGAATCCGCTGGCGGGTAACGCAAACGCATAGTTTTTGACTAAGGTGCACCAAGTGCGGGCGGGGCCGTTTGAGCGGAAATCTAGTCTGTTTCGTGACCCGCTACCCGCTTCCGCTGCCCGCCCCGCGCCACTGTAATTGCACACTCAGACTCGTACTGACTGAAATCCGCGGTGTTCCTTCAATAACCCTTTTACATTTAAGGGTTATTACCTGTTTAGTCAGTCCCACGACCCCGCAAAGTCCCACAGCCTCGTGGCCACTTTACCTACACAACAAAATATATAAATATAATTTTAGAAAGCCAAACCAACTGACCTTAACAAAAACAACAATAAATTATAAACTACCTCCTTTCAAATTTCCAGATATCCTGGACAATAAAGCTGACAGCGATAGTGCCGCCAGCTCTCATAGCAGCCAGGGTCATAGCTGGTCTGGCTGCCGGCGGCTGCTTCGTGGTCGTGCCGGTCTACGTCAAGGAGATCTCTGAAGACACCCTAAGAGGAGCCCTGGGGTCTTTGAACATGACTGTGTGTAAATTGGGTAAGAGGGTCTTGATTTTTTTCCGGTGGTAACTGATACTGCAGCATATTGGAGCTTCTGTGTTTTTTTATTGTTGGATACTGTTATGATAAAGACAGAGGGTATATAAGGCGTACTAATTATGATCAGCGTGTACCGATATCATAGCCAGCTGAACGCAGGGCCACTTTGACTCTTCACTTTATATTCTTCTTCGTTACGTCTTCGATAAGTGAACAAAAATTAGTGCTCAATACAGCCACAATACCAAAAAGGTCCAGAATTAGTAAAAAAGAGTCAGCGCCACCACTCATGACCTTTTGAAGCGACACTAGTATCTATGTCATTAGTTCATTACATCAAATTGCATTATAAAAATGTAGTAGGTAGGTACCTCGAATTTTCCGCAGATTATGAGTAGCGCGGACTCTATTGGTAATTTTCAAGTGTCGCATTTACGAGAACATTTGCAGATCTTGGTATCCAAATATTTATCTATGCTATGTTATACATATATTCTGTTCTCTGGCTAAACTCCCACGAACGTCTTCAGATTCCTGCAGTTGTAACCTTACTGTGCATCTACTTATATCAGTATTTACTTTCTTTCTAGTTATGTCACAACACTCAATGTATCTTATTGTATCGTTTCATTAGTGTTCTTAAAGTCAGCAATTTTCACGGATTTGCATGTCAAAACTGTCCTATAGATTACGTTAAGGTGATTGCGTCGATGTAGCCCGCGAAATTCATTTTTTTTTACGTTTTTTGCAATTTGCAGGCCAGTGACATGTTGTAACTTTATCAAAATATGAATTGCGGTAGGTGCATAGAAAAGGTGCATCGTAGTTAGATTTCGGAGATTTTAACATGATGCACCTTTTCTATGTGAGAGCTGATGGAGCGAATATTTTGATAATTTTTATATTTAAAATTATACTTGTTATTACCGCAATTCATATTTTGATAAAGTTACAACATGTCACTGGCCTGCAAATTGCAAAAAACGTAAGAAAATTTGAATTTCGCGGGCTGGTTGGAGCATTCCCCTTAAGGGACTCCTATGAGTAACCATATGATCAGAGTATCCATAACAGATAATAATAATAATCGTTAAATTAAATCAAAAATCGTTTATTTCTCTTACAGGTTATTACATGAATAAAGTAATTATTAACTTAAATCTACTGCAAAGCATTATTTGGTGACTCCCAAAGGATTACGCAGATAATCTCATAAGCACTTCATTTCGATAGCTATATTTATTTTTTAGTTCCCAATTAACAGGGTTTTTTTTTTGTTTCTAGGAGTAATCTTCGTCTACGCTGTCGGCATGTTGGTCTCATACCGCGTCAACCAGGCGGTGTACCTGTCGGTAGCATGTGCGCATGTATTGGTCTTCTGTTTCATGCCGGAGTCGCCCAACTACCTGCTGAAGATCGGAGAGGAGAAGGTTGGTATGTTTTTGGTTCTGCATGGCCAATAACTGGGTCTAATGCTGAGATATAGATTTGACTCCCTCAAGCTAAGCTTAGTCGCACTTTACCGGAGAATTAAGAACCCTATTATTACCATGTTGTAATGTTTTTATTAATAGACAAGCTATACAATAAGCTTATACATAATGTACATAATATTATGTATATTAGCGAGTCACTTGTAGGAATATACACATTAACTTTATAATAATATCTAAGGTTAATTTTCGGGTCCAATACGACTGAGCTAAGCATAAAGGACTGAGGCGCTGAGGCTATAAATTAGGCAACGATTTGCGATGCGACTGGAAGAGCGAAACAAGCTACACACTGTACCGCTGATGTACCTACGCCACGTATACGCGTACAATGTGTTAGCCATTATACATGCGTCAGCATTCATTTATGTTAATCGGTCATGTGTCACAGATCGCGACGCGGTCTAGTGTAGTCTCAGCCTAAGTTTAATCTGATATAAGACCCCGATTTCAGCCATAAAGGTTTTATTGTCAAACCTACAAATAGAAATATACCTTTGTTTTTTACAGAAAGCAGCAAAGACAATATCGTGGTTGAGAAGCCTTCACCAGAACCACAAAGTGGTGATGGAGGAGGTGTTAAAGTTGAAGGAGGAACAGCGCCAGTTTGAAGAGACCACGCGACTGTCACTGCTCAGTGTGGGTAAAGTACGAACGACGTCTGTTACATGAATAGACCACTTGACTTATGTACCTAGGGTTGCCAACTTTTTTTGACAAAAAAAAACGTATAAACTGGTTTGCATAGGAAAAAAATAAAGTATTAGGAAGAAAAAAAAAGTATTTTTCAATTTTTTTTTATTGCTTTAAAAACGTGTTTTTGTGTGCTTTTATCAAATGCACATTTTTTTTTGTTAACTTTAAATGTTGCAGAATTTGTTTGACAACACAATTCATTTTTAATTAAATTTATTGATGCTCTATTTCTCTCTTCCCGCCACTTTAGATTTTAATCAAGTACTGAAAAAACTCTTTCAGTGAAAGCTGAAGTGGCGGGAATAGAGAGTAGGTAAGAAAAAAATGTTTCTTTTGTATCAAGTAAGCTATCAGATGCATTTTAATTACATATTATAAATTCTTCATGATTATTGAATTTTCTTTGGATCTCTTTAAGTCTTATACATTCGGAATACATATCGTCCATGTTAATATATAATCTGTCTAGTAATTTGGCCTTTACGCATCATAGTAAAAGTTGAAAATAAAGTATTTTTGCATACTTTATTTGTATGTAAAAGTATAAAGTATAATTACCAAAAATAAAGTAGGATACTTTATTATAAAGTATGGTTGGCAACCCTATTACCTATTGTGGACTTGTGGTCTAAGGGTCGAATTCTTTGTTCAGTAATGAATGTTTTACGACTGATGCCACGATCTACACTGTCGAAGTCATACGAGATTAGGGTTTCCAGAGCAAAATATCAAATATTCGAAGAAAATGTCTGACATTTGATGAATATTCCTGACTTTTTAGCCAATTTATTCAAATGCACGAATAAACAAACCAAATCATTCGAATTGTAACGCGCGCGCGGAGAAGATTTGAGAGGGAAACGCCTCTCTGTTGCCTGTGTTCACCCTCACACTTGCGCCCGCGCACTACAATATTTAGGATATTTGACTCTTCTCTTATTTTAAGCAGTGTAACAATGTTCATTAGTTAATCTTCTACCATTAGTTATTTTTTCAGTATTCTGGGGATATCTAAATCTGTGTTAAAATCTGATAAAGATACCTACTATCTGTTCCCCGTGGTTTCAACCCCGCTGCTCAGCTCTTATTAAACGTAGCGCGATTATACAGCCTTTCTCGATAGACTATTATACGATACAAAATGAGAAGCGCGTTCAACCGAAAAAACTCTTCAGTTTTATTATACGAGTATTAGTATAGATTTAAGAATAAAGCTTTTTAAGTTTTCTACCAGGATATGTATTTTAAAAATGTTGTACATATTTATAAATGTATCGACATCCTCGTAATTAAATATTTCGACGAGAGTAATAATGTAAGTATTTTGCGTACAGGGAACACTGTGGTAAATATTGGTTTTGTGTGTAATTAGGTAATAGTTTCTCGGCGACACCGCTGAATTCGCGCTAAACCTCGCCCTGAGAAGGATTATGCTTCAACCAATGCCCTTAAACCACCCCTAGCTTATAAATTTTATAATACGTAAATAGTCGTTGCTATTCACATTTATACTAGTTAAACCTAAGTTAGCTAAGAGGTTAATATCCTTCTAAGTTAGCATACCTTATCATACCTATAGTAGGTACGTAAATAAAGTTAAAAATAATTCTAAAACAAAGTTGAAAATCCTGGCAATTTAGTAGACAAATACAAAACATATCAACCATGAAAATAAAGCCTATGATTAAGATTACTTATTTACATCTTATCACGTTATAATTAAACATCGCAAGAATAGTAAACTAATTGTAGGTACTTACACCGTTTAGTTTGATAACATTAAAAGTAAACAGGGTCCGTTTAGTTCCATACTATGTAATAATTTAGCGTAAAGCTGTGTGGGAGCACCACACAGTAGTTATAACGTTATACAACATTGTGTAACACGATAACATTTATAATAGCGTGTAACAATACTCTACAACATGTTAAGAAATGTTATATGTTATAAACGCTCCCACATTGGTTGAACTCGTTGTATAACATCGTATAACATTATGTTCAATCAGTTTGGGTTTGTCTTTCGAGGAATGATGATGTTATACAACAAAAATTATATATTGTTATTATATCATATTGTAATCAGTTGTAAAACATTTTGTTAAATGAAGTTGTATAACATCAATAACTTTTGTTATAATTTGTAACAATTTATAACTTTTGTTATAATTTGTTTAAAAAAGTCAGTCTCTAACGTTATATAACTGCTGTGTGGGAGCACTTTTACGAAACTGTACAGGAGAAATTCCTAGTATGGAACAACGTTAAAAAAACATAGATATTCTTTTAAGAGTAAATTCTTTAATGTCGCCTAACAGAGGGAATTCCTTATCCATAAGATATGCGGAAAAACTTTGTTAGGAAACTGTGGAGAAATATGATAAAATAAGTAATTTGCAAAATTTGACGAATTTCCCATTTAAGATTTATTTCTTCCCTACAATTTAATGATGCTACCTACTGAAATAGATTCGAATATTTATTCCAAATTTACAACAATTCGTTAGAACTGCTTCTGAAATACACTACACTTTATACCTACATATTTTGTATAATCATAAAAAAATAATAAATTGCTGGTTTAAAGTCGCTAAATTGGAAAATAAAGTAGATATTGTAGGTACTTATACAGGTATCTAATAAGCAAATAAACTAACACCTGCGAAGATAATTTACACGTTTTTCGCGTATGTAATACTGTATTTGCATTTTCAGATAACAAATTATGTAGGTACTTGGTTATAATAATACATAGCTAAGTCGAAGCAACATCGTCAGATTACCTACTATATTGCAAACCTACAGTTATTTCAATAAAACTTATCACACATAAGCAGGAGCCCTAAAAAATAATATTATGTTGTAACATAATAATGTATCTATAATATTATTATACACTAGCTTCTGCCAGCGACTTCGTACGCGGATCCTGTTGCTTATGCCAGCGACAATAGGGTCGTCAAAATCGAAGATCTGAAACGTGTGATGTCGAATTCTTAGAGCCTGGGGACGGGAAAACAACGTGACGTGCATGACGATTCCAGACGTTCCAGATCTTTCATTTTTGTAAGTCAACAGGAAATGCCCATCAGACTAAACAACTCTTGCTAAGATGTTATTCATATATATGTTTTAGTGTAGCTGGGCTCTTGGAATTCCACATCAGTTGTTCCAGATCTCAATTTTCATACGTCAACAGAGAGTTCTCATTAGGCTGAACAACTCTTGCTAAGACATCATTCCTGTTTTAGTGTAGCTGGGCTCTTAGAGTTCCACATCAGGTTTTCCAGATCTTCAGTTTTTATTCGACAACAGGGAGTGCTCATCAGGCTGAACAACTCTTGCTAAGACGTCATTACTGTATATGTAATAGTGTAGCTGGGCTCTTGGAGTTCCACATCAGGTGTTCCATATCTTCAAATTTATTTTCTCAAGAGAAAATGCTCATCACGCGGAACAATTTTTGCTTTGGCGCTATTTTTGTATCTCTTATAGTTTAGCTGATCTATTGCAGTTCTGCATCGGGTGTTCAAGTTTCCAAGATAAATTATAGCCTATATGTTGCCCAGACTTAATAGCTATACAACAAAAAAAAAACAATCAAATCCGTCCAGTAGTTCCGAAGGTTAGCGTGTATGGCGTAACTTCTCTCGTTTTCCTAACATTTCCCTTCACTGCTCTGCTCCTATTGATTGTAGCGTAATGAAAAGTATACTATAACCAGCGCAGGAGTATGAAAAATAATTGTACCAAGTTTCGTCAAAATCCGTCGAGTAGTTTTTGTTTCTATAACGGTTATACAGACAGACAGACAGACAGACAGACAGACAGACAGACAGACAGACCGACAGACAGACAGACAATAATTTTATTAATTGCATTTTTGGCATCAGTAGCGATCCCTAATCACCCCCTGATAGTTATTTTGGAAATATATTTCATGTACAGAATTGACCTCTCTACAGATTTATTATAAGTATAGATAGAAGAAGAAGAAGATAGATTATTAAAAAAAAATTACTATTTGCATGGAAAGTTTAAAATCGGTCCAATTTAGCTGTTTATTCGACAATATTTTGTACCGAGACTACCAAGTATCATTAAAATCGATTCAGTCATCTATATCTATCTTCTATCTTCTTCTTCTATCTATCTATCTATATCTTCTATACTTATAATAAATCTGTAGAGAGGTCGATTCTGTACATGAAATATATTTCCAAAATAACTATCAGGGGGTGATTAGGGATCGATACTGATGCCAAAAATGCAATCAGTAAAATTATTGTCTGTCTGTCTGTCTGTCTGTCTGTCTGTATAACCGTTATAGAAACAAAAACTACTCGACGGATTTTGACGAAACTTGGTACAATTATTTTTCATACTCCTGGGCTGGTTATAGGATACTTTTCATCACGCTACAATCAATAGGAGCAGAGCAGTGAAGGGAAATGTTAGGAAAACGGGAGAAGTGACTCCATGCAAGCTAATCTTCGGAACTACTGGACGGTTTTTTTTTGTTATATAGCTATTAAGTCTGGGCAACATATAGGCTATAATTTGTCTTGGAAACTTGAACACCTGATGCAGAACTGCAATAAATCAGCTAAACTATAGGAGGTACAAAAATAGCACCATAGCAAAAATTGTTCCACGTGATGAGCATTTTCTGCTGAGAGAATAAATTTGAAGATATGGAACACCTGATGTGGAACTCCAAGAGCCCAGCTACACTATTACATATACAGTAATGAAGTCTTAGCAAGAGTTGTTCAGCCTGATGAGTACTCCCTGTTGTCGTATAAAAATTGAAGATCTGGAACACCTGATGTGGAACTCCAAGAGCCCAGCTACACTATTACATAAATAAGAATCACGTCTTAGCAAGAGTTGTTTAGTCTGATGGGCATTTCCTGTTGACTTACTTTTGTAAGAAAACTGGAACGTCTGGAATCGTCATGCTCGTCCCGTTGTTTTCCCGTCCCAGGCTCTAAGAATTCGACATCAGACGTTTCAGATCTCCGATTTTGACGACCCTGTTGCCGCTGGGCATAAGCAACAGGATCCGCGTACGAAGTCGCTGGCAGAAGCTAGTTACGAAATAAAATCTTATGGTATGAAATTGCGTTCATTGTACCGTTCACAAAATATCACTACTTACTCTGAACTGATTTTATTAGATTCTAATTGGAAAACCTAACAAAAATAAGATGTAAAAGATGTTAGGGTCAAAACCTTCCCGATACAACACTCTTCAGTAACAGAATCTTCAAAGTCACTGCTGCGAAACAGGGTGACTGTGTGGGTTTTGATCTCTAGGTATGTGTGGTAACAGTTCACACACAATTTGACCGGAAAACATTTTAGTTACTATGAGTAGTCTTTGTGTTCACACGTTACGTAATCATTTGTGTAGACTTTTTTTTTATAAATACTGGCATTCGAACCAGTATTTTAACATTTTCAGTTTAGGAACCAACCTGGCGGATTACGTGCATCGTAAAGATGATTTTTGAGGAAAGAAAAATTAAGTTGCGAGTGGGATTTAAGGCGCTGAGCCCAAGCTCTATGTAGCAAAGGTAGTCGCGGGGGTGAAGCAGCTGCGCGCAGGGGCAAATTGTAAGAAAAAATGTAAGAAAATTTGCAGTTTTAACTTAATATTTAAAAATTTACAGGTCTGAGTTAAAAAAAAATTAGATATGTCTTTAGTATATGAAATTTCCTCTGTTATAGTTACAAAAAATATAATAGTTACCGCTGAAAAAATTGAGAACTTCGAGACGAAAAATTTTTTTTCGTGGTCTTATTGACAATTTTTTTTTTCATACTTCTTGACTACTTTTGTAAATTGTTTTTGTTAAAAGTCTTTACTTTATACATTTGACTATACACTGTATTTTTTTCTGGCTTATGGCATGTACAGATACGGCTAACTTTGCGACGTAAAACTAGTCGTTTACAGAGTGTTCGCTATGTACAGCGCCTTAAACCCGTGTCTTCTGAATAAGTACTCCGGACCCGGACGCCTTACCAATTAGGCTACTGCAACTCACGCTTAGAAGCTGGATCTTCTATTCCCTCGTTTGAATGTTTGAAGTTATAAAAGCAATCCAGTGAACAACCTGCAGCATAGCGTAAAATCTGGCTATAAGGGTTGAACCATATCTGGCAGCACAGAATCGCCTTTTTCCGTCGCCCTTTCTCTTTCTGTCGCTTAGAACTGCCATTTGCTAGACCGAGACAGAATGCATAATGCGATAGCACGCGGCGGAATCCGCGAGGCGGCCGGCTGCTGTCGCATTGTCTCGGTCTAGCAAATGGCAGTTCTAAGCGACAGAAAGAGAAAGGGCAACGGAAAAAGGCGATTCCGTGCTGCCAGATATGGTTCAACCCTAATAGTTCTCTATGTGAAAGGATATCTAGGCCTCCTCTCTATATGAGGGACTGGGAGAAATATGTATGTAGTAGATGGAGTACTTACAATTTGTTAAATGGAATTACTGTGTTTCCTACCTTGGATAAAAGACCAATAATAAATCTACCTTGTCCAAAACTTAAAATGTCCAATTGTCCACAGTTCGTGATCGCACGACATTTGCAGCGCTACGGATGACCCTGATCCTGATGGCAATGCAGACCCTCTCCGGGTGCTTCGCCCTCATGAACTACGCAGCCGACGTGTTCCACCGCGCTGGCACTGAGTGGAGCCCTAACACGCTGGCACTAGCTGTGGGCTCCTTGCAACTGGCTGGATCCTTCTTCACTACTGTTTCTATTGAGAAGTTTGGGCGAAAGGTAAGATCAATATTTTATTTAATACCTTTTATAATTCGTAAGAATGAAGATGGCTATACAACATTATTTTTAGTATATGCGAAACCAGAATAAAGTTTGTTCAGAATCAGTAACTGATTCGATTCCAATAATTTTTACACCATGTTATACCTACTTTTTTTTTCAAAAATATTTTAATTAAATTTTATCACCAGTTAATTACAATACAATCACCGTACGGTTAGGTACCTATTGCCAAACTATTATCACGAGTGTATAACACAGTAGACGCGGTTTACGCGGGTGTACCGCGAAATGAGCATGTTTTTGAACGGACAACCAGGTAATATACAAGCTTATAACTTTGTGATTTTTTATGATACGGTTTCATTTTGTACATTATAGATTCTTTACACAAAAATATTGGACAGGTGTATCGGGTTTCGCATAAACAAAAAATAATGTTGTATACAAAAGTAAGATAAAAAAAAAACTGGCCAAGTACGAGCCAAACTCGTCACCTATAAAAAACGGAAAAAGATATTGTATGGGGGGCTCGGGCAACAGTAAATTAAAAAAAAAAAATAGTTTTTTTTTTAAACAAAACAATGAATTTTGAAACAATGAAACATGAAATTATTGAACTTTATTACGATTTTCTTGAATTTTAATACTTCGTATTGCCTCCTCGTGCTTCCATTACTGCGTTTACGCGGTTTGGCATGCTGTACACCAAGTTCCTTATACGATTTTGGGGAATATTCTCCCATTCCTCTGTGAGAGCAATTTTGAGCTCACGAAGCGTGATTGGGGGAGGGTTTCGTTGTTTTACGCATCTGCCTAGCTCGTCCCAAGCACGCTCGATCGGGTTGATATCCGGGCTGCGCGCTGGCCACTCCATACGAGTAATGTTCATCTCTTGAAGGTAGTCATTCACAATCCTACCTGTATGAGGTCGGGCATTGTCATGCATAAATAGAGCATCCTCACCTAAATTGACCATAAATGGACCAACGTGATCATTGAGGATTTCTTCCACATATCTTACGCTAGTTAAAGAGCCGTTTTCTATGATCACCAGCTCTATGCGACTTTCAGAAGAAATTCCGGCCCACACAAGTACAGACCCACCACCGTAGGCTACTTTTTCTTCGATGCATGCTTGCTTGAATCTTTCCCCTGGTCTTCGATACACTCTGTGTCTTCCATCGTGCTTGTAGAGCATAAATTTTGATTCGTCGGAGAACATAACTTTTGACCAATCTTCAATACTCCAATTTACGTGGCTCTGGGCATATCTTAGTCTTGAAATACGATGCCCACGCTCCAGTTTAGGGCCGTTTGCAGGTCTAAGGGGTTTTAAGTTAGATTCAGCAAGCCGACGTCTTACTGTCCATGCACTTGGGTTACTTCCTCCGAGGCGTCGAAACTGATTGGTGAGTTCAGTTCCTGTAAGAAAGCGATTTCGAAGCATGGTGTTCACCAAGTATCGGTCTTCTCGTGCTGTGGTACACCTGGTTCTGCCCGTTCCTGGTCTGCGTAGGTTAGAACCAGTTTCTTCGTAACGTCGGAGAACTCTTTGTACTGTTGACAGCGACACACCGACAGTCCTGGCTGTATCGCGCTGACGCCGGCCGGTTTCCAGCATTGTAAGTATTCTGGTGCATTCTTCAGGCGTAAGCGACATAATTTCAGCTTGAATAATGAATATAGAGCACTATCAACATGGTTTATGTACCCACATAAATGACAGATTACAAACAAAAGCAAAACCAAATGCTGTAATTTCGTAGTTCCATCTTCGAAAGTGGCCCTTTTTCAAATTTGATTTTTTTATGATATAACTTTACAATAACTAAGAAGTTTTAATACCTTTATTTAAGGAGTATTACATTGTCTATTAAATACAATTTATTGCATTAACCTAGCATTTTTAGTTTCCGAGATTTTTAGGATTCTTTAAGTGACCCGGATTCATTGCTCTCGAGTGTATTAGTTTTAATCAATCACTTTATTTCATGGAAAATTACGAGTATTTACACTATTTACAATAATTTTTAAATTTATGTTTACCTATACCTTGTGCGTGTTACGTAAAAATTGAGGATAGGTGAGAGTAAATTCTACAGTTAATTGTCAGCCAATTGCCGTCCACGGTCCGTTCAGGACTTTGGTCTTTGCAGTGAGCGGTACGACGAGTGGCGTTTGAATTTATAATACCAATATTTTATACAAAGTTGACCTACCAATCCGACTTCCACAAAAAAAAAAGTAAAATAAAGAGAAACTGAAAAGCATCCGTGAAAGATAAACAAAAAATCCATCCATATAGGAGGGGCAATGATGATAATCACGAGCGTAAAACTTGGTAATACGCCCTGTTAGCGTACAACATGGCCCTTGGCCTCGGCCAATGATATTATAAAGAAAGATACGCCATGTTCATACTGAATGGCGTTCAGATATCGTTGCGTTGTTATTACAGTAATTTAAAACTACGATAGCGATAGATAATGCGGAACGTATTAAGATAGAAAGAGATAGCAGATAGCAAAGAGCAAGAATTGTCTTACTTTGTCCTCAACAATTTGTGCGTGCTAATGCGATATCTACCTCTTTTTTTATTTATAATATCATTGGCCTCGGCCATGTTGTACGTCAACAGCGGCCATCCTCACATGTTGTTCCGAGCAGTAAGTTTGAGTGTAGAACATCGGGGTGTTTTATCAACTAGGTCGTATGTGTGCACTTGACGCAAAATGTGCAATTCTAGAAATGAGCTTCTCAAACATGGTTTAGGTACTTCTCAAATTGAGCACTCCTCAAAATGAATGTGAATATTATCATAATTATAACGGTTAAGTTTCACCCTACTCTAACCAGGAAATAAAAAATAAAAATCTGCACATATAATAGTACATTATGATATAAGTGCGGTAAGTTGATAATTACAGCTGAGGCGATATTGGTAGCACGAGCCGTAAGGTGAGTGCTATAAGAAAGCAGAGGCTGTAATTATCAAACCGCACGTATGTCATACGACGTTTTATAACACATTTGTGAGTAAATAAATAAAATAATTACAGCAAAAAGAAATAGCACGCGGAATAATTTTTACTTTTTCACAAATTAGCGATGCGCGCATCAGCGTCTTTTGTTTATGGCAACGGCACAAAAACAGCCAGTATTACTAAAAAAGCAAATTCATACTTTTGTGTTTTTATTACAAATAAATGGTTGTAATTAATTGTCAAAATTAATTAAATTAAAGAATAAAATGTTTATTTATTATATTTCATCTCCCAAAGTTAATTTTATTCATAAAACCTTGACGACTTTTCTGACATAAAACTCTTTGCTAAGATTTAAAAAAGTACCGTTCGTTTTAGACGGAGAGATGGGCAATGATAATAATCCGGTTAATATCATTTGGCTATTAATCGATTAATAGCAGTTAGTAGCCAGTTAATAGCAATTATGGATGATAACTGATGATAACCCTGCTGTTAATGTTATTTAATATTTTTAGTGATTGAACCCATGGCTTTCAGGCTTAGGCCTGTCAGATTAGACTTCATTTTCATCATATTTCTTTGTAGTAAATAAATGTGCAATTTAGAAATAATATGGCCCTTTGAAAAAAAATATCAGCTATTTACGGGTACACTACGATAACATGAATTTCAAAATACCGATTTTCATAATTCCGAATGGTTCAAAAATCCTAATATACCAACTCTAATTGATCAGTATTCCTATTTTCATAAAAAAAAAAACAATATTCCTACCGTAAACTTCTCTAAATACCATGTTTGAATAGATCGAATAACAAAAAGACTTAAAGGCTTAAATTTTTCAAAACATGAAAACCGATTATAAAAATACCGATTAATTAGAATTCCGAAAATTTAATTAGTTCCTTCTTGCATCCTTAGTATAGTTGCTGATTACCTCCTATCAAGGAAGCTCAACGGAGCACCGCTTCGTGGGGCTCTTATTTCTGTTTGCAAAGTTTAATGTAACCTAACACTTCGAACCTAACCTGTCCGAGTCCGGATGCCCCAAGTAACGAACTCCTTGCATTCTTAGTCAAGTTGCTGATTATCACCTACCAAGGTGGCCCGCTTCGCGTGCCTCGTATTTCTGTTTGCAAGGTTCCGAGTCCGGGTGCCCCAAGTCCTGAGCTCACTTCGCTCGCTCTTCCATCCTTAGTCAAGTTGCTGATTACCACCTACGGTGGCTCGACGGAGGCCCGCTTCGCGTGGCTCCTATTTCTGTTTGCAAGGTTCCGAGTCCGGGTGCCCCAAGTCCTGAGCTCACTTCGCTCGCTCTTGCATCCTTAGTCGAGTTGCTGATTACCACCTACTAAGGTGGCTCGACTTTCTGTTTACAAGGTTCCGAGTCCGGGTGCCCCAAGTCCTGAGCTCACTTCGCTCGCTCTTACATCCTCAGTCGAGTTGCTGATTACCACCTACTAAGGTGGCTCGACGGAGGCCCGCTTCGCGTGGCTCCTATTTCTGTTTGCAAGGTTCCGAGTCCGGGTGCCCCAAGTCCTGACCTCGCTCACTTCGCTCGCTCTTGCATCCTTAGTCGAGTTGCTGATTACCACCTACTAATGTGGCTCGACGGAGCCCTGCTTCGCGTGGCTCCTATTTCTGTTTGCAAGGTTCCGTGTCCGGGTGACCCAAGTCCTGAGCTCACTTCGCTCGCTCTTACATCCTCAGTCAACTTGCTGATTACCACCTACGGTGGCTCGACGGAGCCCCGCTTCGCGTGGCTCCTATTTCTGTTTGCAAGGTTCCGTGTCCGGGTGCCCCAAGTCCTGAGCTCACTTCGATCGCTCTTATATCCTCAGTCAAGTTGCTGATTACCACCTACTAAGGTGGCTCGACGGAGCCCCGCTACGCGGGGCTCCTATTTCTGTTTGCAAGGTTCCGTGTCCGGGTGCCCCAAGTCCTCAGCTCACTTCGCTCGCTCTTACCGTGTATTCCCGTTCGTCCACTTGACTTCGTCCCACTAGTGGGACGAACGGGAATTCGCTAAATATTTTCCCGATCGTCCCACTAAATTTTTTGAGTGGACGAACGGGAATAATTTATTAATTTTTTTTTGAAGTTCTATTGGTCCCACTAAATAATATAAGACTGGTGGTTTTAATTGGTAAAAAAAAACAAATTTGGAATAAAAATCCGTCATTTATTAAGGAATAAAAATCACAGTAAAAATCACAGAATCAACTTTGCGATAACTCGCAATATTTTTTTAATTAAGAATAAAATTCTCCTTAAAACTAAATAAGGTTTCCTATTCAAAAGCGGTTGTTTAAAAGTAAAAAAAAAAATGTGATTGATACTTAGTATGTGCTATTAATGGTTTTTTCATAATAGTAAAATAAATCAACAGCTATATTTTGCATAAAGATAAATAATAGTATTCCATGTTTTGTTCTAGTGATGAAATTCTGTTAGTCTGTGGAATATGAGATATAAGGAAAAGAATAATATAGCGCTTGTCGAGAACGAAGTGGAGTAAAGGACAAGAAAACTACGAAACAATGAATAAACATATTTCTGCACAAATCTTTTTAGTGGGACGAATGGCACTAATCGAAAAACATATTCCCGTTCGTCCCCTCTTGAATTAGGAGTGGGACGATCGGGAACAAATTAAATATTATTTTTGTAAATTCCCGTTCGTCCCACTAGTGGGACGAAGTCAAGTGGACGAACGGGAATACACCGCTCTTACATCCTCAGTCAAGTTGCTGATTACTACCTACCAAGACTGGTTTGCAGCGATTCGTTTCTGTTAAGGCGCTATCCGTCACCGCGAGCATTCACCTGTAATCCCTACTTAATATTATAAAGAATACTTAGTGAGCGAGGGATTCAAGTTAGCCCAAGACAAGGCAGCTTTACTCCCGAGGAGCGTACTCTGTTTTTCACACCTACTGCGAGGAAATGAATTCGAGTTCATAAATATATTGCATTGCTTTGTATTTTCTTAGATTTCCCGAAAAATGTGTATTCATTTTATTATTAACACTTTTTCACATACTAAAAGGTGAAAATAAATAAAAAGAATAATGCAACACATTGAATCACACTGCGTACACGCACCTAATTTATATTCACACCCACAGATTAAAAAAAAAAACAAAAAGAACATTTATTTCTTTGACAATACATTAATAGCAGGGTTATTAGCCATTGGATGGCTGTTAATGGCTGTTAATGGATTAAAATCGATAATAACTCAAAGCATCCGGCTAGTTACCCATCTCTGCATCTTGATAAACCGTGCGTTTTACTTTACCATTACGCACTAGTGCGTAATAATATACATTACGATACTGAAATAGGTGCAATAAGAGACCATTTACGAGCAAATGTGTTATAAATAAACATAACATACTACTCGTATACCATGGGAAGACAAAAGAAGAACGGATATACGAAAAAGTAAACACTGTTGTGAAACAATTACCTAACCTTAGTCTACTGACTTTAATAACAGCACAAAAAATAATGAATTGATCGATCGTTACGAGGTCTTTAATTACAAAATAGAACACAACATCACTCTTATTATCTTAGAATCACGTAAGCGAAACCGCAGCACGGTTAATCAATGACCCGATAAAATGTCAAGGCCAAAGTTTAAGAACATTGAATAAACATTTGTTAACACAACTCATCGATCTAAAATTCTAAAGTTTATCGACGAACTCTTGCCATGAACAAAATCCTTTCTCATCAGTGTTGCACCATTTCAATCGCATCACGACTCTCTGCGGAGGACTCTCCAAGGAATATTTAGATCCATCTCTCAACTGAGACCAACTTGGGTACACATGTTCTACTTTCAGATAATCTTTCTCACCATCTGTCCACCTTTGAAACACAAACTTTCCGCCAATCGGAAAATACTCATACTGATTTGGTAACTCATCGATGGGTAGAAAACCCATAGAAGTCGCAATAGCGTTCATGTTGTAATCATGTCCTACTAGCAATGTTAACTTTGGCATTTTGTCATAATTCTTAAATGTTTTAGTAATATAACTCACTAAAGGTTTTCCGATGTCGTCAGCCACTGTTGTATATCTAATAATTTGATCTTGTCGTCCTATTTCAGTCAATAGTTTCCATTTTTCTGGTGTTGTTATTTGTCCCCATGCGATATCTTCTATCGGCGTACCATCGTAGTAACTCATCGTGAATGAGTCTACGGATGAAATTCCTATGAACAAGGGTCCATGGACCCAAAGTTCTTCACCGACCTTGTACGCTATCGTATTATAGGGTCCTGTCAAGTCACATATTCCGTCCTGCTTACAAACATCTGATCCTTCAATATCCAATACTTTGTTCAATTCCAAAAGTGCTGCATTCAGTTTATAATTATTTACCGTTTTTCTGATTATTTCTTTGATCACCATCTCTTTGTATGCTTCAGTGGTGTTGTGTATGACAGGATGGAAAAGGGGATCTGGCTCTGTAGAGTTTTTGTGATGAACAGTAACGTTGCAAGTTTTGAACACTGAGTCAATGAAAGCTCTGGCAGTTGCCTTAGTTCTACTCTCCGTGTTAGCGTACACATACACAGTATCTTCATCAGGACACCCTTCAGAGAGGAACCCTTCCTTTTCAAACCATTCTGAGAAATATTCTCCAATGAATCCTTCTACCTGCGCTCCTTTCGGAGTGAGGGCTCCCGGCCGATCAGGTGACGGAGGCCAGGGTTTCGGTGAATACCGTGGTAGTGCTTCTCCTAACGGATACCTTATGTTATGTCGACTAAATATAAATACTTGTTTCAGCTTCAGTTTATTGATAACAAAGCCTTCGCACAACACAATGAACAAAAGTAACGTAATCGATTTTGACACCATTTTATAATAATCTTTTATCACTAGTTGTTTTTTTGTCTTCTTCCCGAAATAACCGTTTCTATTTTTATTTTTGCTTTACAATATTTTGCGAGTTGCACTCATGTCTATTGATAGATCCAGACTAGTTTGGTTTTTGATAAATTTCGTACGGTACGGCGTTACTTGATGTTTAAATACCGTGACATTTGTGTTAGAGACTAAATCCATCCTGCGGTTTCTGCCTCAGTAACTTTTACTTTATTTGGCATAGTGTGTTCTTTCTGACTTTTTTTTATTTTTCTCAGCTTCTACTAAGGGTCTTGAAGAATTGCTTAAGCTAACTATGCGACAAAGTTAACAGGCCTCATATTTACAATTAAGTTTAATAAAAAAAGCTAGGTTACTTTATAAAGTTTCTTGTTAATGTTATTTTGACGTTATTAATGTTGAGTCATGAAGATCGTGCGGTTGTTAGAAAAGCATAATTGTCACAATAAGGCGTCATCTTCCCTTTTCACCTCCGTCAAAAGTTGAAAAATCGTTTGCAAATGTAATTTTAACTCTAAAAATAATCGCGTTCATACAAACGGACAAAAAACAAACTTTTCAAATGTATTATAATAATAGATAGTTAGATTAACAAATAATTATGAATTTTCGATGTGATTGACTAACAGCACAACCAGTCGGACAACATCATTAGAATAACAGGTAATGCAATTGCAACGAAACGCATTGTGTAATAAATGACGCGAAATATTAAAAAAAAAGAAATGTTTTTAATGCTATGCCCAATTAAGTACAGCGAAAAATGCAGTGGGACATGAAAGATTTTACAGAAACGTCGCCCCTCACTAGAAATTTCTCCAATGTTGGGTGCGCTTTAGGCGGAGACCTCTCGCGCCCGGCATTGGGAAGCGGTCTCCTCCTTCTGCGAGGCAGTAATGCTCGTGAAGGAGGAGGCGGGCCGCTTGAGAGCGAGGACAGCGTCCTCCCTCCGCCCCAACCGCAGTGGTAGGCGCCCGCGGCGTCGGACGTCAGCAGATGATCTCCGGCCACCGTAGGCGCGGGCATGCGGGCAGCGAGTAAAGGGCAACTCGCTGCCCGACCATGGACCATGCCCGGGTCGACGGCGCGTCGTGTCCCACGCGCGCCTCAAAGAGCGTCAGCATAATGACGGGGCCCCCCTCTTAGAGGGCCAAAGCCTGCCGGGGTCGCGGGATTATTTCCTTACCGTGACCCCGGAACAGAAAGGGCTATTGAAGGACACCGTGGATTTTAGTCAGTAAAAGTCTGACAGTCCCTCCCGCCCTGCCCGGGGTTGGAGGACTCATTTGATGATTTTACCACGCTAAAAAAAAAAAAAAAAAATGTTGGGTGCGCTTACAAACATTAAAATCTGCTGCACATTTTAATGTTTGTAAGTATGTAGACCATACAAATATTATTATTTTGTGCGGAAATCGAAGAACCACGACACATAGTGCAACAATAAATCGGTTAGCCACTATGTCATTTTTTTCCAAAATCAGTGGGTTCTGATCCGGGCCAGGATTAATGATTTTTCTGAAACCCAATGATGCAGTTTTAGTTTTCGTTAAAATCGGCCTCGAGACTCCTGCCAACGTTTTTCGAAATGCCTCATTATTTCGGACTAGCTTCTGCCAGCGACTTCGTTCGCGGATCCTGTTGCTAAATGCCAGCGACAATGGGGTCGTCAAAATCGAAGATCTGAAAAGTCTGATGTCGAATTCTTAGAGCCTGGGGACGGGAAAACAACGACGACAACGACAATTCCAGACGTTCCAGATCTTTCATTTTTGGAAGTCAACAGGAAATGCCCATCAGACTAAACAACTCTTGCTAAGATGTTATTCATTTAAAGTGTAGTTGGGCTCTTGGAATTCCACATCAGTTGTCCCAGATCTCAATTTTCATACGTCAACAGAGAGTGCTCATTAGGCTGAACAACTCTTGCTAAGACGTCATTCCTATATATGTTATAGTGTAGCTGGGCTCTTGGAGTTCCACATCAGGTGTTCCAGATCTTCAGTTTTTATACGACAACAGGGAGTGCTCATCAGGCTGAACAACTCTTGCTAAGACGTCATTACTGTAAATGTAATAGTGTAGCTGGGCTCTTAGAGTTCCACATCAGGTGTTCCAGATCTTCAAATTTATTTTCTCAGCAGAAAATGCTCATCACGCGGAACAATTTTTGCTACGGCGCTATTTTTGTATCTCTTATAGTTTAGCTGATCCATTGCAGTTCTGCATCAGGTGTTCAAGTTTCCAAGATAAATAATAGCCTATATATTGCCCAGACTTAATAACTATACAACAAAAAAAAAACAATCAAATCCGTCCAGTAGTTCCGAAGATTAGCGTGTATGGAGTAACTTCTCCCGTTTTCCTAACATTTCCCTTCACTGCTCTGCTCCTATTGATTGTAGCGTGATGAAAAGTATGCTATAACCAGCGCAGGAGTATGAAAAATGATTGTACCAAGTTTCGTCAAAATCCGTCGAATAGTTTTTGTTTCTATAACGGTTATACAGACAGACAGACAGACAGACAGACAGACGGACAGACAGACAGACAATTTTTTTATTAATCTCATTTTTAGCATCAGTATCGATCCCTAATCACCCCCTGATAGTTATTTTGGAAATATATTTCATGTACAGAATTGACCTGTCTACAGATTTATTATAAGACGTATAGATATTTTGGAAATATATTTCATGTACAGAATTGACCTGTCTACAGATTTATTATAAGTATAGAAGAAGATATAGCATTCCACGCCCAGTTGAAAACTTCACCCTGTATATAATGTGTGTGTGTGTGTGTGTGTATGCCAACTTTATATAATTTAATGTATAATGATATCACAGAAACAATGTATATAAAGGTACACTTGTTTAATTTTAAATACATCACTTATTTTACAATCTATTACATTTTATGTTTCCCTATCTACTAAATACTTTGCCTGTTGTCATCAGACGACAATAAACAAAAATTTGCACGCCTGCTTAAGAGACATTTATTGGATACATTATAAAAATGTTGGTAATAATATTGTTATAATCTTTTTAATGTGATTACTATTATTGTAATAGAGACTCACTGATCTCACAGTTAAACTGCGTAAGCAGTTTTGTGGGGCTATGTATCTATTTTTTGTATTTTATTGAAGAAGAAATAAAGAGTTCATTCATTCATTCATTCATTCATTCAATTATTTATAGTAAAACGAAACGCGAACATAAAATGATTCTTTCTCGATAAATGTGGCCGCGCCTGAAGTGATGAAAAAAATAGTGTCGCCGAAACACGGTTTTGGTACGGATAAATAAATGTGCGAGTTTTCATGATTTCATACATCAACTGACTCTAAAATACGGCGCGTACGGTGCTGACGAATGTGCAAGATCATTAAGCTAACTAGTGATGATGAACACAGTTTTGTCAGTTTGCTTTACCACACATAGAGGGAGAGTCGCGTTTTGACAGCTCATCAAAAATATGTCAATTGATTGGTCTGTTAAGGACGCGTTTGCAATTGACACAAAATTATGCCTTTTTTCGGTACATTTTCTGACTAAACTGAATCAAATCGAATAAAACTAATCTTTCCATGATAGAGACGTTTTTTTTTTCAAAATTATAGTTTTAAACACTTTAAAAACGATCTGCCGTTGACATGTTTACCATATCGTGTTGTATTTAGGTACATTTTTTGTTCTACAAATAACATATTTTAACATTCCTAAAGCTACTGAAAGTAGACAAATATTGTCTATTTTAAACCTTAGAGAATATTTTTTTATTTTTCATTCAGAAATACACCAAAAATAATTCCACAAAACAGGAAGATATTGACAAATTTTCGTCAGAAATTATATTTTTTATCTATCAATATTTAATGGGTATTTAACCCTTTAGTTCGCAAGGAAACAAAATCTGTATTTTTGTGTTTTTTTTTAGTTTATATGTATATAAATAGTGTATTTATGTACAGAAAAATGTGTTAAGAAATATAGCTTGTGTAGTCTTTGGAAAAACCTACGTTAAAAATACACAACGTTGCGATGTATTGAAGAAATAAGGTGGTAAAATGAACGTTGAGTATTTTCGACATCGCGATGTATGTAGGTTTTTATGAATTTAATAAAATAAACCCTTATTCACAATTATCACGCATTTTATATAAAAAATACAATTGAAAAAGACATAAAAAGAACAATCAGTCATGACAATTATAAAAATGAACGATAAATCACCTTAGGTATCTACTGTAACACATGATAGTTATAAGAACTGTTCCTTTTTTTATACAAAAAAAATTCGTAAGATAAGATTTTTTCTGATTTTTTCGTACATTTTGACCGGCATGATATCTGCAATCGGAAGATATTTTAATTCACGACTCCAATAATCCTATATGATAATATTTCTACTACGCCCATCATAAGAGTTATGGCTAAAAAGTCCCCATTAGAGATATTTGGCAGCATCATTTTGTACAGAATTTAAGTATGTATGTTGTATGATCTTTAATCAATTATTGGGAACATCTTCTGAAAAAAAAAACCTGTAAAAGTAGTCTAAAGGGGACATCGCTCTTGAATCCAGCGGAACTTCAAGTACACTGTTAGTTGTAAATGTGCTGCATGTCTTAATTTTTCAGCAGTTTTCCATTTACCCGTTTTCCACGACAGTTTTCTCGCTTACTTGTTGTTTTATAAGCTTCAATTTTAGGTATTGTATTCGTTCGCCTTTTGGAGCGATATATTTGTAGAAACTTGTGGCGATAAGACAGATGAAACTTAGGTGACAAAATAGATGAAACTTGAGGTGATAAAATAGGCGAAACTGACTGGAGAACTGGAAAGTGATGTGAAGTTTTATATGGAGGGAACATGTTATTCATGACGAGTCTTATCCGATTAAAAAACTGTTCCATCGTCCAGTTTTTTCATCGGATAAGACAAGCGGGAGAGACTCATTTGTAGAACTATCAAGGTCCAAGTTATTTAGTGACTAAGGCTATGACCAGGGTTTGGAGCTAGAATAAGAGGTTTCACGTTCTTTCGTCCTGTCTTCAAATAACTTCATCGTCAATACTAGTAGGTACTGCTACTTTCTGATGGGGCATTCTTTGGCGAAAATAGTGACATAACTTTCAGCGTTCTTTGCCATATTGGCTTAAGTCTGAAGCTAGCAGAACAAAAAAATATGAAAACACATCCATAGCATGTCAGTAAATAAAATATATTGGACAAAACACCAATATACACATTTTTTTTAAATATATATTCATGCTAAGTAAATCATTAGCAAAGCCGCAATGTTGAACATGCTCAACATGCATATTACGAAGTACTTTTCCGGTTAAGGCGCAACGTTGAGAATATTCAACATATCACTTTATGAACTCTGTGCTCGCAAGTTAGTCAATACAATGTAGTAATTTGTAATTATAATAATACAATAGCCTTCTAGAAATAAAATACCGGTGTCCACTATCAGAAAAAACTCTCAAAAATATTTTTTATGCAATTAAATTATTTGTAATCCGCGGTGTCACTGCGACCGTGATGCCATTTTGCAAAAAAACTGACGTAAAATGTCTACAGAAATGTCAAACTATTTTCTTTTTACAATTGCTTTTAGTTATTAATTGTGGGCATCAAATAAAAACTTATAAAAAGTGTCTAATTTTTTATCACCATTTTTTTAAAGTGAGCGTTGAGCCGGCTTGTCGTTGCGAGCTAAAGGGTTTAGAAAGTACTGAATAACTAAGGGTACTATGTTACCTTGCATCAAAAAAATAATGAGTTCATTTAAAAGTAAAATAATAGTGTAAACAATTATTATATGAAATGACAAAATTCAATATAAAACCAAGACCAGTTTGTTCTTTGATTTAGAAGGCGCGGGGCGCCTATTGAGGGAGGACGTATCGCTCGCAACCATTTTGACATTAGTCACGTAATCATTAAAATTAAAAAAACTCGCCACCATTCTTGACCTTTAGACGCGGCGCTAGTATCTTCGTCATAACGTCAAATTGCATTTGAAAAATGCAGTAACTCGAATTTTCCGTAGGTCATGAATGGTGGCCAGGAATTTTCCCAATCGCAAAGAGTACAGCGTAACCAACCTTTCTTGATACAAATTAATATTTTGAATTATTTTAATTCTGATCTGATTGTGATATAAATGTATCAATGTGTTGAATGCGGATATAACTGTATCTTATCCTATACTTTAAACGCGCATAAAAATAAATATATTTTACGTTTCTCGAAAATGACTCCGACGATTACGATGAAATTTGGAATAAGTAATGGATTTATTGGGACGAAAAATCAATTTAGGTAAATGTTCCATGTCTGGGAAAAAAATTTATTTCCGTATTTACACCCATAAAGATTTACACGAACAATATATTATCTACACTCAGGGGTTAATCTCCGGAAGTAATGAATCGATTTTAAAAATTGTCTCACTTGTCAAATGCTATATTATCCCCTTCCCCTTGGACCGCGAAAGCGTATAGACGTGTGCATCCGTACAAGTTTAGTTACTTCATTTTTTAATTATTACTATTTAAAATATCATAAAATATACGCCAATAAAACAGTTCAAGTACTAGGCGCGCAGAACAAGCGCAGTGGTTAATCTACTCAGTCGCCGCGCTCGTCCGAGGAAGACGGCAACAAGCGAGACAACAGTAATCGACAGGCCGGCCAACGGAGCTTGCCACAAGTCACAAGCGTGGGCGGAAATCTACAATTTTGTAAAAATGACAGATAAACTCGCTAAGAATCTTCTGACTGGAAGTGCACCATCCCGTTCCGAATCAGACATTCGGCAGCTTTGTGTTGACGACTCCATTAAACTTAGTATCACCCAACGGGCAAAGCGTAAATGTGTATCGGGCGACGATAACGGAAACGATGGTGAGCTGGAGACCTTCAGGGTAGAAATCATTGAGATGATGAAAGAGATGATGTGTGCTCAAAACGAACGTTTGGATAAATTGGAGAACCACCTTGTCGAAATAAAAAAGCACAATACTGAGATTAAGGTCATAAATGGTGAAATGGAAAAATCCTTGACATCTGTCTCCGATCAGATTTTGTCTCTAGAAAATAAAATTGTGGGACTAGAAAAGGAACGAAGCAATATGGTGATCAAGCTGACAACCTTGGAGGAAAAAGTCGAAGTATACGAGCGAAACCTTATTAAAACATCCGTGGAAATCCGAAATGTCCCCAAACTGGCAAATGAGAATAAACCAGCTTTGTACGACATGATACAGCACCTGTCAAACCAACTACAGGTACAAACGGATCCATCTAGTATTCGTGATGTAATAAGGCAACCGTCAAAGAAGGAAAATAAAACATCAAATATAACTGTTGAATTTTCGAATGCCCTTGTGAAGTCCAAGTTTCTCACGGCGGTGAAGGATTACAATAAACGAAACCCTAATTACAAACTTTGTACAACACAACTAGGCCTAAAGACTACGCCAGGAACTCCGGTATACATAGCTGAACTGTTGACCCTCCACACCAGGAGATTATTTTACCTCGCCAGGAATTTTGCAAAGTCTAACAAATATAGCTTCTGCTGGACCTCAAACGGACGAGTAATGGTGAAAAAGGACCCTGAAAGTCAAGCCATCTTGATCAAAAGTGAACAACAACTGCAGCAACTGGCATCATCTAACATCACACCTGCCGATGGTGTCACAGATGCATGACTACGTAATATTTATCATTTTTATTTTATTTTGTTACTTTTTTTTTTCTAATTACTTACTACTTACTTATTATACAGTAATTGCTAATCTCAATTATTCGAAAAAATTAACTGTTAAAACTCATGCATGTAACTTGATTCACTATCATTACGAATATGTAGTAACACTTATAGATTTACTTTCTGTACGACTACAACATCTATTACGAATGTGCACTCTATCACTGCGATGCTATCAAGCAAAGATCTCGAATACTTGGTGGTATTTATTAGCTTGCATTTGTTGCGGAACTCTTAAATTGGTCAATTCTATGCCTTGTCATACTTTCTGTCGTCGAATTCAACAGATACACCTAATACGTCAGTCACTATTAATCATACCTTTAAACCCCCCTCTTCAAGTTAACAAACAACGTAAAAATGAATAACGACGTAAACCATTTGATTGACGGGATAGACGAACTTTCTGTATCTAAAATTCACTCCTGTGCCCCTGAACTAACTAACACATTTCTAAAACATCCTAATAGATATCTTAAAATACTCTCGCAAAATATTCGTTCTATAAATTGTAATTTTCAAAACTTGCAAACTCTGCTCCACCGTGTCTCATGTGATTGTGACCTGGTGGTTTTAACAGAATGTTGGTTAGACTGTTCTAACAATTCCTATGTTCCGATGCTACAAAACTATACCATGCTTAGGACCACCAAACATCTCAATCAGAGTGATGGTGTGGTAGTCTATTGTAAGTCAGATTTACTTATAACATATGAAGAACCAGACTTTAGTCTAGCCGCTTCTGGCCTCATTATTAAAATAAAATCGGAAGTAGCAATAGTCTGCATTTACCGTTCACCAGCTAATGATAACATTCACGATTTTCTTTTAAATTTAAATAATGTACTGCCTTTACTCCAGAAATTTAAAACAGTAATTATAACTGGCGATTTAAATATAGATATAAAATCCACTACAACAGACACACGTTCACACGAATATCTGAACTGTTTAGCCTCACATGGTTTCCTCCCTGCGCATACTCTACCAACCAGAGGAAACAATTGCCTGGATCACCTTATTTTAAGAACGAAATCTTCATGTATCTCATTTGTCTATGACACCACTATAACTGATCATAGCTCTTCCTTGCTGTGTCTAGAAAGGCAACGAGAACGCATCGTCTCTATGCCTACTATAACCAAAATCGACTACGAGGCTCTGGATGAGTCAATATCACAAATTGATTTCAATCATATCCTGTCTATTCAAGATGTTAACCTAGCCACTGATCACTTGATAGACACCTTGGCTTCAGTTATCTCAAAAAATACGTCATTAAAACGGGTACCAGCAAGGAAGAGAATACTCAAACCGTGGATCACCCCAGGGTTGTTACGGTGTACAAGAAACAGGGACGCGTTACATAGAAAGCTTAAATTATCTCCTGATAATGAAGTACTAAAGATAACATATAGACGGTACAGAAACTTCTGTTCAGGCCTGTTGAAAAAGGCGAAAAGATTGTTTGACACGCAAGAACTCAATAAATCAAGCTCCAACCCAAAAGCTTTATGGGAAACTATTAAAAGGATTACAAATACCACCAATAGCAAAAAAACATCAACACAGCTTCTGACGTGCGCATCCACCCCAGTCGAATGTTGCAATGTAGTAAATTCCTTCTTTGTGAGCGTAGGCAAGAAACTTGCAGACCATATTTGTAACAATACGTCACTACAGCAGCAGCCGGCATCACTTTCACAGACCCAGCAAAAAACAATACCACTCACGTCATTCGTCCTAGAAGCATCAGACCCAGACGAAATTATATCTATTATAGGCTCACTACGATCAAATGCTGCCACTGGTTGGGATGCCATCTCACCCCTGTTTCTGAAGAAGTATGCTAGAACTCTGACGCCCATACTGTGCCATATTTTTAATCTCTGCTTTGAAACATCTGTATTTCCCACTTCTTTGAAAAAGGCTATAATTCATCCGATATTGAAGGGTGGAGATGGGAACCTACCTAGCAATTATCGTCCTATTGCAGTTCTGAGTGCCTTATCCAAGGTACTTGAACGCCTCATAAACAGAAGACTAATCACATATCTGGAAAGCTATAACCTATTATCCCCACAACAGTTTGGCTTTCGGAGAAACAAATCGACTTGTGATGCAGTTCAAGACGTGATCAATAACGTTGTTCAACACCTTAACCAGAATAGGAAAGCTCTTACAGTCTTCTTAGATCTCGCGAAGGCTTTTGATACGGTTCCCATCTCCACTCTTCTAATCAAGCTTGAGAGCGTGGGCGTCAGGGGGGCACCTCTTGAACTTTTTCGTAGTTACCTAAGTAATCGCACACAAATTGTCAGGATTGATAACTACAATAGTGAAGAGCTTCCCATCGGTTATGGCGTGCCTCAAGGCAGCATATTGGGACCCACCCTATTCATTATCTTTATTAATGATTTGTGCAACCTAAACGTTCCCAATGGTAGGGTTGTTGTATTTGCGGATGATACCGCTATAACTTTCACCGCAGCCACCTGGTCTGAGCTGGAACTAGTAGCACAACATGGCCTCAACATAACCTTAGACTGGCTCACTGCACACACCCTAACCCTAAATACCAGCAAAACCAATTTTCTTGCGTACTCAATCAGCGCAGCGTCCCAACCACACACAGCCATCACCTTAAAAGCACACACTTGCCTCACAAAAACATCATGTAATTGTCCATCTTTAGTAAACGTTGACCACATAAAATATCTAGGTATAATGATAGATAAAAATTTAAACTTTAAGACGCATATTAACCTGCTTACGAACAGAGTTAGAAAACTAATTTACATATTTAGAACCCTACGATACGTTGCAAACTTCAAAATTATTCGTACTGTTTATTTTGCCTTATGCTCATCTATCATCTTTTACTGTATCTCATGTTGGGGCGGTGCTGCTAAGACTTTTATGATGCCCTTGGAAGTCGCTCACAGAGCTATTTTAAAGGTTGCTACTTTTCGTCATTTTATGTTCCCTACGAATGAATTGTACAACCACTGGGGAATTCTCAACATACGACAGCAATTTATTTTACAAGTAATACTATTGCAACACCGGAATACTCCATACAAACAAATTACAAAACGACGAAAAGACATAATATGCACAGTCCCACGTACACGAACATCCTTTTCTAAAAAATTTTTTTACTTCCAAGGACCGGCTCTGTACAACAAAATAAATAAGCACTGTCCGATATATGGTCTTTCATATTACAATTGTAAAAAAGCTGTTTACTCATTTCTGCAAACTAAAAATTACGACGAAACCGAAAAATTTATAATTTAATTGTATCAATCGTTTTGTTTTTTCCCCCACGCTTTTCTTATTTTTCCAGCTGTTCCCCATGGTTTCACCACTGCTGCTTAGTTTCTATTGGTCGTGGCGTGATGTTATGAAGCCAAAAGCCTTTGTGGATAAACTTATAATTTCAATATTGTTATCAAGTTTTGAAACTTGATATCCGCTACAGCTTGTGAATCGTACCATGCAGCGAAACATCATAATTATATGTATACATTCGCACCAATATTCGCACATCATTAACAATTTTTGGTCATAACAAATGCTCGCATACCCACAAGTTGCATGATTCGTTTACTTTTGGTTTTTATGTACCTACTCATTTTTTATTCATTATTTTTTTTTTTTCTCTTTATTTAGGTTTTTGATTTTAAGATTAGAAATTATAAATATAAAATAGATTGTACTTGCTCCTCAAAATGTATACCTACTGTGTACGGTTATTTATTGTCTAACTACTTTCCTTGGGGACCGGCACTGTATTCCTTAACACAGGTATTTTGTGTCGCTTAACTTCAAACTTGGATAAATCCAATTCTGAGATTTTTTAAGATTTTGGTGTCAAACGAAAGGGAAAAAGAAATGTTTTTAATATTTTTTATCAGTTCTGTATAAATCCGCATGGTTCTTGAGAAATAAACCATCAAAGTTATAAAATTTTGTCTAAGTCAGATAGATCCATGAGACAGTTTTTTTCAAATGTAGTTAAGTCCATGAGAGCCAATCAGGTAATTGCATTTTTTCAACATGGCCGTCAGTCAACGTAACTCTGCGACAGTAACACCATACATTCACACGCTGATTTTTTTCATAGATAGATAAATCGCATTCCAGTCTACCAAATGAAGGTAAATCCAATCTAAATATTACATTTTTGAAAGGATGAGTGATTTAAATACTGAATTGGCTAAACAGGATCGTTTTCTTCAATAATGTTGCCACAATAACAAAAATACTGTGTGTGTATTCATGAAATTAAGACTATTAACACTTTTTTTTGAATATCTCCTAACAGGGTAGAGTGGATTTATCCGAGTTTGAAGTTAAGCGACACTTTTATTAACCTAGCTAGGAATACAGCACCTCACCCTCCATTTAATTGTAGCTATAATTATTGTACACTAAAACGGTTTTTTTGTATACTACCAACATGTACCTACTACTACAATGTTTTTTTGATGAATAAAGTATTATTATTATATTATTATTATTATTATATTAATCGCGAGTGCCATAGGCTATAAATTATAAAGATATCATGTACATTTTACCGCCCAACGAAGTGGGCACGGGTCAGCTAGTGTTTTATAATTTCGTCGCGCGAACCTGGCGTCTAAGTAACCTAATTTAATTAAGGGTTGACTTCCATAGGGCACGCATGCCGCAACCGCGGCGATTAGACCCCTCTTTTAGGAGTGACTGGATAGGCGTCACGGCGTCCTGCCCTACCGCCTGATGCAGGTCGTCACCGGACACCGAAGTTTCGGGAGGTACCTGTGTGTGTTGATAAGGAAGGAAGAAATGCCTAGAGCATACGGTCCAGGTCTGCCCCGCTTGGGTAGAGCACCACCGTGTCCTCACGGCGGCGATACGCGGCAACCTCTCGCGTCCGGCATTGGTCGAGGCCATGCTGCGGGGCGAGACGGTATGGGAAGCGGTCGCCCCCTTTTGCGAAGCAATCATGCTAGCAAAGGAGGCGTGACGCGTAATGGAGGAGGAGAACAGCTTCCACCATACAATGCAAAAAGCAACCAAAAAATAAAGAAAACCTGCAATATCACGGGTATTGCGATGATACCAGTACGCAAATGCATGCAGGAGTAAACGATCATAAAAAAAAAGTCTTTTATGGTCCCAATCATTGAGAGCATACTGGAAAAGCACTTCATGCAAAAATGTTTATTTTTTATTATTATTTATAAAGACTCATAAAAAGCCTCGCCGTTAAACCACCACGCCAAACGACAATGGGCATTGTTCATTTTTTTTAATATGCTGTAATTGAAAAACCATTTCGAGGAATAGCGTTACTGATCATTGTGTACTAATTAAAAATGAAAAATATTCATATTTCATTGATATTTTTAATAAAATACGTTTGACCTTTCTTGCCCTTCAAATGTTTAACACCTTCTTCAAACCTTTGGCTGTACACAGTTTTGTATCTTTGCCTCAGAAAACAGAAAATATAAAAAATATAAAACCGGCCAAGTGCGAGTCGGACTCGCCCATAAAGGGTTCCGTAGCAGCAAGTAAAGTTCTTGTAGTTGGTTGTAACTTTGCAAGGTAAATTGCGGTTTACGATATATTAAAAAAAAAAACTAATAACTCGATCTCGTTCAAAACAATTTTCAATTGAAGTTTGCACGGTAATGCACATCAAATATTTTTTTTGTTTTATCATTCTCTTAGTTTAGAAGTTATAGAGGGGGGGGGGACACATTTTACCACTTTGGAAGTGTCTCTCGAGCAAACTGTTCAGTTTAGAAAAAAATATGTTTGTAACCTCAATCACAGAATAATAGTACTACCTCAATATAATTTTTCAAGACCTATTCATAGATATCCCACACGAATGGATAAGGCGAAAAAAAAATATTTTGGGTTTCAATTCTAGCTATTCTAAGTATGGGAGGTACCCCCAAAATTGGTTTTGATTTTATTTTTGTGTGAAAGTCCTAACGCGGTTCACATAATACATCTACTTACAAAGTTTCAACTTTTTGTCGAAATTATAAGAGCTATCTCTTGTAATTTCGACAAAAAGTGGCTGTGACATACGGACGAACAGAAAGACAGACAGACATGACGAATCTATAAGGGTTCCGTTTTCTGCCATTGGCTACGGAACCCTAAAAAATAAGTGACAAGTATTTTCCAGGGATGTCAGGCATAAGTACCAATTTCTTGGTATACATATAAGCCGGAGCATTGAAGAAAGGATTCTAAAATGGCGGCTTGTACTTGCGTTGACAGATAGTACAGTCAGCATATAAGATTTCAAATTAAAGTTTTTTTGAAATTAAAAATAATAAAAACAAGACTGGCTCACAATAATTTCTCAAAAATCTAACAATAAAACAAAATTCAACAACAATAATCAACAGGTAACAACGGAAAAATAACAGAAAACTATAGAAAACTAGTACTAGCGACCCGCCCCGGCTCCGCACGGGTGCAATCTTTATAATATTATTAAAATTGCGACTATAATTTGAGATTTAAACTATCCTATCTCTCAAGTTGGATCGAACTGCACATGGTGTGCGAATTTTATTATAATCGGTTAAGTGGTTTAGGAGTCCATTAAGGACAAACATTGTGACACGAGATTTATATATATTAAGATATTCTTAAAAAATATCAATGAGTGCGTCAAGACATCAAGACTATTTTTTTTTCTGTTTACGCTACACGCGGGAGTGAGTATAGACGGCACTAGAGTGCGAGCGAGAAGACACGATAAGCGCCGCCATTTTAGAATCCTTTCTTCATTGACCCAAGTTATACCAGTTTTCAGTGTCACGTACCATGTACCAAGATTATTACTCGAGAAAAAAAAACCAAGATTGGACGTTGACCAACAATACAGAATAAACGACAAATTTTAGGGTGCAATCGAGTATTATTATTATTAATAGCCTTTATTTAACAATCTTACAAAACAAAAATATTAAAAGTAAGTTTACATTTTTTTCCCTCTCTTTTATATATCTATATATTATGTATTATTAGACACCGATATTGAGATTGTCTTGCGATTTCGCAAAGGCCTCCCCAAGTCCTCCTCCAAGTAGCACCAGCCATCTTTCGAAAGTCGTCTTCCCATCTTAGGCGTTGCCTTCCTTTCTTTCTTTTGTTATATCTTGGACACCATTTGGTTACGTCCTTAGCCCATTTATTATTAGTACTCCTCAACATATGACCTGCCCATCTCCATTTCAATTTCCTTATGCAATATGCGATTTCGTTGATTTTAGTTTGGTTTCGTAATGTCTCTAGTTTGATTTTGTCTTTTAACTTGTCGTTGAGCATGCTAGGCTCCATGCTATGTTGACAGGTCTCTAGATTTCGCATATTTTGTTTAGTAATGCTCCAAGTTTGACATCCATACGTCATTATAGGTAAAATGAAGGAATCAAATATTTTCTTAGATTTGGGAGGAACCCGAGGATTTTTGACAACCTTGTGTGGCCAATATCTCTTCCACGCTAGCTGTACTCTGTTATCTATTTCTTTAGTTACAATCGAGTATTGCTTACTAAAAAATCTTTTTTTTTTTTTGAACATGAATTCAAATATAGCACCGACAAAAATCGCAGTCGGTTGTTAGTATTTATCCACTATACGGTTGGTAAAACCGCGTGTTCAGTGTTTACTGCCCTCTATTAACAGTAAAAGAAAAAAAAAAGATTTTTCATTCGTATTTGATTTTCGACACATTTTACCGATGTACCAATATTTCATATTGGTACATCACAGTGGCCGTCTGACATCCCTGATTTTCTCAAGTGTCAATTTGTAAATTAATGTCAAAGATGTAAACAAACAAGTTTTTATTGTAACTGCAAATTGCTTCATTATCTCGGTTAAATCTGTTAAATCGGCATCGGCAATATAACATAAACTACAAGTAAAATAGAATACAGGAAGTGCTTTGTCCCAACTTGCAACAATAATACTAATAATAATCCAAACAACATTTTGTTCGTATTAGAGAAGATTTGCGAGAAAAGTGGTGTCGTGATGACGGCGTAGAATGATGCAAGGTTTATACAATGTACTGTTGCGAAGATCACTTTGATGTTAGTATTTCAGAAGCCTTAGATTCCTTTGTATGTTCATCTAGGAGTAATTTTGTTTTGTAAATAATAACCTAGCGGGATGTAAGTGACGTTTAGACAGTTGACGTTGTGTTGACAGTTTTTTAATTTTGCTCTAGTAAGGAAACGGCACAACTTTTAGGCCAATGGTGACGTCACCTACCTCAAAAATTAAAATATTAAAAATAAAAAAACTATTGAGCCAATCATTAAAATATTCAAATTAGTTTCTCAAAATGCTCTATATTTGCAGAAAATAAAATAAAATCGAATGTTTAAAAAATTAAGACAATCCCCATTCGCAGGAAGAAGCCTGTCGATGCTGCCGATTTTAGGGGTAGCTGGGTCCTAAGGTGGAGACTGTCCCCTCCCTCACGTGTCGCACCTCCTCCTTCGCTAGCATGATTGTTTCGTAGAAGGAGGTGACTGCTTCCCAATCCGTCGCGCCACACAGCATGGCCTCGACCAATGAGTATTCTCGCGGACACAAACACTTAGAGATTTGTGTATCACTGCTTGATTTATGTTTCTAGAGACATCTTATATAAATACTAGCTTCTGCCCGCGGTTTCACTCGCGTCAAATTAGGCGTTGGGCCCTATGGCCCCGTCCGCATTAGTTCCCTTAAGGAGCGCCCGGAACACGACGCGCCATGACTCGGGCCCAGACCTTGGTCAGACGGCGAGCTACCCATTGCTCCCCGTCCGCAAGCGACTGGAACATGCCCTGCGATTTCCAACGCCCAGGGTGTCTGCAGCGGTGGGTGGGAGAGAAGTAGAGGATGTCCATTAATTCCCTCACACGTTCAGACTCTTCCCCATTCCCTTGCCTGCCGCCGAATCCCTCCCGAAACAACCGTGCCCGGGAGGACTTGCGCCAGGTTGAAGGTAAGGAAGCCGTAGCGCATCTCCAACCACTCTTCGAAGAGGGATCTTACCGCCGCAATCATGACATGCCCTGCCCAGCCCGTCATTATTTTGATGTGGTAGTATTTTGATACTGTGATATCTCCTAAGATATTCATTCAAATTAAATGAAGTCAAGGGCAATTTTGTTCAAACTCAAATGCTTCTAATGAATAAGGAACTTATTTACTTGGATAGGGATCAAAATCATGTTAAAAAAATTGTCCTAAAAATAAAAATAGAATTTTAGGTGTGGATAACCCTTATCACTTAGAGGTATGAAAAATAAATAGTAGAGTAGCCGATTCTCAGACCTATTCCATATGCCTATAAAATGTCATGAAATCGGTCAAGCCGTTTCGGAAGAGTATGGTTACTAAAGCCGGGTCCAGACTGGTGTAGCCCGAATCTTACGATTACGTGTAATCTGCATGAAAAGTGTGGACGGCACAAGAACTCAAAGCAAATTGAGAACGCGAATACTGAGTGAGCCTTTGTGTTCGCGCAAAAACCGACAGCCGATGGATCAGCCGCGAGCGTTACATATGTAATGCTGGCGGTGCCGTCCACACCTAGGATTCGCGTTACATTACACGGTGGATACGCGTTACATTACACCAGTCTGGACCCGGCTTTATACTGTGATGGCGGCTCCACATTAGTGCCGTAAACCCCCGTGACTAGGCGCGAACGAGAATGTGAATGGTTTTCACGGGGTTAACGCGCGTTCGTGCCTGTTCCCCGATCAGTGTCGGTATTGTGCCGAGAATTCACGGATTCAGTATCTAGTTATTAGTAGATATGGCTACGTTACGCCACATACTAATAGACGGCGCGGCGGCGTCGAATACACAAGTGTGAATCTGATTTTGCATCAACACCTCTGTAGGCTTCATACACAACAGACAGATACTCGTAAGTACTAAAATTTCTACCAACCCGCTGAATAAATTACCAAAAGGGCCAAAGCCTGCCGGGATCGCGGGACTAACGAGTAATCATGGCCACGATGGTCCGTAATTTTTACTGTTACACCTCAAAAAGATAGAACCGGGTGGATTCGGCTCCTTTTTCCGGAGAAACTCACGCCTTGGTCTTAGCAGCATTGATCCTGACTAGATTGGCGGCTCGGCTTCGGCAAGTTCAAGCGCTCAACCGGCCATGGTTCGTCTGATATTATTTTGTGAATAGGTCAATTATCCAACTGCGGCAAGAACGCAGTATTTTACAAATACATAACGTATTATCCATTCGTTACCTACTGAGAAAATAAACTAGTGTCTAGAAGCCACGGATCTCACTCTGTTTTAATTTTCGTAAAAAAATTGCAAATGCTCTTGTAGTTTTCTTTCTGGTATACGAGGCATACATGTTTCGTTAGTGTTTTGTTTTTATTCGTGGGGCATCACGCTGTCAAATTGACAGAAACTGTGTTCTTTCATAATGTAAATACGTCCTTAACTATTATGTAGAAGGGGGCGTTTGGTTTGTTTCTTCTTTAATGGGGGCGGTACTCCATAAAAGGTGTGAAACCTGTTTTAAGGGGGAAAAAATCATTCCATGGTCGCCCACTTAAATTAAATTCACACAAATACACGAGGTCGTCGAGTCTAGGCGATTAACTACGTATAGTTTTAATTGTAGGCAGACCTTGATATTCAAGACTTCCTTAACTGAAAACAAAATTAATAGCTTATTTATTTACGAGTTAAAATTAAAATAGAGATAAAATTGATAAAGTTATATAGATAAAGGTCAACAAATGGCATAAACTGTACTCCTTCACTTAAAGAAGACAACAAAGCTAGTTATAATTTAAACTGTTATAACCAAACTAGCTGTGCCCGCGACTTCGTTCGCGTGGATGTCGGAATTCAACAATGAATTTTTTAGTGCGAAGCGTTTAATTATCGCCACGTTTTTCATTTATAAACCCTGTATTTCGAATTCAAGAATATTTAACGTGTTTGTAATAAACGCCCTCTGTTGTTCAAAGGCAGTACCATTCAATTGCTATTGGATTAGAGTAGTTTGTATATCGATTTGAATTCGATATTGTTTAATGAATTAAATTAATGTTGGTATGGAAAAAAAAATGATGGAACCTACTCTAAATCCTATTTCAGCGCGCGTGAACGTAAAGCGACAAAAAGAGTTAAAACTCCAAAACAAATAAAATTCTTAGATTTTTTGTCAAAGAAACATGTACTACTTACTTACAACGGACATACAAAAAGATTAACAAAAAATAAGGGCTATAATAAATTTGGGCTCAGCTTATATTATTATGTGGGTAAGATTTAGATTTTGAAAAGGTTGCTGGAACAATTTTATAAACTTGTCCACTCCACTCCACCCGCTCCACTCCACTCCACTCCACCCGCTCCACTCCACTCCACCCGCTCCACTCCACTCCACCCGCTCCACTCCACTCCACCCGCTCCACTCCACTCCACCCGCTCCACTCCACTCCACCCGCTCCACTCCACTCCACCCGCTCCACTCCACTCCACCCGCTCCACTCCACTCCACCCGCTCCACTCCACTCTACCCTCTCCACTCCACTCCAACCGCTCCACTCCACTCCACCCGCTCCACTCCACTCCACTCCAACCGCTCCACTCAACTCCACCCGCTCCCCACCACTCCACCCGCTCCACTCCACTCCACTCCAACCGCACCACTCCACTCCACACGCTCCACTCCACTCCACCCGCTCCACTCCACTCCACCCGCTCCACTCCACTCTACCCGCTTCTCTCCACTTCACCCGCTCCACTCCACTCCACCCGCTCCACTCCCCTCCACCCGCTCCACTCCACTCTACCCGCTCCACACCACTCCACCCGCTCTACACTACTTCACCCTCTCCACTCAACTCCACCCGCTCCACTCCATTCCACTCCAGTCCAGTTCACTCCAGTCAACTCCACTCCTTTTCAGTCCACTACACTCCACTTCACTCCACTCCACTCCACTCCACTCCATTCCATTCCATTCCTCCACTCCACTCCACTCCACTCCACTCTACTCCACTCTACTCCACTCCAATCCACTCTACTCCACTCCACTCCACTCCATTCCATTCCATTCCATTCCATTCCATTCCGGTCCATTCCTCCACTCCACTCCATTCCAGTCCAGTCCAGTCCATTCCATTCCAGTCCAGTCCAGTGCATTCCATTATGTTCGATTCCTTTAAATCGCTTTAATTAATTACGGGTGAAATGATTCATCATCATCATCAGCCTATAATGTTCCCACTGCTGGGACACAGGCCTCCTCTCTGTGAGAGGGAGTGGGCCATAATCCACCACGCGGGCCCAGTGCGGGTTGGCAGATATCACATGTCTTCGAATTTTTGGTTCTAGGACATGCCGGTTTCCTCACGATGTTTTCCTTCACCGTTTTGAGAGCAGTGGTGATGAAATAAATTACGCAAAGTAATGCGCCTGGCGGGGTTCGAACCCACGACCTACAACTCGTAAGTCGGGACCGATACCACTGGGCCACCACTGCTCTCAATTGAATTGATTACGATGAAACAAAATACCGTACATAAATGTTACTTCAATAACACCTCGTTTCCAGGTTTTCTTAAAACGCCATCTGCCGTGCGTTGAAATAATTATGTTTAAGTTTATTAATTGAATAAGTAGTTTTTCCATTCGAAGCTAGATCGCGCTACTGACCTACGCGTCTCGGTGTGAACTGACCGTAATTTTACTTCTGGAACACTTTAAATTCAAATATCTTTTGATAGACTGAACCGATTCCGATGAAACAAAAACTAAACGTTACTTCAAGGTACGGTCAGTCGTTGTGTATTAAAGTTATCTACAGAGCTTTCGTACATTTTAAGTGATGCCCGAACAAATAAACATACAAACAGACATACAGACAAACAGACAAACAGACAAACAGACAAACAGACAAACAGACAAACAGACAAACAGACAAACAGACAAACAGACAAAAATTCTAAAAATGCTAGAAATGGGTTCTATTGGTTGTCCTTTAATAACCTGGCTTTATTTTTTGAGTTTTTTTTTAATGTACAAAAATTACTTTTCTACAGTTTTATTATATGTATAGATAGATAGATAACGTCCCCTTATTGGTAAAACCGATTATCTGCACTTTTTTTCAAAAATGAGTTATTAACACCACGCTACTCAACTTTTTGAGCTCTATCTACAGGTAAAACCCATTTTTCGATCCGATGCATAGTTTCCGAGATAGATACGCAAAAAAACGATTATAACACAAGAACGATTGTAACACCTGCATTCAAAAACAGCTAAAGTTTTATACCTGTACGATTTTTTTGAAGCCTTACAATCAAAAACACATTCAGTTTCATATCTTATTTTAGTTGCAATTTGCCTCAAACTCTGAACATACAGTAGCATTGTACTAATACAAATTAAAATACTTTAAATGGTTCTGGTTTTGCTGAATTATTGGAAATTACTTAGAATCTTACACATTAAAAAGAAAGTAAAGTAGTTCTACTTGCTTTTAACAGAACATAATCATCGCAATTGTGCAGATTTTAATTCTATTAAAAGAGATTAAGCAGCTTTATTTTTTTTTTCCGCAACATCAGAAATCGTATCATTTAGATTTAAATACAAGTAAAAGCAACTATTACGCTTAAATGAAGAAAATGAAAAGAAGCAGACACAGGGGTTGTGATACATGGAATACGTGTTTTATTAATTCATTTAATTAATTCATTTATTATTACTAATACTAGTTTGTAAGCTCGCAATAATTGTACTAACAAAATATGGATGTAATCGTATGATGAGTCTGAAATAAATTTATTATTATTATTAATAGTAATAAAATATTATGCTAAATAATCTTATTTTCCAGTTATTCCAGACCTAATTTCAACATTGGAAAAAAAAAAAAAAAACTATCATGTTTTTGTTAATACATATTTTAAAAACTATAAGATTAATTAAGTAAGTTTCTAAGGAGCAATCATAAACAATTACAAATAATCTTTCAAATGACATATCAAACAACAGAATTGATGCAGAAGAATTGGAGATTATAAAAAAAAGTTTTGTACGGTCGGCCCCGCATCTTTGTGACGTCATAGCTTTGCGTGTCCTCGCTTCCTATTCTTAAAACCCTCAGTTTCGTATTCTGTAGACCACAAGAAACACGTGCGTACATACCAGTTTTAGGATATAGACGAGGGTCCGACGAAAAATCTCAAAATTGTTTCCGACTATTCGTTGTATGAACATTTTGCAGATAGTTTACCACAATTCTTAATTTTAATCAAGCAAAACCAATTATCATTTTTTTAATTTTAATTTGTAGAATGTTTTAAAGTGTTATTTTTACAGTTGTTTTTGGTACCTTATTACTTTCTTCGGAAGGTTACGGTGGAGCTATCAGATAAGCTCCAAGTGATTTAATTAATGATATAATATGCTTATGTCGTTATTCAGGAAAAACCAACTAAATGACCTCCCTGAAGATAGTGTTTGACATTTTTGCAGGCATTATCAATGAAATACTTCTATTTTTATGATTTATAAGTCCTTTTTAAAAAAAAAATCAAACCGACGAAACATCGAACTGAAAAGCAAAAAATAAATTTTGAGGCGGCGCCAAACAAACAAACATATAAATTAACTATTTGAAGAGCAGAATAGCTCGTTGTATAGCTTGTCGTGGTTGAATAGCTCGTCGTAGCTATTCGTTGATTGTTTCTTTGGCGCCGCCTCAAAATTTATTTTTTGCTTTTCAGTTCGATGTTTCGTCGGTTTGATTTTTTTTTTAAAAAGGACTTATTTTTTTCTTTTGAGTTTCCTATTTCGTGTCAATTTCTGTAACTAAAAACTCTCAACGACTGTCATACCCCAGCTACGTCTAAAGTTCTCATCAATATGAGTGAAATGAGCCCAAATACGATATAGTTGCTGTTAACTGTTAAGGATCTCTTGCTACTGCCCTCTGTCACCATCCTCAGACCCTCGATGACAATTATACCCCAGCTAGGTATAAAGTTTTCATCAAGACTAGTGAAATGAGCCCAAACACGATAAAGGTGCTGTTAACTGTTGAGGACCTCTTGCCCCTGCTATCCGTCACCATCCTCAGACCCTCGATGGCAATGATACCTCAGCTAGGTCTAAAGTTCTCATCAAGCTGAGTGAAATGAGCCCAAACACGATATAGCTGTTGTTAACTGATTATGGAACTCTTGGGACTGACTTCACAAAATAACAGGGATCTGGAGTTGATCTGATGATGGTGACGCCATCATGTTATGTTCTCCACATTCTGCTATATAATAATGTCCTCAGAACTACAATTGTTAACTTTATTTCAACAGAATCGGTTCATAATTGAAAATTCTGTAGGAAGATTGTCAATTAATTCCTTTTTTTATACCCTTAGAGGCCGATTTTAGTTTTAAAATTTAAATGGGACCAACTTTGAGATATACTCTTTCCAACAAAAAAAGAATTTTTGGAATCGGACCACGTTAGGAAAAGTTATGCGTGGTCATACATAAAAAAAAAAAATAAAAAAAAAAAATATACATGTCGAATTGAGAACCTCCTCCTTTTTTTTTCGTCGGTTAACAAACATACTTTATTAATTTTTTCAATATAATTACATGATTGTAGGTAAGATATATGTAATTTAGTTACATAAATATTCTGTCAAACTTTTAAATCATTATTGCCACAAGTTCAGTTTTTGGTAGATAATCGGTTTTACCAATAAGGGGACGATAACATAACCATAACACAGATAAACGCTACCAATGGCTTGTCATTGTCCACAAATATCACCACACATACCTAAAGTTTATCAACGAACTCTTGCCATGAACAAAATCCTTGCTCATCAGTGTTGCACCATTTCAATCGCATCACGACTCTTTGCGGAGGACTCTCCAAGGAATATTTAGATCCATCTCTCAACTGAGACCAACTTGGGTACATATATTCTACTTTCAAAAAATCTTTTTCTCCGTCTGTCCACCTTTGAAACACCAACTTGCTTCCAATCGGGATTCTCTCATACTGATTTGGCAAGTCGATCGACTGAAAACCTAAGGCTTTTGCAACAGTGTTAATATTATTATCGTGCCCAACTAAAAGCATTAACTTTGGTTTTTCGTCATAATTCTTAAACGTCGTCGTTAAATACTCCATCAGAGGTGCTGCCACATCTTCAGCTACAGTTGTATATCTTATATCTTGATTTTGCCGTCCAATTTCAGTCAATAAATTCCATTTCTCTGGTGTTGTTATTTGTCCCCATGCAATCTCTTCTATCGGCATATTGGCGTAGTAACTACAAATGAATGAGTCCACAACGTCGTGCGCTATGGAAAACGGTCCCTTAATTTTAACTGTCTTGTTGACTTCATAATCTATTGTGTCAACACCTTCCGTCAAGTCGCATATTCCATTCTCCTTACAAACGTCTGATCCTGCAATGTCCAATATTTCATTCAATTCAGAATAAACTGACTTTAGTTTGGTATTATTATGTACTTTTCTGTTAATTTCTTCGATCACCATTTCTTTATATGCTTCAGTTGTATTGCGTATGGAAACTTTGAATAGGGGATCCTGCTCTGCAGTGTTTTTGTGATGGACGGTCACGTTGCAGGTTTTGAATGCTGAATCCACGAAAGCCCTAGCGGTCTTTACTGTCCTGCTCTTCATGTTGGCATAAACATACACTGTATTTTCATCGGGACATCCTTCTGGCAGAAAGTCTTCCTTCTTGAACCATTCTGAGAAATATTCTCCCATATATCCTTCTTGCTGCGCTCCTTTTGGAGTCAACTCTCCTCGCGAGCCACCCTGAGGAGGCCAGGGCTTCGATGAATATGTTTGCATTTGTTTGCCTATCGCATACCGCATGTTATGTCGACTCAATATAAATACTTGTTTTAACTTACGAGTTTTTACCGAAAGACTTGTACACATCACGATCAATACAAGCAAGTAAACTAATTTCGACATCATTTTTTATCTAACGGTAAACGACGGACGAGCTTTGAATAAACGGAATCAATGATTTCCTATATTTTGCTTATAATTATTTTACGAGTGTCTGAATACACTTACACACATGTATTGATAAAATGACTATAATAGTTCATGATTATCTAGCATTACAAACGTATTTGTGAAAAAAAAAATGTATTGTTTATACAATAATTATACTGTTAAGATAAGTACCGGACACGACCAGAATAAGTGATCTAAACACAATTAGTACAAATAAACAATTGCTGGCACTGTTACGAGTATGCTGTATGTTATGGATTTACATAAATATTCCAATTCGACCCATTCCATATTAGTTTTACAGCAGCTGGATAGTTCGAAGCACCGTCCATCGTCATAGTAAGAGAGTGCTATTCTCGAATTATACAGCCTTGAGTCAGCGAGGCCCCAGCGTCGAATATTCAATAGGTTTTCAACTTTCTGCTCAATTGTTCACCTACTAAAAACAAAGTATAATTTCGTCAAAGCGCTCGTTGACGAAGACTTGGTGAATATTATATGTAGCTGGCCCACTCCCGCCTTACATGATTAATTTATTTGAGAGCTAAAGTAGAAGAAAATCAGAAAAAAAACTACATAAAGTTCAACAATTAATGGTATTTTGTTTACTCCTTCAGTTTCAAGAGACCACAGCATGAACTTAAGATTAATTGAAGACTTTTATGCTAAGCAACTACGATCACGATTAAGATGCTATAGTTCGTTTACATTGCACACAAGTATCACTACACAAACCTAAAGTTTATCAACGAACTCTTGCCATGAACAAAATCCTTGCTCATCAGTGTTGCACCATTTCAATCGCATTACAACTCTCTGCGGAGGATTCTCTAAGGAATATTTAGATCCATCTCTTAACTGCGACCAACTTGAATAAACAAATTCTACTTTCAAAAAATCATTATCGCCATCAGTCCACCTTTGAAACACAATCTTACCGCCAATGGGGAATTTCTCATATTGATTTGGCAAGTCGATTGATTGAAAACCCAACGCATTTGCTACAGTGTTAATATTATTATCGTGCCCAACTACAAGCAGTAACTTTGGTTTTTCGTCATAATTCTTAAACTTCGTCGATAAATACTTTACAAGAGGTATTGCCACATCTTCAGCTACTGTTGTGTATCTTATATCTTGATTTTGTCGTTCAATTTCAGTCAATAGTTTCCATTTTTCTGGTGTTTTTATTTGTCCCCATGCAATATCTTCTATTGGCATGCTGGCGTAGTAACTGGAGACAAATGCGTCCACAACATCGTGCGCTATGGAAAACGGTCCCTTAATTTCGACTGGCTTGTTGACTTCATAATCTATTGTATCAATAGCTTCAGTCAAGTCACATATTCCATCCTCCTTACAAACGTCTGATCCTGCAATGTCCAATATTTTATTTAATTCAGAATAAACTGCCTTTATTTTGGTATTATTATGCAATTTTCTGTTAATTTCTTTGATCACCATTTCTTTATATGCTTCAGTTGTATTGCGTATGGAAACTTTGAATAGGGGATCCTGCTCTGCAGTGTTTTTGTGATGGACGGTCACGTTGCAGGTTTTGAATGCTGAATCCACGAAAGCCCTAGCGGTCTGTACTGTCCTGCTCTTCATGTTGGCATAAACATACACTGTATTTTCATCGGGACATCCTTCTGGCAGAAAGTCTTCCTTCTTGAACCATTCTGAGAAATATTCTCCCATATATCCTTCTTGCTGCGCTCCTTTTGGAGTCAACTCTCCTCGCGAGCCACCCTGAGGAGGCCAGGGCTTCGATGAATATGTTTGCATTTGTTTGCCTATCGCATACCGCATGTTATGTCGACTCAATATAAAGACATTTCTCAACTTGAGATTCTTCGCGGAAAGACTTATACATATCACGATCAATATCAAAAGGAATATTAATTTCGACATCATTGCATAACGTCAGGATCAATGGTTTGCATTTGTTTAATTATTTTACGAGCGACTGTATAGATCTGCACACAAATATTGATAAAACGTGACTGATTTATTTCTGGTGTTACAAACGAACTTAAGTAGGGGTCAAAAACTTGTGCTATTCGAACACATGTATTATTGAGGTGACTGCATATTTGAATGTGGCCGACATTAAAATTAGATACCTACATAATAATTATTAAAGAATATGAATAAGAAAATAAACAATAAGATTACATAAATGATCGCCGTTGGTGAAGGCTTATGGTAGGTTGCTATGCAAGGTGTCGCGTATTGCGTTCCTCTTACTTCATATTTTTATAAAAAATTGCTTATAACTACAACTTCGCCCGCGTATACAGTTGTAATATTTATTTTGAGGGACAAGCAATACTGTTGGAATTAAGTTTTAATATTGTTCTTGAGTTTTTATTGTACCGGTTCTTCATCAACCATTTTTAATTTCTCAATAACAGCCAAAGAGTCTCTGTATCCATTTGGCAATGGGCTCCGGCTGACCCCTATTAGATGGACTTAAACATAACTTGCGAAATGTGGGTGTAGGTTATTTTCAAATGGTAGCAAATTGATTTTTTTACATAATTATATTTGCGCCTGGCGAGGTGTAAGTATGTCTCAAGTAAATGATCTGGCTTATTTATTTTTCCACTCTTTAAATGTTAAATTTTAAAGTATATATATACCACGGACTAGCAAGCGCAGCGTAGGACGTCCACCAGCAAGGTGGACAGACGACCTTATAAAGGTCGCCGGAAGACGCTGGATGCAGGTCGCTTCCAACCGGTAGGTATATGTGGAGATCAAAAGGGGAGGCCTTATGTTCAGCAGTGGACGTCCTATGGCTGAGATGATAAATTTTTAAGCTTAAAGGTTTCAAAATGCCTCAAACACTTTTTTTGGGATAACTCTACCTAATTCCGAAATATTTTTATAATTTATATAATATTGGCAAGATGAATTGAGATGCCACCGTCAGAAAAGCAAACTCTAGTGCCTTACTGGTAGTAAATTATCCAAACAGCTCGAAACAAATTAATTTTAAATTTCAACCGCATTGCCTCTTAGTAAAATATCGTAGGACATTACTAAAATAAACCACTACAAAAATAACTAAAATAAACTAGTAGAACTGTAAATGGTTTTGAGTATATGTACTTTATCACAGCATTAACGCTTACATTTTTTATAGAAACTAACAACACATACTTATAAAATTAATTTAAACAGTGAAGCTATAAAAGAAGGAATAGTTCGTTTATATTGTCCACAAGCATCACACCTAAAGTTTATCAACGAACTCTTGCCATGAACAAAATCCTTGCTCATCAATGTTGCACCATTTCAATCGCATCACAACTCTCTGCGGAGGACTCTCCAAGGAATATTTAGATCCATCTCTCAACTGAGACCAACTTGAATACACATATTCTATTTTCAAAAAAATTTTTTCACCGTCTGTCCACCTTTGGAACACAATCTTTCCACCAACGGGGAAGCTCTCATACTGATTTGGCAAGTCGATCGATTGAAAATCTAACGTTTTTGTAAGAGCGTTGATATTACCATCGTGCCCAACGAACAGTATTAACTTTGGTTTTTCGTCATAATTCTTAAATGTTGTCGTTAAATACTCCATCAGAGGTGCTGCCACATCTTCAGCTACAGTTGTGTATCTTAAATCTTGATTTTGTCGTTTTATTTCAGTCAACAGTTCCCATTTCTCTGGTGTTGTTATTTGTCCCCATGCAATCTCTTCTATCGGCATGCCGGCGTAGTAACTACAAATGAACGTGTCCATAACGTCGTGCGCTATGGAAATCGGTCCCTTAATTTTGACTGGTTTGTTGACCTCGTAATCTATAGTGTCAATACCTTCCGTCAAGTCGCATATTCCATCCTCCTCACAAACGTCTGATCCTGCAATGTCCAATATTTCATTCAATTCAGAATAAGCTGCCTTTAGTTTGGTATTGCTAAATAATTTTCTGTTAATTTCTTTGATCACCATTTCTTTATAGGCTTCAGTTTTATTGCGTATGGAAACGTTGAATAGGAGATCCGACTCTGAAGCGTTTTTGTGGTGGACGGTCACGTTGCAAGTTTTGAATGCTGAATCCACGAAAGCTCTCGCGGTCTCTATTGTCCTGTTCTTCGAGTTGGCATACACATACACTGTATTTTCATCTGGACATCCTTCTGGTAGAAAGTCTTCCTTCTTGAACCATTCTGAAAAATATTCTCCCATATATCCTTCTTGCTGCGCTACTTTTCGAGTCAAGCCTCCTCGCGATCCACCCTGAGGAGGCCAGGGCTTCGGTGAATATATTCGCAGTTGTTTGCCTAACGCATACCGCATGTTATGTCGACTAAACATAAAGATTTGTTTCAACTTCAGTTTTTTCACCGAAAGCCTTTTACACAGCACGGTCAATATCAACAAGAAAACATAGGGGATTGCCCACGGACCATAGACATTTTGGCCCTAACTGCACACATATAATAGTATAGGGAAATGATAATATGTAATTTAGAGAAAGAAATGGGTAAGTAATTGGTTTACAAAAAAGTCCGGATTTTTAAGATATTAAATGGTTTTTCTTTTTCAAAAACACAGTTTTTTAATCATCATTTTACTGTAAGACATTAAGTTTTTTAAGGTATTTTATGATATTATACATCATTAGTATCATACACAATCAGTACATCATCCAGGAATTGAGCTGGAGGGAAAATATTACTCTGATGGCGTGCCCAACCCAAATACCATATTACTATCATTACATGGGCACAGCATCCTACCGTTCGGCGGCGGCCGACACTTTTTAACTTTTTAACACCGAATACTTTTTAATTGCACTTCGACCAGAAAACATTGATAACAAATCCGCAAGAAAACAAACAAACAAATACAAACGCGAACGAAATCGACTTGTGTTCCGTCAGTTATTATGATTTCACATGACAGTGGCCCTAGCTGTCATAGAGGATTCGATGTTGCCACTTAACAGACTAAAAGTAGAAGAATCGATATCGATTTTTTGTTGGAATTATAGTCGGAAAAAAACATTGAAGCGCTCTAAGTTCTGCATTTTTTTTAGAAAGTATTTTCTTTTAATTTATTTTTAAAAATCTACTGTTAATATATTTTTAAAAATAGATAAAAATATTTAATTGTGCAGTGGCGTTTTTGTTATGATCTAAAGAATTCATGATAAATCAACTAGAAATTCGCTTATTTAATTATTATCATAACATCATTAGGAAAAATGAATAATATTAGCATTTTTTGGAATTGGTTTTAAACGCCCAAATGGTCGGTTCAACATTGCGCGGGTTAAAATGACATGGTAAGTAATTGTAATCGATTGAAAAATAAAAGTATCGATATTTTATATAATGAAATTAGTAATTGGCAACACTTTTCATATTATCTATAATACTAATGGAGTACGGATTTACCTAATTTCATCTTTATCGTTTCGATACTTTTTTTTTGTGCCAACATGTTGCGGTCTTATTTAGATAAATGAATACCGCGATTAATAAACATAAAAGAAGATGTTTTTTTATGATAATAGCAAATTGTTGGGCGTTTCGTGGCCGAAATTGGGCATTCCCCTTTCGACATCATTTTTACTATCACTTTAAAAATGACTTCTTACATTTTGCTTTAAATTATTTTACGAGTGTCTTTATAAATCTACACGTACACATGCATTGATAAAACATGACTAGTGCTAGTGTATGATTATCTGAAATTACAAACGTATGTGTTGATAAAAAAAATGGCCAAGTACAAGTCCGGTTCGCGCACGAAGGGTTCCGTATTGTAAAAATCATGTACGTTGAATTTTAGTATTTGATGTTAGCAGGAAGAGAAACATTTATCATCTGCGAACATTTTGACGGTCTAAATAACCCGATTCATGAATTACAACCTGGTGACAGACAGACAGATGCAGAGCGGGGTCTTAGTTAGCCGTTAGCCGTGCCTTGCATCTACGCTGAGCGGGAGAAACAATAACACGAAAGAAGACTTGTATTAGAGAAATAATGTGTCGACTTGCAATTTAGTGTAGTGAAAATGATGGTTACCATAATATAGACTTAATATTTTTTATGTAGTTGTAGCTGATGGACTCTCATTTTAATTTTCGCTATGTACTATGTCCCATCATTACTATTTTAGACCGAGTGCGTAACACCGAAATCCGTCGTCAGACGAAAGTCGTCTGGCGTTGGACAGGGCACCTGACTAGACACAGAGATGGCAGATGGAGTAAGGTTTTGACCGAATGGTGGCCAAAAGAAAGGAGAAGAAAGAAGAAACCAGGGCCGATCACAAGCCCGGTGGGTTAACGATATCGTCAAGATCGCGGGGAATAAATGGATGAGAGACACACAGAACCGAGAGTTATGGCAAAAAAGGGGGAGGCCCAGCAGTGGGCGATCCCAGGCTGATATGATGATGTTGACGTACTGTCCAAAAACACACTTTTTTGTAAACATGACCGCAAACACATCCAAACTCTTCGCGATTCCCGCTGGTCACCACCACTCTCAGCAGTCGCTCCAGCGTAGCCGACGGCTTAAACAGGGTTTCGTTTTACCCTGTGGGTACAGAACCCTAAAATTGTGTTGTTTTTAGAGTATATTGTGGAGATGGCTACTGGATTCGACCAGAATAGACTTTTTTCACAATTAGAACATAAAATATTACACGTGCTGTTGGAATAGTGTAGGTTTGGAGATGACTAATGGATTCACAACACAACTAGCTTCTGCCCGCGACTTCGTACGCGAATCCTGTTGCTTATATATAAATAAATAAATAAATAAATAGTATTTTATTTCAGGCATGTACCCATAACAACAACAACAATGACAATCAATTAGAATTATGACATAATAAAATTTACATTCATTATTAAATTAAATTACATTCATTTTTCTAGCTGGAATATTGATTGCCATATGCGAAGAAATAGTTTACCTCGTATATGGCCTTCAATATTCCATTGTCTGACTGATGTATTCGGCTCATGAAGGAGGCCCGTGCCTTTCTCATAACAGCGTAAAAGTCATCTACCCTGTTCTCTGCAAACATGCCGGACGCACTACACCGCCATGGCAGCCCCAGTATGCATCTGAATGCGTTGTTATATTGAACACGCAGCGTGTTGTAAGCACGCTTCGTATACTTATACCATAGGGCGCAGGTGTATAAGTTCCGACAGTATGCGTTGAACAGGGTTATTTTCACTTGGTCAGAGCATTTCGCAAATCGTCTTGCCAGCATGTTACTTTTAGCAGCGAGGGAACGTCTTTGTCTTTCGATATCATCATCGTCCTTAAGTTTCTCAGTCAATAGGTGGCCCAAGTAAGTGAAACATTTAACTGATTCTAGTTTGGCGTTTATATATATCGTCAAAATCGAAGATCTGAAACGTCTAATTGCCAATTCCAAGAGCCCGAGTAAAAAAATAATGGGAGTTTTGGCCCGTGTAGTCAAATTTTTATTCTCTATTCGTCGTCATCGAAAATCAGTCCAAAACTGTTACCGCCTTCAATGCGTGGAGGTACTGCCAGTTTATAGATAATATTTTAAAATTACACAGTGAAATGAGTGATAGCTTGATTTCCACAGGACACGGTATATAAATTGAAGATCTGGAACACCTGATGTGGAACTCCAAGAGCCCAGCTATACTACACATATAACATATACATATAGGACTGATGTCTTAGCTGGAGTTGTTCAGCTTGGTGAGCACTCTCTGTTGACGTATAAAAATTGAAGAACTGGAGAAGATCTTCAATTTTTATACGTCAACAGATAGTGCTCATCATGTTGAACAACTCTTGCTTCCGCTTGCTCCATATCCAACACAAAAATATTTTTTCAATTCGAACCAGTGGTTCCTGAGATTAGCGCGTTTTTGACAGTTCACAAAGCTGAATGTACTCCCACCTAGTCCCACTCCACTCCACTCCTCGCCACTCCACTCCACTCCACTCCACTCCACTCCACTCCACTCCAGTCCATTCCATGGTAATAAACACATTACCCTCCTTTGCGTCGCGCAGTCGGATAAAAGTGTCGTGACAACTTTTCGTAAGAATTTTTTCCGTCTAGCCCCCTTTCACAACGCGCGATAAGGAACTTCGTTCCAAAAACTTAAAAAAAAAAAAGGGAACGAACTTCAAAACCGAACACAAAAAAGAGTGAAATAACTTTTCTTTCAAAAGTCAGTGGCTTTGTGTTTTATTTCATTGACTATGGCCACCGACTTCCGAAAGAAAAGTTATTTTACACTTTTTTGTGTTTGGTTTTGAAGTCGGTTCCCTTTTTTGTCAAAAAGATTTTATTTTTCCCTTTTTAGTTTAGATATTCAACAAAAATCTTCATATAACCGGCGTCTATGAAAATCAACAATCCTAGTAAGCAACAAAAACGGATCCACGCGGGCAACGTCATCACGAGATATCTATTAGTGTTATAGACTAAAACCTTCTCCAGAATGTAATAAACACTTTCCTGAAAACCACATCAAAATCGGTTCGGCCATACGCGAGATAATCGCGGACAAACATACATACAGTTCGAACTAAGAACCTATTTTTATTTGAAGTCGTTTAAAAATTCCACGTGCTGTTGGAATAATGTAGATAGTGTAGATACTTAGTGCTTTTATAAAATAAAAAAAAAGCTGACGGCGTAGTCAGGTCAGCGCGTAAAAAATATGCAAAGAAACAGGAAAATCTGACTAGAGTAACTATTTAACTTGCAATTTATCGGACAACGACATTTTACTTCTAAAAAAACTTTTTGAAAAAAAGTGAACCGACTTCAAAACAAAAAACAAAAAAACTAAAAAATAACTTTTGTTTCGGAAGTGAAGAACTGAGAACCTACTTTTTTTTTTTTAAGTCTGTTAAAAATGGGATAATTTTCTTGGGTCTTTACGTTTTATGCACAATAAAACGTTTCTACCGCAATTACTGGTTTGTCTTGACACTTAACACCGCGGCCCTGGAATGTAAAGGACATTTTTTTTTTTTTTTTAGCGTGGTAAAATCATCAAATGAGTCCTCCAACCCCGGGCAGGGCGGGAGGGACTGTCAGACTTCTACTGACTAAAATCCACGGTGTCCTTCATAGCCTGTTACGTTCCGGGGTTACGGTAAGGGAATAATCCCGCGACCCCGGCAGGCTTTGGCCCTCTGAGAGGGGGGCCCCGTCATTATGCTGACGCTCTTTGAGGCGCGCGTGGGACACAACGCGCCGTCGACCCGGGCATGGTCCTTGGTCGGGCAGCGAGTTGCCCTTTACTCGCTGCCCGCATGCCCGCGCCTACGGTGGCCGGAGATCGTCTCGCGACGTCCGTCGCCGTGGGCGTCCTACACCGCGGTTGGGGCGGAGGGAGGACTCTGTCCTCTCTCGCTCGCGGCGCGCCTCCTCCTTAGCGAGCATTACTGCTTCGCAGAAGGAGGCGACCGCTTCCCACTCCGTCTCGCCCCGCAGCATGGCCGAAACCAATGCCGGGCGCGAGAGGTCTCCGCCTAAATGTAAAGGACATACGATTAATTTTTGAGCCAGTCAAGCCCTTCTCCGCTCCAATAACTTCGCAGTTTTTTTTGTAAATACTCATTTGAAAATTTTCCATTAAAATCTAGGTACTTATACAATCCTACTAATATTATAAATGCGAAAGTTTGTGAGGATGTATGTATGTGTATGTAGGTAACATGTTTGTTACTCTTTCACGCAAAAACTACTGAACTGATTTGGCTAAAATTTGGTACACAGATAGTGTATAACCTGGATTAACACATAGAATAGTTTTTATCCCGATTTTATGTTCCCGTGGGATAATATTCGAGTAGTAGCGGGTGAAGCCGCTGGCAACAGCTAGTACAATTATATAATAATAAAAACTGTAGAAAAGTAGTTTTTGTACATAAAAAAAATAAAATAAAATAATGGGTGCTAATTAAGGCAGCTTCTTTAAAATGTCATTCTCGTCTGCAAATATATTTAGTTGTCTAATGAATTAATAGGTCAGCGACAAACTTTTAGCGTCTAATAAATGGTTTATAAGCGACCATATATTGTAAAACAAGCTACTGTTAATATGACGCAACATGGTGATAATTCTTAAGCAACTAAATTTGTGATATGTCTACTCATTGCCAGCTTCTAATAAGTGTATCAACTTCATCTATAAAATAATATCAACGTACTCTAATTTCATAGAGTCACCGTTATTTTTATACTTTTTTTTTTTTTTTTTTTAGGTGGTAAAATCATCAAATGAGTTCTCCCGCCCTGGGTGGGGCGGAAGGGACTGTCAGACTCTTACTGACTAAAATCCACCCGTGTTCCTTCCTATACCCTTTACGTTCCGGGGCCACGGTAACCTGGGTTAAGAAAAAACCCGCGACCCCAGCAGGCATTTGGCGCGAAACACGACGCGCCACCGACCCGGGCTTGGTCCTTGGTCGGACGGCGAGCTACCCATAACTCACCGTCCGCAAGCCCGCTCCACCGCTGTGCCCTCTGCTAATCAGAGGGACACGCGTTGGAGCGTCCACACGACAGGCTATTCGCATACGGGCAAAGAGACCCCTTAGGCACACAGTGCCTAAGGAAGAGTTTTTGCCCGCATCCCAGGGTGCACCGGCCCGAAAAACTGGTCTTCCCCCCGGACGTATCCGAGAGGGAACTCCAGTCCACGGGCGCACGTGGAGGTTTCCTGTCATAGCACCCCTCCTGTCATAGCACCCCGTTATTTTTATACTTTAGCATAAGTAATTGATGAGTGAATCTACTATATTTGAACATAAAATTTCCTTAATATTGTCATCAAATAATGGTCAATAAAAGCTATAATTTCATGTATTCGCCTATCTATTTATAATGTTACCATAAGTAATTGACTATGGATGGTATTTAAAAGTACTTCAATTTATTCCCATTTTATTTACCTAATTTTGTCTGTGTTCCACCAAATATACTGAATGTGCACCAAAATATGTTCATTAAAATATGTCATAACGAGGTGTAATAAAAAAAATCTACCTAAGCAGGGTCGACGAAGCCCCGCTTCGCGGGGCTTCTATTTCTGTGTACAAGGTTTAAAGGAACCTAACCAAACCGAACTTCGGGGTGTCCCTGAAATCTTGCTAAAGCGAGTTTTAGATTTGGTGCACATTCAGTATATTTGGTGTACAAAAAGAGCTCGCTCATTGGTGCAAATGGCCGGTCGCGCCCCTCTGATTCCCAACGAGCGTCAGGTACACTCCCGCGCTTGTGTTGCAAAGTTTCACGAAAAAAGAATATGATTTATTAATTTAGTTGTTGAATGAAAAACTTTGATTGCTAATTTTGAGGCTGGATTTTGATTTTATTAGCAGACAGATGTTGAATCTCTAAAATATATAAAGTAGCTCACTTACAACATTAGTCGCTGAGTTATCAAATCAGAAGTAAATATATTTATCGGTAGCTCGGAGTCATATTAATTTACGCTCGTAAATTGACGCTGGTTTCTTGATATTTTGTTGGAATAGTAAAGATGATGAATTAATATAATTGAAGCTGTTCTATTAACTCGTCGCTCACATATAAAAAAAGACGCTAGGTTGCAGGTGCTAAAGAAAACTTTTGTTGCCGCACATATAATTTCCCTAAAATAATTAGCCAGGGTGTTAAGACAATTTGAGCGTGGCATTAAGAAATGAGGGAGTACTTAAGTTGAAAAAAAAACGCCATTTTGAAATACTCGAGCGCGTTTCATTTTTTTTTAATTGAACTAAGCAACCATTTAGATTTCACTTCTTTTTTCCGTGAAGTCAACAACCAAGGCATTAATCATAATTGAACTTGGTTACCATTTCCTATTTATGTTTTTGATGGGATGTAAATTATGTAGACGGGTTTTTAATATTATAATGTATAGGTATTTAATTTTGTTTTATACAATTTATATACGTGAGTGCAGTTATCTTGTTTATAAATTTCCTTTAAAATGCTCAGAATAGCGATATCCCTCCATATTATTGTCAGATTATTATTCAGGAGGACTATGATATCAACTTGAACCTCCTGCATAAAAATCTACGCGCTCGCGTATCTCTAGATTGTTTTTTTTTTTTACATATACTTACAAATATTAATTATTACTTTGTGCCACATCCAAATCGTCAAACATTTTAATATGACACATTTTAGGGTTTTCTTTACATACACTTTGAATATTTGACGCGCTCGGGTAACTTTTTTTTTGGATTTTCAACCGCTTGTCACGGACTGCTCCCTCGAGTTAATCGTCAGATTAATATGTAATGGTTACAGAAATATAAAGCGCGCTTACATGGCTGACGCGCTCGAGTACTTCTGTAAAACTGTTTTTTTAACAGTTTTAAAATTGCTTACACACGCTCCCCACTAAAAAAGAAAACTTGTGAAACATTTTTCTTTTTAGAACATAATTTTTCAAATCCAATAGGTCGCCATGACGCTCGAGTAACTGCAAATTTAGCATCCTCGCCTCCCCTACTACTATGGTAATTTATTACAAAGTGTAATTTTGTCAAATATTGCAGCAGGCCCGCCCCCTCAAAGGTCAACAAATTGTACTGAGTGTAGGTAGGTTGGAAGTCGGTGACTTTTTTTTATTGATTTTATTGTCTTTTTTGCCACCGACTTCCGAAAGAAAAGTTTTGAAGGTTATTTTAGCCTTTTTTGTGGTTGTTTTTGAAGGCGGTTACATTTTTTTTGAAAAAGTTTTTATTTTACTCTTTTTAGTTTAAATATTCAACCACAATTCTTGTTAAATACGAGTTCATCATTTTCACATGAGCACTAGAATTTTGTTATCCGTAGCACCGGTAATAACATCGTTAAAATCTCTTACATTCATTCCCTATCTCGAAAACTACTGAACCGATTTTGATGAAACTTGCAGTATTCCCTAAGTTGAACGATACCTAGTACAACAAAAAAAAAGAATTACTTAAATCAGACTTGTAGTTCCGGAGACATGCGAACACAAACATAATTTACTAAATCAATCGATGCCAAGTTCTTACTAGAGGAGTTGTACCTTCCATCATCAGCTCAGCTACATGAGATGATGATTACCATACGCAAATACTTAAATTACCTACTTCATAAAATTTGCGAAAAACGATGTGTGGGCCTATAAAAGGACAATGGGCAAAAATGTATGGAACTTGGTCCAAGGTCCTCCACTGATGACACTTATGGGAAATGAAAGAATATGGTTGTGACATCATTCTGGCAAGAGATTATCAAAATCCGTCCGGGAGTTCTTTTTTTATGTCCATTTAAGTGACTACTAACCCAACCTAACCTTACCTATTCAAACCTAACCTAACCTAACTTGTTTTGTTAAGCTGTAAATGATGCCCGACGCATATTGAACCATCTGGGAAGGCGGTTAGCTTATGCGTGCCTTAGACCCACTAAAAATACCAACAAGACCTTAAATAGCTAACCTAACCTCACTTTTTTTGTTCAGCTAAAAATGATGCCTGACGTATACTGAACCATCTGGGAAGGCGGTTGGCTTATGTGTGATTTCGACCCACTAAAAATACCAACAAAACTTTAAATAGCTAACCTAACCTAACTTTTTTTGTTCAGCTAAAAATGATGCCCGACGTTTACTGAACCATCTGGGAAGGCGGTTGGCTTATATGTGACTTGGACCCACTAAAAATACCAACGAGACCTTAAATAGCTAACCTTACCTAACTTTTTTCATTCAGCTGTAAATGATGCCCGACGCATACTGAACCATCTGGGAAGGCGGTTGGCTTATGTTTGACTTATACCGACAAAAAATACTGCACTGAGACCTTAAATAGCTAACCTAACCTAACTTTTTTTGTTCAGCTAAAAATGATGCCCGACGCACAGTGAACCATCTGGGAAGAGGGTTGGCTTATGTGTGACTTGGACCCACTAAAAATACCAATGAGACCATAAATAAATAGCTGACCTAACCTAACTTTTTTTGTTCAGCTAAACATGATGCCCTACGTATACTAAACTATCTGGGAAGGCGGTTGGCTTATGTGTGACTTGGACCCACTAAAATACCAACGAGACCTTAAGGTCTGCTGAAGCTGAACAAAGAAAGTTAGGTTAGGTTAGCTTTTTAAATAGCTAATTAAGGTCTCGTTGGTATTTTATGTGGGTGTAAGTGAAACATAAGCCAACCGCATTCCCAGATAGTTTAGTCTGCGTCGGGCATCATTTTTAGTTGAACAAAAGAAGTTAGGTTAGGTTAGCTATTTAAGGTCTCGTTGGTATTTTTAGTGGGTCGAAGTCACACATAAGCCAACCGCCTTCCCAGATGGTTCAGTATACACGTCGGGCATCATTTTTAGCTGAACAGAAAAAGTTAGGTTAGGTTAGCTATTTAAGGTTTTGTTCGTACTTTTAGTGGGTCGAAGTCACACATAAGCCAACCGCCTTCTCAGATGGTTCAGTATACGTCGGGCATCATTTTAGCTGAACAAAAAAAGTTAGGTTAGGTTAGCTATTTAAGGTCTGGTTGGTATTTTTAGTGGGTCCAAGTCACACATAAGCCAACCGTCTTCCCAGATGGTTCTCTGTGCGTCGGGCATCATTTTTAGCTGAACAAATAAAGTTAGGTTAGGTTAGCTATTAATGGTCTCATTGGTATTTTTAGTGGGTCTAAGTCACACATAAGTCAACCGTCTTCCCAGATGGTTCACTGTGCGTCGGGCATCATTTGTAGTTGAAAAAAGAAGTTAGGTTAGGTTAGCTATTTAAGGTCTCATTGGTATTTTCAGTCAGTGTAAGTCAAACATAAGCCAACCGCCTTCCCAGATGGTTCAGTATGCGTCGGGCATCATTTACAGCTGAATGAAAAAAGTTGGGTTAGGTTAGATTAGGTAGTCACTTTTAAACGGAAATAAAAAAAGAACCCCAGGACAGATTTCGATAATCTTTTGCCAGAATGATGTCATAACTATGTTCTTTCATTTCCCATAAGTGTTATAAGTGGAGGATCTTGGACCGCTTTTGCCCATTGTCATTTGAGGGTTACCCTCGATTTCTCTAGGATCCAATCAACAGATCCTGACATGGTGACATGGGACCACTCCTGAAGTATCTCATTTCGAACAAAAAAATTACATTGAAAATCGGTCCACAATTGGCGGAGTAATGGCGTAACAAATTCACAAAAAAAAAAAAAAACACCGTCGAATTGATAACCTTCTTTTCGAATTCGGTTAAAAAGCTATCAAAGATCAAAAAATCTAGTAACCTAAACTTAAATAACTTAGAAAAATATGTTGTTCTTAAAACAAAGATCGATTAGAATGTAAGCCGGTTTATTTTTTCTAAAAATTTTCTAACAGAAGCAACTAAGAACATTAAATAAACCTATAATTTATCAACGAACTCTTGCCATGAACAAAATCCATGCTCATCAGTGTTGCACCAATTCAATCTCATCACAACTCTCTGCGGAGGACTCTCCAAGGAATATTTAGATCCATCTCTCAACTGAGACCAACTTGAATACACATATTCTACTTTCAGATAATCTTTCTCACCATCTGTCCACCTTTGAAGCACCAACTTACTGCCGATCGGTAAATTCTCATACTGATTCGGCAAGTTCACCAATTGAAAATCTAACGCTTTTATAACATTGTAGATAATACGTTCATGCGCAACTAACAATATTAACTTCGGTTTTTCATCATACTTCTTAAACGTTGTCGTTAAATACTGTATAAAAGGTGATGCCACATCTTCAGCTGTAATCGTGTATCTTATATCTTGATATTGTCGTATAATTTCAGTCAATAGGTTCCATTTCTCTGGTGTTGTTATTTGTCCCCACGCGATCTCTTCTATCGGCATGCTGGCGTAGTAACTCGAAACGAATGCGTCTATAACATCGTGCGCTATGGAAAAGGGTCCTATGATCTTGACTGGTTCGTTGACCTTATAATATATTGTGTTATTAGCTTCAGTCAAGTCACATATTCCATCCTCCTTACAAACGTGTGATCCTGCAATGTCCAATATTTTATTCAATTCAGAATAAACTGCCTTTAGTTTGATATTGTTGTCTAATTTTCTATTAATTTCTTTGATAACCAACTCTTTATATGTTTCAGTTGTATTGTGTACGGAAATGTCGAATAGGGGATTATCGTCTGTAGTATTTTTATGATGGACGGTCACGTTACAATTTTTAAATGTTAAATCTAAGAAAGCTCTCGCGGTCTCCATTGTCCTGTTCTTCGAGTTGGCATACACATACACTGTATTTTCATCGGGACATCCTTCTTGCAGAAAGTCTTCCTTCTTAAACCATTCTGAAAAATATTCTCCCATATATCCTTCTTGCTGCGCTCCTTTCGGAGTCAACTCTCCTCGCGAGCCAACTTGTGGAGGCCAGGGCTTCGATGAATATGTTTGCAATTGCTTGCCTATTGCATTTCGCATGTTATGTCGACTCACTATAAAAACTTGTTTCAATTTAAGGTTCTTCGCGAAAAGGCTTGTACACATGACGATCATTATCGACAAGATAACTAATTTCGACACCATTTTATTATCACTCACGAATTTGATAATATCAATGAATTTGTGAATATTTCACGAGTGTCCGATTAGATGTGCGGACGTGTTTTGGTAAAAGGTGACCAGTTTACATCTGATGTTATATATGATAAAACAAATAATTTTGTATTCCATGTGTGTGTCGAACACAAGTCCAAACGCAAAAGTACGTGTGGATTAAACTGGACTTTAAACTGGATTAAAACATTAACGGACACGACCAGTTTATATTACATAATAATAATATTGAAAAATAGGAAATAGTTAATATACAATTCGTTAATTATAATAATAATATTCCACAACTATCACACAACGCCATCTAGTCCCAAGCTAAGCAGAGCTTGTGTTATGGGTACTCGACAACTGATAAACATACTTATATATTTCTAAATACATACATATAATAGATAAATGACACCCAGACACAAAACAAATGATCGTGCTCATCACACAAACATTTGTCCTGGGTGGGAATCGAACCCACGACCTCCGGCATAGCAGCCAGGGTCACTAACCACTAGACCAACAGGCCAGTCAAAATTATGTGGAAGGCAACTGTCAAGGTGGTGCTGCTTACGTTTATTCCACAAGAACTGTCATACCAAGGATTTTTCCTTTAAAAAACATTTTATCGATTATAATTACTACCTAATGTTGTTTGGTTGCAAAATGTTGGTTACACCAGATAATTCCCACTTTCAAAAAAAGGTAGCTGCTGTGAGAATAAAAAATGTGTTATGATTATAACTGAGTAACATAGGCTGTTAAAACTAATACTAAACCGTGTTAAAACTAATACTAAAACTAAACCGTGCGTAGCTGGGACAGGCTGCTAGTAAAACTGTAAGGATAAGGATAGTGGATCCCATGATAAAATCAGTCAATAATAGTGTATACTTACTATAACCCCCAAGCTAAAGCATCTACCCGTAGGTCCACTTAACCAGTAACCTTGTATAAAGGTCCAAAAAATTGGTATTGAGTGTATATTATGTACATCTTCACTTGGAGTCTCAACACAGCGTGCACAATAAACATGGTAAAAAAGGTAAAAAAGTTTTATTTATATTATTAATTTAAACACTTCTTTAAATTGTCCACAAGTAACATCACATAAAACTAAAGTTTATCAACGAACTCTTGCCATGAACAAAATCCTTGCTCATCAGTGTTGCAGCATTTCAATCTCATCACAACTCTCTGCGGAGGACTCTCCAAGGAATATTTAGATCCGTCTCTCAACTGTTGCGAACTTGGGTACACATAATATTCTACTTTCAAAAAATCATTTCTACCATCAGTCCACCTTTGAAACACTAACTTTCCGCCAATTGGGAAGTTTTCATATTGACTGGGCAAGTCGACCGATTCAAATCCTAACGCATTTGCAACAGTGTTGATATTACTTTCGTGCCCAACTAACAGTATTAACTTCGGTTTTTCGTTATAATTCTTAAACGTCGTCGTTAAATCGACGGTCCCTACGTACAAACGGACATGTCGAAAATGTCATTTTTTTTTTATTGCACAGTTCGCTTTAGATTTTTAAGATGCACATATCTGTATATTTTTTTTTTCTTATATTACGTATTTAACGAGATTTACCAATCGTATATGAGGACAAGTATTATATTTACAACGAATAAGTAACGTAGATGCGGACATCTACACTTATCGCTTTGTACGGTGTTTTAAATTGCGCGCAAACGCGGTCATGTCTGACATAACGTCATTTACGGCGGGAGTTTCTCAATAGGGCGTGTACATGTCCTTATTGTATGTTTAGATGCTAAGAAGATTGTTAATTAACAATAAACAATTTCGCTTCGGTGACCTATTTGGGAATTTGTCTTTGCAATTGTACGATGTTATGATGACGAATAACTACCGAAAATAAACGTTTGACATATATGTCATGCATGCCACCGTCCGAGAAAATCGATCCGACACATTATCTCTAGGTGTTCTTGTCTGGCTAATTCAAATTCAATTTCATTTATTTCAATCAATTTCAGATCATACACCAATATCAAAATTCAATTAATGGAGAATATTTGCATAGACACAACCTCGTTTCCAGGATTATCCACCAGCAACTTGCTTTGAAGTACAACCTTGAGATAGCAGAAGTTCCGTAATATAAGCATGCGCCTGACCCTGCCGGTCGCGGCACTAACGAGCTACCGTGAACCCGGAACGCAAAAGGCTTTTGAAGGACACCGTGATTTTAGTCAGTACAAGTCTGACAGTTCCTCCTGCCCTTCCCTGGGTGGGAGGACTCGTTTGATGATTCTACTATGTTAAAAAAAATGTATGCACCTGACTCAGTTCGCGAAGATGGCAATTTTGTTGTATTGGGATCGACCTATCATCACTGACAGAACTATTGTTGCCAAAAAGCATGACATTGTGGTGATAGATCGATCGGAACGTCCGTCACGCAATGTTTTGTTGTTTATATAACGTATCCGTATGACTAGAACCTCGTGAAGGCAGAAAAAGATAAATATTCAAGTATCTTCCTCTTTCGTCCGAACCAGCACTGAGTGCAGACGCTTTATCGCTCGTTCGGTAAAAACAGTAAAAATCAATTCGAATTACATAGGTACGAAAGTGCTACCTATTGTTTGGTTTCAAAGTTCCTTTTGGTTCAAATCCTGACAGCGCGGTGACAAGTGCCCGCGTGTCCCCCGCGCGTCTCGAGTAAAAGAGATAGTGGACATAATTGCTGTCCTGTTCCTGCATCGCTGCCTGCGGCCTGTTTTCATGCATTGTGCGCGTGCGCCATCGATCTTTGGTGCTACGTACGGCGACGTCTTCACTCAAGCACGACTAAATTGGCTACGAATCCACTACGTACAGTGTTTACATCGCTAATACCTACGCTATATTTTCTGGTTATTGGCTCGCATTGAATATGGATTCATCCATGAACAAGTCCATTTCTGATACTGACATAAACCTCGCAGGAAGTCGCAAATCACCGCCTAGCTTCGTATTTCAACGAGCCAAGCGTAGCAGGGAAGATGTTTCAATTTGTCTGCAGTTGGACGAATTTAAGGAGGAGATGAGGAAAATGATGAAACTCTTTACGGAAAAACGAGAAAGTGAGATTCATGAAATCAATTTAACTCTCAAACAAATTCAACAGTCGAATATAAACATTGAAAATTCCATAACATCACTGACTGAGCAAAATGAAGAATTAAAAATGAAAATCTTAAAACTGGAGAATCAGAGTAAGGAAAGTAATCAGTGTATTACAATTCTGGAACAGAAGTTGGAAGATATGCAAATAGGGTGCCGCAAGGCTAATTTTGTCCTAAAAAATGTGCCAAAAAAATCCAACGAGTCCAAAGAAGACCTTATAGACATGGTTTTGTGTCTGTCTAGCAATATAGGTTGTAAGATGGATAAACACAATATCAATGACATTTTTCGAGTTCGTGGGAAGAAAAGCGATAGTCCTAACACACCGATTGTTGTGGAAACTAGCTCCACTATCTTGAAGGCTGATCTACTGAAGATGGGAAAGACTTTTAATATTAAAAACAAAACAAAACTCTCCTGTAAACACCTAGGACTAAAAACTCATGAAGACACCCCCATCTTCCTGGCTGAGCATCTCACCACCAAGGCGTCCCGATTGTTTTTCCTTGCCCGTGATTTATCAAGGTCTGGCGCTTACAAGTTTTGTTGGACAGCATATGGTAAGGTTTTCATAAAAAAAGACGAACAATCGCCGACCATTACTATCAGATCAGAAGACCAGATCCATCAATTGATATTAAATCCGTGACTATCTTCAAATATGTTTTATCACTTCTATCATAAAATAATTACTTCATTGCGACTTTGCAATTTATTACTATTGTATAGCGCGCTCACCGAATGCTTCTCGCAAACTGTTGATTTCTTTCATTCTAAAGTTATATGTATTACACTAAACTGCACAGATAAACATACAAGTACACTATACCAGACACACTATATCCACATACACACATGTACACAGATCCTCGTAATGAATAGATTCCATGCATTATGTCACACTCAATCATTTATTTTCATAATAGTGGTACATACATTAAATCGGTCCACTTTTTTATTCACTAATCCTTCCGTAACGCTCTTCGTGAGATTTCTATTATGTTATTATTGTAACTACTACCTCTCAGGTGTTAATAAATTGTTAAATACAACTGATAATTATCTTTATGCTAACCTAGTAATGACGATTTATTCTATTTATAATATCCACAATGGGTGATAGACTAAATACGCTCAATGAAATAGACAATATTGAAATTACCCGCATTATTGAATGTGACTCATCCGATCTTGCTAAACGTATTCTAGTAAAACGAAACGATCTGACGATTATATCTCAAAATATAAGGAGCATTTACTGTAATTTTGACAGTTTTTTGACCACACTATCCTCTCTTGCCTTCGAAACTGACATCATTATACTGACGGAATGTAGATTAAGTACCTATAAGCAGATACCTCAATTAAACAATTATCACTCCTACACTTCTACCCACCACTTAAATCAAAACGATGGCGTAGTTGTTTACATAAAAAATACACTTAAATGTAAAGTTAGGGAAGTACAGTTAACTCATGCGTCGTGCCTTCAATTGGACGTTCTTAATTTCATTATTTTGTGCATCTACCGGTCACCGTCAAATATTAATACTGATAACTTCCTCGACTCCCTTGGCAAACAGCTTGACTCTTTACCCATGCAAAAAAACATTATTATAGCGGGAGATATCAATATTAATATTAGACCAAAAGGTTCTGAACCGAGTCAAGAGCGTAAAAATAGATTAAATTACCTTAATATGCTGTCTGCATATGGTATACTACCTGGACATACTCAACCTACCAGGGAAAATAATTGTTTAGATCATTTTATGCTGAAATTTAATAAAAGAAAATTGACAGCAGTTGTTGGTATCTTACACACTTCAATCACTGATCATTTCACCACCTTTCTATCTATATCGAAAATAAAGAATATACAATTTGCTCCAAAAATGAGAAAAACTGTAAATTTTGAAAACGCTTTAAAATATCTCCAAGAACACAACATTGCAGAACTTCTCTTCTGTGACGACCCTATTAAATTAACTAATCTTCTCCTGCATAAATTATCTGAGTCTATAAAAATTAGCACTGTTACTGTAAAAATCCCTTGTCATAAGCGAATAATTAAACCGTGGATCACCCCTGGTATCCTACGTTGTATACAAAACCGTAATAAAATGCAAAAATGTCTCAAAAATGAACCGCACAATGATGTTCTAAAAATCACTTATATCCGATATAGGAATTACTGCAATAACCTCATAAAAAAACTTAAACGAAATTATCAAAAAGAACTTTTAGCTAAGACAGTCAATAACAATAAACTACTTTGGAAAAATATAAAAACTATTACTTATTCTAGCAAACCTAATAATGATAATTGTGAACTGTTGAACTTAAAATCATCCCCGATCGATTCAGTAAACTTTGTAAACGACTTTTTTGTAAACGTTGGAGAACAGCTAGCTCGGAATATACAATTAAACGCAAACCACCCTATATCGACAGGTAAGTTGTCTACTCAGGCCAACTCGTTTGCACTTTATGAGACGGACTTCTGTGAAGTTAATGAAATCTTAGCTGGTCTAAAAACTTCAAGCGCCCCTGGCTGGGACAACTTAACGACTGGTTTTCTAAAGTATATAAGTAGGGAGGTTGTTCCTATTGTAACACATCTTGCTAACTTATGTTTTAGAACAGGGTTATTCCCAGAACCGCTTAAACAATCCATCATTACACCTGTACACAAGGGCGGTAACAGAGACGATGTCAATAATTATAGACCCATATCCGTTTTACCCATAATTTCAAAAATAATAGAAAAGCTTATAAATAACAGACTACTGAAATATTTAAACAAATTTGACCTACTATCACACTCGCAGTATGGATTCCGACAAGGTTTATCTACTGAGGATGCAGTAACTGCTCTTACAACTTTAGTAGTTGACAGTCTTGACAACGGAAATAAATGTATTACAATATTCCTAGATCTGAAAAAAGCATTTGACACCGTCTCTGTTCCGATCCTTGTGAAAAAATTAGAACAAGAATTCGGAATACGAGGTAACACACTTGACCTCCTTCGAAACTATCTTTCTAATAGAAAACAGAGAGTAAAGGTTGGTGACTATATTAGTGATGATGCACAAGTATCATACGGCGTGCCTCAAGGAAGTGTACTAGGTCCAACATTATTTTTGACCTATATTAATGACCTCTGCAACTTGAGCATTAAAAATGCCAAAATTTTCGCTTATGCCGATGATACCGCGATTGTATTTTCTGGGAAGTCCTGGAAAGAGGTCAAAGACAATGCTGAGTTGGGTATGACTGTAATAGCTAAATGGTTAAAAAATAATTTACTCACATTGAACACCTCAAAAACCAACTTTATATGCTTTAGCATTAATAACCGTACCCAGCCAGATGATCAATTTAAATTAAAAATTCACCAATGTGACAATATACATAATCTAAATTGCAAATGTCCAACAATAGATAAAGTAACTCATACGAAATACTTAGGAGTGGTTGTTGACCAAAGGCTATCTTGGTACGAACATCTCGAACAAGTTACAAGCAGAGTCAGAAAGCTAAGCTGGTTATTTAACTCATTACGACATGTCGTCCCAAAAGCTTTGAATACTCGCCACAATTCACCAAGAAATCTTCTGAATGAGATATATATTGCTCTAGTACAGTCAGTTGTGTCGTACTGCATTCCTGTTTGGGGAGGGGCTAGTAAATCAAAATTCATAGATGTTGAGCGTGCACAACGCGCTTTAATAAAAATTATGTATTTTAAGAAACTGAGATTCCCTACAGTTGAACTATTTCAGATCAGTGACTTGCTCTCTGTGAGAAAATTATATATTATACAGACCATCTTGAAAATGCATAAAACTTTACCGTTCGACTCCTCCAAATTAACAAAAAGAAGAAAGGACAATATTACACAAATTCCCCAATCACGAACTCGGTTTGCTAGTATACAGTTACAAAAACGTTCGGCCCATTTATATAATAGAATAAATAGGGAAATACACATATATACAAAACAATACTATGACTGCAAAAAAACTTTAATTAATTGGATAAAACTTCTGAACTATGATGAAACAGAAGCACTGTTAACACCTGGGTCATGATGCTTGGCTCTGTTCACTTGAACGGATTCATGGAATGGAATGCAACAGTTTAGGTCTTGTAGGGATCTAGTTCATATTACATGTTGCACACTTTTATACACACACATTCACAAGCATACACAAATACACACATACATTCACAAACATACACAAATACACACACACATATCCTCACACACTCACACAATTATTGTAATTTTGTATAATAATATTTGAATATTCGTGATGGAAGAGCGGAGTCTCCCAATACAGGCATTTCTTGCTTAAAGGGAGGCTCCAATCACTAATTCTGTTTTTGTAAAACTGTTGAAGAAATAAATGATTTTTGATTTTTTTTTTTTTTTTTTTTTTTTTTTGATCTTGATCTGGCTCGCGAGGTTGTTGGCATATGGAAAGTGAACAGCAGTCATTGTGCCGATAGTCGTGTCGGCTAATGGCTTAATTGCCTAGAGCCTTGACCAACATCTAAGGAGGCTCTCGCTTGGCCAAGCATTTGATTCAGAAGGCAGTACTTCTGGACACGGCGCGCATCTTTAGGAAGTTCGTCTCTCAAGAGCCCTGACCACCGGTAGCCCGGACCTTATTCCCGGTGCTTGTGGACTACTATCTTTCTTGTCCATTGTGCGGAACGCCCGGAGAACACGGTCGAGCATACGGTGGATCTGCCCCGCTTAGGCAGAGACCGCCGTGTCTTCACGGAGCCGATAGGCGGCGGCACCCTCTCGCGCCCGGCATTCAACCTCACAATCCCAGCCGCCAGCGCGGGAGACGCCCATGGCAACGGTTATCACAAGGCGATTTCCGGTCACCGTAGGCACGGGCGGATGGCGAGTAATGGGTGCCATGCCTGGATCGACGGAGCGTCGTGTTCCATGCGCGCCTCAAAGAGCTATCAGTAATCTGACGGGACCCCCATAGAGGGCCATAGCCTGCCGGGGTCGTGGGACTATTTTATCAGGTAGGTAACCATGACCCTGGAACGTTAAGGGCCATTGAAAGAACACCGTGGATTTTACTCAGTATAAGTCTGCAATCCCTTTCGCTCCACCCAGTGGGTGGGAGGACTCATTTGAAGAATATACCACGTTTAAAAAATTGACATGTCTTTATTTACATTGCAAGAACTATAGACACTTCGAATGAATGAAACCGCGTATAAAGCGATATGTCTTCGTCGATGTATATTTTATAACCAACGGTGGTGATTTTAAGATGTTTAACATATCCGTTTGAAAACTATAGCATTTTTCGACGTTTTCATAAAACGTCTTATTTAAATTCTATGTTATAAACTGATTTCTTCTTTCCTACGTATAAAAAGTTATCTAAGACATGTCCGACATTCTTTTATTTTAATATCAGCGTAGAAACAGTCATCTCTCAGTTTTTCTAAGAAAATGAAAAAAAAGAAAACATGTATAAATACCATTATAAAGTTCCTAAAGCTAATAAAATATTACAGAAAAAAAAAATTCAAAATTGTACATAGAATTATTTCTAGAGCGATTTGAACATTAAAATCGCTCTCCTGAAAACCTCGGTTTTTGACATGTCCGTTTGTACGTAGGGACCGTATACTCTATAAGAGGTTCTGCCACATCTTCGGCTACAGTCGTGTATCTTATATCTTGATTTTGTCGTATAATTTCAGTCAATACTTTCCATTTATCTGGTGTTGTTATTTGTCCCCATGCAATGTTCTCTATCGGCATGCCAGCGTAGTAACTGGAAATGAATGCGTCTACAACACGGTGCGCTATAAAAAAAGGCCCCTTGATCATTATTTGTTTGTTGACCTTAAAATGTATTGTGTTGATAGCTTCAGTTAAGTCGCAAATCCCATCCTTCTTACAAACGTCTGATTCCTCAATATCCAATATTTTATTCAATTCAGAATAAACTGCCTTTAGTTTGGTATTATTATGTAATTTTCTCTCAACTTCTTCTATCACCATTTCTTTATTTATATACTTCAGTGGTGTTGCGTATGACAACTTTGAATAAGGGATCGAACTCTGTAGTGTTTTTGTGAGGAACGGTCACATTGCAGGTTTTGAATGCTGAATTCATAAAAGCTCTCGCGGTCTCTACTGTCCTGCTGAATGTGTTGGCTCGCACAAATACTGTATTTTCAACGGGACACACTTCTGGGAGAAATTCTTCACTTTTGAACCATTCTGAGAAATATTCCCCTAAATATCCTTCTTGCTGCGCTCCTTTTGGAGTCAAGTCTCCCAGCGAGCCACCCTGAGGAGGCCAGGGCTTCGATGAATATGTTCGCAGTTGCTTGCCTGTCGCATATCGCATGTTATGTCGACTCAAAATAAGGATTTGTTTTAATTTTGGGTTCTTCGCGAAAATGCTTTTACACATCACGATCATTATCAGCAAGAAAATTAATTTCGACACCATTTTATTTATTATCACTTACGCATTTGATATTTGTGAATATTTCACGTGTGTCCGAATAGATCTGGAAACTTGTTTTGATAAAAGGTGTCTATTTTACATCTGATTTTATTTACGATATTGGAAATAAACTTGTATGCCTAGAACACAAGTTTTTGTTCCACACATAACACAAAAGTAAGTGTGAAACAAAAACTTGACTCAGTTAAACATTACCGGACACGATTAGTTCAGTTTTTATTAGATATCTGTATTAAAGAATAGGTATAGTAGGTAAATATACAATTCGTACATAATTGACGGCAACTAACTAAAAAGAAAAAAATACAGGTACAGATGAAATTGATGAAATAACGTACAGTGAGCCGGGACATCGCCAAAGAAGTTGGTGCCCGGAAGCGCTAAGTAAGTCGCGAACGTCGAGCGTAGCAGTTCTGTGTGCTTAGTGCGAGTTTTTTTACGTTGACGCGATAGTAACGTTTAACCGCGTTTGGCGCTCCTATTGGCCGCTGCAAGGTCGTGAGAACTCTCAACCAATGAGAGCGCCAAACGCGGTTAAACGTTACTATCGCGTCAACGTAAAAAAACTCGCACTAAGCACACTGGAGCATATACTGGGTAACTGATAATGTCCACTTAGATCTATAGAAAGTTTTAGTACCTATAGGTACACCATTACAGACTGATTTTACTTTGAGATCCAAACCCTTACCGGTTTTGAGTATTAAAACTTATAATTATTTTCATAAAAAATCCACCGATGCTCTGCCTGATAGACTGTTTAATCTGTAACTCCTAAAGAGGATGTAAGTCGACGTAACCAGTAACCCTGTATATAGGTAAAAAAAAATGGTATTGAGTGTATATTATTACTTCTTCACTTGGAGTCTCAACACAGCGTGCACAATAAAAATGACAAAGAAGGCAACAAAGACTGGTAAACAATAATTCATTATTTTAAACAGTTTTAACAGAAACAAACACGAGTACGATGCAATAGTTCGTTATATTGTCCACAAGTATCACCACACAGAACTAAAGTTTATCAACGAACTCTTGCCATGAACAAAATCCTTGCTCATCAGTGTTGCAGCATTTCAATCGCATCACAACTCTCTGCGGAGGACTCTCCAAGGAATATTTAGATCCATCTCTCAACTGTTGCGAACTTGGGTACACATGTTCTACTTTCAAAAAATCATTTTTACCATCAGTCCACCTTTGAAATACTAACTTTCCGCCAATTGGGAAGTTTTCATATTGATTGGGCAAGTCGACCGATTCAAATCCTAACGCATTTGCAACAGTGTTGACATTACCTTCGTGTCCAACTAACAGTATTAACTTTGGTTTTTCGTCATAATTCTTAAATGTCGTCGTTAAATACTGTATAAGAGGTGCTGCCACATCTTCAGCTGTAGTCGTGTATTTTATATCTTGATTTTGTCGTATAATTTCAGTCAATAGTTTCCATTTCTCTGGTGTTGTTATTTGTCCCCATGCAATATCTTCTAACGGCATACTGGCGTAGTAACTCGTAATGAATGCATCCATAACTCGCTGCGCTACAAAAAAAGGTCCACTGATCCTTAGTGGTTTGTTGACCTCATAATGTATTGTGTTATTACCTTCATTCAAATCACATATTCCATCCGCCTTACAAACGTCTGATCCTGCAATGTCCAATATTTTATTCAATTCAGAATAAACTGCCTTTAGTTTGTTTTTATTATGTAATTTCCTGTTAATTTCTTTAATCACCATTTCTTTATATGCTTCAGTGGTGTTATGTATGACAACTTTGAATAAGGAATCCAGCTCTATAGTGTTTTTGTGATGAACGGTTACGTTGCAACTTTTGAATGCTGAATCCACGAAAGCTCTCGCGGTCTGTACTGTCCTGCTCATCGAGTTGGCTCGCACAAATATTGTATTTTCATCGGGGCACCCTTCTTGCAGAAAGTCTTCCTTCTTGAGCCATTCTGAAAAATATTCTCCCATATATCCTTCTTGCTGCGCACCTTTCGGAGTCAAGTCTCCCAGCGAGCCACCCTGAGGAGGCCAGGGCTTGGGTGAATATGTTCGCAGTTGCTTGCCTACTGCATATCGCATGTTATGTCGACTCAAAATAAGGATTTGTTTTAATTTTAGGTTCTTCGCAACAATGTTTTTACACATCACGATCATTATCAGCAAGAAAAGTAATTTTGACACCATTTTATTTTTCATCACTCATGCAGTAAAGCATATAATTTAACAAGGAATCCTACTAATATTATAAAGGCGAAAGTTTGTAAGTATGGATGTATGGATGTATGGATGTTTGTTACTCTTTCACGCAAAAACCACTGAACGGATTTGGCTAAAATTTGGTATACAGATAGTTTATAACCTGGATTAACACATAGGATAGTTTTTATCCCGATTTTATGTTCCCGTGGGATAATTTTCGAGTTGCAGCGGGTGAAACCGCTGGCAACAGCTAGTTAGTTAATATTGCAGTGTCCGAATAGATTTACTAACAAGTTTTCATTAAAATTGATTGGATTATATGTATCTGGTAGTTTGTACAAGGCAGAAATAAATACTTAAATTAAACGTATGGGACGCACAAGTTTTTATACGCAGACGTATGGTAGTGCGTGGAACAAAAACTTGTTCAAGCATAATATTTTTGAGATAGCTACATGCCGAACACGCCCAGATTAGATTCTATTAATTCAGTTGATTCATACATATTTGTTTTCCGTGTCTTCGTATTCGAACTTTTAATATTATTATGTACATAATTGACGGCACTGGTGCAGCAATGGGATCCCTATGTCTGCTGCCCTGCATGTCGCATTTTTCATTCCCGCACGGAAGATAGGCCATGCAGCCTAAAAGTTAGATAAATAGAGGCAAGGGGATGATGGTGAGCTACTCTTCTTGCAGTGCTATTCTGTACTGCTCAATTCACCCAACGAATTCGATTATTTTAAAGTCATCGCAGATTCTATCTACAAAACACCACATTCGAAATTCGAACGGTATGTCGTGAGGGTTCAAGATCGGAGAACTGGTGAACGTTGCGTGACCAAGACAGAAGTTTTATATGTTTTAAGTCAAGAATAAAACGATAAACCGGTCCACCTATAAATGATGCATAAACAAAACATTGAAGTAAAAACTTCCTATATCATTTTAATGTTAATTTATTCATAAACACTAACAACCAACTAATTTTGTGACGAATCTACCCATCACAGACACTAGAGATTATCGATGAACTCTTTCCATGAACAATATCCTTGCTCATTAGTGTTGCACCATTTCAGTCGCATTACGGCTCTTTGCGGAGGACTTTTCAAGGAATATTTCGATCCATCTCTCAACTGTTGCGAACTTGGGTACACATATTCTACTTTTAAAAAATCATTTTCACCATCTGTCCACCTTTGGAACACAAACTTCCCGCCAATAGGGAAAGATTCAGCTTGATGTGGTAAGTTGTCGATCGGTTCAAAACCCATAGCAGCTGCAAGAACGTTCATATTTGTATCATGGCCAACTATCATCATAAACTTTGGCATTTTGTCGTAGTTCTTGAATTTTTGTGTTAAATAATTCAGTAATGGCATCGCAGCGTCTTCAGCCACTGTTGTAAATGTTATGTTTTGCTCTTGTCGCGTTAATTCGGTCAGTAGTTTCCATTTCTCTGGTGTTGTTATTAGTCCCCATGCGACGTCTTGTAAGGGCATACCATCATAATAATTCATTAGAAATGCATCCATAGCTGCATGACCTATAAACAACGGTCCGTCGATACGCACTGTTTGACCGACCTCGTAATTAATCATGTTACGAGCTTTACTCAAATCACATATTCCTTCGTGCTTGCAAAGGTATGATTCTTCAATTTCCAATATTTTATTCATTTCCGAGTATGCAATCAGTAGTTTGGCATTATTTTCTAATTTTCTTTTAATTTCTTTGATCGTCTTATTTTTAAAAGCTTCAGTGGCGTTATGTATTACGCAGCTAAACAAAGGATCCGGTTTATCTCCTTTTTTGTAATGCACAGTCACGTTACAATTTTTGAACGCTGATTTAACGAATGCTCTTGCAGTCGCCTTGGTCCTACTAGGTTTATTGGCGTACACATACACTGTACGATCATCGGGACACCCTTCAGGGAGGAAATCTTCTTTTTTGAACCATTCTAAGAAATATTCTCCCATGTATCCTTCTAACTGCGCTCCTTTCGGAGTCAGAAATCCCGGAGTTCCATGGATTTTGGGCCAGCGTCTTGGTGAATACTTATTTAGGTCCTTATTCGAGAATAACGGATACCGTATGTTGTGTCGACTGAATATAAAAACTTGTTTCAGTTTCAATTTGTTGGCAGTAAAGCCTTTACATAGCACGACTAATAAAAGGAAATAAACTAATTTCAACACCATTTTTTTATACTTTTTGGAATATTGTGTTTAATTTATGAACTTCAAAGATTCTCTATATTTTTGTATAGAAAGCTACGTCTAGGTAATAGTAAGCTATAGCAAAGTACACTTCATTTAAGCGTGTTCCTGCTGAAATGCTTTGTTTCATTATCGTGATTAGAGATGTGCCGTTGCCGGCAATATTGCCCAAGGTGGGAATTTAGGTGGAAATATTGCCGGCAATATTGCCGGGAGTGGAAATATTTGGGAATATTGCTTAATTTTAAGTCAAAGTGAGTGCGAAAACTATGTAACACACTTAAAATTAGCATTTACAGACCATGATCTACATTATATACAAAAAAAAACATTGTTTTGGGTAAAATTTCCAAAATTGCCGGCAATTTTTGGCAATATTCCCGGTATTTTACCGGCAATATTGCCCATTGTTGCCGAACACGACAGTGAATGTAAGAAATTACACATACTTTTTAAGATTAGAATTGACGATCATTGTATATTGAATAAAAAGGCATAAATTCGAATAATTTCTTTTAATGTTGTAGTTTAATCTAGTCAACGAAGGCTCAAAGCATAGAGGGAAATTCTAGAAACACATTTTTTACTACGTAACTTTGTTTGGACTAGTTAGGGGTGAACATATCAAAAGTCCCCCGTCTCTCGACCATGAGCTTTGGAAGGGGGGGGGGGGGGGGGGGTTGAAGGTATCATTTTTTGCTTATTTCTCGGAAAACCATGCGTTCTAGCAGGGTCCATATTGGCTCACCTAAAGTTGTTTACCCGAAATTGTTCTTCCTAACGATTTGTAATCCGAATGATCACTCTTCCTAAAATTTTTCATCCTAAAGTTTTTATTCATACTTTTTGTAGTGCTACCGGCGAAGTTCATAACACTCATTTTTCCGAAAATTGTTGTCAATAATATCGTTATTGTAAATATATTGAAAGTCCTACTGTTTTTTATCATAACGTTTTTATCCCTAAACATTATTGCGGTGATATTTTTATTTAGTCATTTTACTGGATTTAGTCAAACTAAATCCAGTAAAATGTCGACAATTTAGTCAAACTAAATAAAGTAAAATGTCGAGAAAATTCGACGGAGCACCGCTACGCGGTGCTCCTACTTCTGGGTGGTTTAAAAAAAAATAACCACGAAGGGGATGGCGGGGTCTTTCAGACCCCGCCATCCCCTTCTAACCTAACCTGTCCGAGTCGGGGTGCCCCCAGTCGTTTTTGGTCAGAGTGTCGTGTTGGGGTCACTATGAAAAAAATACTGGCGACAAATTTCCAGGTTGCGCTCGCCGGTCGCTGCCGCGGCACCGCTCGCTTTGCTCGCTCGACTCGAGTAGCTGGTCACAATTCTAACCTAACCTAACGTATGGATATCTTTTCAGGTACACACCGCATTAAATAAAATTAAAGAAGACGCTTTAACTAATAAAAAAAACAATTCATATAATTACTTAGTGAGTGCGAAGCAAGCACTTCCTAAAGTATACGTGCTAATATGCCAACAAAATAAAAATAAATCTAAACAAAAAAGATATGACTTTGAATAATAGTGTAAAAGAAGGTTATGTTGAGAAAATATAGGAAAACAAATAATAGTATAATAGATGTTTATTGCTACCGACATTATGAAGTCGAATGATTCGGAATTATGAACATTAGTGACAGTGCAATTAGGAGTTGTGATCATTAGGATTAAAAATGTTAGGAATACAATTTTCGGGTTTCCGATGATCGGAGTTTAAATTTTAGGTGAACTTTGGCGCGCCCGTTCTAGCAGCATAGCGTGTGTGAACAAATTGAAAACCTAAATAAATTTTCCGTAAGTTTTACTCAGTAAGCATTTCAATATCTTGTTAGTTTTCGAGTTTTCATAGTTTTCGAGGTATCCGCTTTTGAAAGTCTGTAATTTAGGGGAAAAAACATTTTTAGTTTTGGCATTTGGAAAGTTGTAGCTGCATCTTGAGGTGACATTGAGAGTGTCTGAATGTGGATAAGTAGTTCTTAAATTCGGTGACTACCATCAAGCTTGATATCTCTTGTCTTCCTCCAGTGAGTGAGGAGTAAAAATTAGCTTAGAAACTCATTTTAAATTATACAAGGTACTTACAGACGGGGTAGGACTGTACTATTTAGGAGGAAATCCGCAACCATAACAGATGCGGAAAAACTATCTTTAGAAACTTGAGTTCTTTTTTGATGTAAACAATTTTCGTATAGGTAGGTATTCACTTTTGGCCAAGTGTGAGTTGCCCACAAAAATACAGGGAGGAGTAATAGGTACTACAGGGGAGAGCCTGAAAAGACTGCTGCTGCTTTCTGGATTTATGGCAATATTAAATAAGACTTTCCGAATGCAAAAAGGTAAAAATGGTTTTTCGAAAACTATACAAGATATCGAAATGGTTACTAAATAAAACTTATAGGAAATTAATTCAGCCTTTGTTTTGTTCATACAAACAATGCCGCTAGGAGGCATGGTTTCCAAGTTATAAGAGAAAAACCAAAAAATGAAACAACCTCCCCACAGCTCAAGGGGCAAGGGCTAATGGCAGGAACTTTTGATAATTATATTCACCTCCTAACTAGTTCAAACAAAGTAACGTAGTCCAAAATCGTGTTCCAAGAATTTCCCTTATAACTGTTTTTTGAGTGGGCTACTAGTTTTTCGTGCAAAATCACATAGCAAAAACATCGAGTATAAACAGTACATATTACATAAACAATATGGAAATTAAAAAAAAGTATAAATCTCTATCAAAACTACAAATAACCAACAAAAATAACATTATTTTAATGCACTTGTTTCGGTAATTCTTACATAATCAGTAAATCACCGTTTAGAGTTAGAACTTAGTAGTTTATATAAGGCGGGCTTAATGTCGCAACGCATTATCTACAGTAATATAAACTGCACCTGCAGAAATAATAAAATATACTGGTGTTATTTGACCGGCAACATGCCAAAGTTGCCGGCAATTTTGGTATTTTACCGGCAGTGGCAATATTGGGAATATTGCCATCCGGCACATCACTAATCGTGATTATTTAAATAATTTATTATGGCATTGTTGAGTTGAAATTATTGTGGACAGCTGTTATTCATACAGTTTAGTTAAATCGTTACTGACCGTGTGTTAGCATTCTTTTATTTTCTGAAGACTGCATATTGAAACATACCAGTTATGCTATTCTTTACTGATCACGTACTCGCGTCAGCTAAATAATCAAGGAAAGTCCTCTCACGATTTCGTCGTCTTCCGGTCCGTGGTCGCACTTGAGAACTTTTCTTCTCCATCGGTTATCAGTTCTAAGAGCGATGCGGCCTGCCTATTGCCACTTCTTGCAAAGTTTACGAGCTATGTCGGTAACTCTGGTTCTTCGCCGAATATCCTAGTTCCGGATTTTATCCCGCAAAGAAACTCTGAGCACAGCTCTTTTCATTGCTCTTTGAGTGACTATTAGTCTCTCTAAAAGGCCAGCAGTCAACGACCACGTTTAAGACATGTCTTAACATAAAGTAGACAACAGAAAGTAAAAGACTATTATGGTAGCCATACACCATCCTGCCTATCGAACGATCGATTTGACGCTTGCAATTGTTTCAAATTGGCAGTTCGTCCATATACACCATACTGCCTATCGTACGATCGATTTGACACAACTTCAAATCTGCAGCAGCGATGCCAACTTAGCAACTTTATAGCTAGATGTAGCTATTATTCAGTGACCGATAGCTACAAATTTATAAAATTGTAGCTGTCGTCACCGAATAATAGCCATATGCATCACTGCTGCCGATTTGACGTTGTATCAATTCGATTTGATGACCTATCAAATTGGCATGTCATGCCATCAAATTGGCATTTTTAAACAATTGCAATTTGAAACAATTGCAAGCGTCAAATCGATCGTCGATAGGCAGGATGGTGTATGGCTACTATTAGGGGCTCCAAAAGCTGAGCCATTGAAAACTGTTCAATAAAATTGTTCTTCTCTTTCCAGATCCCTCTAGCCTGCAGTTCCCTGGTCGTGTCTATATGTATGACGACCTTAGCAACGTGTTTCCTCCTTGGAACTGGTGTGCCCAGTTGGCTGCCAGTAGTGGCCGTGTGTGTATGCATACTGGCCTATGGCGCTGGCCTGGCCCCCGTACCGATGGTCATAATGGCTGAGGTCTTCACGTTTCAGGTGAGAATTGGATTAAAACTTGCGCGCCATGTTGTCGATAGCTCACGGACCCTCGACCAATGGTAGGCGTAGAAAAAGTTGTTCCAAATATAACTCTCCACTCGTCTCAGACGGAGGTTATCTATGAAGATTTCGCCACTTGATAAAATAGGTGATTATTTGGTTATACGTAAGGTGCTCAACGGGATTTTCGCCTGTAATAACGTTCTGGGTTCGAGCATTATATCATTTGGTGCGGCGAACCGAGCATTATTCGCTCTTTGAGAAATGCCAGCGCCTCGCAACGACACCACATCATTTCGGGACTTATAAGATCTGCCTATTTTTGCCAACTTATATTTTGATAAACATTTTCAGCTTGTTTAATTGAATTACAATTTCTTTTTAAACTTAAACTGAAATCAGCTGATCAAAATCAAGGTTCATTCATCCAAAAAATAAAATAAAATAAAAAACCAGGATCTAAAACTAGTTTCAGTACAAACAACTGATAAGTTAATATTAATAAGCCTTTAAAATTATAAATCTATGTTATATGGAATGAGAATTGTAAGCAATAAAATAACATAAATATTACACTTACACATAGCTATTGATCTACTTTAGTAATTACTTTTTCCGCAGTAGTTAAGTAATCTATTATTTTTTTAACGAATAGTTGAAAATCATGTAGCTACAGGATTTTTAGTAATTCGTTAACAACTTTTCAATGAACGGGCTATTTGAAAACAAAATGGAAGATTTTTATACAAAACTAGATTTTGTTCGCGAATGAAACGTATCAATTCGGGACATCGCCCGCCTCCTACATTCAAAAGCACAAGCTTTGGATATTTAATGGTATTAGTATATGGCACTGTTGACGCAGTGCCTGACCTACTGCTACGCTGCGTATCGCGAGTTCGATCCTTGGAACCAGTATTTGTATGGCCTACAGACCATGACACAAGATAAATTTTTGCAGTTTTATTGGGCGTTTTTACGGCGCCGACGCCGGCGTAGTGCCGGTGCGGGGAAGCAAAAATGTATGAACGCCGGGCCGGCGCCGGCCCCGGTAAGTGCAAAAGCGAGCCATACAATTTCATACATTTTTGCTTCCCTGGCACCGGCACGGGGCCGGCGCCGGTGCCTGTGCCGTGCCGGTTAATGGAAAAACGCCCAATCTCTATAAACAGCCTTGTGACATCGCAGCGCTCAAGCCACGTTGTGACGCTATACAACGTGTAACGTTAAATGCGCAAAACCTCTCGTGGGGAAACTCAGCCTATGTTACTGAACAATTTTTGTTCTAAGACTTGGAAATTCGCAAAAAAAAAAAGATTTTTCGTACTGATGGGCCCGATCAGTTTCTCATTTTGTATGAAAAACCAAATTTTTTTTTGCGAATTTCCAAAAGTTTTAGAACAAAAATTGTTCAGTAACTTGGGCTGATTTACCCCACGAGAGGTTTCGCGCATTTAAAGTTACACTTTGAATAAAATGTACTCTGTGGTTGTGACTAAAGTTTGCTATTCACTAGTCTACTGACAGTGACACTAACGCCCTACGCTTACGCTGCACGACCAATCGGACGATCAAGCCGCCTCTTTGAAGAGCACATCGTACAGTCCAGCGATGAGATTTCGGAACAGTATAGCTGCTGTTTTTTTTTTATTTAGCGTGTTATATCATCAAATGAGTCCTTCCAGTCAGGGTTTGGCAGGAAGGACTGTCCGACTTGTACTAACTAAAATCTACAGTGTCTTTCAATAACCATTTACGTACCGAGGTCACGGTTTCTCCATGACGGACAGCGAGTCGCCCATAACTCCCCGCTCTCAAACCGCGCCTACGGTGCCCGGAGATCGGGATGTGGATCAAACTTTAAAAGTAGAACTTTGCCAAGCTATGGGTCAATATAGGCCAACAATAATAACCTAGGTACTTCATATTCACAGGTACGGGCGCGAATGGCAGGAGCTTCAATGGCGTTCTCATTCTTCTGCAGTTCAATGACCGTACTCTTCTACACGCCCATAGCCAACCAATTCGGAGCATTCGTAGTATTCTACAGCTTTGCCGCTGTCACACTCTTCGGAGTAGTCTACACCGTCCTATGGGTACCAGAGACTAAAGGCAAGAGCTTGGACGAGATTCAAAAGTATTGGAAGAAGACTGAGCCTGTATTTGTGTAAACAAGGCCTAATTTGACTTTCTTATGGTATTGGAGACTTTAAATAGAAAGGTGTTAGGTGCACATTCCCTTGAAAAAAAAATCTGTCTTTTTGATATTGTTCTGAGGTATGAATCGTTGGTAAAAAGAAAGCTGTTTCTAAAAGAAACTTCTTGGCAAATTATGTATTGAAAAACTTTGTTATTCTTCAATACATAGCTTTTCAAAAAAAAAAAAGGTTGCACTCCAGGAGTGCCGGTAGAAGTGAAAACTTTTTTGTTACTATGTTTTATTTTTAATTTGAATGACGTCTTACTCATTTTCGATCAGGGTCACGTGACCCTGACGGTCACGTGACCCTGACGGTCACGTGACCCTGACGCGAGTTTTAAATTTTTTACCCATTACAGAAAAAGTGTACAACGCCGCTAAAGAAGTTTTCACTTCAAAAAACTTAGACGTAAGCACTTATTAAAAATAAGGGAGATGAAAAAATAAAATTTGTAAAGTATTAAATAATTAGGATATCAAAATATTTATTTTCGAAGTATTGATATTCGTACCAGTATTCTAGGTAGAAAAGGATAATATAATTTAAAGTACCTGTTACTTTTCAAAGACTTATGAAATCTCATCTATTTATCATCATAATAGTATATTGACAATTATACAGTGAAACCTGATAAATGGGTCCTGTAGGAACCGGCTTTTTCTCAATTAATGAGGTAAAAATATTAATATCTGTATCATTTAAAGAGGTTCCATTTATACAGGTAAAAATTTCTTTAAAATAATATAGTCTCAGTAAAAGAGGTAAAATACACACTGTCAATTATAGAGGTAATTATGACGATAAAATCGAAAATGTATCCCATTTTTAGTAATTATGATGATAAAATCGAAAGAGTAATCCCATTTTCGAGGTTTCTTTTGCCTCAAAAACAGTGCTAGTGTCAGGACTTCAGCACTAATTCCTGCTATGGAGGTTTCTCACTTATCCAGGTTTCACTGTATTTAGTTTCCTGTGCCTCAAAAAGCACTATAATCCGTTGATCCCAACTGTCATTTGAAGATCTTTGACAGCCGTTAGAGTTAGTCAGGTGCCCAGAAACTCTCGACGGTCTGATAACCAAACTTAGCAAAGGATACCATAGTACCCAGTACTAACTGGGTTGTGGACGTCAGGTAAGCAAGCAGTCGCTCCATGTAAATATTGATATTCAACTGCATCCAGTTAGACCGGAAGCCGACTTCAACATTGTTGAGAAACGGCTAGGTGATGATAAGTTATATTAATGAATGTAACTAAATAATTATGTATTGGGAATACATAATGAGGTTCGTTATGTTAAAAACTTTTTGACTTTACATTTAAATAACTCATAGAGTCCGTGCCACCACTCATGACCTTTTGACGCGGCGCTAGTGTCTATGTCATTTCTTCAAATTGCATTATGAAAATGTCGACCTCGAATTTTCCGTAGGTCATGAATGCTGGCGCGGATTCATAAATGCATCAATGTCTTGAATATCAGTGATGGAAGAGTTTAAACCAGTTGAAAAGTGAGTTCTATTGTTCAATTGCATAAAGATTTTTTGCCATGTATCATTTCATATTAGAGTTTGCAGAAGCGCATATTAATTGAGTTTGTATTTTGTTGAATATAATTTTGTAATGTCTTTGCGTAATGATTACATTACCACATTTTAATTTTTCGATTCAATGCTGTACGACAAATTAACATAATTCAAATACGTAGATAGAATGGCTTCATTCAAATTTTGTTTAAATATTTATGTTATAAAATGGATTCAATATAGGAAAAAAACTATTGTACTCGTATCATAATTGTTATCAGTGAATGAACTAAACCTCTAAGCACAAAGGTTGTGATAAGGTATAAACCAAATGGAATAAAATGTAAAACTACCAAGAAATGTGTTTATTATTTATTTTTAATACATAACTACAGAGAATCACTGCGACAGTGGAGCGAGCGCTGTGCCGCTAATATTTCCTTTTTTTGGTACACCTTAAATAAAATGTTTATCGATAAAAAAGTTATTACTTAACGCCGGTCTTGTACGAATGTTCTGGACATCGAAGCGGGGCAGGGGAACCCTATAGTATAGACTAATGAAACAAATGGTAGCGATATTAGCGGTCATTACTTATAATAAATAATCTATATAAACCTTACAATGTATTTACCGTCAGATCATAGTGTTGTATTGAAAAAATCTGTGACCTTATTGATCTCGACTTGTCGAAACAGTGCTTGTGAACCTACAGGGTTCAATCCCCGATAAAAGCCTACATTGATATTTAGAATAATATCACGAGAAATAAAATTATTTTAGTTGACGATTACCTAAAGTTAGAGGCCAGTATCTGAGATACGTCGCCCAATAATTAATATAATAAGAAATGGGCGTAAAAAATTCCAAAACATTTGATTAAGTTTTGTGTCCTTAAAAAACAAGTTTCTGAATACTAAATCGCTTAACCATAATTTTAATATTTATTTGATTTACAAAACGTGTTATTTTCTGTCGTATCTCAGAAACAGGTCAAAATATCGACAACACACATAATAATAATCTTAAAATTAGCCGCTACGATGACCACAGACAACCAAATATGTCCATCCAACGTTACAAAAGAACTGCAGTCAACATTCGTGGTGCCCTCAGTTGAGGTCCAAACTATACAATAAAAATAATGATAAAAAAAGGAGACGCTCATCGACCAGCCGAAATGAAATTATAACTAAAAACAACGATTAAAACAAACATTAAGATATTAAAACTTATTGATTAAACTCTATAATACAGACTCATTATCTCTATTCTTAGATCGCTTTTTTCAATCCTGGAGATGTCCAATCAATGTTTTTTAATAAAGACAATTCAATCTTCTTTGAATGGCTTAGTGCGATATTATAGTCTCCGCCAGATAAATCTGGAATAACATTTTCGACCCCTGTGTACCAATATATTCCAATATTTCAAAACGATAAGAAAAAATGTGAAGAAAGTGTCGTAACACGATCAAAACAAACGTATCGTGGTAAGAGGCGGCCGTGACCTTATATTTTATTTTGAAATATGAACGATGGATTATTAGGAATAATTACCAAAATTCCAGACTTATCTGGCGGTAGCGGTAGACTATAGTGATTAACCAAAGACCTGTTTACACATCAGTGTTAACCAGTATCAGTATCAAACAGAAGTGCTAGTTTAGCATTACATTTTGATTTGATTTCTCAATTATTTAGACAATGTAGTGTTCGTATAGGCCTTACTGAGCAAGACTTGTACCTTATAATTTCAGATTCCAACAACAGTTACATTTTAGAGTTACCGCTAACTTTAAGGTCGTCTTTTTTGAAAATATTACCCAAATGTCTATGTATACTATTTAGGATATTACACATACTCCACACGTTTAAAAATGAGCTTTATATAATATGACATACGGTCCAATATTCTTCAAAGAAAGAAGTGTACAGCGTGGTACAGTTATTGGCATGTTGGAAATTGTACCATAAAGAACACAACACACAGCTGTCATTAAATGGAATCAGCATTGAGAAATATGCGAAGTAATTTAAACACGAAGAATGAAATGAAAAAAATGTAAAAAGAAATGTCAATTTACGACACAAGAAATTACAACAAAATAATTTATGATAAAATTATTATTTTCATATGCAAGAAATAGTAAATTTAAAATATTATGCGAAGGCCGTTAGATGAATGTTGAGCAATTTATTATGAGAACTAGCATTTACTGCCAATAATATACATAAACAGTTAGGTATATTGCTTTTGATAAGAACCTCTCATTTTTTTAAATGTATTCACTTTTTGTAAAATAATCATCAATTGTGTTAATTGCACGATTTTAATTACACCATTGTTGCGATTCTCATAGATAGTTATTATCAGAGATCGGAATAGATTGAGTATGGGATGAAAAAAATGAATCCCGAGCGAATCGAGGCAGTTTTGAATACGTGGCTCGTCCCGCTCGGGGCTCGGATCGCTGCCGGCAACGATGTAGCATAATTAATTTATAAAATGTCCCTAAACTTCGGAAAAGTATGTATTAGAATGACAAATCTCTCAATTTAACGTTTTATTGCGGAACTTAAAAATATTCCATAGGAGATCATCCTTGATACTTAAGTGTCTTGTGGTCACACTCTGCGGGTGCCGAATATGAATTCTCCGTGTGAAAGAGACAATGCTCTACAAAGCCGAAACTAACCGATTATCTTTTTTCAAAGGCCGGTGTGCAATATTTATTTTATCGACCGACACGGTATCTATTCCGATCTCTGTTATTTGCTCAGCCCGATTTACATTAGGTTGTTTTTGACAGCGTGATCTAAGCATTTAGTACGAATGAATAAGTAATTTGTCACGGGTTTAAGTGACGGTCTTTTAATATCCTATTGAACTATGGCAGTAGTTTTTTTTTTTTATCGTGGTAATGTCATCAAATGAGTCCTCCACACAGGGCAGGGCGGGAGGGACTGTCAGACCAGTACTGGCTTAAATCCACGGTGTCCTTCAATAGTCCTTTATGTTCCGGGGTCACGGTAATTCGTTAGTCCCCGGGCTAAAGCAGTAGTTAGTTTTCACAATTTCAAACTGCAAAGCATAGCAATATTACACATAAGAAGCTCGAGCTTTTGGATTCATTTGATGATGTTACCACGTAAAAAAATGGGGAAATGTAAATCGGGCTAGCTAACAAAACACATTATAAAAATATGATTCTGATTATCTTAATAGTGTCAACTTGAATAGATGTTGTATTTCTTGTGATTTAACAAATATTTTCGTCTTAATTTAGTCCATTGTCGAGCATAGTTCATTTTAAATCAGATTATTTAAATTTCGATAGTATAATATTTTTGATTAATCGTGCAATGGTCTTGACATGAGATAATTATTTAAGAAGAGACAGATGCGCTTGAGTATTGAACGCTGCCTTATAATAATCTGACGGGTTAGCGCAGTAGCTAAAGGGTTGGATGCTGTATTGCGGTTTGAGAGTTCAATTCCTTCAATATTGGTACAGTATGGCAAATATTTTTCATGAAAATTCGCCATGGAATGAGTGCCAAACGAAAGACTATTACTTCTTAAAAAGTTTTCTAGTGTTATATTCAAAGCAATGGCACGTCAAAGGTATGTCGGAGATGCAACAATCTGGGCCTTAGAGAGGTATAGAACCTCTTTGTATCGATCAAATTGACCCCAAGTGAAAAGCTGGGTACACACTTAGCAGTGTTGCAAAATAATATAAAGTATTAGATAGATACGGTATCGAGTAAGTATGTAGGCACGACACCGCTGCGAACCGCTCGCTGTAAGCTCGCAGTGTCCCGCCGAGTGACGGTCACACAGAACACAAAGGCGGCTCGCAGTGTGCTCGGACGAGCCGTACACACTTGCAGGTTGATACAGTATCTGATACGTTACATGCAACACGTGAGTACCCAGCTTATTGTGGCGGCAAAAAGGCTTCTTTTTGCCGCCACACAAAAATATTGTTAAGGACCCGCTACTAAATTGGTGAGGATACTTATTGTGAACTAATAATCGTCGAAAAAAATTGCCATCTGATTATCAGAATCGCATGGCGCAGTTTCGGAGAAACAACCCTTAAATGTCTCTGAGAATATACCGTGTTTTATTGAAAAATACCGCCATCCGGTTACCTCTCCGATATAAATTTGATTCAACTATTAATGTTCCATTGTAATACCTAAAGTTCAGTTTACAAAAACTCGTCATTTTTTCTATTATCTCATGCCAACACCAAAATAACGCGACATTTTAGGCAAAATCAAGTTACCGAAGTAACGTACATTCACTGAAGAATGAATGAAATACTTCCATTCACTCGTTCGTTCAGTAGTTACGAGTACATACTAGTAGCCAGTCTTCATAGGGTTAAGCGTATAAATACTTGACTGAGTTTTGTCCTAATATTTTTAGCCTGTACACATGGGTTTTTTTCAATTAGTGTTGCCATTCTTGAATATTTTGTAAATCGCAGTAATGCTACTGAATCACATTTGTTCAACGCAACTAAAAAAATAAAAATACCTATGTGTAAAGGCTTACGAGATAGCAATTGATTGACCAAAACCAGAAATAAAGAGACGGAAGTTTTTTTATGCAAATTTAAACAAATTCAAGATCAAGAGTCAAGATTTAAATATTTAAGAAACCAAGGACAAAGTTTTTTTTTTTAATTATGTAAATAAGGTATTAAACCTCCTTGTATGAGAGGTCAATGCAACTGCCGCCTCTTTTCAGTATTCTCGTTATAATAAAAACGTCCAACCAACTTCTTGTATGAGATTTTTATATTTGTATGAGTTGTGTACAATATTAAAGTGCCAGCATTTACGATAGTTAACCGTGATCATGTGTTAATTACTAAATGATTTTTTCTTACTATTGAAACTTTATACAAAATGTAATTAATTGTAGGGTGCTAAGGGATTTATTTTTAAAATACACGTCTTTTACGGCTTTTAGAACTCATAGTTCTATTTACCGATAAAATACACTGACATCATATACATTGAGTTGTAGATACTGTGTTATTTTTAGACAGATTTCGTAATATCAACTAACCTAACATTATATTCCATACAAACATGACAAAAAAAATAGAAGAAATCCCAAAATTCAAGACAATTCGAACAAAATAGCAATTGACAGTATATTTTCAATTGTCATACAAATTCGACAGCTTATTTATAGAAGCCTTTAAAATTGCAGTTACTTACAATGTATCATTCAAAATTTCATACAAAAATCGACAGAAATATTGACATTGACATTTAAATGTCAAAATCTGACAGCTGTCATCGGCTGTCATTCGAGTACATTGACCACAGGTTATCTATCGATAGCTGGTACTTACTCGCTGGGCTCGTGTGACGGTCCAGCGGAGGGTAGTTCTCAGTCACTGACCGTGCGCTTCGCTTGAGGCTCTTCTAGTTCCGTTTCCGGGGGATTGTCTATGCCGGGTAGTTGTATCTGTGTGTCTGATGCTTCTGAGGGCTGTAGAAAATGAGAGGGGCGGTTTAGTGACAATATTCAAATTGAAGACGGTAAAATGAAGCGTGAAATGAAAGGGGTAATTTAAATAACTGTGATATTTTCCTTTTATAAACTAGTTTTTCTTTCTCTAACGCCTGTCTTTATTGATTAAATAACAAGTAATTGTTCATTCGATGCAAATTTGCGAGATTTGCCTGACATCGTTTTCCACTATACGTGAAGTGAATGCTTTGCATATTTTACGTAAAGTCTACAATGTCGTCAACGCAAACACTGTTTCAATGTCGCTATTAAAACTATACCCTCAGAAAGAGGAGTCCCAGCAGTGGGAACATTATAAGGGGCTTCAAAAAGAAGTTTTACTTTGGAAAGATGAAATGGGCATGAATAAAAAAATCCGATAATAAATACTTACATCAGTAATCATTAATGAGATATTTAAAATACTATGTTCTAATGGGTTTACCTTGACGTCAATACTCCCGCGAACCAATGTATGCTTGGAAAACATTGTACAAGTGAATACATATATACTTTAATTCAAGCTTTTAATATGTGTTAAAGGTTAGCGAGGTACATACAAGCAATAAATATTAAAATGGTGCATATTAATTTATTAGGTATGAAGCTTTATGCAATGTCCTAACCAAAAAAGTTATTACGCCCACACACGGCTGTTACATTCGTATAATTTCAAGTGTGAGGTAGCAACAGAAGAAGTCTTCTTGCTTTTCGAACAAATGAAAGCAAATACCAATCGCTTTAGTTATAACCAGAGGTCGGAATTAGGTAGAGTTATTTTAGTACTTGAATCGAAAATTTGATATTAATATGGATCTTTTCGGGATTTCTAATAGACAATCTCGTGTGGAAAATAGTATTATAAATAAATAATATTAATAAAAAACATCAGAGATAGACAAATAAATTGTGTAAAAGTAAATAACTTTTTTATTTGGTAATCATGGGATTTTTCCGCTCTGTAAAAGTAATTCTAGAATTTGGGGCATATCCACTTTATTCTTGCGCTCTGTTTGAAATCAGTGTAAGTATATGAATGACTTATTTTTTTACAGACATTCAATTACAATTAGATCCACATTAGCATAAATATACATATCTATGGCAACAAACTCGATCTGTTATTTTGACGGATTCAAACGATTTATTGTGAAAATGGGTCATGATTCAACTTTGTCGATTGTACATTCAAGCCTGGGTGAAAATAAACACAAAGATAACACAAATATAACACAAAAAGAAGCAAAATGTCACGACAAAACCAAGCATACGTGAATATGACCCTTATGAACATAATCCGTGCTTACCTCAACATCGTTAGCGTTCTCCCTCTCCGGCAGCGCGCGCGGACGCTTCTTGCTGCGCGGGTTGTTGCCTTCTGTAGTCGCCGGCCTCTTGGGCTGGAACTGTGGGGAGACAAAGTTTATTTTTAGTAAGGGACTGTACCCATGGCTCGTCACGATATCGAATTGCATCGATTGACGTGATCGGTCAGATATCACACAAGCGTCCGGTCGAAGAAAATGTATGTACAATCGCTAGTGTTTGCTAATGGAGTCACACGGATTGACGTAAATACGAAAGTCCCTAAGTTTTACATGTTTTGCGGTCGCCTTCTTCTACGAAGCTGTCATGCTAGCGAAGGAGGAGGCGGGACGGGTAAGGGAGAGAACAGCGTCCACCTCACGACCCAGCCACATTGGTAGACGCCCACGGCGACAGACGTCGCTAGACGATCTCCGGCCACCGTAGGCGCGGGCATGCGGACGGCGAGTAATGGGCGACTCGCTGTCCGACCATGGACCATGCCCGGGTCGACGGCGCGTTGTGTTCCACGCGCGCCTCAAAGTGTGTCTGCATAATGCGTGGCCCTTAGAGGGCCAAAACCTGACGAGGTCGCAGGAATTATCTCATTACAGTGACCCCGGAACATAAAGGGCTATTGAAGGACACCGTGGATTTTAGTCAGTACGAGTCTGACAGTCCCTCCCGCTCTGAGATGCCCTGGGTGGGAGGACACATTTGATGATTTCACCGCGCTTATAGGAAAGAAGGCCATTTTACTAGATCTCAGTAAATCTCATTCGGCCGTCAAGAGTCTAAATAAGAAGATAATTTATCATCACTAACCTGTAGCTCAGGCGGCAGGAACACGCGCGTGTTGACGAAGTACTCGGACTGCGGCGCGAAGTACATGCGAGGGATACGAGCGTCCGACGGGAAGTCGCGCAGCTCGAAGCTCTGCGACCGCGACCAGATCACTGACATGGCCAGGTCGCACACCGCCCATAGTTTCTGTTCAACGAAAACAAGTATGAGATAAATAACGTCTAGAAATTAAATGTTACAAAAAAATATCTACAACATTATTTTTTGTAGCGAAACCTGATACACCTGTCCAATATTTTTGTGTAAAGAATCTATGTACAAAATTTTAAAACCGTATCATAAAAAATAACAAAGTTATAAGCTTGTATATTACCTGGTTGTCCGTTCAAAAACATGCTCATTTCGCGGTACACCCGCGTAAACCGCGTCTTCTGTGTTATACACTCGTGATAATAGTTTGGCAATAGGTACCTAACCGTACGGTGATTGTATTGTAATTAACTGGTAATAAAATTTAATTAAAATATTTTTGAAAAAAAATATAACATGGTGTAAAAATTATTGGAATCGAATCAGTTACTGATTCTGAACAAACTATATTCAGGTTTCGCATATACTAAAAATAATGTTATATATCCATACAGGAAAGGAGGTTGGGATTGCATACTGTATCCGAGCCTAGATTTTTGACACGGAATTAAAACTAGTTTTTCTTTAACATTTAATGCCATGGATTTCCGCAAAGAAACGCCTGATTTTATATAGGTATATATTTTTTTTTTAATCTTTTAAATCTACAATCAGCCTCATGGCTTTAATCAGATTGGATGGATGTGATTTAGGTTATCTTTAGAGGGTGCACATCCTTCGAAGTGTCAACCCTATCTTTTTGCAACTTCTGTGAGTTTTTATATTGAGGCTAGTCGCACTCTCTTTAGCCGGAATAGGCAGTTGCTTGTTTGCATGAGCTGTGTGGCAAGATGGTTGGTGTGTCGCTCTAGGCGTTGTTTGTAAGATACACAAGACCTCTCTATCTCTTCCTTGACTGTCGGGATTTTCAAATACTCGTGCACTTCCGTGTTCCGTGTGAACCATGGCGCAATGACAGGCGCATTGACCAAGATTTTTAACATTTTGTTCTGATAGCGTTGGAGGATTTCCACATTTGAGTGACTTGCTGATCCCCAGAGTTGGATGCCGTACGTCCATATCGGTTTAGAATGCACTTGTATATGAGGATTTTATAATTTAGATTAGAAAATTAATACTTAATCTCAACCCGTTTGGCTGCTTCTGATTGGACATCTTTAGACTCGGACAGGCAAATTCAGTTGGTTACAGATAAAGATCAAACCGAGGATAGTAACCAAGATAGATATTATTAATTACCAGCGTTAAAGTCGGGATGTCTTGTCAGAAAATGTGTTAAATGAATTTGTTTATGTGTGATATTTATAAGCCAAATGAAAGTTTCAATCTAAATTATAGTTAAACCAACTTTGAACAGATTTGATAAAAGTATATAAAATAATTAAAAAAAATAATGCTTCTAATTTAACCTAATCTCAAATTCGATAAAATACTATCACACTGAAAGTGATCAACACATTTTTTTACTACCCTCCATTCCTATACCTTCCATTACAAATATGACTCTGACAGCACTCCTGAACGCAGCTTAAATGAACGCGTTCGGCTTAAACATTACGATAGTTAATCTAACCTCCTATCATCAAATAAGGCATAGACTAGCAACTCGAACTCAAGATAGGTATACTAACGTAATTGACGGCGTCATCGGTCTCGTTGAGCGCATCCTTGTGCGTCTTCATCCGCTCCACCAGACTCTTGTAGAAGCCGTAGCAGTAGAAGTCGTTGCGGGTGATCAGGGGCTCCAGGATGAACCACAGGCAGTTCTTTACGACCTGAGAACGATATAAGGTGTTGAAGTATGAATGCAGCCTAAATAGTTTACTTTAATTATCGTCTATTGTTTACCATAGATGGAAATCAATATTATATAACCAGTTTTCATCATAAGGTTATATTAAAGACCTCGTACTGGCAGCAGAAATCTATCAATCATCAAACGGTGAAGGACAACATCGTGAGAACCGGCATGTCCTAGAATCAACAATTCGAAGACATGTGACATCTACCAACCCGCACTGGGCCCGCGTGGTGGATTATGGCCCACTCCCTCTCACAGAGAGGAGGCTTGTGTCCCAGCATTGGGAACATTATAGGCTGATGATGATGATGACTGGTAGCAGAAACTACGTATTGGGTGAATCCTAGATAATCTAAGAGTGCTTGTACACGGCGCATGTAACCCGCGCAAGTGCCTCAACATGCTCAAGCTACATGCGCCGTGTACAAGCACCCCGCGGGTACCTTGATCAAGTAGCTTGCGCATGTTACTCGCGGGGGTAACCCGCACCTTTACCTGCGCGGGTTACATGCGTCGTGTACAAGCACCCTAATTAACAAGTTTACGACTTGGGTCTTAGCGATGAGCGGAGTGACGGGCAGCGCGGTTATGGCAATAGAATTACTTTGTAAGTATGTGAATTCACCACTGGCGACGCCCGTGGCGTCATTCAATCATTTCTATACATTTGATCTTTCCGCTCGCCGCCCCGCGCTAAGACTCTATTCACAGCGATGGTTCGTGAACGGGCCGTTTAAGAAAAGATTATACCCGAGGCCTTACCACGAGCATTTAACAAGATCCAGTTTAGGCTGTGGAAAAGAGACAGAGCTATACAAGTCGTCTAGCGCCATCTCTTTTCCACAGCCTAAAGACTCACGCTTTAAGAGTTCATGGTATCAAATCAAATCGTTTATTTCAACTAGGCCAATTACAGGCACTTATGAATTGTCAAAAGACAAAAAATAAAACAAGTACAAAAATAGTTATGGTATGCCACCAGGGGGGGTATTACAACGTCTTAAAACCAGGCTTGTTCCAGTGAGTGAACGAGATGGCGCTAGACGACTTGTATAGCTCTGTCACTTTCACTCGCCAGAATAAGCCTGGTTTTAAGGCGGCCCCTAGACCTACAATAACATTGTACAATACTTTTTATTGTACAATAAGATTGAAAGGCGCTCTGAATCCAAACGAGCAATTATATTCCACAATAATACGAACTGCACAATGTTTTCGTGTTATATCGGAGAATACTGTATTGATCCCGATATTGCGCAATACTGACCCTACACGATGCAATGGAAAAATATGGTGCAATAAAAATTAAACTCGCTCAAACTTTCGGTCAATCACTGCGCAATCTTCAATGTTTACTCTAAACGGTCAATAATATTGCACAATTTGTAATATTGCGCAACATAATTGACCGTTTAGAGGCCGCCTAAGACGTTGTAATACCCCCCCTGGGGGGTATTACAACGTCTTAAAACCAGGCTTGTTCCGGTGAGTGAAAGTGACAGAGCTATACAAGTCGTCTAGCGCCGTCTCGTTCACTCACTGGAACAAGACTGATTTTAAGACGTTGTAATACCCCCCCAGGTATGTTTCAGTTTTGATATCAAATAGTGAAGGAATGCAAGTGGGATCTATAATATTTTCGAATGTTCTTCTGGAAGTACAATCGACAAAGTTGAATCATGACCCACCATAAGCTTATTTTCTTACAGACTTTCAAATACAATTAGGTCCACATTCGCGTAAACATACGTATCCATGGTAACGATTTTGATCTTTGTCAATTTGACGGATTCAAACGATTTATTGTCAGAATGGGTCATGATTCAACTTGGTCGATAGTACATATGTAAAGATTATAATTATGTATTTCGACAAACCTTAAGTTGCGCCACGTTGTCGTAGGCAGTGAAGGCGGGGTCGTGTGTCAGTATGGGCACGGCGAACACCAGCATGTAGTCCGGCAGGATGTGAGGCAGCTGGGACACCGCGCGCTCCACTGACGAAGAATAGCATCGTGAAGTCAATGTTGGACAAGTCGAGTTGTGCAATTACTACACATATTTTAGCTCGTGCCGATCGGTACATGATAAATGCGTCGTTTTATAGGACTTAAAACGAAGTAATAATAATAATAATATTCCACAACTATCACACAACGCCATCTAGTCCCAAGCTAAGCAGAGCTTGTGTTATGGGTACTAGACAACTGATAAACATATTTACCTATATATTTCTAAATACATACCTATTATAGATAATTAACAACACCCAGACACGGAACAAAATGATCGAGCTCATCACACAAACATTTGTCCTGGGTGGGAATCGAACCCACGACCTCCGGCATAGCAGTCAGGGTCACTAACCCAACAGGCCTGTCAATGAAGTGATGCTGATGACGAGGATGATGATGTTAAGTTTTTTTTAATGTGTTATTGTTATCGTGTCATTAAAAGTAATGTGTTAGTAAAAGTGTTAGTACAGCCAATCCAGAACCACTGATATGTATACATTAACAAAACTAAAAAGCAATTTTATCGTGAAACATTTTGATCTAATAAGTTTTATCTCCGAAAATTGCTTTGGCACGTCACAAAGGGAGCTTGTACATGACGCGATTCGCGCGATTTCCAATTTCTACTAACTAAAAATGAAAATCGTCCTTGCTACTACGATATAATGATGCAATCCGACTGACTTACGTCGTCGTGGCGAGCGTGTTTGTTTTTCATTTACTCGTAGATAACCGCACATTTTATGTCATATGTCGTAGTGGTAAGGATGATTTTCACTTGTAGTTGAAATCGGTTGGATTGCGTCGCATCGCATCGTCGGCAAGCTCCCCTAGTGTATACATATGAGTGTCTCGGCCCCCTGGTACACGTACATAGGTTACCTTTAGTCCCGACGGTGATGTTCCGCACGTACTCCCTCCGCCGCACCACGTCTGCCAGCATGTACTGCCTGACCGTCGTTCGGATGCGTCGCTCGGGCTCTCGTCCGGCCAGTGCGTACATGCCCATGAAGTCCAGCGGGAGGCACTTGTTGGGGATGCCCTGGAGAAAGCACATTTTATTTACATTCCCTGTTGTCATTTGTAGATCTTCGACAGTCGTTACAGGTGGCCAGGAGAGGAAGAAACTCGGTAAGTGTTGAATAGTCACCGATCCTTAGATCTTTTCAACCTTATAGATAAACCCGCAAGCTAACCGAATCGTTTCTTAGAGCTCCGGGTGACGATTTCCCATCGTCGCCGGGTTTGTGAGTGTGACACAGTGAGCTGACAACGTCGCCTGTACCAGATAGACGACATACTGCCAGTTGTAATAATGTTTTTATAATGTAAAATGTATGAATTTTAAGATAATATTAAGTTCAAAGTCAAATCATTTATTTCAATTCGGCCATCAAAGAGGCACTTTATTGAGGCCACTAGCCTCAACCCAGCAGCCACCATCAGCAGCGCGCCGCCGCACTCCGCGCGCCGCGGGAGTGAACGAGGGGTGCGGGGGCAGCGGTGCATTCATCGACACCGGCGGCCGAGCGAGGCCCCGACACCACGACAGTCAGCTGTTGCGCGTCTTCAAGCACGGCTGCGCTTACGCATTTCTTAATTCATATTTACATATTTCATTATTTAATATGAAATATTTTCATATTTCATATTTGTTCATTTTTAATTCAAGTCATTACATGTTTATACAGTCCGCTATCACTTTCATTCATACTCTCCACGAACTATCGTCGCTACTACACTTTTAAACGTCGATTTTTAAAATTAAGGAAATGGGATGGGATGGGATTGAATCTACACCCATTCGGAAAGGTAGGTTGTATGAAGAAGAATGGGCAAGAAACTCCATACTTCAGATGAAATAATTTGCAACGCTTGTAAAAGGCTGCTAAGTCATAAGTACCTACTAACATAAGATAACACCAGCAACGTTAACACTCAATTCGCAAAGAAACACTTTGACTTTGGTTTTTTGTGATAATATACATTCTGCGGCGTCTAGTGTCCATGGTGATGCGATGCAGTTATTACAGCAGCGTTGTATACACTTACTACCTTTACACGATGCACGAGTTTGAGTATTCAAACTTGAACAATACCCTAATTTGTCCTCTCCAATACATTCATGACTGACATTGGTGAAGGAAAAAATCGTGAGAGAATTTAAGACTTTAATAACCAATATGCCATGTCAGAGGCCTATGACGTGTCCACAGGCGGCTAATTAAATGGAATGGTCCGGTATCCGCCAAAGCCGAGAAGAGAGGAGATGTGTTTGAATAACCAGATGTCAGAGAATCAGATGTCCACATCTCCTCTCCGTTTAGCTTCAGTGGACATCTGATTGGTTATTCAAACACATCTCCTCTCCTCTCCGCTTTGTTGGATACCGGGCCTAACATCAGAGATGATCACATAAAACACGAATTCTTCAATCGAAACCACTTTCCTCTCTGTGAGAATATTATATAAAATCAAACACAAATACCAGTATTATTCAATGGTAACTTTACATAATACTCATTGCCATTAAGGTTCAATAATAAAAAAAAAGTAAAATAAATTACCTTTGACAATCCCTTGTGTAGTTTTGTAGCAAAAGCTTCTCTGACTTGAGGTACTTCATCCTGAAATTACAAAAAATAATACGTATTGTTTTCTGTGCATTCTAGCAATTCACTTTTTTTTTCAGGGTCGCGGGACTGTTTTGAAAAGGCACTGCGATCTTGGAACGCTACAGGCATGTTAAGGACGAGAAGCCCCCTACTAAAAGCATACCAAAACTAAAGAGTTATATTATAGTAAAAGTTACACCTGTATTACTCACAATCATCAAATGTGACAAGTTATAGAACTGTTCGGCCGTGAACTGATCGCCCACTCCCTTCTGTTCGCAGATCTTCAACATGGCCGCGCCCGCCGCCAGTCGCAAGTGAGCCATCTCTGCTTTTGATAGCCGGTTTTGCTGTGAAAGAACGTTATATTTGTAACACAATGTTGTATACACCAAACCAAATAAATACAATGGCTGTATGGTATTTGCCTGATAAAGATTGCGGATAATAAACTTCAAGGTGTTAAGTAACTGATGACCTAGATTGTTTGACCTGTATCGTGGGTAGGACAAACATAGACACAAACAGGGACTGAATAACCCAAAAATAAAGGTACCTTTAAATTTCGGTATGACGTCATACCGTTAAATAACGATAACCGATATATTATAACGGTATCGTTATTTTTTAAAGTAGCCGAATTTTAAGGTACAATATTTATACCGGTATATTTCGGTAGAAGTACCATAACCTTTATAATAATATCAGTACCGTTACCTTAACCTTTTTAATAAGGGTTTTCTTTGACATACCGCCTCACCACTCTATCTGTCTCTGTCGTTCGCGATTGTTGAATCACTCAATGTACTTACGCGGGCTATCTGTCTGCCTAACGGCGCGGGGCGCGGGCGGCGGCGCGGCGGCGGCGGCAGGCGCGTACTTTGTAGGTACACACATACGCATTTACTTAGGATCGATCTAACGTATGTCCTTTGCTATAGTTTTTTATAATATTGTTTTACGGTTACCGTCTACTATCATTTCTTAATTCGAAAATTGTTTAAACTTGCTCGTTTCGTGTTTTGTATTTATTGGTAGGTACGTAATTACTTCTATGCGTCTGAAAAAAGAATGGAAAAGTCAATGAGCTGCATTTGTTCTGCTTTGTACAATCCGAGTTGAGTAATATTTTTATCGTCTATCTTTCTACAGCTTGACATAAAAATGTAGAAAACCGGAAGTCGCCACTGTCTTCGCGCTACCAGCACTTTGAATGTTTTTTTTTTTTTTTTTCACTTATTACGTTAGTTTTATGGCACAATAATAAATCTAACATACCTGCGGTCTTTGTTTACATCAAATATCAAAGATTTTAAAACGCTGTCAGAAATAAAAATTTTAGTTCCGTTTCAATCCGTTCTGGCCAAGCTGTAAGTGCTCAAACACGTTGACTCGCGGGCTCGCGAGCGCAATGATGGGCGCGGTCACGAATTAACAAACATAATTATGGCGTAATATCCAAGTGTTCACGTACGCAACGCAACGTACGTTTCGAACGGGCAGGTTAACGTCTGACGTGCGCGGCGCGCTAGCGGCAGTATCAAAGGCGTGAGGTGTTTTTGTGTGTCTCTTTAGCAGCCAGGCGTTTGTGCGAGCGACAAGTTCATACAGATTAAACTTTCCTACCTGACGTCGAGAGTAAATCGCGCACTTCCCGCTTGTTTGACTTGAACACACACAGATATCACACGTGTTTGATATTGTCGCGCGCGTCAGCGGGGTCTAAGTAGCTTGCCCGCTGCTTAGACCGCACGTGCGTTTTGCAAGTGACCACTTAAGGTGCGTACAGACTATATAACATAACATGTTATATAACATTGTTACCTATATAACATGTTTCAGATGATGTGGACACAGAATGTTATATAACATTGTGGATAGCACTGAAGAACGACAAACGACAATGGTTTTATAACAATGTTAGATGGTGTGGACGTGTTATATAACAATGTTAGGGGAAACTGGGGACACTTGATCCCCAGCGGTGGCTGCCGTTGCCAGGACTGGGGGGGTGCCCTACCGATCAGGTGAGGGTGGGCGCCCTCCGTCCTGGCTTCGCGGGGTTGCAGACCGTCACGGTTAGCTGCCCCGTGTCGGCGGCCAAAAAGCTGCAGGAGGGCCGAAGGCTCCTGGTTGGTTGGGTGTCTGCCCAGGTGAAGGTCCTGGAGCCCAGACCACTGAGGTGCTTCCGCTGCCAAGTGGGCAACCACGCGGCATGCAATTGCACCTCGGAGGTAGACCGCAGCGACAGGTGCTTCCGCTGCGGCCAGTCCGGTCACAAGGCCGGCTCGTGCTCGCCTCACTGTTTCGCATGTGAGGCGGCTGGCAAGCCGGCCGATCACCGGGCTATGGGCAGGTCCTGCGCCCCACCCACTAAGGCCAGGGGCAGAGGTAGGCCCTCTGCCGCCGCCGTCACAGCCACTCCCGCCGCCGCCGCCGCCGCCGTTCCCGCTGCCGCCGCCGCCGTGGCCGTACCCCCGCGAGGGGCCCTGGAGGAGGCTGCAATGGATTCCAATTAATGGCCCCATTGCGCTTCCTCCAGGCGAACATCAACCACTGCGCTGCTGCTCAGGATCTCTTGCTCCAGAGCATGGCGCAGTGGTTGATCAACGTCGCCGTGGTCGCCGAGCCGTACTTTGTCGTGCCCAGAAATGACTGGGTGAGGACTTGGACGGCTCGGTGACCCTCATCTCGTCGGCCGCTGCCGCCGCCGGTACCCCACCCCTCGATCGCGTCAAGAGAGGGCGCTGGATCGTCGCAGCACGGATCGGGGAGATCGCCGTGATAGGCGTATATTTCTCCCCGAGCCAAACTCTCGCCGAGTTCCAGGACTCCCTATCGGAGCTGGGAGACGTCGTCGTCGCCTTCGGATCTCTCCCCGCGATCGTCCTGGGGGACTTCAACGCCAAGAGTGTAGCTTGGGGTTCCCGGTTTACGGTCGTTGTGCGGGGCAGAAGGCTGGAGCACTGGGCCCTGGCGCAGGGCCTAGTCATCGAGAACCGGGGTTCTGTCCCCATGTGCGTGCGGTGGGCGGGCGAGTCGGTGGTGGACGTTACGTTCGCCACCTCAGACCTGTCGCCGCGCGTCACCGGATGGCGCGTTGTGGTAGAGGTGGAGACCTATTCCGATCACCGGTATATCCGGTTTGACGTCTCCGCCCAGACCTCAGACGCGCCGGTCCCAAGTGGACGGAAACCAAGTGGTCCGCGATGGGCGCTGAAGCAGTTGGACCGAAAGCTATTCCTGGAAGCCTCGATCGTGCAGGCCTGGGTGTCACCACCGGACAGGCCTGCCGACGTTAACGACGAGGCGGAGTGGTTCCAGGAGGCCATGTCGGAAATCTGCGACGTGGCCATGCCCCGGGTCCGGCAAGGACGCGCCCGGCGTCAGCTGTACTGGTGGTCGAGCGAGCTGGCAGCGCTGCGCGAGGCGTGCGTTGCCGTGCGACGCCGGTACACCAGGTTCCGCAGGCGCCGCACCCGACCTCCGGATGCGGCGACTGTAGAGGCGGAGCTGCGTGAGGGCTACTGGGCAGCGAAGACCGTCCTCCGCGACGAGATCTGGCGGGCCAAGGAATTGACCCGCAAGGAGATGCTGGAGTCTCTGGACGGGGACCCATGGGGCCGACACTACAAGTGGGCGAGAGCGAAGCTCCGCCCATGGGCTCCCCCGTTGATGCAGAGTCTCCGGCCTCAGTTCCTGGAGGAAGTGGTGAGCGCCCTGTTCCCATCGCGAGGGGAGCATACTCCTCCACTCATGGCTCCGCCACCGACGGAACCTGACGGTGAAGCTGACGCGAACGCGGACTACAGCGACGACGAAGTCTACGACGCTCCAGAGGTGACCGAGGTAGACCTGAGAGTGGCGGTACTACGGCTAAAGGCCAAAAATACCGCCCCAGGACCCGACGGCCTGCCAGGAAAAGCCTGGGCCTTGGCCTCTACGACTCTCGGGCCTCGACTGGGGGGGCTCTTCAGCGCGTGCCTGGAGAGGGGCCAGTTCCAGAAGCCCGGGCGCCCTGCGGACTCTCCGTCCGCATTCCGGCCCATCGTGCTGCTCGACGAGGTGGGCAAGCTCTTTGAGAGTCATTGCAGACCGCCTCGTCGGCCACCTGAATCGTGTGGGTCCGGACCTTACGGAGAGCCAGTTTGGCTTCCACAGGGGGCGCTCGACGGTGGATGCCATCATGCGCTTGAGAGCCCTCACGACGGGGGATGCAGTGGCCCGGGGCAGGGTCGTCTTGGCGGTGTCTTTGGACATCACCAACGCCTTTAACACCCTGCCCTGGAGTTGCATCAGGGAGGCACTCCGGTATCACCGGGTGCCGACCTACCTCAAACGAATATTCAAAACGATATTTTTATATTATTTATAATAATAACGAATTATTCAAAAAGATTAATATAATGACAGTGCCTTGTCAATTTATTTATGAAAATATAATGCATGTTAGGAAAAATCTTCATCTTTTTAATAAAATAAGCGACAGACATAATTTTAATACGAGAAATAAAGATAAAATTGATCAACCATATTTTAGATTGTCTAAAGTACAAAAATCTTTTATGGGGTTCTGTGTTAAATGTTACAATAAAATACCGAGTGAGATCTTAAATCTAAATGAAAAAAAATTTAAAAGTTACATTAAAAACACCCTTAGTAAACAAGCATATTATAAATTAGAAGATTATATTCAAGATAAAAATGTTTGGAAACATGCTGGTCCTGCTCCATAGAACAATGTAGGGCTTAAACAGGGTCAAACTGGTTGAAATTTGAATGCTCACACACTTATATTATATTTGTAAATTGTGTAATTTCAATGTTTTGTTAAAATGTGAACGCCATGTACCTTTTTGCTTTTTTTATTTCTTATTATTATTATTTTTAATTTTTAGTCTAGATTTTCAAGGTACATTGCTTTGACATTAATTATTTCAAACGCTGTTAAAAAATATTGTAAAACATTTTTTTTAAAAAGAGTAAGTATGGAGTTTCTTGCCCATTCTTCTCCATACAACCTACCTTAGCGAATGGGTGTAGAATCAATCCCTTCCCTTCCTATTCCCTTTAAATTTAAATATCGACGTTCAAAAGTGCCTCTTTGATGGCCTAATTGGAATAAATGATTTGACTTTGACTTTGACTTTTGACCGGCAGTTGGGACTCGAGGTGGCGCATACAGAGGCCATGTCTTTTCATGGTCGTCTGAACGCGCCACGGACCGAGTCCCACACAACGGTGGGAGGGGTTCGCATCGGCGTCGAGTTGACGATGAAGTACCTGGGACTCGTCCTCGACAGCCGATGGAACTTCAGGGAGCACTTCCTGCGTTTGGCCCCAAAACTGAACCGGGCAGCAGTCGCCTGAGGGCGGCTGCTGCAATCTCAGCGGGCCAAACGCCTCCTGCCGGAGGCTGTACGCCGGTGTCGTGCGGTCCATGGCCCTCTACGGGGCCCCAGTGTGGGCCCTGAGCATTCGGACGCGACCAGCGAAGCTGGTTGCATGCCATAGGGTCATGGCTATCCGGATGATCCGAGGATACCGCACGATCGCCGGCGAATCGGCCAACCTCCTAGCCGGATTGCTGCCCTGGGATCTGGAGGCGACTGCCCTCCAGCGCGTCTATGAGTGGCGTGTGGAGGCGCAGCGCCGGGGAGAATTCCCGCTGCCCCGACAAGTCAAGGCGCGGCGGGAAGAGGTCCGGCGCGATCTCAGGGCAGTATGGAGACAACGACTGTCGCAACCGAGGTTCGGGCTCGCCGCAATCGCGGCGGTAAGACCCCTCTTTAAGGAGTGGCTGGAGAGACGTCCCGGCGTCCTGACCTATCGGATGACGCAGGTCCTCACCGGACACGGAAGTTTCGGGAGGTACCTGTGTCGGATAGGGAGGGAAGAAACGCCCGGGTGTAACCACTGCGAAGATCGCCCGGAGGACACAGTAGAGCATACGGTGCAAGACTGCCCCGCTTGGGCAGAGCACCAACGTGTCCTCACGGCGGCGATAAGCGGAGACCTCTCGCGCCCGGCATTGGTTGCGGCCATGCTGCGGGGCGAGACGGAGTGGGAAGCGGTCGCCTCCTTCTGCGAATCAGTAATGCTCGTGAAGGAGGAGGCGGGCCGCGAGAGGGAGAGGACAGCGTCCTCCCTCCGCTCCAACCGCAGTGTTTGACGCCCGCGGTATCGGACGTCGGCAAAAAAATAAAAAGTAGGCAAACTAGAAACAATAAAAACATATCCACTGTTATAATAAAACACATATACGTAGGTTTCAGCAAATATCACGTAATGTTCATATTGTCACAAAATCTGTGAAATTTGTGACTTTTTTTTTTTTTTTTTTAGCGTGGTAAAATCATCAAATGAGTCCTCCAACCCCGGGCAGGGCGGGAGGGACTGTCAGACTTTTACTGACTAAAATCCACGGTGTCCTTCAATAGCCCTTTCTGTTCCAGGGTCACGGTAAGGAAATAATCCCGCGACCCCGGCAGGCTTTGGCCCTCTGAGAGGGGGGCCCCGTCATTATGCTGACGCTCTTTGAGGCGCGCGTGGGACACAACGCGCCGTCGACCCGGGCATGGTCCTTGGTCGGGCAGCGAGTTGCCCTTTACTCGCTGCCCGCATGCCCGCGCCTACGGTGGCCGGAGATCATCTAGCGACGTCCGTCGCCGTGGGCGTCTACTACCGCGGATGGGGCGGAGGGAGGACTCTGTCCTCTCTCGCTCGCGGCCCGCCTCCTCCTTCACGAGCATTACTGCCTCGCAGAAGGAGGCGACCGCTTCCCACTCCGTCTCGCCCCGCAGCATGGCCGCGACCAATGCTGGGCGCGAGAGGTCTCCGCCTATCGCAGCCGTGAGGACACGTCGGTGCTCCGCCCAAGCTGGGCAGTCTTGCACCGTATGCTCCACCGTGTCCTCCGGGCGATCTTCGCAGTGGTGACACCCAGGCGTCTCCTCCTTTCGCATCAGACACAGGTACCTCCCGAAACTTCCGTGTCCGGTGAGGACCTGCGTCAAGCGGTAGGTCAGGACGCCATGACTTCTCTCCAGCCTCTCCTCAAAGAGGGGTCTTACCGCCGCAATTGCGGCGTGCCCGGCCTTCGGTCGCGACAGTCGTTCCTTCCATGAAATTTGTGACTGGCGAAAGTTTGGAATGTGTATATTTTTTAACGTAGCATTTTCATTTTATCATAATAACATATATTATATCTCCCATAAGGAAATGTACCATGTGTACACTAGCTATGTCGAGGTTTTAAAAAAACACTGTAAAAAAATCGACCATTATTAACACTTATCTATGAAACAGACGCTTAAACACCTATACTATAATGACTAGTTTAAAATTGATAATTATCCAAAATAAGTTTACTAACAAACTATTTAATCCAAATAAAAACTTACGAAAAATATTTTCTTACAACACGAAAAACAAAATTATCCGCCATCTGCTCAACTACCAAAGACACGGATACCAATTTTAGAAAGTTAGGACTTACCATAGGCTACAAATGTGGCCTCTCTTAATTTAAATAGTATTCACAGAAGCTCTGTAAATCCAGTGTATCTAGTCTCCCGTAAGGATCAAGTGTCCTCAGTTTCCCCTATATAACATTGTTACATGGTCTGTACGCACCTTAAAGAATCTATGTGTAGTTGCCTGTAGTACATACTCCATTTTCTACACAGCCTACATGACCAACTGGACCTTTAGGGTGGAGAAGTAGGAGGCGCGCCATAACACCAATTTCAAGTCGTTCGTGGTGCGCGTTCCAACCCAGTATTTGGCGACCTTCCTCAAGGAAGATTTTTGGCCGAAAGGTGTGCTGTATCGGCGTTTTCGAGGCCGGCTACGCGACACCTCGCAGCGTAACACGACGCCGTCACTTCGTGTGCAATAGTTTTTTAAGTTTTTTGTTTTAAAATATGTATTAGTTTATAGTTATTATTTTTTATACTTATATAATATCGACACCGGAAGTATCAATTAACGTAAGGGACATTTTGGCGAAAATGAGTTATATATATCATTGGATTCAGAATTTTGCGCTCTATCGATTGGTATTATTAAAAAAATTCTATCTTTAAAAAAATGTCCCTTACAGTACAAAAATTATGACCGCGAAAAACGATTTCTGAAAAAAAATGTGATGTAACAGTCATTAATATTTTTTCTTCTCAAAAAATTGAAGTAAGTAAATAAGTAATTTGATTCAGCGATCACGAAGATCATCGCACATCTAGCAATTTTCTCCGAGAAAGTGAACAGGTAAATCCTGCTTCATAAACATCTGAAACTATGTAGAACTACTCTGAGCCTAGTAACCGAGCTAGCTCGGAGCAGTAGGACGCGGTCCGACTCAAATCAGACTTAAATCTGCTATAGCTAGCAGTAAAACCTGAAACTGAACTCATTTACTCTTTAATCTCATTTCCATAGTGCTAAAATACTATAAATTTTAGTAGATAATCAATTTTTACATTAAATTGCAACACTGATAAAGTCCTTTACAATAAAATTTCGTATAATTTTCTATTTCTCTTGCTGCTTACAATACGCTCGACGGAATATCTATAAAATTTCAGTAACGTAACGGTCATCTAAACATTTTTTTTTAATGTAAAGGACATGCTATTTTTGAAACTACTGGGTATTCCTAAATCTTTTGTATAAAACAAGAAAGAAGGGGAAATTCTAAGAAACTTTGCTCTGAACACCATAAAAATTGGACCAGACAGTAAAAAGTTACAGACAAAATAAAAAAACAAAAATCGTTGTTTGGCTCTCCTGAAAAGTCGTATTTTGTCCCTTACGTTAATTGATACTTCCGGTGTCGATATATGTATTGTGTTTTTATGGGCCTTAGATGCCTGAAATAAAGGATAAAATAAAAAATAAAATAAATAAATAAAAAAATAAATGTTTAACCATAGTCCATAATAATTTGACAATAGGTAGGTAAACCAAGAAACAGCTTGACATAAAAATGTAGACAACCGGAAGTCGCCACTGTCTTCGCGCTACCAGCACTTTGAATGATTTTATTTTATTTTTTTTCACTTATTACGTTAGTATTATGGCACAATATTAAATCTAACAAACCTGCGGTCTTTGTTTACATCAAATATCAAAGATTTTAAAACGCTGTCAGAAATAAAAATTTTAGTTCCGTTTCAATCCGTTCTGGCCAAGCTGTACTTACCTTTATAACAGCTGAACATCCAACCACTAGGCAAGTAAAGTAGAGGCATTATTTTCCTTCTAAAATGAAAAGAATGCGTAAACTGCGTTTCTACGCTTTCTTCCCATTTTGAAGTACCTACTAACTTATTTCGTTGACGAACTATCAACACGTACCCGGCACACAGTCGGTAGCAAAACAAATACAGGGAAAGAGAAAAAATAATTTGTATACAGTGTTTAAACACATGTAATAATGCGTTACACACCACCGTCGCGCGAAGTCCTGCCCCGCGCTCTCTCGCTCGCACGCATGTATTAAAATAAGAATTGTACAGCAAGCAAACACAAGGTCAAGTTTCAACGCGTTAGATACCCCCGCCCTTGTACCCGCGCCGTGCCGTCTCGCATGTTTTTCGGTACCGAAATCGTATAAAGGTTAAATAACAATTTATCCCAACCTTTATTTATATGGGTACCGGTATAGCTCAACCTCTATTTTGAATCGGTACCGTTATATTTTTGAGGTATCTTAACCTTTAACCGTAACCGCTTTCAGTCCCTGGACACAAACAACACGACTCAGAACAACTATATGTGGATTATAAAAATATTAGTTCCGTGTGGGAATCGAATCCGCGACACGCAGCACATAAGGCCATCGCTCAGCCACTACACGAACTTTGACATCTGTTAGTGCATTTCTAAGGTGGGTAGAAATATTCCTGTTTTTGGTTATTAAGAGGATCGTCTACCGAGCGCTCGTCCATACTAAAAGAGAAAACGTTTTCCTACCCCTAAATGTTATCCTATCCTATCTCAATGATTTTTTAGAATGCTTTTGACACAGTAAAAAACTAGGTTTATAGGTTTTCTTTTTTTTAAAGTAACTCTTAGGCGCCTGTGACTTTCAAACTATTATAAATTTTGAAAAAAAGAAAACCTATAAACCTAGTTTTTAACTGTGTAGGAAGCATTCTAAATAATCATTGAGATAGTATAACGTTTAGGGGTAGGAAAACGTTTTCACTTTTAGTATGGACGAGCGCTCGGTAGACGATCCTCATAAGAGAACGATTATACTCTAATGAAAACACAAAACTTATTAAAATCTTCAGTCTAGCAGAGACACATTTCGACTCAAATCAAATGTTGCTACACGAAAGTATTTTGAGGATTTTACATTTCACTGATCATCAGTGCACACATTTTAATAGCGGTTCAAAAAACTCTTTTTCTAACACGAAAAGATATACATTTCTGGTAACGTCCCGTCGCGTCTCAGTATGAATTGACCTTTAGAAGACTAAGATAGAACACGTACCTGTAACAAATCCCCTTTATGCACAATAAACGCATTAAGCATCCGGAAGGTCTTCTGCGCGGACAGCTCGTCCTTCTTGAGTCCCAGCAGCCAGCGCGCCATGCACTTGAGTCCCTCCAGCTTGCAGCGAGTCTCCTCGGGCAGCTGCTCCTCGCTGCACCACGCCTCGCCGGCCGGGGAGGAGCTGCTCCCGCCCTCGCGGACTAGAAGCTCCTTGACGATCTGAGGGGAGGGAGTTTCGTAAGTGATAGACAGTAGTGGCAAGATAATTCAATAGGCTTGTGTACTAAAAAACATCTAATTACTCCGTCAACACTTATTTTTTGTTTTGTTCATCATCATCATCATCATCATCATCAGCCGGAAGACGTCCACTGCTGAACATAGGCCTCCCCCTTAGACCGCCACGCCGAACGACAATTCGCTACTTGCATCCATCGGCTGCCCGCGACCCTCACGATGTCGTCGGTCCACCTAGTGGGAGGCCTGCCTACGCTGCGTTTTCCGGTCCGTGGTCGCCACTCGAGAACTTTTCTTCCCCATCGGTTGTCAGTTCTACGAGCGATGTGGCCTGCCCATTGCCACTTCAACTTGCAAATTTTATGAGCTATGTCGGTGACTCTGGTTCTTCGCCGAATATCCATGTTCCGGATTTTATCCCGCAAAGAAACTCCAAGCATAGCTCTTTCCATTGCTCGTTGAGTGACTTTTAGTCTCTCTAAAAGGCCAGCAGTCAAAGACCACGTTTCAGAGCCATATGTCATCACTGGCAACACACACTGGTTAAACACCCTTGTCTTGAGACACTGTGGGATTCTCGATGAGAAGATATCACGTAACTTCCCGAACGCTGCCCATCCGAGTTGGATTCTTCGGGCGACCTCTTTCTCGAAGTTGGACCTACCTAACTGAACAATCTGTCCAAGGTAAGTATAATGGTCTACAACTTCGAGAGTATCATTCCCAACAACAACCGGTACGGGTGCCACATGGACATTCGACATGACTTTCGTCTTGTCCATGTTCATTTTAAGGCCGACCCGTTGGGAAACGATACTAAGGTCGCTGAGCATAGCATTGAGGTGCTCCAACGATTCTGCCATGATGACTATATCATCGGCAAAACGAAGGTGAGTGATGTATTCGCCATTGATATTGATGCCGAGTCCGTTCCATTCCAAGAGCTTGAAAACGTCCTCAAACGCGTTCGTGAACAGTTTCGGAGAAATAACGTCTCCCTGTCTCACGCCTTTCTGCAATTGGATTGGTTTCCTGCTCTCTTCCTGAAGTCGGATGGACATGGTGGCGTTTCTATACAAACACTTCAACACTTCGATATACCTATAGTCGATATGACATCGTTGGAGGGACTGCAATATTGCCCAGATTTCGATTGAATCGAAGGCTTTTTCATAGTCCACAAATGCTAAACACAATGGCCGATTATACTCCTCTGTCTTCTGTATAATCTGGCGGAGCGTGTGTATGTGGTCTATAGTACTAAAACCTTTCCGGAAACCGGCTTGTTGTTGTTTTGTTACGTAATCCCAAATTGACGAAGATACGACGCTTCAATACGGCATGACGTGTTATAATTTTTTATGCGTCCTGACATTTCAAGCCTCCACTTTCTAGTTTTTCTTTACTATTATATTATATAGGGTGGCTGGTAATTAGTGAACGATACTTAAACACGTGATTGTGCTCATGATAACAAACAATTTTTATTATGGGAGCAAAGCCGAAATCGTGAAAAAAATATCAGCTGTTCAGTACATTAGGCAAACATAAATGTACTGAACAGCTGATATTTTTTTACGATTCACCAATCACATGGCTTGAGTAGAGAAGAGATGTGGATTTCAAGCTTTGTGATTGGTGAATCGCCCTCCGCTCTGCTCCGCTCCGCCTCAGTGGAAACGCAGCCTAATCTGCCAAGAAATAAAATCAAATATTGTTCAAGTTATCTCCTCACCTTCCTAGAGACAATATTCTTGATGTGCACGGGAAAGTTGTCGGGCAGGTTGTGTGCGATGTGTCCGAGCGTCACTATAGCGGTGCGGTAGTGCTCCGAGTGCGGGGAGAGGGTCGCCTTCAGTGTGTCCAGGATCTCCGTGAAGATCTGCGTCCTTTGTTCTGGTACGTTCACGAATAAACATCTGAGGGAAACAAGAAAATATAAATGGCAATAGTGTAATATTTGACAAGAAACCCGATTCTATTGAAGCAACAATAATGCCGGTTTAAGAATCGAAACTCGGCAAACTTCATTTTCATTTGAATCTATCTACAGCTTGGCAAAAAACCGTAGAAAACCGGAAGTCGCCACTGTCTTCGCGCTACCAGCACTTTGAATGTTTTTTTTTTCACTTATTACGTTAGTTTTATGGCACAATAATAAATCTAACAAACCTGCGGTCTTTGTTTACATCAAATATCAAAGATTTTAAAACTTTGTCAGAAACAAAAAGATTAGTTCCGTTTCAATCCGTTCTGGCCAAGCTGTACAACACCGAACATGGGAAACAGCGTTCATTCGCTTCTTATATTTAGTTTAGATGTTTCAGTGAACTAATATTTTTTGCGAATTCAACATTGTTACACCGTTCTCTTTATGAAATGACTTGTGTTTCAATATTGACAGCACTATTGGCGCAGTAGCTGAGCGATTGGACTGCTGAACTGCGTGTCGCGGCTTCGATTTCCACACGGAGCTAGTCGTTCCGGGTCTAGGTCTTTTTATACGTGAGTTTATGTTTGTAACCCACGATATAGGAGAAATTCCTAGAGCCCCACACTAGGAATTTCTCAACGATATTTAAAACAAAGTCAAAAATACAACGAAAACTGATACATCCTATATCAGTGTGAGTCACACTTGATTTATTGAGAAAATGGAGTTTTAATTCAGTTAATGTAAATCGTGGATTACGGTTGTTTCAAAGATATAAGAGGCTTCATCAATGATCTTACCTGACAGCATTTTTTGCTTGTTTTGGTGTGCCGACTTCAGCGTACGCTTTACACAACGTGATTAGTCGCGGGAATAGAGCTGGGCACGCTTCACCTGCAAATGAATAGTTTATTTAACATGTTTTTTCATTCTCGCATGTATGCCTACGATTCTAGTAGTAGTACCAAATTTCATTGAAGTCTGTTCAGTACATTTTGCATGAAAGAGTAATAAACATCGATACATCCATCAATCCAGTGGCATAACGAGGCCAAAAGAGGCTCTGTGTTAAAACTTGTTTGGGGCCATTCTAATATAAGTGTTTAGTTTTGCAGGATAAAGACAATAAATAGCGTCCAAACTCATGTAACTAATGCTATTACTGAGCCTGTAGCCAAACGGCAAACGACAATTGTTAACGTTCAGCAGTTGCTAATGCATTTTCAACTTTATACCCCATCGCATAAAGTTGAAAATCTAGTAAAGACTGCTGAGCGATAGCGAACGAAACAAACGAAAACGATCTGTAATCTTTGATAGATTTTCAACTTTATGCAATGGGGTATAAAGTTGAAATTGTATTAGCGACTGCTGACTGCTACAGGCTCTGATGTCATTAGGAGAATTTTGAAGGGAGCTAGAAAATTGAGAATGTTGAACGACTGATAGTAGCTCATTTACGACCAACTACATATAGCCTTTTTGAAAATTTAGCTATTTTAGGAGTTCGATAATTGGAGCTTTATGTCAACAATAAGTATTCATTTGGGTGCAAGCAGTTGTTTTTATTTTTATTCCAATCGTCGAGAGCTGGTCGCGGGACTTATTCCATCACCGTGACCCCGGAACATAAAGGGCTATTGAAGGACACCGTGGATTTTAGTCAGTAGAATTGATGCGGCTGATACGCCGGTAGCTACGCCTCTGCATCTATCCATCCATCCATCCATCCATCCATCCTCCCAAACTTTCTCATTTATAATGTTAGTAAGATTGAACATGTACACTCACTGAGCGGTCTGTATTTCCCTAGGAAGGTGAGCGCGGCCAGTATGTGCGGCGCGACGGACTCGTCGTCCAGCTCCAACAGTGACGTCAGCCGGTTCAGAACGTCCTCGTGGAGGAAGTGAGACGGGAACACGAAGGAGAGCATCACTAGGAGTTTAAGACCGCGCTCTGCTGCTTTCTTCTCATCAATGCCTGTGGATAAGTTGGGAGTTTTAGTATGAAATAAACAATGTCGGATGTTTTTAAATTCGGTATGTTTAATTTTATCAACCGCACTGTATGTCAATTGAAGATAAAGTTTTGCTTGCGGCAATGCATTGGACCAATATTAATAGTACTCTAATAAATAGATCCAACATACATCATGACCATGAGATCCCTTTTAGGGTGAATTTTTCAACAGGGCGTAGATGAATATATCCGAAACTATGAGGAATATCAAAAAACATTTAAAGGAGTCTCGAGGCCGATTTTGACGAAAACTAAAACTGCATCCTTAGATTTTCGAAAAATCGATAATCCTGGCCAGGAATCGAACCCGCTGTTGGAAAAAAAAACAACGGAATCAGAAGTATCTAGTTGAAAAACACGTCAAGCACAAGCCTACCCATAAAAAAATAACGTCATTGACCCGTAATTCGTAAATTTTTGGCTACTCCCACTTCTTAGTTTCTGGTTTATACATGCTTTTCCCAAAAATAAGCAGTAGCTTCACCTACGATGCTAGTATTCAGCTTGCATTCGAAAGGATGCCGATCATGTTTTTTTTTTGTGTTTCCTCTTATGAGGCCTAAGATGAAGCAAGCTCACCCAAAAGGAACTGGAACCTGCGCACTGACAGAACACAGTAAAAAGTAATTTGGCGCCGGACTCCAACATGATGGTGCTCACTAGACAGACGGCCCTTGTTCAGGCCTTCCACTGACTAAATAAACAAAGTAAGGGACTTTACTAATGGCGCGATGCGACGCAATGCGACCCGATTCGAACGAATTCCAACTACAAGTGAAAATCAACCTTGCCACTAAGAAATAAAGATGCAATTCGATTGACTTGACGTTGTCATGGCCATCGTGTTTTGTTTTTCATCTACCCATAGATAACAACGTGTTTTATGTCTTATGTCATAGTGGTAAGGTAATAATAATAATAATATCTTGCAACTATCACACAACGCCATCTAGTCCCAAGCTAAGCAGAGCTTGTGTTATGGGTACTAGACAACTGATAAACATACTTATATATTTCTAAATACATACATATTATAGATAAATTACACCCAGACACAGAACAAATGATCGTGCTCATCACACAAACATTTGTCCTGGGTGGGAATCGAACCCACGACCTCCGGCATAGCAGTCAGGGTCACTAACCACTAGACCAACAGGCCAGTCGAAGAAGGTCGATCATCATTGCGTCGCATCGCGCCATGAGTAAAGTCCCTTAGGAAAAAGAGTCGAGACGGGTTATTCCGCGAAGTTTCACAAGTTAATTTTCTCTCATAGTCATAATACATACCACACTCCTCCGCCATTGATGCGTCAGTTCCCTTGACGGTGCCCTCCACGTAGCCGACGAGTATGAGCAAGGATTCGTGGTCGATCATCACCGAGCTCACTCGCTCTAGCAACATCTTCACTGTGTTGTAGTATAAATTTGTCATTACCGGCTGACCGAGCTTCTTTAGGACGCTTGACTGGAAGGCAAAAGGAGATTTTAGTATTTATTATAGTTCTGGAGGTCTAAAGAAATTACTCAGTGCTACATTTTTTATTGATAAACGCTAAAACACTTTAGTAGGATCATGAAATTAATTGAGATAAAATTTAAGAAAAATCGTAATAAAAATAATGGAGTATTCTATTCCTCCAAAAATACAGCTCCTATAGAATAATTTTATAGCAATTCGTATTGATATAATTCTGCTAGAATTATCATTGCTAGAGCTTTTATCAGTTGGGAATGTAGTAATAAGTAATTATGCTAGGCTAAAATTATAAAATAGAATTGTAAATCGGTGTTTGCTTTTTGTATCTCTAAAGGCGCTCCCTCACCGCGAGCATTCACCTGTAATGTAACATAAAAGTGCGCAATTTGATGCTCCATTGTCTTCGAATGTTCGAATCTGTAACGTTACATTACAGGTGAATGCTCGCGATGAGACCCGATATATCCCAATCCAAATCCCAATCAGTTTTTCTTTGACGACTGATTGGACATCTTTAAGACTCGGATTGGTTACAGTCAAAGATCTGAATCAAGATATCAACCAAAATAGATTTTAATAACCAGCGTAAATTGATGTCCTAAAAAAAGTCAGCCTTCCAAATGATCCCAATATTAATATTTCATTTCAAAATCTCTCTCTTTAGATGTTTCTGTTATAAGGAGCAATATTAACTTAATCACAAAGATCAGAACCCACCTGTAGCTATACAGGTTAGTGGGTCACTCATTCCAGGTCACTGGTCGGCTCAGTGCCACCTAATTACATTACCTAACGCTAATCACATCATAGCTACTATTACTGACTATTATTTTATACATTCCGGAGCAATATAATGGTTATGAGGATTATAAAAGCCGACATTGAATAAATGTTTACATTTAATACTATAAAGAGGTTTGGAAGCAGTAATTTAAAAAAATATTTTACTGAAAGGAAGCTTATGTTTTGCCGAGTGTCATAGAAAAGACGAAGAGGAAAGAAATAAAAAAAGGTTCGGCAGAAGCTGGATCATACATACAAAAACCATTTTTGAATAGCTATCTGTGTATTTGCTACATTTAGGCCCAATATTATGCAAAATATCTAATTGGTATATTTTGAGGAAAATGTCTGTGACTCACGGAACATAGGGCCAAAACACATAACCGCGTTGCGGCGCCGCGCCGCTAAAATCGACGGTTTGCGTTGTGGCGTCGCGGCGTCGCGAAAAAGAGCATTTTAATGTCGTATGGTAGGGTATCCAGTTCCTCGTGATTTTTGATTGTGGATAGACGTGTCTCTGCCATGGACCATCGTGAGAAACTTATTGCTATTTGTTATTAAAAAGACTTTACTCTGTTTTAAATAAACGACAAAGTGCCGCGCCGCTACAATCGGCAGTGACGCTACTGCTGATTCTCGCGGCGCGGCGCCGCAACGCGGTTATGTGTTTTGGCCCATAAAATGAGATTACAACGCTTCCGATATTTTTTTAATGCCCTGAAATAGTCCTATTTCATTACAGACTGATTAATTCATCAACACCCAGCCCAGATCTTCAGACCTAAAAAGCCGGTTATTGCAAGAGATGGGTTTCCTTTATGATCAAGAAAATTACACCATATTTCCCTAGGTATAGGACTATAAAGGGCAAACGACATCGTCGTCAAAGAGATATAGAAATAAATAAATACTCACAGTAGTACGAACGCAGACTTCACAGCTAACATTAGGATTCAAAATGGTCTCCATTCCTTGCAACAACTCAGGAGCCTGTTTCATATGAAGAGAGAACTTATTCAAGAACTCCTGAGACTTCACTGACTCTGGTAGGAATTTCGAACTTATATGTAGCACTTTAGCTATCATTTCCTTTTGAACGGACGGCGTCGGCGGTTTTCGGTGGAGTTCTATCCATTCGCCGACCGTACGACGTACGACCAACTGGTGTTTCTGTAACTCTATGAACGCTTTAGTCGCGTTGTCATCAACATTTGACATTAGATAGAATAGTTTCTTCATACGAATTGGTGCTGGCAATGTGTATGGAACGAGGGATGTGTTTAGAAGACGTTCGACCAGCAATCTGTCTTCTAAAGCAGTCATGTAGTATCCATGAAGGATTTTATCTTTGATCCATTGGACTGCTTTCTCTGTAGCGGGAGGTACGCTCTCTTCTGTTAAAAACTTTTTGTATATTAGGGCGAGACCGGACATGGCCTCTTTTCTAATTTTGAATTTCTTGTCTAGCGTTCTTTCGCGAACAAAGTGTAGGAGATCTTCTGATTCGGCAACGGCTTGGAAGTCTCTTTGAGCGGTTGCTATGATAGCCATTACGACCTCGTAGCGCACTTGTTCATGGGCATCGTGTTGCCTTAGTTTTAGTGTCTCTGTTATGTCTTTTCTCAAGTCCGGATGATGTACTAAGAAGTGCATGCAATATTGCACGCATTTAATTCTGATAGGTACTGATATATCGTTGAATCTGCCGAGGAAGGCTCTCCATAAGGCGGGATACTGTTTCGCAAGCTCTGATCCTGGTTCGGAGAACATTCTAGCAAGTAAGGCGACGCCGCTGAGTCTCTCCGGGAACTGTGCGGACTTTAGCTTGCATTCTAACTGTGGTAGCACGGAGAGAAGTATTGTAGGGCAGCATTGGTATAACTCGTAGATAAGCTCGTACACTTTTGAGTAAATTAGAAGATTCTTTTCCTCTTTGCCGAGAATTAGCACGTGGTTGAAGAACTGTGGAAGATAAAGAGAAATTAATATACAATAGGTAACACTTTACATACGTATTTGAGCACAAAAAACATCATGAAGCCAATTTTTCACTAGACTCCATTTTGTGCGCGTCTCTATCGCTCATCGGCGTCGCTTGCGACATGTACGGGTCGCGGGACTTGTCGCAAGTCAACACTACTAATATTTGTCTTAGTGTGACCAAGACAAGCGTTGATTTCTACAAAGTTGCGGGGACATGACACGTAACAGTTCGGCAACATGTCTCTGCGACATATGGGGCTAGTGAAAACACAGCTTTATCTTCCGGCTCTTGGCTCATTCTACTTGGGGTGGTTGACACGACACATTATCTACTTCGAGAATCGAAGTCCTGCTCCTGTCTCCTAATTATTTTTTAAGGAATGTGTGATTTAACTGAAAGCAAAGTTATTTATTCATTTTCCTCTCTCCATATTCATTCAGTCTGTAAATAAATCGTCTGTACTAGTGTAAAGCCAATAATACCACAAATAAATCTATTAATTAATCATCACAACATGAAAATCTATTCTTAGCTCGTTCAGTAATTAATCTATTTTTATGCGAGTGACTCTCGTCTAAGAAAACGTATTACGCCCACCATATTGTATTTACGTGGGTATAACTCGTAAGAGTTTGCGTAGTATTCAATGAAATGGAATGAAACACCCACATGAAAGTTAATAAGATCATAGTGACCTATACAAGCGTAAATAAAACACATTAGTATTTTTTTTGGACAGAGATTCACTCTACGACCGAATTGGAGGCGAGCAACGAGGGTCAAACAAGGGAATAACTAGTAATAAATAATAATAACGCTTATTCATATACCTGGAAGAGTTACGTTGGCTTTTATAACAAAATCTCATCACCTAGTACATGAGCAACGGACTTCACACAATTTGTAAACCTTTCTTGTATAATAAAGATTACTGTTATCGATTGATTAATTGGCGCAGAATTACATCATCAGTTTTCACGAAACGACGTCGTTATTTTTTATGCACGTCGTAGATATACACGAGTTTACACGACTATTAATCGCATCGGTAAACTACTTTGCAATGTCCTACAATGCAACATTGTATCGTGTACTTTGACCCTTCATCATCATCATCACCACCATGACATAACATAGGCCTCCCTCATAGATTTCCAATAAGACTGGTTGGAAGCGGCAAGCCGATGCAAGCATCGCGATGCTGTGGTTTTCATCAGATCGTCTGTCCACCTTGTGAGCATGACTTTAACCCTTATTCTTTCAAAAACCTGACTTGATTGCATTGTAAGCAACAATAGACCGCGAAACGATCTGCGACACATGAGCGATTAAAGCAAATAAATTAATGCTGACGATAGCTACACCGTACATCCGCTGATGTATCGCTATACCACGTGTAACCTGTTTCGCTCTTCCAGTCGCATCGCAAATCGCTGCCTGATGTGGCCTCAGCCTAAGTCTAGTGGTCGTAAGCGCGACTGCTGAGAAGAGGCCCTACGGTGCGGTTCCAGGTTAGGCAGTGTTACTGGGTTTCCCAAAAGAAATACCTCAGTAGCAACCAACTGGTAAAATTGCGGACGTACTATTAGATACACCTCTGGTCATGCTTTTTCTTAAACCCGATATGCATTTTTTATGTCCATATACTATTATAGCGGCTCCACATTAGTGCCGTGAACCCCCGTGAACAGGCGCGAACGAGAATGTGGATGGTTTTCGCGGGGTTCACGCGCGTTCGCGCCTGTTCCTCGATCAGGGTCGGTATTGTGCCGAGAATTCACGGCGAGAATTCGCGGCGTGAATTCACGGCACTAATGTGGAGCCGCCATTGGAATACTGAGCATTTAAATAATTTAGAAAATAGGGGAGCGTAATGATTGCAAGTGTCCGTATCCAAGCATTATACTACACACGTGATATCCACATACCTAAACGTGATGCAGATATAGGAGCATTGGAGCAGCAATCACGCTTCTACATTAAATTGTTAGGGTCACGACACATCTTCAGAACTTATGTCGCCGAACGCTCTGTTATACAATACGTCGCTATATTATATAATACGCCGCAATGTTTTTCGAGCCTATATTACGTCGCGTTCTGATATTATGTCATAGGGACTTAAGACACAAAGTACAAGCTTAATTAGCCGACTGTGTCGCAACCCTAAAGTACATAATGTCTAAATTTTGAAGTCAAAATTTTATAACGCATACACAGGCTACTTGAAGCAGTCCATAACACTGGCTGACCAGTCCCACTCACAAGGCAATATAACTCGTTAAAGTACTGTTGGGACCTTTACCACCACAGGACTCTCGAGCTGGTCTTTTAAGAGGATCCAGAGCTCCTTATTTGCTGATGGTGATCACCGGGGTGGTTTTAGGGAAGCAAATGTCCCACCATACTCTCAAAAATCGGTCTTCGGAGATAAAACCGTCCCCGGTTTCTGAAGATTTCTTTCGATTTTTGAAGATTTCCCATCAGCAACAAAAAAGGGGAGTCTTATTCCAAAGTCTAGTTCTCTATGGAGAAAAAGGAGGCAAGAAACTTCAATGAGACTCTCCTAAAGCAAAAATTACAAATACTACTCACCGCCTGTATATAAGGTTCAAGCGTCTCACTAGTCTTGATAATCAGCTCCTTGGCTAACGAGTACGCGTACTTGTGGTCCCTCTTGTTAGGTTCCACCAAGTTCATCAGTATGACGTTGAGGAGCTCGTTGGAGACCACGTCTGACTCCGTGATGAGGGGGCAGAGGACGTCCAGCATGAAGGACTTCACTTTTGTTGAATGTTCCGTGCTGGGGATAAAAGGGAGGTGTTAGAAAAATTGGTTAATTGTTGGTGAAGGTACTCTTAAACAGTCTGTATCGTCTGCAATGGCTGTATGTTGTGCAATAGTATACTTATATGCAGTTCAACTGAGGAGAGTTGCTTACGCCATATTGTGACGTCATGCACCTAAATTTATTACCACTTGCATATAATCATCAGCCTACAAATGTTCTCACTGCTAGAACACGGGCCTCGTCTCTGTGAGATGGAATAGGCCATAATCCACCACGCGGGCCCAGTGCGGGTCGGTAGATGCCACATGTCTTCGAATACATGCCTGTTTCCTTCACAATTTTTTCATAAGACAATTGACATAAATGGAGATCATAATCATATGGACACTCTCTCCTTACCGCATAGTAACCATCTTTTTTTTCCTGTCTCATCTATACTTTACTAATATTATAAATCTGAAGAGTTTGTTTGGCTGAACGCGCTTATCTTGGGAACTGCTGGTCCAAATTAAAAAATCTTTTCGTTTTGGATAGTACATTTATCAAGGAAGGCTACACGCTATAAAACATCACGCTCCGACCAACAGTACCTGAGCAGCGGGGCTGAAACCACGGGGAAACAGCTAGTATTCTATATTCATATTCCATTCAGTGCCGTATTATCCATAAGGCACTTTAGGCCAGTGCCTAGGGGCCCACTATGACCAGGGGCCCAGCACTCACGATTAAAAAATGAAAAAAAGGGGATTGTGTGGTTTTATGAAACCACGGTAAAAGTGTTTTTTTTTACGTTATAAGGTAAAAGTCCCCATTATTGACACTATAAGAGCGGTGAATGTCTGAATTTTTGTATTGTTTTGAAATTAATCTAACAATTTTTTTTTTTTGTATTAGACATTTTCTTAATTTATTAACTTGTATAATTTAATTTTTTTTAAATGATAAATATATTAATTTGAAATCAGCAACTCAAGTGTGGGTCAAGGCAAAATGGTATCAGGGTCTATTATTGAGAAATTGCGTTGTTGTGGTATGAAAAAGGGAGGGCCCGAAACGAGCTGTACCTAGGGGCCCCGAGATGGTTAATGCGGCCCTGATTCCATTCATTCATTTCTGAGACGCTGTTCCACTGGGACTTAAGGGACCATTCACAGCGCCTTGAAAACACAAACTAGATTCCTTGTATTCTGAAACCTTGATAGAGATCAGCTACATTCAAGTAAACTGTAAGCTAGATAATAGGAAAACGGTTTAACTGAACACTCGCTTAGCTTAGTAGTAACCTTTATCAGAATTATGTTCTAACTGAATTTAAATGAGTTCGTACATACAACTAGTTCCTTCGTCAGAACGATATCGATTTCATGCGAGTTCACGAAAGTGTAATTATGAAGTTAGAGACTATTATTCTGAATTTGTTAATTTGAATAAGGTTCATTAAAATATGTCATAACGAGGTGTAATAAAAAAAATCTACCTAAGCAGGATCGACGAAGCCCCGCTTCGCGGGGCTTCTATTTCTGTGTACAAGGTTTAAAGGAACCTAACCAAACCGAACTTCGGGGTGTCCCTGAAATCTTGCTAAAGCGAGTTTTAGATTTGGTGCACATTCAGTATATTTGGTATACAAAAAGAATTATTGATGCGCATTTAAATTTTAGCCTATGTATAATACGTGTAACGTGTGTTTTTTTTTGTAAAAGTCTTACAACAATAATTGTTCAGTAACATGGGCTGAGTGACCCCACGAGAGGTTTTGCGCTTTTGGCGTTACCTACACATTGTATAGCCTATAGCCTTCCTCGATAAATGCACTATCAATCATAAAAAGGTATTTCATTCCATTATTTAAGGAGCTATCCCAGATCAATTCCAAGTGATTCCATACTTTTGCTCGCTAGTGTATATTTAATGCGAAGCTTAAGAACAATGCAATCCCACTGACTAAGCGAAAAGCGACCTTAATCTATACTAATCTATAAAGCTGAAATTTGTTTTTTTGGTTGAAAGTGCTAATATCAGGTGCTTATGGTTTCGAATTGATACAATATTTGTGTTGGATAGTTTATTGTGGAAGACCAATGGGCTGTATAACATTATGCTACAAGCCGGAGTGAAACCGCGGGAAACAGTTAGTACCTAATCTATAAATCTGCATCTTCCGCTGGTCCTCAATAATTTAAAATTGCTTCTTTTAATAAAATTGTGTATTTCTGAGACTACAGAGCAGTTGCGATAGTGCATTTTATTATGTACACAATGCAAGCTATTCAGCTGTATAAGCAACATTACTGAATAATTATCGCTCGGTCGTGGAAAGGGGTATGTAGCCGCGCGAGCCGGACGCGCAATTGGGTATGGGCATAAGGCTATAGCAATACGAATCAGGAAAAGATAATAATACAAGGCTATTATTATCTTTTCCTGATTCGTATTGCTGTCGACGAGACGGCCTTTTTGCCGACTAGTCGACGACAGTCATACTTCGGAAACTGGGTCAGTGGATATAAAACGGAGCCCTGTCGACAGAGCCCCGCTTCATGCGAATTTTGGATGGGTGTATGTTTGTTACTCGACCACGTCGAAACGGCTGAAGGGATCTGGATGAAATATGGTACAGAGATACTTTATAGCCTGGAATAACAAATAGGATACCTTATATTCCAATATCACGATGCATAGGAATAATTTTCGATCTATAGACGAAGGACGAAGTAGCTGGCAACAGGTAGTATCTTATATTTCAATGTCTAAAATTCTTATAATTCCGCGGTTTCACGAGTGCTTTCATATAGCCCAAATTCCTTAATAAATGGGCTATCCAACACAAATATTTGTTCAATTATAACAAGTAGTTCCGCAGATTCAGCCAAACAAACTTTTCCGCTTTGTAATATTAGTACAGATCACCATATTTTCAACAAACATAATTATAATAACAGTGAACATTTTGTAAAAAGTACTACATTTTTACAATTACCACCCGGCAAAGCGTATAATATTCTCGCTCGAGTACAAAACAGAGCTGCCATTTTCGCATGAAAACCTTATTACGTTGAAAAGGAATGTTCGTTGAATTCACTGTGAGGGAAAAGCTCTGGGATAAATAAAGGTCTAGTTCCGAGAACTGGGATCGATTCTGACTGTAGTACATCGAGAGAGCTTTACAGGTATCACCATGGTAACTAAAGATAAATAAAATGTACGTAAGAATTAAGTGAAAATAATGATTTACATTAATGAGGGGGTAAAATTCAATTCTAATTCCTCATTTATACGATACAATAATTGCATGCAAGTTGCATTCAAGTTTGACTACATTGCGGACTCATCATCCTGCCCTTATCCCATTTTACATACTTGAGGTCTGCACAACACGTTTTCTTTTTCCATTCTCCCCTATCAGACGTCATAGTATCATTTACCCTTTTTTCATTCATATCATTCCTTAGAAAATCCATCCATCTTTTATTTGGCCTTCCTCTTCCTCTCCATCCATCAACATTCATACTCATCACTCTCTTAGTCACACGAGTCTCATCCCTTCCCATCACATGCCCATACCAAGATAGACGATTCCCTTTCATTTTTTCTGTAACTTGCGTCACTTTCAAACTTCCCCTTATAAACTCATTCCTTACTTTATCTATTCTTGTCACTCCACACATCCATCTCAACATCCTCATCTCCGCTACATGAAATCGACTACATTACGGACAATTCATATTATTTAACTCAGTTGACCAAACAAATACCGCAATGTAGTCCCACTTACATGCAAGTTCTTGCATCGCATAATGGGCCTTAATGTAATGTAGAGCCATTCCTGATCTAGATTTACATAATTATATAACCTGTGTTTTAGGACATAAAAGTTATTTTTAATTATAGCTTTTTTTACAGTTACTCGCCTTAACACCAGTTTGTTATTATGACTGTCAAAGATCGAGATCACTTGTGTTCTGAGGTACGGAGGATACTTTTTAATTGTAGTCACCCATCCACTACCTAGCCTTGAGAAGCACGGCTTAACATCAAACATGAACACTTGCTGCTGATATTATTTAGCTGCGAGTTCATCAACGGTGCATGAAATATTATTACTTACTTGCTTTTTGACAGTATCAAAAAAAGTCGTGCAAATTAATTCCGAGAAAGATTTACCCAATAATTTCTCTCCTCCCTTTAATGCCGTTATTAAATAGCCTTACAGCTAACAAATCAATGTTTTTATTATTTGGTCGGGTTCGGTCTAAACAAAGGTCAATATATCTGTGGTTATGTTAGACAAACATTGAAAACCAAGTATCTGTTGATTTTAAAGTTTCAAAAAACTACAATTTCGGGATTTTATAATTCAGAAGACTAAGTCAAAATTAATTATTTGCAATTTGCGATGCGTTCATTTGTGTTAAGGCCAGGTAATCAGGAATCGACCTATTTTTGATTCAACAATAAACAATCAAATATTCTTTTTTTCGATCCGAAAAAAATATATGTTGTAGTTCAATGAACTATCTAAATTAATTTGCAGTTGAAAACGCGATATTTATAACTTGTCTTGATCAAAAAAAATCGCGAAAATAGAGATTTTTTTAACGTTTTTTCAGTGGTACTTGAAGTAGACCATGCTTTTGGTCCTAAAAACATATCAATAGATAGGTAATGATGTTTGTCAGAGGAATTTCCGGTTACTTTTTTTCTAAATATTTCTGTTTTTTTTTACCCTTAACTATATAACGACGTGCCCTACGTGCATTGCTTCAGTCGCCCGCGAGGCGTGTCCGAGGTAGGACCTGTGTCGCTTTTGCTGGCTCGCGCCATTCCCCCCGCTAGTGATCGATATAATATACGTAATATCATTTATTTCTGAGTTTTAACCATTTAGTGTAATTTTGTAGCCACGTTAACAGGAAAGCATAAAACGCAACGGTTACATTACAGACACAGTGCATGCGGCATCGAAGTATATTTCTGTCACTGTCGTGTGACAGAGACACCATGATATCTTCGATGTTTCTCTCTTATGGTATCTTTGTCTCTATCTAATCTGCCACATAAACTATACAACACTGCTCTAACAAGTCATACACGAAGTTTTTAGTACTAGGCGATCATAGATATGAAAGAGTTTCTTTGACATTAGCGTAAGTAAACAAACATTTATTTTCACGAAGTTCCTTCATTCATTTTTAAGGGCATTTTTTGACGATCTTACCAGGCAAACATATTACGAAAGATATCATCACGGCGGGCGGTGTTTCAAACTATTTTAGACTTTCAAAACATAAGGGGCAATTTACACTGTCCTAAATTCAGGCTCCGATATTCAGGACGTCCATAATTCAGGAAAGTGTAATTGCATTTAGGACGAGTAGCATCCTAATTAGGACACGATTTAGTACATGCTTTGGCGACTAAGTTTCTTACTCTAAATCATATTCTGATTATCGGATCCTGAATTTAGGACAAGTTATGGCCCCTTATAAATTGTCACGGCCGGCGCGCATCGCTTCACTTCAGTCAGTAAGGCTGCGTTTCCACCAGAGATGTGCGATGGAAATGTGTCGTGCGAGGATGTTTAGCTGTGCTGTAAAAGGTGTGGTTGTTTCCACCAAAGCTGTGCATGAAAATGTGCCTATGAGGATGTGTAGCGTAGCTGTGAAATGTGGCGACGAGGGTGCGGTGTAGTGGGAGTGAAGACACAACACATCCCTCGCAACATATCCCACTTACACATCCCTCGCAACACATCCCTCGTACATATCTCTCGTACACATCCTTCGCAACACATTTCTCTCACACATCCCTCGAACAAATCCCTCGCTTGTTTTGTATGCGCAAAAATCTAGCTCCGCTCAGCCGTTTTCACCAGAGCTGTGCTGACCAAAGCGAGGTAAATGAAGCGATTCTATTGGTTCTTTACAAACACATCCCTAGCTACGCATCCTCGCACATCTCTGGTGGAAACGCAGCCTTATAGTTTGATAGGAGAGTCGTAAAATTTGCATGCATTTGTCCCGATAGTACCAGGATTACATAAAATGTGAAAGATAAAGCTTCGTCCTCTGCTGTATTTTATCAGTACCAATGAAAAATCATGACATAGTTTATGAACAGCTATTTTAAATGTTTACTCAGCGGACCGGGTAGCCGAACGGAAGAACGCCGGGACTGGTAAGCTACGAGGTTTGGGTTCGATCCTTACTTGATATGATATTCTTTTTGCATTACATAAAGATTTGTTATTTGTTTTTTATTTATTTTTTTCTAATAATATGTTACTTTTACTTTTAGTGCACAAGTAACTTGTGCTTTAACTTGGATACACTGTTTTTTATTAAATAAATTGAAGAGAGATGAATTTTAAACATGTTTCAAAGAATTTCTCGAAATAAAAATGCATGAAGGTATGCAATAATATGCCCGTGTCGATATCTCCTTGAGACGCTTTGTATTGCGCATTTTTCAAAAGTAAAAAGTTTTCAAATTCCAGCTATGCTTATAAACTGATAGAATGTCACTAACCAGCAAAAGTACTAGGCTAGTATAAGATCAAGGTGGTATGTCTTGCACTCTGACGCCACGTGACACGCAGCGCGGGGATAAGGTAACTCTAAATGGCCTGCCAAAGTACTAGGCTAGAATAAGCTCAAGGTGGTACGTTTTCCAACGGGGTCAGCGAAGTTCATTTGAAAAGCGCTGTGATGCCACGTGACAGGAGGGGGGGAAATCACTCTAAATGCCTGCTGCGCTCTAAGATATGCGCCCCTTAAGGGCGAATGATAACATATTTCATTTTAAACTCTTATCACTAATTAATAAAGCTGCTTATCTAAAAAGCATCGCAAACATAAATATTGCCTACTCTTATTGATGCATTTAATTAAAGTAAATCTGTGATGCGAACCGATTTTATTCACTTAGTAAATAAAAAAATTTCACAATTTACAGCGCATCAACATCATACAACAAAATAAAACTCATCAGATACTCACTTGACAATCTTGAACATAAGCGAGAACAGTGCGCAGAAGATCTCCTGGCAGTCTTCCAATTCGAAGCACATGTTGAAGGACTTCACGTAGGCCAGATTCTCGAGCAGGTAGAAGTATCGCTTGAAAGCCGGGTCCTTTGGATCGCGGAGTCCTTGCAGCTGATTGATCAGGAACAGGAATATTGTTTTCACCTGTAGAGGAAGAGAGATAGTTATTATAATTGCAAAAGATGTAGCGTTTCATATTTTTGTTTCAATAGTAGGGCCGTGTTTAACCACTACCTGGCCTGATGGTAAGCAATGTGGTCAATGGTAAAAACCACGCTTGCCTTGCCTAGAGTAACCTATTTTCTCTTGACTTAAAGACCATATACATGCTTCCATAAGACCGGGCATCAATCCAACGAGCATGACCAGTTTTCGCCTTTTTTTCTCTCTCACTCGAGGTACGCCCAAAGGGAGGTATAGAAGGTCCAATGTCAGTAAGAGATAAGTTCATAATCTAATTCATCGCTGACTATCGGCGGAAACTCTGACCAACAAGCATCTAATATTTGGTTACTTAAGTCCAGTCGGAAAGCAGAAGGAATTTCGTACATTGACCTATCATTACCTGTCTCTGTCAGACAGGTAATAATAGGTCATTGTACGAAATTCGACCGGACTTTAGCTAGGTACTTGTTCCCCGGTGGTGATGGGACTTTTGCCTCACTACTAAAGCATATATACCTCCCCCTATGCGTATACAGCATTATGACAGGGACCGATCGCATGCTTATACGTGGTAATACACGTGATATTTGAAACCAGAACTTCTCATGTGCGTGCTCTATCTATGTTGCAACGCTCAGTGATCATTTTCTTTGCCCATCAAAATCTTCACTCTGAAACATAACTCCGACAAACGTTTCTCCGCTTAACGATTCGCCGACACAACGATTCATTCCTCGACGGTTCGACGACATGCGCGGGGCTTCGTCTAAATGGCTTCATTTATACAATACTTCATGAAACACAATACTCATGACTTAATCGTTCTGTCGGCGAAACGTTCGTCGAGGAAAGGTTCTGTCGTCGAACCGTCCAGAAATGAATCGTTGTGTCGGTGAATCGTTAAGCGGAGAAACGTTTGTCGGAGTTATGTTTCAGAATCCAAAATCTTTATGACCCGTAAGGTTGGATATTGCTGGATGAAGGACGCACAGCGGGACTAAAACAGCCACTATAAGCAACATTTCTAATGATTTAATTCGTAATATTCCAGCAACGTGATTGACTATCCCTCTATTACTCATTCACAAAGTGAATCATTAGGAATATTAAATCCTCAGAACAGAAAAGTGTGGCAGAAGAAGCTGAAGAAGTAAGAGGCTTAGACCCAGCAGCAGGTAACCCCGTGCTGAAATGATGATGATGAATTGAGTATGACAAAGAGAAAGATGTCACGTTTTGGCTACCTTGCAAAGGCAGGTTACGTATGAACTTTATCATCCAATGTGACGACTGACGGATCAATCCGATGAGTTGATAACATTAACAACATCCTGCTAACAGCAATCTATTCTGTGCAGCCGCCATCCGTGTTGCAAACGAACTATTATAGTAATGGTTTATGGACAGGGTTGGAAAAAAAAACAGTTTTTTTTAAATTATATAAAACAAACAGTTCAAAATGTTTTAAACAAGTGTTTTTTTTGTTTTTTTTTTAGTTTAGGGCATTATTTCAAATTAATTCGACAATTTTTCTTTTCTAGGCTAGATCTTTATAAGCTCGCCTTAATAAATTAAATATTTACAAAAAAACGATCAATAGATAACATTTATTTGTATGTTGCGTAATCAAACGCTTCACATTCACCCGGTAGGTATATTCTAATGTTGATTTTATATTGGGCGACACGTAGGGACTTTCCTAGCGGGACAGGCGGCGCGCCTCCTATTCGTTCGTAGAATAGTTCATTGTTCATAAGGTATATCCCCGCGCCACGGTGCGGGGCTTCACCTTATGAACAATGGACTGAGAAACACCGATCTACTTATGTCTGAAAAATAGGGGAATTACCAAATTTCTTTCGACAGCCGACATTAGGGATCGAAGTTTACGTTTTTTGTTTATGACTAATGTTGTTTATTAATTAAAATTGACACAATTTTAATTGTTTTGAAATTATTATGATAATGTTTAAAAAAAAGGTTCTATCTTGTCCCATACAAATCCTGGTACTTAGATATTTGGTTGATTGAATGAAATACCTACATAACCAACATAAAAATAATGTTGGCGGCATGTTTGAGTTTATATGTTTGTAAACGCACCCACGACACAGTAGAAATTCCTAGTGTGGGGCAACGTTTTATAACAAAAAAAAAATATTAAGTCAATTACAATGCCATTTAAAGTTCAAAAATATAACAGCAATAGAGACTCGATTGGTTTTATGTTGAACTATTCAGACTCAAATACTTATTATTTTATTTTCATTTTATATTCAGTTATTGCGACATGAAAAGTAGTTTTAAAACATGTTTTTTTTCGTACTGTTTTATACAATGTTTTAAACTTGTTTTAATCTTTGTTTTTAAACATGTAATAAAAAACACTGTTTAATTTCAAACTGTTTTAAACACTGTTTTAAACATGTGTTTTAAAACAACTTGTTTTAATCATGCCAACCCTGTTTATGGATGCATCCAAGTTTAACCTTGCATTCTATAAGTCTTAACAGTTATGTAATAGAGTCCAAGTTGAGAATAAATACTGAGTATTTTGAAATGAAAAGTATAACACTTTGGTCGACTAAGAAATGAAACCTTACAAGAACTGGGTTCAGTAGTCGCGCTTGCAGTCAGTAAACCAAAGAAATATTCTAGACAAATGAAGGTGTACATTCACGACCACCTACACACATAATAGAAAAAGGTGTTTTCTTTTTTTTAATATTCCTGCGAAAAAAATATAGAGCTGCCGGGGTCGTGGGGCTGTCGTATCAGTTAATGAGACCTAGGATTGAAGGAACACCATGGATTTAGTCAGTACGAGTCCAACAGTCCCTTCCGCCCCGCCCGCCCTGGGCGGGAGTGCTCATTTGATGATTAATATACCGCGATAAAAAAGACAGGTGTAATAAAAAAAAATTGAACTGTTCTCAGTGTTCACATAGTTGTAGGAAATCCTAGTCGGGTCTCGCCTTAATAGTGTCTATATTACACCCAAACCTTCCTCTTCGGGAACAGGAGCTTGCTTAGGTATCAAATTATCACAATGAAATTAAATACTCAATCCGTTTTCAAAGCATAAAAGTCAAATACATCACGATAATGCACTCATATCAGCACATTCAATCCACATCGTCTTCCAAATGACATAATCCACATTGACAAATTAGACAGTGGAGTCAAGTGGTTGCACGAAATCGATTCATAACTGCGCGAACAAACGACAGCGATCGAGAATTCCACGAATGCTTAAATTTCTGGTTCACTTACAACGTTGGTTGGACACATAATTTAAAGCATATGAAAGCCTTAATTTAGTAACATAAAAAATACATAAAAATGGACGAGACGAAAAGATTATGGGGTTGAGTTTCCTACCATCAAGAGAAAAAGGCGTGATCTCTACAAAGTAAATTTTAAGTACACATTAGGAACGACAAAAAGTTATTTTTTATGGGCGCACGAATGTCGCTGTCAGGCATTTTTTATTTGTAAACTAACTGAAAATCAAGATGGCGTCATGGCGACGGGCCTAAACATCATTTGCAGCAGAGTTTGGGGTCATATCATACATACTCCTGCCAATCCAAATTCAGCATGTCTTCTTTTTACATACTGCTCTATTGCACATCATTTCCTGTACTGGTTTTAACGAGCAACAGAGACCGAGTTTTTTTTTAATCTCTTGTCCCACTGCTACGCAAGGTTTCCCCTATCACCTTCCATTCCTTCCTATTATAGCTTTCGCCGGCCAGAGTACGGAGCTATACAAGAATTATTGCACAATCCCTTTTTGGAAGTGAAATCATGTCATTAATATTTCATAATACTGCCCCCTGTTTGCAACTTATTGGGCATTTCCCATAAAGAATTCTCAGCAGCAAGTAATGGGAACAAAACAGATGTCAATTCCCATATAATAGGGGTATAACATTATGGGAATTACCATCTGGCCAAAATTTACTTCTGGAAAACTTACACCGGATCCTATACGCTTTGAAACTCATAGTAAATGTTACGAGTATATGACTGCTAAGTACATATTAAAGTTTAAGCACTAACTTGTGATATCCAATTAAACCTGGAAAGTTTTCCCTTTAGTCGTGTTAAAAGGTTTCCCGGGTTCGGCGTCCATATTTATGAAGCTGAATAAAAATATCAAGGGATTCTCTACACACACTATGTTTTGTGAACGGTGGAAAAATATATACCAAAGGCTCGATGGACTACAAGCCATAGGAGGAAGTTATTGATAGTTGACGAGTAATAAAGAAATAAGGAACTTCTTGTTCCTTATTTCTTTAAGGGTTTCTGTGTTTTCTGATAGAATAGCTACAACTTTGGTGTCTTCAAGTCAAGAGTGAATAGATTAAGATGCTTCATAGTCGACAACATCGTTTACGATAGTCATCGTTTAGGCGTGATAGTGGTCATTAGCGAACCTATGTTAAAAAGGGAGGGACTATCAGACTTGTACTGACTAAAATCCACGGTCCATAATTACTAGAGCTAATTAATTTGGAACCTGAACAAAAATTAATAGCAATTAAGTACTTAAGAATCTGTTGCTACCTCATATTGACTTTCATAGAAATGAATGTTAGAATAATTAATAGCTCTTATCGAAGCGTTCTATGGAAAAGTAATTATTATTAGAGCTTATTTTTGAGCATCGATATTGATTTTCTATGTGTAAATTGATAATTGGAAACCTGACTGGAATTCATATAAATGGCTTTTGATAAGAACTCTAGGAAAAAGACAATGCTCAAAGTTACGCCGGAGTGTTTAGAACAGTTGACAACACATAAGTACAAACAATGATCATGTTAGAACTGCCCCGCCCTCTATTCCCTATTACTGCTGCATTCGTAAAACAGAAATCAGTTGTCGAGTCTCTGAATATGAGAAAATAATGTATCATCGACAAAAGTCATGTTTAAACTTATTTCGTCTTTATTAACTTTTATTTACTTTTTTTAACTCCGATGCTGAATTTTGGTCATTTACATTGTTAGCCAAGAGCCAAGTAAGTAATATCCCGGACAACCCCTTTTCCAAACCGTTTCATTTTTAGTTGATCTGACCAGGGCGGGCGCGGCGTCCCTCGTCAGTTAACCTTCGGCTTTATTTTTATTTGTAATGTATATTTAGATTTAAGTTTAATTTTTTATGTTGAGTGCGTATGACAAATAAATAAAAAAAGAACCTTACCTGTTCCTGATCTTTATAAGGCGCCTCCGGGGCATAAACTCGGAGTACATCAGCGATGCAGCACGCGATGAGCAGCTGGACATCTCTGGAGGGGTGTGTGAGGAAGAACTCGTCGGCCAGGTGGAGAGCCAGGGGAATGTACTGCTGGTACATGCCCTCATCTTGGCCAAGACCTTGTAATGTGTGTGCTAGGACCTGCGGAAGAAGAAAGAAGATGAGGGTTACGTTTAGGGTATCGAACCGGGAAATCCCGGTCCCGAAAATCCCGGGATTTCCCGGTTCTTGAAGTATCTTTTAAAACCCGGGACAAGCGACTGGGAACTGGGAAATTCGGGATTTTCGGGACTCAGAAAAACAGTACAAATAATTTGTTTAAACTTGTTAATTCTTTTATAGAACAAAAGAACCAAATTGGATGTAAGGTATTTATTCACTTCATCGTTATATACGGAATAACATGTTCAGATACAGGTGTGGTTGACAGAGAAGAAAAGTTGATAATGTAGTACTGGTTATATCTCGAAAGCCTTTGACAGGGTCTCGAGACAAAAAGCTTCCTTGTTTTTGGTATCCCAGTTGATTTTGAGTTTTGTAGCTGGATACCAGACTTTCTTAGTGAACGATCAATCAGAGTTGTCGTTGATGACTGATCCTTTGAGCTTTTGGTTATTGACTCTGGAGTTCAACAGTTATCTGTTTTCTTAGCAACTCTTATTTTGCTGCACATTTCTTACCCACTTCAGTCTGGTATTGTTGGATAGGTAGATAACAGTACTGTTTCAGTGACATACTTGCCCACTGAATAAACCAGTGGGGATGAAGTTCATTGCTTCAGAGAGACCATAGTAGAGCGAACAGATTTGATACTTAGTATCCCAGTGAGCGAACAAGAAACTTCTCTCTTTTAACGCCACCAACATACAGGCGTATATTTCCTTAGTGAAGTAGGAGTAAATCGAAACTACATCTTTTATAGAGTAATTTGGACCAACTCCTATTTTTCCTGTTTCTGTAACTGATGACCTTGAGCTTCTGGGCATGGAGCTGACATCCAGTGTCAACTTTGACGTGGCCATCCTAAATAGAGTGAAGCGATACCTTACACCTGGATAGCCTATGTGCAACCCATTTCTGCATAAGGTGATTGCGTCGTAGTAGCCCGCGAAATTCAAAGTTTCTTATGTTTTTTCTTACGGAGTATTGCAGCAACCTTACTCAACTTAATCATTGGGATGGCTCAGATAAATACAACTTACTGCACTAGACCCAGTGGAACGCAGAGCTCCTTAGAATAATTGGCAACGTGAAACTGGTGGATGGTTACTCTACAGCTTAGACCTCATCGACACAAGCTTACCCTCTTTTCGTTTTTTTTATTGGGTTCGCTCGTGGCTAAGATGAGACCTAAAATAGGTCGAACTCATGAATTCTACAACCTCTTTCCACCGGCCTACTTGCATTACATCTAATGTCCAGTATTGGACATCTAGATTAACTGCAAGTTTCCATCCATTTTAATTATTATAGTTAGTGGTCGCGGGATTATTTCCTTACCGTGACCCCGGAACGTAACAGGCTATTGAAGGACACCGTGGATTTTAGTCAGTAGAAGTCTGACAGTCCCCCCCGCCCTGCCCGGGGCCGGAGGACTCATTTGATGATTTTACCACGCTAAAAAAAAATAAAAAAATAGTACAGTTAGAGTGAATAGATTTGCCACCTCTGAATAGAAAAGAGGCTATAGCATACCCATTGTCCATGAGGCCGACGAATAAGTTGGTTGTATGATTTTAATCAGAATAAATACTATACCCTAAAGTTATCTTATTATTTTCATTGTTTTCTAATGCCATGGAAAAAATACATTTTTGTCCCGAAAGTCCCGAAAATCCCGGGATTTCCCGGTTCCTTAGACGCCTGTCCCGAAAATCCCGGGACTTCCAACAAGGACCGGTTCTCGATTCCCTAGTTACGTTATACTGAGGACTATCGGCCGGACTATCGGGCTGTTTGTGTATGTGAGTTTCTATGTTTGTAAACGCACCCACAATACAGGAAGAAATTCCAGTGTGGGGCAACGTTTAAAAAAAATAAGTGCCTACTTCCATAGCACCATCTCATCTAGTCTTGTATATTGTAATCTATGTTTTTTCAACGCTTTAAGAGCTCTCAGTAGAACGTCCTTTGTGGACAGATGATCTGATAAAGACCACAGGATCACGCTGGATGGAGGCCGCTTCCAACCGGTCCTATTTGAAATCTATAAGGGACGCCTATGTTCAGAAGTAGACATCCTATGGCTGATATGATGATGATGATAATGATCATGATGACTTCTTCTGAAGTTTTTCTAATATACTGGAGATGTTTTGTAGTATCGGTTTTGAACATTTAGGGCAAGTTAGAAAAACTCGTTAATACTTTCTTTTGCGCGAACATGAAACTTTACATTATTATAATAAACCTAAGCTTATTTAGCAAGATCATTTCCATTTGCTTTGATAGTGTAGATTATGCAAGTCACTGGCCCTTAGCAAATAGGTTTTCCAAGGACAAGAGTGCAAAGGGCGACCTATGACACGTAAATGTTGGCCCATTACGAGACTGTCTTGTCGTTTTAAAGGCTCAAACTTAAGATTTTTCGATTCAAAACTTAAATAATTATTACGAATATGCATACCGACGCTTGAAAGGCAAAAATTACCAAGCGACATGTAGCCAACTTTACAGGAGAGCATTTTAAAGTTTTTATTTTTGGAAAAAAAATCGTATAAAATCACCTATTTGTCATAATTACGTAATTCCAACGAATTTAAAATAAACCTTACAGGCTTAATAAACTGGCATTTAAAGATTATGGATTTTCTCATTAGTTTATGAAATAATGTCGGTTGGTAATAATTTTTATCAAAATCACAAACAGGTAAAAGTTACTTACCGACATCAAAATTTCATGGTAAAACAAGCAAAATTAACTAAACCCGATTATTTTATTATTGTGTTTGAAGAAAAATGACTTATCCTGAATTGGCGCATGTTTAACTTACAAGTAAAATGATCTGAATAGAAAACAAATATACTTTTCTACCAGCCAATTTTAACCATGGTACAAATTAAATAAGGTTAGTGTAGGGTTTTTTTGAATAAGTAACAATAAATTTAGGTTTTAATACACATAATCAAAAACTTTTGGTGTAAGGTTTTCGTCACCATCATCGCAGTTTTCAATGTTTCACTGGATTTGACACGTGTCAACTCTCGCACCGTATTCTGCAATTCGAAATTATTGATTTGAAAAAAAAATAGCATTATTTCAAAGAAGAAACGGTTAACTTGTTTCGAATACAGTCGTTGCCTTGAAGATTTATCAGTTTCTTTTTTTTTAATTAGATGGTTTCCTTTATTTTGCCTTATATGATTACTTCCCAGAATTTGATTCTTATTAGGAACGCTATCGAATAGTGTAATAGTACAGGATCTAAAAGCCAATCATGCAATTTTAGTCAAAATCAGCCTCGAGACTCCTTTCAACGTTTTTCGATATTCGTCATAGTTTCGTAAATGGCCATCCACGCCCAGTTAAAAAAATCATTCCGTATATCGCAATCAAATTCATCATCATCATATCAGTCGTAGGACTTCCACTGCTGTACATAGGCCTCCCCCATAGATTTCCAATAGGACCGGTTGGAAGCTGCTTGAAGCCAGCGCGATCCTGTGATTTCATCAGATCGTCTGTCCACCTTGCAGCGTTGCCTTGGTTCGTGGTCTCCATTCGAGAACCTTGCAGCCTCATCAGTCATCAGTTCTGCGTGCTATGTGGTCTGCCTACTCCTCAGGTTTGCTGGGCTATGTCGGCAACTTTAGTTCGTCTACGAATCTTTTCATTGCTGATTCGATCACGCAGAGGGACTCCGAGAATAGTCCTCTCCACAGCTCGTTGGGCTACCTTGAGCTTACTAATGAGGCCTGTAGAAAGAGACCACGTTTCGGCGCCATAAGTCGTCACACATTTGCCGAAAACTTTGAAGCACTGAGGTATTCCGACGAGGAAACGTTACGCAGTTTCCCGAACGCTACTCGGCCGTATTGAATTCGGTGGTTGACCTCTTTTTTGAAGTAGCGATATCTTTGAAAAGGGCATAAGACAAGGAGACGTGATATCATACAAACGTGATAAGTTGTTGACTCGTATGTCTACTTGGAACAAACCGTCGGATTAGGTAGGTCTACTACCTCCTCACGTCTGTATGCAACGACGATATAATACTAGACTCGTAATAACAGGCGACCGATGTCTGTCAACACATTAGGCAAAAAAGTCTTATATTCGTCTCATTTCGACCAATCCTGTGAGCCGTAAACATACGTTGAGACAGAACAGACCTTGAGTTAGCCAATCACAACGCAGTACCCCGTCCCCCTCGCTTACGTAGTACCTCAGCGAGTTGACAGAGTTCCTTAGATCGTGCATGCGTAGTCTAGTATTATATCGTCGTTGTCTGTATGATATCACGTCTCCTTGTCTTATGCCCTTTTCAAAGACAGAGCTTTCCAACTCTGCACTTGTACTCAGGCTGACATATTATTATTGTTCAAGCACCTAAACACTAAAACCGAAAGGATAAAATCCGGAACATGGATATTCGGCGAAGAACCAGAGTCACCGACATAGCTCATAAAATTTGCAAGTTGAAGTGGCAATGGGCAGGCCATATCGCTCGTAGAACTGACAACCGATGGGGAAGAAAAGTTCTCGAGTGCCGACTACGGACTGGAAGACGCAGCGTAGGCAGGCCTCCCACTAGGTGGACCGACGACATCGTGAGGGTCGCGTGCAACCGATGGATGCAAGTCGCGAATTGTCGTTCGGCATGGCGGTCTAAGGGGGAGGCCCTTGTTCAGCAGTGGACGTCTTCCGGCTGATGATGATGATGACCTAAACAGTTGACCCTTCACCACAGAGCAGTGGTGGTCCAGTAGTATTGGTCCCGACTTACGAATTGTAGGTCGTGGGTTCGAACCCCGCCAGGCGCATTACTTTGTGTAATTTATTTCATCACCACTGCTCTCAACTCGTGAGGTAACCGGCATGTCCTAGAACCAAAAATTCGAAGACATGTGACATCTACTAACACGCTGGGCCCGCGTGGTGGATTATGGGCCATTCCCTCTCACAGAGAGGAGGCCTGTGTCCCAGCAGTGGGAACATCATAGGTTGATGATGATGACCTAAACACTTCGACATACCGATAGTCAATACTACATCGTTGGAGAGATTCAAAAACTGCCCTGTTCCCCACGTCTCCACCAATTTTAAGGCTTTCTCATAGTCCACAAACGCTTAACTTAAGGGCAAGTTATACTCTCCGGTCTTCTGTATAACTTTCCGCAGCGTGTGTTTGTGGTTTATGGTAGCCTTTTCGGAAACCGGCTTTTTTGGAGGGCTGGAAGTCATCAAACCTGCGGTCGAGACGGTTCGCGATGATGTTTCCTCGAAAACAACTTATAAACATGGCTGAAGAGCGAGATAGATCTGTAATTTCTTAATAAGGTGTTGTCACCCTTCTTAAAGAATAGAACCACCAATTTCCACCCGCTTTCAAAAGCTCTGAAGTGATTCCATCTTCACCCGGCGCCTTATTGTTTTCAGCTGATTAAGGGCTATCCTAATTTCGTAAAGGCTGATGCCCTGGATGTCTTCAATGTAGTGTCGGGTTAGCTTGGCTCTGTGGCCACGCTGCTAACAGGTTGACAGCCGAAACGTATAGCTGTGCATAAAACTTTTCGACTTCCTTCAATACCTCTGCTTTCTTTGCATCTTCTCGTTTCAGCTTTGCCAGCTGGCTTTGCCCAATAGATACATCTCAATAGATCTCTCTTTAATGTGGTAATTAGTATTAAAGAGGCGTTTATCGTGCCGCAAGGCTTTTGAAGTCTATTGATCTGCCTATATGACTCGGCGTCACCGAAAATCTGCAGTCTATAAATAAGCGTCGATCAGTCATGAGGTTGAGGGTGTGATTGGAATGTTTCTGAGGTCTATTTGCACGGCAGGGTCAAAAAACTTAGAGCCTACCGTTTGGTCAGCTTCCACGAAACTGTTATTAATCTCGTCCACTACTGCAAAATTTTCGTAAAATAAATTCTTATTTAGCTACTGGGATAAAAAAAAACCCAGTAGTTCGATAATGGAACTTGACAATGGAACTACTGGGATTCGGCGCAAAGTTTTAGGTGAAATTAAATCCGGTTAAATATTTTTCGAACTTATGATGGGCAATACGAGTAGGTGATACATCAATATTTCGAGCTACGCAACGTACTTAACTGCGATGCGCGCGATCACGAATTGCCTTAGCGACAGTTGAGTGAAGACTAATCAAAATTTATTTGACCAACAGCCATTAATGTTCTGCTTTACAGCGCGTACTTGCGACAAAACAAAATAGGTGCAATGGGGATAAACTGATTTTTATACAAATTTCATATCGGTAATAGTTACCTAAGTGACAAAAACTGTAAAAAAAAACGGCAGGTAAAATATTACCAAACGACAAAATTTATCTTTTTTAGGCAGGAAAAATAGTACTATATTACGTTTTAAAGCACATTGTATTTAGGAAGAAAATACTAAGTGAAAATGAATACATAACTAAGGTGTGTTAAAAAGTCTTAAATGAAGAAAAATATAAAATAATAATCAGGCAAAATTTCCTAAGCAATGCTCATACAACAGATTGCATAAAGTAAAAAATACCTAATGTTAAAACGCATTAGTTCAAGTCAAGGCAAAAGTTACTAAATGTAAAAACTTGAAATAGAATATCTACCAAGTGAAGCTTATTCATAAATCGGTAAAATTTTTGTCGCTTGGTCGCCGAAATTGGTGAAAATGTGTATTTTTTTAAGTTACCAAGCGACAGCAAAAGTCTTCCTAGCGGTACGAGAGTAGGATCAATCGACGCAGATTTTTTTTCTGATTTCAATGATATGTATAACTCAATATCGCCCAAAATGTCGCTTGGTAACTTTTGCCTTTCAAGCGTCGACATTACCCAATATTTTAATGCTTTTAGCGGAACTGTCTTAATAGGGTGTACCGCCGCACTGGTTTTTTGGTGTGGTGTTATGGTCAAATAAATCTCTCGCCCTGGGTAGAGCGAAGAGTAAGACCACCCAGGCAAATAGCAACCAAAGGTATAGAGTGGTTGGGTTCGCGGTACTATCTGAGCCAGATATTGTGACAATGAGACGTCTAGGATGTGTTAACAGTGGATTTTAGTCGATACAAGTCTGTTAGTCTCTTTCGCCCCACATAGGCCGTATAGCAAGGAAACGTATGATGAACTGACGATATACCACCTCAAAAAAAAAGAATACTTTCATAAAGATTCAAAACCATACAAAAATGCTGCATATAGCCAGATACGATCCCAAACACAACTAATACTCCATTGACCTAAATAAAACCCAGTAATCACCTCGATTGAGATAGGTTTAACTCTATTTACTGCAGCAGTCTGTCCCATCGCGTAGACTCAATCTAGGCCAGGTGTCATGTAGACAATAGAACAATCTGTTCACAGATTACATCTAGATTCCACTGTAATGTGACCGAACAATATGGGCGAGCCATGGAAACAGAAAAAAAAAATGAATATTAAGTAATTATTGTAATCGTTACAGATTCACTGATCTGATTATTTCGCACTCTGAAAAAAAAATAAGTTTCGAATGACAACAAAGTTAGATAGATATTAGAGTTGTTACTTTGTCTACAACTGACGTTTTAAGCTTGGAACGACACTTTTTTTTTTTTTTTTTTTAGCGTGGTATAATCATCAAATGAGTCCTCCAACCCCGGGCAGGGCGGGAGGGACTGTCAGACTTCTACTGACTAAAATCCACGGTGTCCTTCAATAGCCCTTTCTGTTCCAGGGTCACGGTAAGGAAATAATCCCGCGACCTTGGAACGACACTTACGACAAAATAATTATGCACACTGACAGCTGTCTAATTTTCACATCTTACGAAGTGTAATCGTGGTGGACTTCGAAGTGATAGTTCTTTGATCACTTCTCGTTGCATCACTCACTAAATACGATGTGTCTGACTCTGACTTAAGGATTTAAAGCCCCAACCCTAGTAAAAATTGCAATTGAATATGCTCCAGCAGTTCTTTCTTAGTTTTTAGATTGCACACTTTATAGAAAACGATCAAAATACTAAAATGGAACATGGAACACTTTTATTGACAGTATTGAGCAAGCTATTACCTACCCATTATTCTTTTCGACTGAAACCGGACACATTCAGTAGTGTCGATTCAGTCGTTTTAATAAAAGCCAGCAGTATTCTAAATGCGATATTATTCCCCAAAGTAACTGAACCCGATCAGTACCTACACAAGAAACATCAAATATGTCACTGGTCAGTTCTTGAACAAGGATAAAGTACGCTGATTGACTAATTAAAAAAAAATTCGCCCTTAGTTTAGTCCAAAGCGCCAATGTGATTATCCAGCCAATTGCTAGGTTATCTTAGCCTAATGTTGGACAAAGGTCCGTCCTATAATAGAGGTATTACCAGTCACTACGCTGAGCGGATTTGTGACCGCAAAGTCAGCTCGCTCGCACCACTGACACTGTCATTATCCCAGCCCTGTGTCGACTATATTGAGGTCAACTCTCAGACTAACTAGTAGCGGTTTCATGGAAATGGTTTGTGCCGTAAATAATTACTTTTTGTATTGTTTCTATAATGAAACGATTCCAGCAAAATAGAGAGCGCCTCATTTTGTTCGCGCACATTTTGTGCAGTACTTCAGCAGTGGGCGTGTTAAGCTGGTATCGCGTTTAGCCTCTGTGTCCAATGGCGAGGCTCTACCACAGAATATACAGTGTGTCCGGGCACGAGTTAGCGATATTTGAAGGGGATATTCTAGGCTCAATTTCATCGACAAAAATGCTTTAAAAAAATTCTTACTCCAATACTTCGCGAATGGCAGCCATTTTAATTTTTTAATCCGTCGAACTGGGGTGTGTACAATAAAATGCAAATATCTTGGAATCCAAGAGACCTACATTAATGAAAATGACTTTATTGCAAAGTTAAACGTTGAGGCTTATTAAAAACTTACGAAAATTTTCTAAATAATATGTAAAAATAACCAAAAAACATGGGCAAACACGAAATTGTACACAAAAATTACTGAATAATTTCACATTTTTAACTCTAGCTTGATAAGTACCCCTGAATTTTGATATGATTTTTGCATTACATTAAAAGTGTTTGAGTCAGGCTATAAAATGATATCAATATGATCACTCTACGTTAAGTATCTTAGGAGTTATTCTCACTTGAACATCACCCTAGTACCCCAATATTACAGGTGTCGCATTCTTTGGGCGAGCTAAATCGTTCCAACGAATATTTCTCAGCTGGCATTATTGACCACCATAATCCATAAACTGAAATGGTACATTTTTTTATTTTATGAAACCACTTCTTGGAATTATTGCTGCGGGGCGAGACGGAAGGGTGATGTTCAAGTGAGTATAACTCCTAAGATACTTAACGTAGAGTGATAATTTTGATATCATTTTATAGCCTATCTCAAACACTTTTAATTTAATGCAAAAACCCTAGCAAAATTCAGGGGTACTTATCGAGCTAGAGTTAAAAATGTGAAATTATTCAGTAATTTTTGTGTACAATTTCGTGTTTGCCCATGTTTTTTGGTTATTTTTACATACTATTTAGAAAATTTTCGTAAGTTTTTGATAAGCCTCAACGTTTAACTTTGCAATAAAGTCATTTGCATGAATGTAGGTCCCTTGGATTTAAAGATATTTGAATTTTATTGTACACACCCCAGTTCGACAGATCAAAAAATTAAAATGGCTGCCATTCGCGAAGTTTTGGAGTAAGAATTTTTTTTTAAGCATTTTTGTCGATGAAAAAGAGCCTAGAATATCCCCTTCAAATATCGCTAACCCGTGCCCGGACACACTGTATAATAGTACCTGGCTCTACGTAACTTTTGTTCGCGCACTGTGTAGCACATTTGGGCGCGAACATTTAAACAGGACTGATTTTTTATTATAATTTGGGAAGCAGAAGCATTATTTTTTTCAAACAACTTTTTTTAAATTCCTTGGTTAAAATGTTATTCAACGATATCCCGAATTTTCACATTGAGTATGCATCAACTGCTTAACCGAACTGCTTGTACATGATTCATTCATGTTAAGATTTAAGCACCGCATCATTACCCGATCGTAAAAATGACCCATTAAATTACAGAAAAGGTTATACGGTGTTGAACGTTGTGTCTGACTCGCATCGCATGTGTCAAGGACCTAATAAAAACTTCAATGTTTTTGTTCAAGTTGGATGCATTGTGTAAGCGCCTTTATCTAAAGATACGGGCTACTCTCAAGCGAGTTACGTTTTACTTGTAAGAAAGAGACGAGAAAGGAACAAGAGCATCAGTGTCGCTTGAAGCCACTTTAAGCAAACCATATCGCCATTCGAATCTGTGTTCAAAGCCTAACAGGTATACACGGCTACACATCAAGCTATACAAAACCAGTATAAGCTGACCGTTGTTTGAGCGGAAGGATCATACTAAACGAGACCACGATAAACTGGTTTTACTTATGTGTAGCCGTGTGTACACCGTGTCGTTAGACGCAAAATCACATCACCCGAAGCTGTGCTCAGGGCCTACAACCATCGATCCATATCATTTAACTTCGAACCCGCTTATTACATCCGATATGATATCAAAGTATTTGATCGATTGATTGAAATTACAAGTTGAAAATACCACTCTCCAACACAATCACATATGCTTGGCACACAGAGTCGACAGTTTTTATAAATAAAACATTGATACCGTTGCATGTACAATTTATTGTACTTATGTTTTGGTATCTATCTCGGCGGAATTAATTTATCTCACGTTATATTTAGATGGCAACTGAAGTTACATGCATCACAAAATTGTTTGTTTTTACGACTGAGAAAGATGGAAAACCAGATTATATGGCTACATGAGGAGTAACAACTAAGATGACTACTAATTGCTCGTCCATTTTACAGGTTAGCTTATGGGGAGGTAGTTTGGTTAGTCAGATAGGTCCATTTTACAGGTTAGCTTTATCGTAAACCGCGATATCGCCTAATAAAATAGTGTAAGATAAATAAAACGGACTAGTATTTGTAAAAAATAAAACGTGCGTTTACAAACCGCGAACAAAATGTAGTAAGTTAGGATTTAAAAAATCAGTAAGTAACTGAAAAGGTCTCTAATACGAGCTCTTGCATAGAAAGCACTGTGTTACATTTTATTTTGCGGTAACCTACGAGACTACGATTAAACGCACGCTTTTCGTAGCCTCGAGCAGGCTAAGCCTATTCATCACCCTTTTTTTTATTAATCTCCTGTTAGATTAATATCTGTTTCTCCAAACACAAATTGAAGTGAAAGCAGGAGACACAACGATTGACGATGAAAACAGGAAAATCTTCCAATTAGGTACTCAAGAGTAATACCAAGAAACATGACGTATTACGAATCCCCAAAGATGCCTGTTATCTTATCAAACAAACACTCATAGCTTACGGATGACGTCATCAAAACTCGATAGAAGAGGCGAGCCTATTGCCTCAAGGCACGGCACGGGACACAAAGGTTTTAGCCTTGGATTTAGCGCGGCCTAACGCCAATCAAACATGGGATCGCCAAACAAAATCTCGATAGAAAGGTGAATATGCAAAGCTGAGCGACTCAGCGTCAGTTTGGTTTGACAGGATGAATGCACGCACAAACACATGATGAGTATATCTGACACTTTTTTGGGGGTGGAATCTCCTCAAATGGGGCCCGCTCGGGGTGGAGCTGGAATGGGAGGGATGTTGTGCTTTTTATCTACGGTGACGGGAGGGAGGGCTTTTTAATACAGTACTGCTTGCGAGGTACTCTTGCTCTTTACTAGTAGTGCCATTTTGATTCTCCTGCTCCTGCCTCTTTTTGCTTGGTTCCTATGAATCCTATTCCTCAAGAATTTTTGCTTGGTTCCTATGAATCCTATTCCTCAAAATTCAAACGAAAAAACAGCACTTGCTATATTTTTTTTTTTGGTAGTTTTATTACAAGCTTACATTGTATAAGTATTAATCTAGTTAATGGGTTGAGTACTGTTTTCCTAGATAGGCTACAGAATAGCCTGAGTTTAGGAAAGACACTTGCTGTATTACAGTTTATGTTCAAAGGCGAAGCTAGAATTTGGTTGTCAGAAGTAGACAGTCCTCTAAAACCAATTTAATGAAGAGAGGGGGAAATGAGAAAAAGATGAGGCGAAACCTAAATACTCGATGATAACGAGGTATTAATAAACAATGCAGAAATATCAAGTAATGAGCAAAGTTGCGTAAATAAATAAGTGAAACTGGTTACATTGGTCCTCTTGTACGAAAGGCTAACAACCGACCACAATTGATTCACAATTATGACCTTTATTTCAAGGTTTATAGGAACCTCATTTTCATATCTTTGAACATCTCCATTCCTTCATAAACTTACTGTTTGTAATGAGCAGCGGTAAACCTTACGATTTATTAGTTAATCTTAGGTTTTACCAGTGATGGCGGGGTCGCGGGACCGTTTGTAAAAGTAACCGTGACCCTGGAATGTAAAGGGCAATTGAAGGAACAGGGTGAATTTTTAGTCATTAAGAGTCTGAAAGTCCCTTCCGTATTTGATTATACCACCCCAAAAAAAGGTTGATCAATAAATTCATGGCAAAAAGTTGAGATCAAAATGCAATAAGGGTTACGTTACTTATTTCAATGAAACCGAAGTTTTAAATTATGACTATAACTTGGTGCCAATTTAATACCAAGGCTTGATAAAATCGCAGCTATGCCAAAGCGAGGTTTTCCGACGAATTCTGAAAAGCCGGAATTTTTGGTTGCATATTTGGAGTTCTGAAAAGTCAGTAATTTATAGAGCTTTTGTTTTTGAACGTAGAATATACCTAAAACGACCACATCAGTGGATTAGTGATGAAGAAAGATATAAAAATGTGTAATAAGGTAGAGTATACTTATGCTCTTTCAGCGATAGATCTAAGACATAATAAATAATTCTGGTTATAAATATCAACTTTTTCTAATATGACAAACTTCCACAACCTGGAATTAATCCTAAAAAAAAATATGACACTAGATACCAAAAGTTCCTCTGATATCATAACGAGGAACATTTCTAAATCCCCAAGGGATCATAAAAACCCGGGAGACGCAACTTATGAGTTATAATAACGAAGTCCCGGGGCGTTCCCGGGTAATCGATAAAAACTACGTAATAAGGCAATCAAACTGCCTGACAAGCAAAATCCTAGAGCTTACAAACGTCACAAGTTACTGGTCTATGATGTTCAATTCTTCAGGAATGTTACTTACTAAACTCGTTTTAGCACCGTCGTTTTCAAACATTTTTTTAGCGTGGTAAAATTTTATCAAAGGGGTTTGAACATTTTTGTATGGGGAGTGTACGAGGCTGGTGCCATCCACCATTTAGATTTTTTGGCAGTCACGTCTGAAACATTCATAAATCGATAGATCATATCAATACAAACATAAAATGTAAGAGGCAAAACCTCGCAAAACGTCACGTTTCCGAGGTCTGAGCTGTCAAACGTGTACAAATAGCTACTAGTCCTTCTGCCCTGAGGTGGAGATGAAGGGATGTCAGACTCGTATTCACTAAATCCCACTGAGATAATAAGACATTCATGGTCAAGGTTACCTGTTTAGATAGTCCTGCGACCCCGGCATGCTTTAGCCCTCTATGGGGGCCCCGTCAGAGTAGTATTCAAACGATCGATTCGATTTCGTTGGGGAAACCCGTATGTCTATCTCGGTCGTCGTCGTCTGTGTTCCCAAATCTAAGTATTTGTGAATACCCCAGCCGTATGGCTGGTGAGACTGAACCGACCTGAAGGAATACGCATAGGAATTCGGCTCAATCCGATCCACTATCTCCATACAGTACCGACCTTCTGAATCATGTTAAGTCGGTTCGGCTTCCAACACTTCTGAACTGAACGTATACCGATACTGACATTGCCGCCAACCTGACTATCCGAACTTCGAACATGGAACAGTTACCAGCGATAAATGATTACACTAAGTACCTATTTGAAGTCTGTCACTGGTGTCGGTTGGATAGTGGTTCATGCGACAGAGATAACGCTCTACGAAACCGAAACTAGCCGACTATCTCTTTCTAAAGGCCACTATTTGAAGTCTGTCACTGGTGTCGATGTCGGTTGGATAGTGGTTCATGCGACAGAGATAACGCTCTACGAAACAGAAACTAGCCGACTATCTCTTTCTAAAGGCCAATGTGCAATATTTGTAGTATCACTTACATTTCTAGCAATCCAATAAAAACTAGTAGACTGCTACAAAACGGATGTTAGATAGGATATTGCTATTAGTACTGCTCACGTTTCCTGTAAAGTGTCGTAGTATGTTTGCACACTTGTATCAAAGCCTTTTCTCGAGACTAGTCTCCGATATTAAATTTTAAGGAACATTTTCTGTCACTATGACGGTACTAGTAAAGTAAATTGAGGATCTTTCAATGTGTACTACACTTATTTAAAACAAATAGAGGCATTACATAACAACGGTACTTGAACACTTCCTTTCATCGTCGTAAAATAGGTAAATAATAACACCACAGAATCACAATGTTCAGAAAGACAACATAGTATAGGCTTACAGGCCATGCTTAGGACGATAAAATTCTGTCATTTTGTCTATTTTTCCATCGACAAAATTCGTTTCTACGTACTCATGCTAAGCGTGCAAGAAGGTTGAGATATCAAAGGCCTCATTGGTCTAGTTACTAATCATGACGTACTTGAAATTGATAGCCGCTCTTTAATGTGATAAGGTTACAGCTTGGTAGCATCCTGCAGATTGGATTTATACACGGTTGATGGTTTGATCCCTATTTCATAACTCTCGCACATAGCTGGAGAAATGCGAGTCTGCCTCAGTTTAGGCTTCTAGTCAAAACAGTTAAGATGTTGTTTTTTGATGATATTTAGAATTCAAGTTAAATTAGGCATTTTCCACCAGTCAACCAAGGATATTTGAGAGAAAACATGGACTACAGATAAGCAACTTGTTAACCTTCTGAGTAGTCCCTGTTGAATGGTAGGTATTGTCGCATGTGGAATTCGCAACACTTGTTGTATTAACCGTTCGCATTGATTACAAGTTGAGACTATTAATAGCAGTACACATTGCGTTTGTAGATGTATGACATGTATGTTAGTTAACCGTAGTTTTAACGTTTTCACTTTTATAAACAGTGTAAAAATTACTCTTAATAAAGCCCAAAGGGACATGCTTTTTGGCTCGTTTTTGAGCTGAAGCATATCTGGGAACCCTATAAATAAATAAAGTTCAAATATACTTTGATATAATTATCTGTATTAAATTCAATACCGTCAGTTTTCTGTATGACTCCTGTGCTATTCAAATTTAATGCATCCATCACAACATTTTTTAAGAGGATTTTGTGGACATTGAGCGCAACTAAAAATCGTACAACAAAATTCAAAATGGTTTCCAATAACCATCCTAGTTATTTGATGTAAAAAATGCTCGGTCGACAGCTTCGTGAACGCTAAGCTACGGTATAAAGTGTACAACTCATCAGATGTATGAACACGGAGGACGGTAAAAGACTATGTAAAGCACATAACATGTAGCGAGGAAAAAGGCGTGAGTTTGTGTGCGAGTAGGATCGATGAAAGAGTCTTGCTCGCACGAGCGTAAAGAGTTCAAAAAGTGTTTTATTTACACAAATTACAACCTTAGAGCGGTTCCACACGGGCGTTGTCTGTGCGTTGCATTGGTACTGCGTCGACTAAGCGGTGACGCTCGCGTCGTTATGTGTTTATAATAGGAAGGGGCGAACACAACTTGATTTCGTGTTTTGGTACGGACAACTCATTTTGCGTCGTGAAAAACTTTTCTGTTACCGACCGAAATTACGCAACTCACAACTCAAAAATGTATGCGCTTCAATCTAAGGGTCCCTTTCCACCAGAGATATGCTAATGCTGCGAGAATGTAAAAGCTGAGCTACGAAACTATGTGACCGTTTCCACTGATGCTTTGCTATGTAGCGGTGCGATTAAGATGTGCTATGAAGATCGTCACCGCAAAGGAACTGCGCGCGGAAGATGCGCAGCTCGAGCTATGCGATGTATCGATAGTAGGGAAGACAAACCATAGCAGGCATCCATAGCACGCATCCTTCAATATAAAAAACACATATCTTAGTTGAATCCGTTTTCACCAGTGCTGCTATGTGTACCAATGAATATGATTAGTGGATATCAAACACATCCATAGCAACGTAGCATAGCACATCTCTGGTGGAAAAGCAGCCTTACAAGCGTGCAGATACAAATTCTGCATGACATATTTTGCACTGGAAAGAGCGCTGTACTAGATGTAGCACAAATTAGAAATGCAACGTAGCGTTAGGCGCTTCAGCGGTTTCAGAATAGGATTACCTACATTTTGCCAGTGACTAACAGAACAGGTACGTAATAATACAGCTTAGATTTGACCTAAAGTAATTTTAACCCTCTAGATACCTATACCAATATTACAAAGAGGTAAAGTCTGTTTGTATGTAGGAGCCTAGGAGGTAACCCCCGGAAACGAATTTGAACAGTTGAAAGCTTCTTTGTTCCTGAGTAGGCTTGCATCTCTAAAATTTGAAAACCAGGACAAGACGCGTGAAAACCCCTGATTTTTGAGTCCAGAACCCGGACATGAGTCGAAGTGCGCACGGGGTGTGGAGGACGGTGAAGTGTGCGTGTGTCGTGGGCGGCCCAACTTTAAAATTTACAAATGAAAACCCCCCCGGACGCTCCCCGGACGCTCTCTAAACTAGGACAAATCCGGGGAAACCCGGACGGATGGCAGCCCTATTTCTGAGTGATATAGGCTATAAGAAGGCGAGAGGAACGGGTATAGCCGCTGGTAAAAGCTAGTTACTGATAACGAGGAAATATCTTTGATAATAATCTTTACCTTACCCTGTGTTTAATTTGCAGTATTAAATAATTTCTTTATTTTATGTATGTTTGTTTGCAATGGATCAACTTTAATCTATGTAAAGATATAGAAAAGAAAATTAAAGCAGGTACGATAACCACTTTGAACGGTGCTGTCTACGTCAGCATAATACTAGAGGCTCGGCCCTTCTATTTACAATAGATATGAGCGCCGCGCCGGCGCGCCGCCGCCGCCGTGATTCCCCCCGCGCCGCCGCCGCCGTCCCCAGGCACCGGCGCGCCGAACCCGAGCGGGCGGCGGTGTTCAGTTTAACCCATTAATTCCCAAGGGTAAAAATAAATGCATTTTTAATGGTTTTATTGTTTATTACGTTTATAAATACATCAAAAAAGAGTTTTTTTTTTGAAAAAAAAAATATTGATTAATTATTTTTAATTCCGTGAATTGTTGCGTCTACGCAACGTTGGGATTACTGGACTTAAATTGAACAAGCAAGTCTTGTAGTTAAATTTAAAATATTTCAAGACCTACAAAAAATGCTGAACAGTCTCAATGCTGCCTCGAGACGTGTGTGTCTTGGGATGAACCTGGACAAGACCAAGGTCATGTTCAATGACCATGTCATCCCAGAACCAATTATCGTCGAAGGCATAACACTCGAAGTTGTCCAAGAATACATCTACCTCGGACAGGTATTACAGCTAGGTAAAGACAACTTCGAGCGGGAAATTGCCAGAAGAGTGCAGCTTGGCTGGGCAGCATTTGGGAAAATGCGTCATATCCTCACGTCGCCACTGCCGCAGTGCCGGGTGTTCAATCAGTGCGTCCTTCCGGCCCTAACCTACAGAGACAAATCGTGGAACATGTCAGTCAAGCTGGCCCACTGACTTCATGTCACGCTGCGTACTATGGAAAGGTCTATGCTTTGGGTCTCGCTAAGGGATAGAATCCGGAATGAGGTCTTACGGCATAAGACCAAAGTTACAGATATTGTCAAAATCTGTAGCAAGCTGAAGTGGCAGTGAGCTGGTCATGTCTGCCGCAGAACCGACGATAGGTGGAGTAGGAAGGTTCTCGAATGGAGACCGCGTGTAGGTAAGCGTAGGGTGGGACGGCCCCCGGCAAGATGGACCGGATGACCTGAAGAAGGTGGCTGGCAGTGGCTGGATGAAAAAAGCAGGAGAACGTGCGCTGTGGCGCTCCCTGGGAGAAGCCTATGTCCAGCAGTGGACTGCAATAGGCTGAGATGATGAGGATGTTCTTTTTTCCAGTCTGAAACACATTTTGGTGACTTCTTTGACAGTCTTGGCTTCTTCGAAGTTGAAGGACCGAGCTCTCCTTGTGTATTTTCAGGCTCTGTGGGTAAATCGGTGTGTATTTCATAAGTTCCAGTGATACCACAGGGCACAATATTGTCGTAATCACCTAGCGCGTCATCATCTAGGCCTTCCTCGTCTGTAAGATTGTCAACCGCTGGGGGGATGTACACAGCATCGATTTGAGAGGCATCTTCTAAATTCTTTTCCTCTTCTCTAAGGTAATAAAAATTTCTTGAGAAGACAGCGCTCGCGGCCAAGTCATAACGTTACAACTTTTTATTTACTGATTTGTGTACACTCACTTATCGTTTTTTAGAAATTACTATATGACACTGTTAGCTCGAAAAAAAAGAGCTTCTACTCTTTGAATAGCGAGAACCTATAATTTACAATACATTTCTAACATGAATGGCAAGCTGATAACAATAAAAACTGACTATTGTTACTCCCAACGTTGCGTATACGCAACGTTTTCTAGAAATCTAAGATAAACAACATGTGTAAGTGGTTTTGTCCAACAAAACGGTTTATATAATAAATAAGATATTGTTAAAACTTTATACAGTGTAAAAAGTATAGATTTATTTCAATTAATATTTTTTTATGATTGTATGAATATATCGATCCCGAGATGACTCAATTAGCAGTTTTTGAATGATAAAAAAATATGTATTTGTATATAAAATAACCATTTAATTTTTTTTATTCCATCTTTTAGTTCTTCATTTCGAGAATGGCTTAGATTTCATATATTTATTTCTTGTTAAAGAAATAAAAAAAAATCAATTTTGAAATGTTGCGATTGCGCAACGATGGGTAAAGATGGGTTAATCTAACACGCTGACCAAACCAAACGCACGATAATAAATGCTGGCAAAATGGCGGCACTAGACGTAGACTTTTATAAAACACCCTTTTTGAAGAACTACAGGCCAATCTCACTTCTGAGCCGTGTATACAAGCTGTTCTCAAGAGTTATTACGAACCGTCTCGAACGTAAGTTTGATGACTTCCAGCCTCCCGAATAAGCCGGTTTCCGGAAATGGTTTTAGTACTATAGACCACATACACACGCGCCGCCAGATTATACAGAAGACAGAGGAGTATAATCGGCCATTATGTTTAGCGTTTGTGGGCTATGAAAAAGTCTTCGATTCAATCGAAACCTGGGCAGTATTGCAGTCCCTCCAGCGATGTCGTATCGACTATAGGTATATCGAAGTGTTGAAGTGTTTGTATGCATAAAAGCAAGTATTGCAAAAAGGCGTGAGACAGGCAGACGTTATTTCTCTGAAACTGTTCACGAACGTGAGCATTTGGGAAGCTACGCGATTTCTTCTCATCGAGGATCCCACAGTGTCTCAAGACAAGGGTGTTTAACCAGTGTGTGTTACCAATGATGACATATGGCTCTGAAATGTGGTATTTGACTGCTGGCCTTTTAGAGAGACTAAGAGTCACACAACGAGCAATGGAAAGAGCTATGCTCGGAGTTTCTTTTCGGGTTAAAATCCGGAACATGAATATTCGACGAAGAACCAGAGTCACCGACATCATCTGCTTAGCCTTTTTCCAACTATATTGGGGTTGGCTTCCAGTCAAACCAGATTCAGCTGGATATCAGTATTTTATATGGAGCGACTGCCTGCCGGACTTCCACAACCCAGTAACTGGGCAATATCATACCCCATGGTAAGACTGGTTGTCAGACTTTAGAGCTTCTGACTAACAGTAACGACTGTCAAAGATCTACAAATGACAGCCGGGACCAACGGCTTTATGTGCTTTACGAGGCACGGAGGAAACTCGCTATGACAGCTGGTCACCCATCCACAGACCAACCTCGGTAAGCGCAGCTTAACCCGGAAGATAGGCCTGTGTGACTGTATTTATTTAGCTACGAGCTCCTCACCAACCAGAGTCACCGACATAGTTCATAAAATTTGCAAATTGAAGTGGCAATGGGCAGCCCACATCGCTCGTAGAACTGATAACCGATGGGGAAGAAAAGTTCTCGAGTGGCGACCACGGACCGGAAGACGCAACGTAGGCAGGCCTCCCACTAGGTGGACCGACGACATCGTGAGGGTCGCGGGCAAGCGATGGATGCAAGTGGCGAATTTTCGTTCGGCGTGGCGGTCTAAGGGGGAGGCCTATGTTCAGCAGTGGACGTCTTCCAGCTGATGATGAAGCATCTTGAGTTTCAGATGTAAAGATACTGTCCTTTTTGATTATTTCATAGTTTTTTTTTATAATAACGTATTTAATGCGGTTTCATGTTTCATAATTTCCTGTTGGTTTACAGATAACTTACTAAATAACACACTATTTTAATTAATGTCAATTTGGTTTTCTGTTTTTTTAGTTTATCTTGCCAATTAAATTTGTCTCGTCAAAATTATAATAAATATTAATTATACGTAAATATTGTTTTAATTCTTCTCATAAATTAAAAAAGTTAAATAAAATTCACGCCGCGCCGCCGACGCCGCCGCCGCCGACTTCAAAAAGTCGGCGCGCCGCCGCCGACAGATTGACCATCGGCGCTCATATCTAATTTACAACCACTCTCCATGACCTTTCGCAACAAAATCGCTTTCTTCATCATTTCTCTTTTCTCTCTCAAAGAAATTAAAATGGCGTTGAAATGAAAATGGAAACCACAATTCTACAGTCTCATATTCTAGTCTGTTAAGATTTTTCATTCGTATTTACAGAACTGTACAAACAGAACAAAAAAATCATGTTTCAGTGAGTTTTAGTAAATTAACATAACTAATTGATATAAGAAAACCTTCATGCGTAGCGTTTAAAGTTAAGACAATAGCGATTGAACACTTTTTGTTTTTAAATTAGGTTCACGGAAGCAGACATTTACATTTACCGTCTTACTACAAAAAAGTTAAACATCTTTTGAACACTTGTCTACAAAAACTGTCACTGCAAAACGGCATTTGACGTTGACTTAGGGTAATTTTGCAGTTACACGTTCTTTAGATTAAGTATTCAACAAATATTTAACTTTTTTTAGTGCGACGGATTATCTAACAAAAGGTAAAACGCGTCCTTGGTAAAAACTAGGATATAAGTTTTGGGCATTCTAGAGATAGCCTTCCTAATTTACCATAGCATAATATGGACATTTCTTGATAAAAATAAATAAAATAATCGTCATTCGCCAATTTCCCTGTTCATTTAGGATTGACGCAGCATGTCTTTATCTAACATTCTTCGTCATTGCTCATCACCACTACCCAGTCCCTTTTTTTACCAAGATCTTTCTTCACAAGTCCATCCATAGGTTCTGAGGATCTTGACTTAGCACGTGAGGTTTTTGACTTGTGGAATGTGAACTCGGTTGTCATAGTCGAAACGGCCAATGACCTAATGGCCAAGAGCCTTAGACCATCTCGTACACCTTTCTAGGCTCTCTTTTTATAGGCGGTTGGAACAAGGGCTTGATTTAGAAGGCAGTACTATCCGATACGGCAAGCCGTATATCACGGGTACTTTACGGGACCCTACTTCCAAAGCGGTGGACCACTATTCAGCCATCCAATTTGATAATCAACACTTCGCTCACGACGGTTTTGCTAATTAGTCCACATCACATGCCCTTATGGGCATGTTTTAAAAACAACACAATTTTCAGGCAAAGGCGGATCTTTCATACTAGGTCCAACATAGAGAACCTCTATGTGGAAAAACGGATCATTCGTACTAGGAAACCCCAATTAAATTCTTCAAAAACGTTGTAGAGTTTCAAAGAAAACACATGCCCTTCATTTTCTCCCACAAGGTTGTTGGCTCACACAATACTCATAAGTTATACTTATAACAAGCCGTTACATGGCGCACTACTCTATGTACAGTACGTCACGATTGGACGATCAATCGTAACGACGCCATTTGTTTCTTTTAAGTTAAGGTATCACATCCGATAAAAAGTTCATTTAATCGGTCCTATGATACTAGAAGCAGTTATGTTAAAATCGGTGATCCTGAACGGGTGACAAACCAAGTATACAGATAGTTTAGTTTATCCAGTAGACAGCGAGTCCAGAAATATTAAATCGGTATTTAATAGATGTTTAAAATACCGAAAAATCGGTAGTTTAGAGACCATTGGGGCGACCCTGCCCTACGCTATGGCCATCAACCGAGCTCTTATCTGAGAACCGGCCTGCTATTGCGAAATTCCTGGTCAAAAGTTCCAATATTACTTTGCATGTCCAGGAATTTAGCCGAAGACTTCATGATAGCAGTAGCGGTACCAGAAAGACTCAAAAATCTGTTTTCTCTCCGAAATTATAATGAATCAGATTACTATCGGAAAAATTACGCATTTCTTCTCTAATAATAAACAATCTGTAGTGCGATACTGCTATTAATAGCAAGAGATAACCGATACGACATTACACAATAAAAAAAAATTAGGTCAACACTAACACTTATATTCAATCGAGCGCCTAGTGGTGCAGGGCAAAGTTGAAGGCACCCGAGCACGAGGTAGATCGCCTACTATGAGATGGACGGATCAGATAAAAGCAGCTGTGGACAGTTCCTTGCACGTCTGCACCAGAAAGGCGGTCAGACAGGAATGGCGACGTATTGTTAGGCCACTAACAGCTGAAATGACGACCACGAATACCTGCCAAGAGTGCAACGACGAAGAAGAAGAACACTTATACAAACAAATATGTGTGATGTACATTCTGCATGTCCATGTTATGCTACAGTTATTCTTTCAGCACTGCGTTAAAAATAACACATGTTTATTTTGGCACTTTACTGTGTTACTAAAATTACATTACGAATTGTCGTTTTACGCTATTTCAGTGCTTTTTGCGTAGTGATTGAATTCATTTTAGTGTGAAGCGTTTTCTATGATCTTTTGTACATACATCACTCACTTGTCACGAAACTAGGTGTTATTGGCGTTTTGTGAAAGAAATGGGAATTTCTTTAACTTTTATATTGGAAATATTAGTTTGTGAGAAACTTTTGACATCTCAGTATCGCATTGATTGTGAAATGTAGACATGAGGAATGTTTTGAAGTTTCTTAAATGACGTGTAATCATATTTATAGTCCCGTCTTTGCCTCTTCGTATTATACCACCGGAATGAGCATTAAGTACGCTGTAAGCTCAGTGAATGGGTTTACAGAGCCCTAACCTCGGTTATAATGAACGCGTTCTTCACACATTCAACTCGCGAGATTTATTGTTGAATAGTAGTTCAACAACAACAGATTACTTTTAATCTAAAAAATCTCATTGGGTAGTGACCGCAAACATCGAAGCAAAATCAATTTAGACCAATCAAATCTATGTATTTGTACAAATGGTTAAAAAATGTAGGTATAGGACAGCTGGTCCTCATGGTTTTACTTCCGCTGCTCTGCTCCTATTGGTAAAATTCTCCTCCGCAAAATTATCTAGACACGCGAGAGCGAGGCCAGCCAAGTTCAGATGCGCTCTTACACGAACCATTTGGAGCCACTTTTTAGACCTTCATAACAGTCATAACTCAAAAACTATTTAACCTAGACTTGTCAAATTTGGCAAATATATTGAGACTGGCGAGATACATAAATGTGTTCCTAAATTATATTACAGCCTTCGCAAGTTCTAAGCCTGTTACTTGTCGGTTTTTATTTTAACATTCCGAAAATTTGGCTTGCTGGTAGAAACTAACCATCGAACATAATAATTCGTATATGAGAACTAGGCAAGTCAAAAATTAGGCTACAATATAGTATCCTATGTTATAAGAAAAAATATATTTTATGTTGTTATAAATAAATTTCAGAACCATTGAACTTGGCACCTATTTAGATTTCACTTCTTTTGTCGCTGAGGTCAACAACCAAGGCATTTATCATATTGAACTTGACTCTCATTTCATTTTTATGTTTTTGATGGGTATAGCTTACAGCCTTCCTCGATAAATGGACTATCAAACACATACTTAAACAATTTTTCAATTCGATGTTCTTGAGTTCTTCATAATATTGGTAGCTTAATTACTGATCAAACAACGGAGCCTAAGTACCGATTAAACTCACAGATCCAATCATAAAGTGATAAAACAAAAACATTAAAGGTGACAATTGCGGGACCCCACCGCGCCGTCTGCTAAAATTTGAAAGGAACCCGTTTCCTTGAGCCTCTCACACCTTGCGGGATGAGCAGATGTTCGATTTTTTCTTTACAACCACGTGGTCCCACGTTTAGTACTATAATCTGTATCATTCTGTGTTTAGGACAATATATTAATGCTCCAATGAATTGGCATAATTGTTGGAGAATAATGAATGAATAGCACATCGCCCGCGCGTATTAAAACATAGCCTATGTTACTCGCAGGGGAACCGATCAATTTACCGAATTTTGTTTGTTCGAATTTCATTATACCGAAAACTTGGCCGACATCTCTTTTGCTATACCTATGCATTATTTGACATATTTTCAGATCATCGAACTTTCATTAGCCATAAGTATTATTTTACCGAAGTATGTTCCGCCGACTAACAAAATAACTTTTTACTATTGACCGAAGCTTCTTTTAAACTTTTTTCAGTTGCCAAATGATTTATTTGCCATATTGTCACCATACCGAAACAACGTTTTACCGAAAATTTTATTACTGTTATAAAAATTCAATATATTGCGCTACAAAACTTTGTGGCGGAAACGAAATGCTGCAAAGCCGACTTTACGTAGTCTTGTCTGCCCTACCCCTAGAGTGTTATTTAAAATCGCGTAGGCGCGGAGGGGTGGGGTGGCCCGCGAGCTGAGGAGCAGGTGGTTAGAACGGCCGCCGCAGCTTCATATTCATTCATCATTCAACGCTCACCGCCGCGGCTGAGGCTGGCCGGCTTCGCCGGCCAGCCTCAGCCGCGGCGGTGAGCGTTCAAATCATCTGCGACGATAAGCTCGCGAGGAGCCACCCAAAACCCCGCACCGCCGGAGCCATGACAGAAACTATGCATGTTGCATGCTTGCTTGAATGCTGCGTGTTTGCTGCACGTTGCATGATGCGTGCTTGCTGCTTGTTGCATGCTGCATGCTTGCTTGCATGTTTTTTTGGTGCTTGTTTGCATGTTGCATGTCTGTTTGTATGCTGTATGCAAGTGTATCACAATACAAACCTTTTTACAAACACAAATACAATAACAAGTCACAAAAGAGTATCAAGAATCACACAAAATGCGCAAGAAGATTCGAACACACGTGCTAGCCAGAACATCCCTTATAGTCCAACTGTGTAGTTAACAGCAAATGTCATTAATGATAATACAATGCCCGTCAGAGTTATATCGTATATGACATTTGCACAATTATTTTGTATTGTCTACCTACATTTTCAATGGCGCCTGCAAAAAAATGATCACCAATAATTAGTGTGCACAAATTTCTAGGCGTTTGGTGAAATGAAAATATGGCAAACATAATACTTCGAACAACCGTCGTTTCGAGTAAGTGTAACATCGGTAAAAAGTTTTTCGGCCAAATGATGTGTTGGAGTAACGAAAAAAATCGAATAGATAATAGGTTAACTGAAACAGTGGCAAACGTGACTTCGATGAAGTAAAACAAAACCAAATGATAATAGTTGAAAAGTTTTCGGTTAAATGAAATTCGGTCAAACGGTTTTCGATCTTATGATAGGTAACCTACTCGCAGATAATGTAGCATTCTAATGGTGAAAGAATTTTTAAAATCGGTCCAGTAGTTTTTGAGTTAATTACAAACAAACAATTTTTTCCTCTTATAATTATAAATATTAGTGTAGATTAACAAATTACTTATGTCCGGCAAACTATGCGTTTCAGAGCGATATTCCATCCCACTTCGTGTCCTAATTATGATAAAATTCAAGCTTCGTAGAACTTGTCGAAAACAATATAAACTAAACAAACATGTTCCCATGTTTTCATCTCCACTACTCGGCTCCTATTTATTAGTCGTAGCGTAGTTTTATAGCCTTCCATGATAAATGGACTACACAACAGAAAGAAACGGATCAGTACCTAGTTCCTGAGATTAGCGCTTCCAACCAAACAAACTTTTCAGCTTACTTCGTTTACTATTAATTTGAAGAATCAACCGCACAGAATCACCCTGAAACCTTCGAATATTCTACGTAGAACGTTGATAACTCGTCCTAGCAAGGTTCCAAGAAGCAAGATCAATATTGCACTGAAAGTACGGTAAATAAACTATGTACGCAGTATACCAATCAAGTAAATATCAGCTTTCGACGTAAAATCAATAAGGTACGGAGTTCAGGAGTAGTTGTTATACCTGTAACGAATAACTAGGTCAATATAATGATACCTTGCTCTTAAAATTGTATGTATTTCATTAGGAACTTTTAATTTGCAAGGACTATTAAATACTGGCTTTTGAACGCGGTTTTGATTGTGTTGTGGTCGGTGGAATTATATCACGGGAACGTTTTATATCGTATATACTCATGGTTCACTGGAATAATATTGCTTTCTATTTGTGAATGAATTTTCTGAATATATTTTTTCGAAGATAAGTCCTTGATTCCAAACTTGGAAACCCGATGTGAAAGATGGAAAGAAGAAAACCTATTATGGAATTGAACGTGTTTAAGGTGAAGTAAGCTAAATAAAAACAAAGAGATTAGTGACACGTGTCAAGTCAGTTCGATTCACCTCCTCCCACCTGCCTACACAGTTTCATAAGCCGCGAAAGTACCATATGAGGCTCTCTAGTCCCTGCCGGCAAGCGGACGCCGACAGGATGTTGTGAAAGTTGATATAGGACACGTCAAACTGCCGAGGACTGCACAAAGTCGTACAAAAGCAAAAAGTCTCACTACGTTCCAATTATTCCAGTCCGGCGAACTTAGCGTGCTAAAAGCAAACAAATAATAGTAGAAATGATCACGTTTCTGAACGACAAAGAACTACAAACGGTGAAGCGATATCTCTAGAGACGAAGGTTTTGAGAATAGCGCCGAGTACGTTCAAATTTTGTCCCTTAGGACAGAAAATGTAAACATAAAAGCCTTAATTTATCTTTACAAACTTATTACAAACAGGATTCCGATTACCTAAAAACCACATGTGGCAATGTTCAGTACATTTTATTGTTTATCTGCAGCACCGTCACAAACGCCATGCTATAAAAAATACTGGTAGAATAATGGCTTGCGGCATTAAATCCGCCTTATGTACCACAATTGTACGTAAAAGTGTACAAATAAATAAATAAAAACAATATACACATAAAAATACAACTCTAGTATCATAGGACCAATGTTTAACACACTTTCCGCACATAATCTTAGCAAGAAGTTTTGGAGGCGCAAAGTTACGTACTCCCGAACACTAGGACCGAAATAGAACATATTTTATTTGGACGAAATCTTAGCTAGGAAATCCGGGAAGACTTAGGAGCTCCAAAGTTTGGAAGTATCTACAGAAAGTTCATGCAACAGTCGGTAAAACGGAGTTTCAAAGTCACGTGTCGATGTGAATGTGACATCTTATCCAAACAACGATCTTTTCTGCCTTAATTTGGTCATTAAAGAGTAAACAATAAGGTTCATTATTAAACAAAATGAGAATTAGAATCTAGAATCTTCCTGCGTCATAGCAAAAAGGATAAAAGATTTTAAACCTGTATGGTGAAATAAATTGTTGATAACAAATCTCCTAGTACACTATAGGGATCGGAAGAGAGCTTACAAACGATTTATGTAGCAACGTGCTTAGAGGACCGTTGACGGGTTGTATGGGGCGCAATGTTGGATACGACTAGACATTGGGTTAGATAATTATGCCATTGCTTATTCCCTATACCTAATTTATCGACCGAAGGTTTCAACAACGAGTTTTCTATATTTTTCCAATTAAGAAATGAGGTTTTATAATCATTTATTTGTCCATTCGTAAAGCTTTTTTATTTTTACCTATAAAAACGAATTAATGAAACTTAAACAAATGGTTTGAAAATATTAGTCCACAAGTTCTCCATTGCTTCTCAAGAGTCAGGGGATCTAAAATCGCCAATTTAGCAAGGTTGCTAATAGAATTGCGATAAAATTTTTCTTTATTTCATTTTAAGAATTTTATCGAAATGCTAGAGTTGCTAAAGTGGCCTAATTAGACCCGCGGATCAAATCAATCACAGACCAGTCACTCAATCTAGCACATTTTTACCTAAAACACGCCTCTTTTCCATTTCTCCAATCTATATCATCAAAGCTTAAAAACGTACCAATTAAAAGGGAAACAATATCGCTTTCTCACAGGCAGTCGTCGGCATCGTTGCGACGTCCATTCGTTCATGTATAATTTGCGATACCTACGAGATGCTACGTATTGCATCACCGGCCACCTGTTCGTCGCATCGAACAGCAAATAACTCAGGTTATCCGATATCTGACACTGTGTTAGCTTTATTATTCTGTATGTCGAGATAGTAAGCTTTCGCCATCGTTATTCAATGTGATTCAAAAACCAGGAAACCCTGAACTGTGTTTGCCAAAAGTGGCCTGCTCGTACTCGACCTTGGAACGTAAAAAAGCTATGAAGAACACCGTAGATTTTAGTCAGTACGAGTCTGACAGTACCTTCCTCTTCACCCAGGGTGGTAGGTTAGGTTACAATTGATGATTTTGCCACGATTAAAAAAGGTTGCCAAGTGGCCGGGACCCACCGTGATTGGGCTTGATTGATCGAAATGAGAGCAAATGTCGCGGTTCTCCAAATCGAGAAAAATATCCCGGATTTTCAAAATCAGAGACAACAATTTAATGGGTAATTTTTGGACAAAGGAACGAGACCGCCTGTCCATGGTTATGGTTAAGGCCAAACTACAGCTAGGGCTAAATTGTAAACAGGCATTGGTTTGAATTAAAATGCTTGGTCCCTCTGATGGCTAAAATGTTTTAGAAGCTGCAAAAATTATTGTTTTTTTTTGTCCCGAATTTGATGCCATCAAATCTGGCAACACTACTCTGAACCCTTATTGCGTAACAGTCTATGATACGATACCTACTTGCTTTCATTTTGACATTTTAACAAAATCCATTGCGTTGATTACTTAACTCGTGATCTCGGTTTTAAATAACGGGTGTGAAAGCACCCTTAGCAAGGTCACGCACTTTTCCCGTCATTGTGATATTATTCCATGCCTCCTTTTTTCATCCTCACAAGTATGTGAAAAAAAAAGGGCGGGCGAAAGGAGTACCTTTTGCCTAGTCCGGGTTCATACATCTGATAGAAGTAGGTACCTACCCCGGTTACGCGCACTAGGCACTACGTACCCGACCTTTCTGAAGTACAAATAAGATCTGTGTAGGACTGTAGTTCTTCTTAGGGCGTCGCGTCCGCGTCGTCCCGACGTTAATGCTCGCCTCTGCCTTATAAATTATTTTTGTTAGCCGACTTTCACTCATCTTTTCAACACGACCTAACCATCTAAGCATACATATTATGTATTGCATAAAAATCTATACTGTATAATATTATTATTATGTAGGTAAAGCATAAGAGTTTATTTGGTTGGTTGAACGAGCTCATCTCAAAAAAATATGGGATCGAATAAAAAAAAAGTGTTGGATATTTCAAAGAAGGCTAAAGAAACTACGGGAGAAGCTAACATTCATGTAAAATATATTATAAAGTTTTCAAAACTCACCCCTTTTGTTACTGCCATCACTACCAAAGGGGGTGAGATTCCTCTGAAGCTGACTGTACAATGTACAAGTTAACTATAAAAGCCCTAGCTAGACCATGAAGTATTACACAGCTACATGTTATCGATATGAAAATGAAACCCACTGGAGCTACTTATTTACTTACTAACTTAGTAGATGTCCCAATCGTAACGAGTAGCGAGAAAGCTGAACATTTTATTACGTACCTACTATAAATAAAATAAATCAATGAGGAAAGCGCGTACTGTGTAGCCTGTGTAGGGTTGCCAGGCCTTAAAACCGAAAAACCGGACAGACCAGTCAGTTTAGCCGGACATTTAGGTGAAAAGAACACCTTTGACTTTTTGTCCTAATATATCACGACCAATTTTTTAAAACTTATGCAAAGTTCCGTTCAGCTAAACGGTTCCTCTCGCCGTGGAACCGCGACTAGCGATATTTAGGTGAAGTGGGCGTAGCGGAAACGAAATCATGGCAAATATGAAAAATGATGAAAATTTTAAATAATAACAAAATCCGGACAGGCACACGGTCTACTTCGGCCGGGTACGCAACCAAAAAGCCCGTGTCCGGCATTATCCGGCCGCATGGCAACCCTAGTCGCGTGAGGCTTGCCGTAACAAGCTTTTAATAAGTATTGATTCCAGTAAGAACATAATTTAATTAATTGTATCGTGAAATATCAATTTTAATTCCCAAGTAAAGTCGAAATTAAAATAAATCATGACTAGCTTTTGCCAGCGACTTCGCCCGCTTTTATGTTGAGAATTCTCTAATGGGAGCTTAATGCAGGGATAAAAGGTATCCCAGTGATTATCCAGACTTTAATCTATCTGTGTATCAAATCTCCTCTAAATCATTACAGCTGTTCACGTGATTGAGTTTCAAACATCAACCCGTTCAAACTTTCGCATATATAAAATTAATAATTAAGGATAGGAATGACTAACATTTGCCTCTGGCTTCGCGCTTGCGGATGCGCTGACTACATCCACCTCCACGGTCCTTCAATAGCCCTTTACTTTGGGGTTACAGTTACCTGATAAGACAGGCCCATGACCCCGGAATGCTTTGGCCCTCTAAGAGGGTCCCCGTCAAATTGCTGACATCTCTTTGAGGCGATGTTCATTATTAGTTTCGATATTTCACACAGTTAAACTAGCCTCTGCCTAACTTGGTTTTTTTAATGGCCTATCACACTCGGTTATCCCCGAGTGTGATAGGCCATATTATAGAAGGTTGTCATGAGTGTGAAAGAATTTTCAGAATTCCATTAATAGTCCCGAAGATTACCAAGAATATTACTGTAAATGGTTTCAGGAGAAAATTCTCAGAAAACAGGTAAGTTGAATCATTTTCCGTGAATAACGGATATTAACTCTTTACTCTGACGTCGAGCAAAATAATGTATCGACATTTTCGAAGCTACTCGTAATGGTAGAAGCTAGAGTAACATAAAAAATATGGAGAAGAAGCTTTTCAGAAGAAAGAAGGATATCTGATGATGATTTAACGGCTCTTTGGCCCAGAAATTGGCACCATTTGCTATAACTTGGCAGTGCTCCTTTTGAATATTGTGCAGCATTTTTTTTGTTGTGATCAAATCATCATATGAGTCCTCCCGCCCAAGGCGGAAGGGGCGTCAGACTCGTACTGACAAAAATCCACGGTGATCCTTCAATAGCCCTTCACGTTCCAGGGCCACGGTTACCTGATGAGAGAGTCCCGCGACCCCGGCAGGCTTTGGCTCTCTAAGGGGGGCCCTGTCAGATTCGTACTGACAAAAATCCACGGTGATCCTTCGGGGTGCTAAGACAGGAAACCTCCACGTGCGCCCGTGGACTGGAGTTCCCTCTCGGATACGTCCGGGGGGAAGACCAGTTTTTCGGGCCGGTGCACCCTGGGATGCGGGCAAAAACTCTTCCTTAGGCACTGTGGGCCTAAGGTGTCTCTTTGCCCGTATGCGAATAGCCTGTCGTGTGGACGTTCCAACGCGTGTCCCTCTGATCAGCAGAGGGCACAGCGGCGGAGCGGGCTTGCGGACGGTGTGTAATGGGTAGCTCGCCGTCCGACCAAGGACCAAGCCCCGGTCGGTGGCGCGTCGTGTTTCGCGCCAAATGCCTGCTGGGGTTGCGGGTTTTTCTTACCTAGAGTACACCTAGCCAGGCGCAAAAATATGTTAAAAAATCAATTTAATTTTTTTACAATTATTGTAATGGCCACTGGTGGCGCAGCGCTGTGTTACAAGCGCTTCAAGTAGATACAAGTTGCTATTAGCCTATTACAATATTATGACGTATGCTTGTCTGTTGTATGCATGTTTTTTTTTCACATGCGAGGGACACTTTATATACTGTACCCCATATAATACTAACATAAAAATATTATAATATTGGTGTAACTAAAGTGCTCTAATGTCCTCATTCTACTGAAACAGGCAATGACTGATAAGATTCATCATATGAATGTCAAGTTTTATGTTTTGACAGCGTTTAAGCTTTGTTTGACAGTTATATCAGGCACGATAGGGCAATGGAATGCTGTTCGAGGGCTCTTCCATGTTGTAACTTTTATGCAGTTAGGACTGAAAATATATCTTTGATTCAAATCTTCCAAGTAATAATACCGTCGTCATGAAACCGGCCCATGGACCCTACATCCTTAAACTACGACCAGCCACCGAAGGACGGGCAGCAGCGTCCTTTGTAAACTTTCGGTGACCTCACAGCGATCCCCAAGCCGCCTGACAAGAGTGGGGATTATAGCAACCTCCCTAAGAGGGAGGCCTATGTTCAGCACTGGACGTCTTCCAGCTGATGATGATGATGATGAAACCGACATACAGTACAGTCACGAACAATAAAATGTAACTCTTAAGGGGGATGCTCCAACCAGCCCGCGAAATTCAATTTTTTTTACGTTTTTTGCGATTTGCAGGCCAGTGACATGTTGTAACTTTATAAATAAATGAGTTGCGGTAATAACAAGTATAATTTTAAATATAAAAATTATCAAAAAATTCGCTCCATCAGCTCTCACATAGAAAAGGTGCATCATGTTAAAATCTCCGAAATCTAACAACGATGCACCTTTTCTATGTGAGAGCTGATGGAGCGAATTTTTTGATAATTTTTATATTTAAAATTATACTTGTTATTACCGCAACTCATTTATTTATAAAGTTACAACATGTCACTGGCCTGCAAATTGCAAAAAACGTAAAAATAAATGAATTTCGCGGGCTACATCGACGCAATCACCTTAACAAAAATCAAACACAATTTTCTCGTTACACATTTATTGATCAATGTGAGTGTACTGAAAAATAAAAATACGATCCCATTCACGTTAGGGATCAGCGGTGCTAAAATACCAGGCTTTTACACATAATAAAATACCTATTTCTTTTTTAATCTTACTCAAAAATATAATTCGAAATACTTAACATAATTCAAAAACCGTCTGTGGCGACATCTACAACACGACATACGAACTGCGTATCATACCAGACATCACTGAAATCCCACGCAAGTGGAGTTATTCGCGAGAAGAATAACCGAGGAAAATATCCAATGAGCAGTAGTTTAAAAAAACCCATCACCAATTTGGTTGTAGGGTCTTTCCTCTTCTTTCTATGGGGGTTGAGGAACTTTCTACCCTGTTCCAAACCGTTAGTCAAAGCCACAAGTGTCTCAACACTGCCTACTGTATAATAAAGAATTAATAAAACATAAATGGTACCCTCTTACTTTCGTTTTTTGGATGGTAAATAATTAAATCAGTCATCCCGCGCTGGGCAAAGCTTAAGCAACTGAGAAAGTTCCGTCAGTTGCCCTATGCGTTTCAGGGTTCAGTTACCCACGCTTTGGAAATAAATAAAAATTATGGTAGACTTACCTTTAGTCTCCTCACAAGCTCATCTGGACCGAGGTCATCGGTGATTGGACGGCAGCCTTGCGGGTACACTATTTCCGCCATGCTGCCAATCTGGAAGAACAGAGAGGAATTCGTGTAAGTTAAGCTGGTAAGACAAATTGGATAATACAGGCAGTCACAATTCTTGAAAATGAACCAGAGAATGCTTATTTAGCTGTCTAATTTATTAAATGCTGTTCCAAATCATTTGTTATTGCAGTAGATTAAATACACAGACGGGTACCAATGACTAATTACAAAAAGGAACGGACTTCAAAACCAAACACAAAAAACTATAAAATAACTTTTCTTTCGGAAGTCGGTGGCTTTGTTTTTTTTTATTTCATTGACATTATGGCCACCGACTTCCGAAAGAAAAGTTATTTTATAGTTTTTTGTGTTTGGTTTTGAAGTCGGTTCCCTTTTTTCAAAAAGTTTTTTATTTTTCCCTTTTTAATTGAGATAATCAACAAAAATTTTCATAAAATCGGCGTCTTTGTAAATCTACAATCCTATTAAGCAAAACGGATCTATGTGAGCCACTTCCCAAGATATCCATTATTGTTATATACTAAAACCTTCCCCAGAATGACTGTAAGAAACAATTTTCTGAAAACTGCATCAAAATCGGTTCAGCCAAACGCGAGATAATTGCCGACAAACATGGCCGACAAACATGCAATTGTCCCTGAAAATCTACGATCCAAGTAAGCTAAACGGATCCACGCGGGCAACGTCACGGGATATCTATTAGTGTAACATACTAAAACCTTCTACAGAATGTAATGAACACTTTCCTGAAAACTGCATCAAAATCCGTTCAGCCAAACGCGAGATAATCGCGGACAAACATACATACATACATCATACAGGTCGAAATGAGAACCTACTTTTTTTTTTGAATCAGTTAAATATATGCAGCTATTAGAAATTAATGGTAATTAATAAAGAGCACACAAAAGTAGGTGATTAAGCGAGTGTTGAATATCAAGTTTTTTTTTTTTGACAAAATGTATAGATCCACCAAAACAACCTACCGGAGTCTGCCAAATTTCTTTACCAGATTTACAACTTTAACACAAAAGAAGAAGGTACATATTAAATTGAGAAATCTTTGGATGTTCAGGGTGAGTTATCCTGTTTACGTGGTGGTTGTCACTGATTTTCAATATTTTGCATTGAGTGATTGCCTATATGACTATCACAACTCATTTACTGGGTACTCTTTGGTATCATGTACTTTGTGTGGGTAATGTCATCAAGACTGACCTTAGCAGAGTTCGACTGACCCATGCAAAGCAAAAGAGCTTTATCCAAGACATTTTAAAGTTCAAAATAAAAAACTTTGTAGGACTTTGCTTTGCAATTACAGTCCTTTCCAAGTATTATTGATACAGCCAGTGCCCTTCATTACATGAACCATCTTAAACGGCAGAACATAGGAAAGGGTGTCAAGTAATGCAGACCACTGACTGTACTCAAGACAGACAGACAGACCTTTTGAATTGTCAAGGAAAGGAAAGAAAATGTGGGCAATGATAGTTAAATCATTCATCATCTATTGGCTTTAGGCCTTTCATATCATAACTAATGCAATCTCATATTTGATCTCCATTTATTACTGTTTTAGCAACATCAGATTATGTAAAACTTAGTTATTTCCTATGTACCCGAATTTCAAATAGTGTATTTGTTCTGACATACTTAATTTCTTATTCTTATTGCTGTTGAGAAGTTGAATAAATTGATTTTAATGCATAACCAATTACTAACAACAATCAGCATAAATCATTTTCTCCGCTTAAACACAGCCATTACCATCTGTGAAAAGGATAGGGCAGTATGAATCACTGTCCTATCCACACTTGCACATTACGCATATTATTATTTACTTTCTTTCATTTTCATGTGAGAATGTGGTCAAACTCTAGTGTCAAAAATAAATTAAGTCGCCTCTGATAACACTGCAGACCTCAGGAATTTTCACATAAAAAATATTCAAATCCAGCCTAAGTATGTTTCTTTGGTCGCGGAACTTATCGCAATACCGTGGCCCTGGAACGTAAAGGGCTATTGAAGGACACTGTGGATTTTAGTCTGTACGAGTCTGACAGTCCCGCTCTGCCCTGAATGTGATGGGAGGACTCATTTGATGATTTTACCATGCTAAAAAAAAAGTATATTTCTGAAACAGTTTTATGTATGTGAAATAAGAGCAAAAGTAAGTTCCACATTTTAAACAAACAGAGCGACATGTTCCTGTTGTAATTATTGAAATTAGTTTGTATATTGGCATACTTTTCCTTATTCAAATAATTTTTACTACTCTTTTTGTATGACAAAATAGTATCACAATTAGATCTAAGGAAAAACATTATTTTTTATTGATTCTAATTTTTCTTTTGAGGGCTGAAATACTTGTTACACTTAGTTTGGCCCCTAATTTCCCACTTTTGTATACACTAACTGTAGATTAATGTACATTTTCTGTGAAAAATATTGTTATGTTATTGATTTTACTAGTTACCATAAAATCGTGTTAAACAATCAATTGAATTGAGACTTATTTCTTACTTTGTGGTGTGGATAGTCACATTTTCAACTGTATAACAAGTCTTCCAAATTCAGAATCAACATGTAAATATTTGTTAAGTGAAGTATGTCATTATAACAAATTCCTAGTAAATACTTGACATCAATTTCTATTGTTTCACAGTATACCAATTATGGTATTCAGTGAAGGGTTTGGCAAAGGTGAAGTATCAAAGGTGATAAGGCTTTACTACAGTACCGGTATCCAAACAGTTGGAAAACTGCCTTATTAGCTGCTTATCCTGGGGCCCTACTAACGGAAAATGCTATTAATTATTGCGATGCTCGACTTTATGCAAACATCATTAATCAGAACTTCCCATTAGTGTGGCCCCTGCATTAGAGACAGGCCTCTCCTTTTGACTGAAAATCTGCTCAACTTTGTAACAGTCAGTAGATGGAGGTATGGACATCCATATTTGACCAGGTGGATCAACACTCAGTTAGTGTCTTACAAAGCCTCGTGATGTGATGTCCCAACATTATGTTTATATTTCAAAGTAGTTAATAAGAATGCTGATGTTAACATATTTTTGGCAAATTGGAGAATTGAAACTACTTCTAGCATTCAATGTGAACAGAACTTGGTCTATTTGCTTGAGAGCTACACCTATTTTTGAGGGGGCAAGAAAACACAAATGATGCCATGCTTAGCATGGTTACATACTGGGCTCAAGTCATTTGAAAAGATATACCTTTGATATGGCATAGATAGACAATTATTGACATGCATGCTTTCCGGAGACACAATTTTGAACAATAGAAACAAATTAGTCATACATCGGACCCCAATATCATAAATTATGCATTCAACACATTAAGACTGTTAGTTTTACCATAAAAGTAGGTCAAATCATTAAAACAGGCATAATGCTAACCAGATGATCACAATACCAGAGCAAGCATGTAGAAGGATCTAGAATGTGAGGGCTGTTGTAGCCCTATGTCTAGTTATGGTAAAAGGTTGAAGGTTAGGGAGTTCAAAATCAAGCACTGGTCAGAAAACAATGTTCGAACAATGTGTACCAATCAAGTTGTGACCTATTGATTGAGACAGACTGAAGTTGGACATGACCAGAATGTCCAGCCACTAACATCATTAGCTGTATACAAACAGCTTAGCCCACATTGTACTATCTGTTCTTGACCTAACATCATTCTGATGCGTTATCACGGAAATCTTTATTGATTGTTAGCGATCGAGCAAGTATCTGAACGTACTCAAAACAACACCAATTTGATGTTTAGAAACATGAAAAATGACGTGTCGACCTTATTAGGCCCTAACTTTAACTTTTCTCATAGAAATATCATCTCAAACGTGATATTTACCCTACCCTGTTGCTGTGCTCGTGGTTACAACAATCAAATAATGCTAGATTATGGCAGACCCACTTTTTACGACCAAGCTAACAACACAAACATAAGAGGTTAATCCATCTTTGCTGCAACAAATTGCATCAAAATATATTGAATTTGCATCGTGATTACACTTAAACAGACAACTAAAAACTATAATGGCTAGAATACGTACAAGAATTCATAGACGTGGGCCTGCGTTCACGTCCCGATGTTTACAAAATCCACCACAATATAACAACTCAAACAAAGTGTTCACTGTTATAGCATTATAGTTTCATGAAAACGTCACTGGAAAACAAATCATAGGGGTTGAAAAACGTCCTATTGATCTAAATACATAGAAAAATCGTGCTAATAATTTTTTTATCAATCTATGTGGACGCCAAACTGCGGGAAAAACTACAGCGAAGTTGGCTTCGTATCTCTCGCAATTCAAGGCCGGCCGTCTTTAATCTATGATATTGGGAAGTTGTCTATATGATCTTTGCGCTTTTTTCGTTTATGGAAATTGTTTATGATGAGTTTAATGGTCTATGGTATAGCGCTACTTTTGAGTACAGTCCGATACAAAACTGATACAATTTCTGCATAATAAAATATTTTATCTACTCTCATATCGTTATAATCGAAATACAAAACTCAAAACGAGTTTATATAGACGTACTTTACAAATAGTATAAAGAAATGAAATTAAAAAAAATAATATTATGAGTTATGACACTATTTCTCTAAAAAATAATGTTAAAAATAATGCGATACATATTACAGATCATTAATTTTATATCTGAGGCTGCGCGCGCTTTGAAAAGAACGCTTCATTGAAATTTTGAAAAAACACACTTACAATAACCAATAAATAAACTGTGTCAATATTTTTCTTATAATTGATATTATGTTCGTGTTCAATGAGAGTAGTTAAAGTAGTGAATGGAACATAACTAGGTATTATACACGACTGTGAGTTTAAAAAACGAGCGAAGCGAGTATTTTAAAAGTATCACACGAGTGTTGTCCCTCATTATGTACCAGTTTCATAAACTACTAATAAGATAACCCAAGCACCAAATCATTTGTTAGCTATTATGTAATGTGTAAAACACACCACAGTTGAATTTGAGTAGGTATTCTAAACATTTATGAGGATCTAATTTATGTCACTATGTTTATTTTGCACCATGAGTGTTTTTTAGCAGTACATAATATGTCTTGTGAAAACTATTTCTATCATACCAGTTTGTAAAGTTCAATAATAATTGATGTTTTGTGTTTATTCGTAAGGTCAGAAAAAAAATCAGTAAAATGTTTTAAATTTATTTTATTGAAAATCTTACAATTAAATCATACTGTACCCAAATATTTCAGATGACATTAAAAACCGATGATGAATCATAGCAGAATTATCGTTTGGAAGCAGTGTTACAAAATAGGCCTTTTACATTATAAAAGGCGATTAATATAATGCAGCAGTCAGTTTGTCATGTTGGCAGTTATCTTAAATATACGAGAAATCTAATCGTTAAACACATATCGCAACAGATGGCAATGACAATATCTTTCAGAACCTTCCGTTAAGAATGGTAACGTGACACCACCGACGGCTGCCACAAGCACTCTATAATAGTTAGGTACTAAATAAAAATAAATGTAGGCCTATAGAAATAATTATAGTGTGATTTGCCATAAATGTAGTCTCAACAAGATTAAATATAACTTCTAAAGCACATATTTATATTGTAATATTTTTTTTTTACTAAATGTTTACCTAATAACAGTGAATGAGATCTATTTGCAATATTTGCATACAGTTATATATTATTTTTTTTATTGAGTACTTACAAATGACAATTTTTAATAATAGCCATCACAAAATTATTAATTATCTACAAATTAATTATAAACCCTAATTTATTCTGAAAGCAAAGCAAGATTTGAAAACGTACACATTATAAAAATATGTCTAAGCTATTCTTTAGATCGAAAATTTACCCAGTAAACTTCCAAATAATTGGAGTTTCACTTATTTATCTTGAAAACAATATTTTTATTTTATTTTAGAGTCTAAACTCTAACTTCCAAATAACGTTTTAATCTAATTCAAGTTTTCTGAAGGACCCTGCCGTAGAGTGGATGTCTTGAGTTAAATCGTTCTTCTCCAGAGCATGTAAGTCCACCGACATTGCATCTAATGCTAGTAAATCATCTCGCCGCTTCAACAGGTTGCGTTTCAGTTCTTCAATCATGTCTATAAGAGGAACGGTGCCTCCGTATTCTTTAGGTAAAATTGCTGGATCCACGTGCTTCATCAAATCATCGCTAGTTCGGTGGAACTGTGAACAGAGAAAAACGTTAATGATTCAATCAACTCAAAACATTTTTATCAATGATCATAAAATACCTACTGCGGAAATGTGTAAATGTGTAAACAACTGTATTTTCTCTAGAATAATTTGATATCGAGAAAATACGAAATTACACTAAAATTGTTTTATCGTCATTAGTATATTAAAATAAACGAATACCTATTAAAAGAAAAACAATAAATTTTCAAAAAACAGCATCATAATCAGCTTAAAATACATTTGCATAGCAATTCTTCTTCATTTTAAAATTCAAATTTATTTTTAAATATTATTATGTAGTTGTGTTTCCGGAAATTTTAAGTCTCGTACATATTACTCGTGAGATTTTTAACAGACTTCCATGATAGTAGAAAGGTTACAATAAAATTACCATCACACGATCCTTCAGTTTGTCGCTTAACAAGGAAACAGCAAATTCAAAGAATTTGACACCGTAGCTTGGAATGTTCACGAAATGGGTGCACTTGTGCCTCATTGGGGTTGAGTTCTGAAAAAAAAAATAAGTTTGTTTATGAACATGTTCTAAGCTAGCCCGCGAAATTCAAAAAAATCCAGAAAGAATTTACAGTGCGTTGACCATGACCGTACTTAAATACAACTCTATATAGCAGGGGTTCCCAAATTATGTGCGTCGCGGCGCAGGTTACAACCATTGCATTGTCACATTTGTCACGTCGCGTCGTACGGCTAGATCGGCTACCCGAGATAAAATACTAAACCTGCTAGCGGGCCGCGATTAGGTCGCGGTCCAAAAGTTTGGGAAATCTCATTGAAATGACTTTGATGGACCAAAATATTGTTTATTCTTTTCGTCTCATTTTGATGTACTAAGTTATAATTGAAATAGGTACAAGACAAACATAAAACTGACTCTCACCTGTATACAATTAAGCATGACCCTAACATCAGTGAGGGACCACAGGCTAACATGTGGCATCTGCATGCCTGCCTCATCATTCACATGAGTATATCCCAGCAGCTGTGACCTGGGCTCATCCAGCAGTAGTTCCACGATCATGGAGTGGACGCGGGCCATTACGCAGTTGTCGAACTGGTGGGGGTCGAAACGACCTGGAAAACGAACAAGGTTTTGTGTTTTAAGAAAAATTGTGATTCTGGATTCTGATTCTGAGTTCTTCTTCTTAATGTCAATGAGTCAATCAAGATGAAGACAGTCATGTCTTCATCTTGATTGACTGTCTTCAAATCTTCAAGTGTCTTTCAAAAAAGAATAAGCGGAACTGTTTTGAAGGGAAACATATTAGCTAGGTATGTCTGTTTTTTTTTTTAGAATTAACTTCAAATAGATGCTACCTTCAAGCAGGTAAATCAGTAGGTAAATTGCTACGCTTCTAACAATGAAGTCACCAATACAAATAGGTATTTGTATATACCTGAGAACATCATAGTACAAATAATGGACTAAAAAGAGAAACAAAACGGCTTGTATGGGCCACAAAACGAATAACACACACCCACAAAAGATACAATGACGCAACTTCAAGCGCTACTCCAACTTACCCATACAAGACAGCACCACGCGCCTTCCCTGTGCGTCCCTCTTCGGCAAAGGCACCAGATAGCCTGCATCTATCACTGCAGCGATCTTTGGGTCCAAGGGGTCTAGCTTCTGGAACCATTGTGGGTACATTTCCCGGATGGTTAAGTACCGCTCCAGCATAGAACAGGCTTGCGGGATGGAGTACTTCTTCGTTCGGAGGAAGCGGAGGAGGAAGGGCGTGTCTGTAAAGAATAGGTTTCGTATGATTTCAGTTGACTTTAATATAGATAAAGATGATACTGATGCTTCACGTTCAAATTCTTTATGACCCTGTGATGATGAATATCCCAGATCATTCATTTGTACAATTTAGAGTCTCCTACACACTAGGTATGTGTCGCATTTCTCAGCGACTATTGAATAAAGCGTTTATAATGTGACAACGTATTATAGCTATCCTGTCGGCATAGAAACTCCTTTAAATTTTGAAATTCAAAGCTTTGGAATTTGGAAACCAGCGGCATAATTATAGGTGAATGATTTTTGGAAAGAGAATAATGAATCCGAGATCATGATCCATGTCGTCCAAATTTGGGCCATCTGGCCCGCGTTCTAGAACATTGTTGGTCACAATAATCATTGTTTATTCGAGAGAGCAGCTCTCGAATACACACTCCAAGGGCTTCACCATGAAGTAACGGATACAATATTTACATACCACGTGATCGGAATCACAAGTGGATTTGTATCATCTGGGCTTAAGGACCAATTTAACTTATACATGTTTTATAGAATTAGGTTCAAGGACCTGAATGCGCTCCGATGTAAATTTAACATTATATTATTAACCTATATTGTCCCACTGCTGGGCAAAGGTCTCCCCCATAACCTTCCACTCTTCCCTTTGCGCGGCTTTCTCCGGCCAATCTCTCATAAACAGGGCCGCGCCGCCCATGTGTGCGATGTGTGCGGCGCACACAGGCGCCAGGACTACAGGGGCGCCGGATGAAATGCGAAAGCCAATTATTGAAATTATTTTTTCACATAATAACATACATTGTACCTCAGTATCGATAAGTAGGTAGATACAAGTCTCCCAAGACAAGCACTATTTGAATTGACCCACTGTTTATATTTCGGGTATGAGTTTACACATACAAACTTCAAGCACTGCGTCTGCGTTTTAAAATCAAAAGAAGCGCCGCAGTCAATACAATAGCTGACTATTATAATTATTACAAAGGCGAGCTGTGGAGCATGAGTTTATATTAACGCAACGTGATGCGATAAAGTCCATGATTTTAACCAACGGTACCTAATAAACAATTAAAAACATTTTATGCAAAGTGGGTGCTAGGTGTTAATTGAATATGAACGTCCCGTGTTTTATATTACCTATTAAAATTAAGTTTGAGTTCTTACACTAATTACAATACTTAGTTGGTGTGTTACGGATTATTTTAAAGTGTTTTCACGATAAGTGATACTGAACAAGAAAAAATAAAAATATTATGTGTGTTTGTGTGTTGAGCAAAAGAAGACGAGAGGAAGAACGTGATAAACACGTGATGAACACTTCTAAAATAAGTAAATATTTCACGGCTCTACCGTTTACTACTAAGGAATCATAGAAGTGTTTCGAAACAGAACCGATGAAAGTGTTAAAACTGATAAAAAATGCAAAAACTTTTCTTTCGGAAGTCTGTGACTATTTTTATTAATTCCATTGTCTCTTTAGCCACCGCCTTCCGAAAGAAAAGTTTTGTAGGTTATTTTACCCTTTTTTGTGGTTGTTTTTGAAGGCGGTTACATTTTTTTAGCTAAAGTTTTTATTTTACTCTTTTTAGTTTAAATATTCAACCACAATCCTTTTCATCATCATTTTCTTACATGTGCACTAGAATTTTGTAATCCGTAGCACCGGTAATAACATCGTTAATATCGCTTTTATTCATTCGCTATCTCAAAAACTACTGAACCGATTTTGGTGAAGTGGGCTCCAAGTTGAACGATACCTAGTACAACAAAAAAAGAATTACTTAAATCGGACTGGCAGTTCCGGAGATATGCGAACACAAACATAATTTACTTAATCAGAGGAACTGTACCATCCATCATCAGATCAGCTACATGAGATGATGATTCACATACGCAAGTACTTAAATTACTTCATAAGATTTGCGAAAAACTATGTGTGAGCCAATAAAATTTGAGGGTTGCCCTCGATTTCTCCAAGATCCAATCATCAGATCCGGATCTGGTGACAATGGAACCACACGGGAATCACCAGCTTTCAAATAAAGAAATAATCATGAAAATCGGTTCACCCAGTCTCAAGTTATGAGGTAACAAACATTTAAAAAAAATACAGTCGATTTGATAACCTCCTCCTTTTTTTGAAGTCGGTTAAAAAGAGGCGCTTCAACGATTTTGCACACAGGCGCTGCCAGGGCTCGACGCGGCCCTGCTCATAAATGCGTCTAGATCGTCACGCCAGCGTTTTCTAGGCCTCCCTCGGCAACGACGCCCATCCGGCACCCACTGCGTAACGACTCTGGCCCACCGATCCATATGCATTCTACACACATGGCCCGCCCAATCCCACTTTAACCTGGCTGTCTTAGTGCCCACATCAGCAATTTAACATTAAGAATATTTAAAAAAAAACTTCCAAATGAGGTTCTTCTGGAAAATAGTGCTTCTGCATGTAATCATTTAATCAGTGTTTAACTAAAGATTATGTTTTAGAACTAAATGTAATTGCAGATAGACAAAAATGTTAGTGCAATCAATAGCGTAAGCGGTAAGTTAACAACACGGTTTCTCCATGATACTGTTTTACAAAATTATTTTGGGAAAGGATAAATATTATGGGTACCGTGGACCGACACCTTTCACAAGATTATATTCTTACCAGTTCTACATTTCTTGATAGCAGGATGTTTCTCAATGAAGTGTCTCATTTGTGCCAAAGCTTGTTCTCTTAGAGCTGGTTCTTCTCTCAGTTCTGTTCTGGCTTTTTCTCTGAGTTCTGGAGGCAATTCACCGGTCTCCCGCTCCTTGGCTTCGAGGAAATACATTCGGTCATCGTCAGTCAATCTCGGCGCTTCTATGATGTCATGCTTTGGCTCGTGCTCCCTCCGGCAGTCTTCGGGCTGCAGCACAGATGTCGCCATGTTGATTTACCTGGATCGAAAGAAAAAACTTATTTATTTGTTTATTTTTCTTCTGCATCGTGAGTGCCTTTTCAAACATTGAAACTCACATTCACAACTACTTGTGGGTCGATTAATTATTTGTTCTATGCGGACATAGAAGTAGAACCTGCGGCCCGCAGGACAGAAGTCTATCGCTCAGCCACTGCGCCAACAGTGCATTATGAGGTTATTGAACGCAGATGAAAAGACCAATAAGACTGTACATATTTCTTAGTGAGTAGGTACCTAGGGCGTAGTAGCAAGTATTCATATTGTACTGTTGATTCTAAAAGTCAATATAGAATCACATAAATCAATAGACATTCCGAATAGTTTAGTATAAAATCCAATAAAAATGCTCAAATCAAATATAAAACTGTACGACCTTCGAAGTTTCTCAGTAGGCTGTGATGTGTATAAAATATACATAGACACGCAAAATTAAATGTAAAACGCTAAATGCTTTTAAAAGTAGGTTGCAGTTAAACTCATAATAGTACATTAAATCATTTATCAATCATAATCGTAATTAAAACCAGCACCTGTTTTTAATTATACCACTGTTTTAAATTATTAAAATTTAGCTAATGGACCCATAATTTGTTGTAACTAGGTGAGAATTCGAGACTGACCGAACTCAAAATTAATAATAAAGTCGATTTTCCACTTAAGAATGTATTTATTTATTTATTATGAACATTTAGTACAGCGGCGTTAGCCCTATAAACTAAATTAAAATATCCTGTAACACTTAACATGAAGAAAATATTATGTCAGTAGTATTATAAATAAAAAAAAACCGAAGGAAGTAAGAATCTTGAAGCTCGTCTCCATTGTGATAAGGATATCACAATGGAGACAAGCTTCGGCTACAGACGACATACACGTGACAGGTGCGGGAAAAAGAGTTCAATAAAAATAACACGTAGTATCAAACTAGATATTTCCTTCCTTTCATCGGAAGTCGACGTCTTATATTGCATACTAGGTACCTAGGTACCTTATAACTACACGCGATAGTATCATGCATGTGTGTATATAAATGATGTAGGTATAATAAAACAGTCCAAGGAAAGTATTCTATTTCCAGATAAGTAATGTGGAAACAGTTTTAGAACTAACTACTAATCTTCGGTTTGAGAGTAAAGTAGGTACCTTTGTTAAACTTGCAAAAAATTGAAATCCAGTTATATTCCTCATTTACTATTTATTTTTCTATTATAATATTGTTTTTCCAACCACGATATCCGAAGCCTTAATAGTAAATTGGATTCGATGTGCTATTAACATTGAGGCAAAGCGTGCAATGTGCATAGGCAATTGTTTTGTAAGTAGGTAATTGTCAATAATAATCTACTGCTTTGTAGAATTCTGCCTTGTTTTTTTTTTGTTATTCTGTATGTACTTACTACATCCAAGGACCAATATAATTTGGTCCTTCGAGCCGGATCATACATAAATAAGTCATTAGCTATTAACTCGTATCTTCAAACCACAATTAGTATTCTAAATAAATAATTACTTAGGTAAATTAAAGTCTCTTGAAAAAAATGTTTGCTCCTAAAGGAAAAAAAATCATTGACACAAACACCTCAACTAGTCACGCCATAGTCAAACATTGACATGCCAAACTGGCTTTATTTACGTTACATAACGACAATACTTGTAGTGCACTTGACTTAGTTACAACTAAGTTTTTATATGTTCTACAAGCCTATTTTAACTGAATATGTTATGTATAGAATATTTAAAGTAAAGTTGAACGTACGTGTGTAGCTTTCTTAATGCAAATAAAATAATTCACGATACTTGTAAAGACGATAACACACTTGTGATGAGACTTTCGTTTTATTGAAAGACGAGAGCCTAATGGATAAATTTACTTAGGACAACGACTGTGAACTGAAACTAAAATTTTACTAATACCCAAATAAATTAAACACGATATATTTAATTTCTTTATAATATTTAATTACAAAATACATATTTCACTTGGTTTCCTACCTATAAATTACTTGATTCTCCCACGTAATTTAAAAAAAGTTAACTCGCACAAGCTATTTGACCGAATCACCCGTATTCTCATGTCCCGTCTTTCAGATTGTAATAACTTTACAATAAATAAATTACATTATATAGTTTAATGGATACCAAAGTACCGAAAGAACAAGAACAGCATCATAATATGTCTTCAATTGAACAGAAATACTAATAAATGACAGGTATGCTTTTTACCTCGGTCGATGAACATAGTTCTTAAAGCATGAACAACATTTTATTTTCAGCTCGTGCATTAATCCCCTTCTACACGATCAGACCCGACCGCCGACAGAGGTGACCTTGGTCGCGTCAACAGTACCCAACCGTCTGGAACGCTGTCGGCTGACGGTTGGGTCCGACCGCGGACGCAGCCTGTCGGGACGGATGCGCTCCCGACCAAGGTCATCCAAAGGTCGATTGACTCCGCCCATATTTGGTCGCCCGACCAACGTCTACACGGTAGATTTTCACACCCACCGGACCAAGGTGACCTCTGTCGGGCGGTCGGGTTTGATCGTGTAGAAGGGGTTTGACTAGCATGTGTTTCAATTCAAGGTGAAGACAACTATGCCGGTAAATTTATAAATACCTCTCTGTACGTGATAGTTTTTACAATTAGGGTGAGTAATATAATTATTAAATACGTATTAGTAATACACTGCTCCTAGCAAGGTGTCGTATTGGAACCACATCAACGCTTGATCAGGCATTAATTCATAATGGTGAATGAAAACATCGAGAGGAAACCGGTATGTCCTAGAAACAAATTAATATTCGATGACATGTGGCAATGCCACGCACTGGGTCAGGTATTATTATAATTTATTCCATTATCTCTCTTAACGAGGCGAGTTGTCGGAATATTACAGGATTACCTTTAAAAAAAGGCATCACTGAAGTAGGTACCTATACGTAATACGATCAATTATTATTTATTAATCAAACATGTTTTTGTGCACACCATAAATACGAGTATTTACTATTCAAAAGCATAGAATTTGATCGTAACTTTCATTATTAAAATGTTTTCGGCATAGGTAATACTTGACATACACGTTCACTGTCCACTTTATTATGAATGACGATAAATTCTATGGCATTAAATTTTCTATTCGGTTCGCGGTCGTCGTCATCAGTGACCTTCAAACTGGTTTGCTTAAACTAAACTTTCACTTGCTGCTTTCCCCTTATGTCTATTACAACGTCGAGATTTTATTTGTGTTTATAATGTCAGGAAATGAGAACGCGGCATTTCGCATCTGTCAAAATTTCGCTGATTATTATCTGTGATGCAGTTCATTTGCTGCAATTTTATTTTGTTGGTGAATGTACTTTGTTTATGGATAGAGTAACTATAATTTATCAGTTTAATTTTAAATCTTCCGAATTTAATATGTACTAGTTTTGAAAAATGTACAAAGCTAATCTAATTATTATGTAAAATAGGTACCTTTCATAAATTAAATGCATTTTAGATTACCTCACTATTTGTGTAATTTGAGATAATTACCTAATATTAATTAAAGTCATTTATTCATTTGTACATTGTATAGGTCCAAAAATGTTGGTATTTAAAAATCCGGAGTTCGCTAATGTTATGTTAGAAAGACGTACAAATGTTTAAAAATTAGCAACAATTTACAAAATGACCGCACGTCCAGTTATGCCTGGTTATCTGGTTTGAACTTTGGACACCAATCAACGCAACAATTGGGCGAAATGACTGAACGACTTTGTTTCACAAAGTCTACCTTATTCATTAATTAATTATTTTGTCTTCATCTTCATTTGTCTAAAGTTAAGGATTTATCCAAATCTACAACAAGTTTATTAAATATCACTGCCCCATATGGCCCATATTGCCTCTACATAATTATTTTGGCTAGTTGACCACGGCCTACATTATTTAAGTCAAATGCAGCAAAGGGTCGGTCGGCAGACCAAGCGCAACAGGTGATTATTACCTATTGCATCATGTCGCTTTTAGCGATGTCGTATTGTTGCAATAAACCAATTTCACAAGACAGTAACCAACTAAAAGATGGTCATTTATAACTTGCAAAATCCAATAGGTATGATCCAACTTATTTTTAGATTGCTCGTTTAAAGTTTAATGTCTTTGTTTTTAGACGTTATCATTTTTCAATACAAACGTTCGAATTGGGTATTTTTTTGTGATGGTAACATTTAGATCTGTCAATCAAATTTCAAATAACAATAAGGTGAAAGGCTTAGTTGGCGACCTACAAGGTAAGAACATTTTCATGTTTTTCTCGAGATATAAAGCACTGTTTGATATGCCTGTGACTGTTGTATAGTTATTATCAATAAATCCATTTGGAGTCGACAAACGTATTGCGTACCTACTCATGTCTAACGTCATTGTTTTAAATTTCTTAAGCCGTTTTAGACTGTAAGTAGTTTAGTTCAGGGTTTATTTTCCTTTGTTTTCGTTTTATAGACTGCCCGAAGTAGACTTATAAAAGACATGGCAATGTACTTAGCCGTGATCACAGGATAAGGGTTTCCTGCCGTTTGTTTTAAACCTATTGTATTTTGTTTTAGATATAAAATGTATTTTTTTACATTTGAAAAAAAAAACCCTGAGCTTTTACATTTACCTTACTTGTCTTATAAATATTTTGCTTTGTTTCGTTAGAATAGGTACTGTACAATAAAAAAGGTTTTGAGATTCTATCGCACATCATAATACAGACAGGTTGCTTAATCTCGCTGGCACCAGAATAATTAGATGGGATGCAACGGATGCCACACTGATATAATCAAAAAAATTCCATTGTTTCTATTTGTTAACTTATTTTAGTTATTTTTATGCAGACGTCTAATAAAATTATTAATTACTGCTTTGCACGCTTAGAAAATAGCTTAAATGAGCTTTTTTAAATTAATTACCTACCTTTACTTTTTGGAGTGTAAGCAGAACAAAACATACACTTCTGGACACATCTATTGGCCCACCTTGTATTTTCAGTTTCGTTTGGTCCTAGCTAAAATTTTATATTAGGTCGAGCAAAAAGTTTTTATGCAGTTTTGAACCTGGCACATTCACAATTTCAGTCAATAGTCTTTTTTTGAATTTCGAACACAGAATTTAAAAAAGAAACAAAAGACAATATTTTGGAGCCTGTTTGTTGATATCAAACAATCGAATACTAAGAAAACTTGGTTTTATTGGTTTAATTGGATTTCATTCTTGAAAAAGTGATTGATATCTTTGGTTTTGCCACAAAAAATACTTATTCTTAACATTAAGGTGAGGTTCTATCAATAATCTATGGATACTTCACCTGAAGTCGCCGCCCAAGCTGTGGCACTTATTCAGGCCGGACACAGCCAAAGAAACGTGAGTGCTCAACTTAATTTAAGTCGATCTGCGGTCCGAAATGTTTATCGGAGGTACCTAGAGACTTGCGGCTTTGTTCGTCGCCAAGGAAGGCCACGATCTAGGGTCACACTCACAACTGAAATGCAGGATCGATTCATCGTGACAACCAGCTTGAGAAATCGTCACCTTACCTCCATTGAGATAAAAAAAACCAACTTCGCGACTTTCACGGAGTATCTGTGAGCGCTCGAACTGTTCGGAGAAGGTTAAAAGAACGCGATATGGTACCACACAAGCCAGCTAATGGGCCCAAACTAACGCGAGCCCACCGAACAGCGCGCCTTCATTTCGCACGCAGTCATTTAAATTGGACACAGCAAGATTGGAGCCGTGTACTCTTTTCTGATGAGTCTAAAATTGTGTTACATGGCAATGATGGAAGGAAGAAGGTCTACCGACGTAAGGGAGAGCGTTTCGCACAATGCTGCTTTGAAGAGAGGGTTGCTTATGGCGGTGGCTCATGGACTGTCTGGGGCGGTATATCCGCGAGCGGCAAAACTCAACTTGAGGTTGTTACAGGACCACGGCTGCCAACATTAAATGCTGAAAAGTACATTCGTGAGTGCTTAGAACCTCACGTGATACCATACGCGGACTATGTGGGCCCAAATTTCCTTTTTATGCATGATAATGCAAGAGCCCATGCGGCCGGCATCGTCAGGGAATATCTTCGGGATGTGAACATCACAGTTATGGACTGGCCAGCCAGAAGCCCAGACATGAACCCCATTGAGCACATGTGGGACGAGCTAAAAAGACGTGTTAGGGCTCGTCAGCCAGTTGCCCAGACGATGCAGGAGTTGAAAACTGCCATAGAAGAGGAATGGGAGATGATCCCTCAAAATTTCATAGAGCGGTTGATAAACTCTATGCCTAATCGTATGAGAGCTGTGGTAGATGCCCATGGAGGCAACACGCGTTATTAAATTAAACCTTTATTTGATAAAACATGTTTTTTATTCAAAAATCAATTGCCTTTAACAAGGCGCATATCCGACTTGTTAGGCGTAGCTCCATGTCGTATGGTATTCTGAATTCAAATTTAAAACAATACGATCGAAAAAGATGGTAAAATGTATCAGGTTTAAAACTGCATCAACAGTTTTTGTTAAATCTAGCAATCATATTTCGGTAGGGGCCATCGAAACCCAAACTCTAAGGTGGGCCAATAGATGTGTCCAGAAGTGTATTACATTACTAGCTGTTGCTGCCAGCAATTTCGCCCGCTACAACTCTAAAATTACCGGAACATAAAATCGGGATAAATTATCATTTCTGTTAATTCAGGTTATAAACTGTCTGTCTATCAAATTTCTTCGAAATCCGTTCGGTAGTTCTTGCGTGAAAGAGTAACAAACATACAAATATGTACCTATACTCAAAAACTTTCGCTTTAAAATTTATAATTAGTAACAGTAAGATAATAATTATGTAGTTTAATATATTATTTTACTGCTGATGCTGTAAAGGCATTATTGGAGCAAGGTTTAAAGGCCAATCGTTAATTGGTAATAAAACGGTATTAGATATATAAGTAATTTTTAAATGCGTAAAGCTAACTCGTTAGCATGTCTTACATCAGCAAAGTATTATTAAATAATAAGTAAACTTCAAACCACATTCTTCTTGCTAATTAAACATCCATTAGAATAATTGAATGATTACTTTTTACGAGTCCTTCAGTTAAACTAACATCATAATTACATAATATTATGCACGATAATTATTTCGCATGCTCGTGATATCTACCTATTTGGGTCAACAGAACGTGTATTATACCTAATTATCCAAGTTCTTCAAACTAGAGATCATGCAAAGAACTTCACGCAACTTTACCGTATCTACCTATTCTTGATATTAACATAAAATTAAATATGTTCTAATATTATAAAGAGTTTGATCGGTTGAACGCGTTATCTTAGAAAATCTTTGGTTTTGTGTTGAATAGTCCATTTATCAAGGAAGGCTATAATTATCCATCACGCTGTGACCAAAAGGAGTCAAGCAGTGGATGAAGCCGTGGGGAGCAGCTAGTATTAATTAACATAGATACTTACCTAGATTTAAAGTTTATCAACAAATGTTGACACTGTAGATACAAATTAATCTTCCGAATGAAAAATAATACTACACGTGCTATCTTGCTTACTTTTAAAAAGTCTTGATCTGTGACACTTGCAATAAATAGCTACACTAAAACCATGCCAAAGCTTAATGAATCACTCATAAGTCGCGATCAGTACCAAAAACTAAGCGCAGTTGCTAACTGGTCCTTACCACTGCTTGTGGACATTTCTATTGAAAAGCCCGCATTTTTCAAATAAAAAAATATTTGAAATTAACATGTCTTCTAAAAATATAATTAATTTGTAGGTATAGCATAAACAAGCACTGAATATTTATTAAGTAAATTATAGTATAATTACTCCGTTCTCAATCTAGATTAATTGCAATTAAAATTAATTACTAGTTTGTAGTTAAATTTAAAAGTGAAAACCGCAAATAACAAAAACCGCGCGAAAAGAACGTTCATTAGACTAAGAATAGGTATGCACCAATTACCATTCATCCGATCACATTTTTCAATTCGAGGGGTGAACACCACTGTTGTCGGCACGTCACACGATAAACGTAGGCCAAGTCGTACTGGCTGTGCTCGGTCGATGCACCCGGTCCTCACCGTTAGCTCCCGAAATATTGCGACATACGGCAAGCCCTCCGTGATTCACGGAATAAAGTACCTTTATAATGTATTTTTGTATATGTAGGGTATTGCCCTGTAGGTCGGTAGGTAGGTATGGTAAGCATGGCGATCAGATATTAATTTAAATTTAACCGCCATAGTTTGTCAGAGGTCTTTTTTGAAACAATCTAAAAAGAAAATGCATTGATTTAGACAGACTTATTATAAAAATGTAACATTTTCTATCACAGAGATATTTCAAAATTCTGCTACTATCCTACTTTCAAGCACTGCAAACTTCGATCATGATCGAAGACTGCAAATAAGCAATAACTAACTTCTAATTATAACATCTTGCTTGAGCTGTTGACTCCCTATACAATATAAATTGATCATAAAAGTTACGAGCAGCGACATAATAAAATTAACTTAACCTTCCCAGTACCCGGCACAGTGAGTTAATGGTTCAAAGCCTGAGTCTATGTGACACTTGAACTTCCATAAAAACAAATAATCATAACTCTACGAATTATGTAATTTAAGCCGATCTGTTTTCAAAAGCAGGCAATGTTTTTCTTTTAAATAAAAATAATTTAATTATTGCAGTGCTAGAAATGATCTAACAATTAATTTATGCCATAAAAATGAAAGAAATCCTTTTTTTCACAATTTTATTGTTATTTTAGCATTAACTGGGAAAACCTCACAATCGTATAATAATAACTCATTTGCCGCAATTGACATCATAAAACTGAAATGTTCCGCAACGTTATTATTATTAATAATTCAAACAATTAACGCAGTCATAATGCACGCGTTCATATTTATATTCAATAAATAATGCAATTAAAATAAGAATGTTGTAGTTGGTGTTCAAGTTTTTTTATGATGTTACATATAGGTACATAATGGGAGTTTGTAATCTGCGTTATGTAAACATAAGCTTGTGTAGTCTGTGTTTCTGTAATGTGGAGTACGGTCTATGTTTTTTGTGACGTTCACCCTCTGAGTAATCAGTAATGTGTTGAACAAACATCAGTCGTCAATTGGAATCCGAAACCAGTTATAAAGTTCTCACGCATCGAATATTTTTTATTGCACGGTCGACTATTTAGTCCAAATAGCTGTTAAAGACCTCGTTTCTACCTAGATATTATTGAGTCAAAGTTAAACCATATATTTCATGCAGGCCATTAAAAAGGCACGAATGTCAAACGTTAAAAAAAAGCGGAAATAGGATTGATTTTACAGTTCTACACCCAGTCACAAGAGTAGTTTCGTATGACAAAGAATGGGCAAAAACGCCATTTTCTTTTGTTTCTAAATATCGTCAAATATGTAGGTCTAGGTACGTGTACGCCCTAAAACTACCCTTTTACTTCACATGGACAAACTGAAAACTTGCTCTTTAGAAAGTTCTACAATACAAATGTGAATGTGTGTGTTATTTGTTATAACTGCATTTTCATCCCATGTAAGTGTATCACGGTCATAGAATATGAAAATGAATTAGCAGGCCAGTTCATTCATTAGGATATGATAGTGGAATAGTAAGTATCAAAAGACCATAATAACTTGAGGGCCGAACAGGTTAATAAAACAGCGATTCAGTTGGCGACAAAATGGGTCTCTCACCCTAATTTTAATAATACCGCACGTTATGTTTGTGTTTGCCATTAATTATTATTTTTTATCGCTGGTAACTTTTCAAACCGAACGAACTGCTTCGACAACCTATCGGAAATAGAGTACCTTCTTTGGTGTTACTGTACTTTCCTATGTTCATCTATTAGCCCCACTTACAACGAGATTGCTTGGAATTTATGGTACACATTTTATGATCTTAAATCAACTGCAGACCATACCGCTGGTCTGGTAGAAATTGTGCACAAGTCACCTTTTTCAGGTTATTATTGGCAGTGGATGGAGCGAAATAATACGTTATGGAGAAGGAATATTAACGTTTATTAATCAATTTAGGCACAGTACAAAATGGACATGTAGTTCCGCCTTGACCGGCGTTGCAAGAGAGAGAGTTGCCATACACACAAATTATTTGCTATAAATATTAAAATATTAATGTTGCCATTTTATTACGATATTGAACACACCCCCTCAACATTATATTTTAATTTCCAGACAACCCTTTAATTTAACAACTCAAAACTTTTATTCTTTACACCCCCTTAAAAAAAAATTCAGAGATGCTTCCCCTTAACACAAATTCTGAAATGCATCACCTTAACAAACTTTGCAATGCACCTCCTTAAATTAAACATAACCTCTAAACAAATATGCAGAGCCTTACATCTAAAAATACTAGACAACCTTTACATAAACAAGATACCATATACAATATAAAATCAACATTATATAAATGCCTACTTGCTATAACAAATTTATGACAATATCTTATCTCTAAGTTTAACAAAAAGTATTTTCCCCAAAGGTTTGGTAAACAAATCAGCTATATTGTTATTACTACAAACAAATTTTATCTTAACTGAACCTGTTGATATATTTTCCACAATATACTGATATTTTATATCTATATGTTTTAACCTTTTGTTACTGTCATTGTTTTTTGTTATATTAATCACACTTTGGTTGTCTTCAAGTATTTCAAAATCAACATTATAATATCCAAAGTCTTTGAGTAACTTTTTTAAAAAAGAACCTTCCATAATACTCATACTAAGAGCAACATATTCAGCTTCACAAGACGATAATGATACACAAGACTGTTTCTTGCTGTACCAAGAAACTGGACAATTAAAAATATAAAAAATTTGGCCAGATGTTGACTTCCGGTCTGCAACATCACCGGCCCAGTCTGCATCACTATAGCCTTGCAGTTTACATACATTTTTACCTTCCTTATCATATTTGTATATTAGAGACAAATCTATGGTACCATTTATGTATCTTAATATCCTCTTTAAACATTTAAATAAAGCTACACTAGCACAATGCACATATCTACTAAGAAATCCTACTGCTACACATAAATCTGGTCTAGTGCAAGTTGCATACAATAGACTGCCAACTAAACTTCTACAAGCTTTTTCTATTTCAAAACTTTCACTTTTATCTTTCTGTAACAATTCAAAATTTAAATTCTGTTCTATTGGAGTAGATACAGTTTTACAATTTGACATTTGATATAAATCCAACAACTTTAGCAAATATCTTTTCTGATTTATTACAGTTACACAATTAACAAGATCCTGTTTAATATTTATTCCTAGATAATTACTAGCTAGACCCAAATCTTTCATTTTAAAGTTTTTACATATGGAACTTTTAAAATCACCTACTTGGTTTTTATTACTACCAAAGTACAACAGATCATCAACAAATAATAACACATAAATGTAATCATTTCCTATTTGTTTGAAATATAAACATGGATCATTTTTTGATCTTAAAAAATCTTCATTTGTCATAAAATTATTAAACTTTTCATTCCAGTATTTTGGTGATTTTTTAAGACCATAGATTGATTTATTTAATTTGCATACCTTATTACTAGGTAATCTCATATAAACTGTCTCATTTATGTCACCATAGAGGAATGCTCCGGTGACATCCATTTGATACACTGGCTCCCTTTTTTGGGTGGCTACAGCCATCATAGCTTTGAAGGTTGTTAGTTTGGCGACAGGTGAGTATGTTTGGTTGTCGCAGTTCTTCTGTTCAAATCCTCTGGCTACTAAGCGAGCTTTATACAGAGATTTTCCTTCTGCCTCCTTGATTTTAAATACCCACTTGCTACTCACTATGTTTTCTCCGTCAGGAACTTCTGTCACCTCCTCCCAGGTATTATTTTCCTCCAGTGTCTTCAACTCTTTATTTATGGCTTCCTCCCATTTAGTTTTATCTGGTCTTTTCATAGCTTCTTGATAGGAAATAGGTTCATCACAGCTGTAACTCAGGAACATGTTTTCGTCTTCTTGTACATAGTCTTTCAACCAGCTTGGTTTTTTTCTTACCCTTCTGGATCTTTCTGTTGCCTCTTCTGTTTGTCCTGAAGTTTCCTGTGAGTTTTCCTGTTCTTCTTCTATCTCTTCCTCTTCTAGTATTGATTCCTCATGAAAGGAGTGAATGGAGTCCTGTTCATTTTCACTTTCTATTGTTTCAGGGTTTTCAATATCCTCATACTGGCTTTTTTCTTCCTCTGAAACTTGTTCTGTCTCTTCTTGAGTGTCAGAAACTATGTGATACTCCTTTTCTTGCCTTCTGTCTTTATCTTTGTTTTCTATAGACCTTTTTATAAATACTATGTCTCTTTTGATGTCTACTTTGTCTTCTTCTGGAAAATATATTCTGTATCCTTTTGTATTTTCTCCATATCCTATGAAATGGCCTAATTCAGCCTTGCTATCAAACTTTAACCGTTTTTGATCAGGAATATGTACAGATACTTGACTACCGAAGACTTGAAGGTTGTTGACATCAAAATCTTTGTTCCACCAAAGTTGATATGGTGTTTTGTCCTTCACACGACTAGGACCTGTTCTGTTGATTATGTAGACAGCGGTATTGAGAGCTTCCGCCCACAGATTCTTGTTTAGGCCGCTCTCCAGAAGCATAGTTCGTGCTGACTCAACCACCGTCCTCATCTCGCGCTCTACACAACCATTCTGTTGCGGAGTATATGCTACACTTCTTTGGTGTTGTATCCCATGTGATTTCAGCAAGTTTTCCATTTCTTTACCGATAAATTCCTTTGCATTATCACTTCTTATGTATTTCACTATGTGACCGGGATTAACTTTTATTTCTTTCAGATACTGTTTTAAATATTCTACAGACTGACCTTTATTCTTCAGAAAATATACCTTTCTATATTTAGAATAATCATCCTTGATGAGCAGAAAGAACCTTGCCCCTCCTAGTGAAGTTTGTTCTACTGGACCTCCTATATCAATATGGATAACCTCTCCTGGTTTCGTTGCCCTATGGGTACTAGATGGGAAGGGAAACTTATGTTGTTTTCCTTTCAAACATGGCAAACAGGTTTCTTCTTCACTATTATTTTCGAACTTAATATCTTGCTTCATCAAGATGCTTTTCACCTGATTTATGTCTTGATGACCTAGTTTGGCATGCCATTCCCTCAGATTTGACATTACTTTTCCAACCATAGCGTTATTTTCATACTCTCTGAATAACATTGTGTACATTTTACCATTTCTTTTTGCTACCGCACACACACTATTGTTTTTGATGAACTGGCACTCATTAGCTGTCGACTCCAGTTTATAACCTTTATCCAGAGCAGCACTCATGGAAAATAAGTTTGTCTTGAGGCTTGGCACATATAACACACTGCCTATTGAAGTTTTAATCCAATTTTGACCATCATATGCCTCTAGGTTAATATCACCATAACCTAATGCTTTTATTATTGTCCCATCACCAATAACAATGTCTTTAGGCACTAACAACTTTTTATAGTTTATGAAACTGTCCACTGTAAAGCACATATGCTCAGAAGCACCACTATCTAAGAACCACTCATTATTTTTACTTTTTGACATAAGTCCACACACTGACATGACAAATGCGTTTTGTTTTTTATCTTCAGTTTGTTTTTTATTGTCCTTGTTAAACCAACACTTTTCTTTTGTATGTCCCCGTTTTTTACATTGATTGCAAAATAGAATGTTTTCAGTTTTATCACTTTTGTGCTTCTTTACCTTACAGTCCTTTTTATAATGCCCCACTTTACCGCAGTTAAAGCATTTTCTTGGGTTTGTATTAGTTTTAAACGCTGTGGAACTACTGTTTTCACTGTCTTGGTACAGTTTATTTCTTTGCTCTTCTATGATGAGCCTGGCTGTCAACTCCGAAAGGTTTCGCTTTTCTATTGGCACAGAGTCCCATGCAGAGACGAAGTGTCTGAACTTTTCACCCAGCGAACTTATTATTTTGGTAACAATCATGTTTTCGGCAATTTCGCCCTTTGCTAGCTTTATTTGAGTCACAATGGCCTCTATTTTCGCTATAAACGTAGACACATCCTCTGAACTGTCAAGTTTCTCTTCAAAGAAGCGCTGTTGTAATAAGTGGAGTGAGACATCCGATTTTTGTTCAAATACTGTATTTAATTTATCCCACATTTCTTTGGATGTTTCGCAATTTTGCACGTGTAGCATAGCCGTGTTGCCCAATCTTCCAACGATGATTCCTTGGGCTTTTGCATCTAATCTCTTCCATGTGGTTATTTTTTCGACTTCATTTTGTGGGCACTTTGATGAGCCATCCACCAAGTCAAAGACATTTACCGCCTTCAATAACACTTTTAGTTGGAATTTCCATGTGGGCCAATTACTGATATTTTCTAATATCATGCGATTATTTGAAGCTCCAAAAATATAGCCCTCGCCGTCCATCTTGTTTCGCCCTTTACCTCTGCTTGACCGCAGAACCACGCCGCCGCTTTACCACAGCTTTTTTGCCAATATTCCTTTATTTCGCTCCGGGCGACTGGGCCCATAACCTTTTCAGGTTATTATTGGCAGTGGATGGAGCGAAATAATACGTTATGGAGAAGGAATATTAACGTTTATTAATCAATTTAGGCACAGTACAAAATGGACATGTAGTTCCGCCTTGACCGGCGTTGCAAGAGAGAGAGTTGCCATACACACAAATTATTTGCTATAAATATTAAAATATTAATGTTGCCATTTTATTACGATATTGAACACACCTTCACTTCTTTTAACTTAAGTTGACTTTCGATCGTCATTAATTTAGAATTTCTGAGTCAATAATTGAAAACAAGGTCAATGATTGAGTGACTGACAGCTATGACTTACATTGACGTCATTTGTAACGTGAAAAATCCACGTAATCCCTACAAATAAGGATGCTTACATTCAGTAAAAGGACCTAACTTTTAAGGAGCACTCGACAATTTGTCAACCACCAAATAAAATTAAGTATCGTTTGTTCTAGAATAAAACACAGCAGATTTATTGACTCATTCAAGTATGGAAGCAAGCGTGGAAACTCTAGAATGATATTTTTATTTATCGCAGTTTCCTCTTTGTGGAAAAGAAGAATCTTTTTGTGAAAAAAGTAACCTATGTTTGGAAAGTGGAGCTCGCGGTCGATGCACTTGGACAGGTACCGTTAGTGCCGAATCGCGACGTCCCGTGGGACATTATACCTGTTTTGGGTTCCTTAGTGTTCCTTAGCATTATCACCCGTATGGAAACCCCCGGTAAGGCAGATGGTAAACCCTCGTGCTGCTAATAAGGAAAGTTTTTTTACGCAAGAGCAACGACGTCATTTATAGCGCTTTAAATTTTTTTTTTGTCGTTTCAAAAGGTTTGGTTACGTCGATCACATAAATAAAGGCAAAAACAAAGGACAGTCAAGAAAAAGAATTCTTTCGTTTATTTAATAGTATCGATAGAAAAACACTACGAAACAGCGTTTTAATGCACCAACAAAATTAATTCAGTATCATTAACAGATTTAACATTCCTTACGTAATTCACTTACAAACCGTACGTAGCAGGATAGTCACAGAAGTTTTAAGTAGGTAGGTAGGTATATAGTCTATGGTCACAACTACTAATCCATTTATTTACATGTCCGCCCTTTTGTCACGCCGTGCTAAACTCATTACTGGCCATATAGGGAACCAATTACATAAAACAATGTGCACTTAACAGCATCTGTCAGGAAAACTCATAAATAATACGATTCGTTTGTAACTTCTGTTGTTTGATGATGAGTTCCTGATTGCTTGACATTGGCTTTGAAATGGTTAGATGGGTTTAAAAATGATGTTATGAATGGTTGGTCACTGTTCCGTGATCTCTGGACACAACAGGGTGACCACGACACATAAAAAGATTGAGCTAATCACTGATCTCCATAATATTTGCGACATAAATATATATATATGCAGTGTTGCCACCCCCGACTTACGATTTGTTGGTCGTGGGTTCGAACGCAGGCAGGCGTATAACTTTGTGTAATTGATTGTATCACCACAGCTCTGAAAACGGTGGAGGAAAACATCGTGAGGAAACCCGCATGTCCTAGAAGCAATATAGAAAGATTTGTGACATCTACCAACTTGCACAGGGCCCACGTGGTGGTAATGGCCTACTCCGTCTCTCAGGGACGAGGCCTGTGTCCCAGCAGTGGGAACATTTATAGGCTGATGACGATGATGATACATAGTACGATGTTGAGTCTTGTCCAACAAATCGAAAAGGTGCTAATAACGTGTTTTTCGCTTTTATTGCATGGTGTCCTTAAACTATGAATATTGTTATTGATGACCAATAAGAAATTCTTTTTGGTTTCATGGCTAGAAATTGGAACTCTGCCCGACAAATGACGTTATCTCAACCTTTGACGTACTAACATTAGTACAACATGGCGGTTGGTACTTTCAAAAGTAGAACTACAGCACCGCCATGTTTAAAAATCATTAGTCAATAGAACGCGGCGTGTTATTGACTTATTGTGAACACTTATTTAGACTGCACACAAATCGTTATTGCTACACACTTCAAACGATGCAATACAATGCACTCAAAATCATTTCTCTATTTGGGTTTCTTTTTAATGAGCAATGAAAAAAACAAACTCACTACCTATTCATATTCTTGTCATTGTGTTCTAGTCACAAATAAAATAGGTAAGACAAATAATGATTTTATCAATTTAGAGATAACAATATTTCCATACTAATTCCCTCAGTGGATTATGAAATTTTTGCACCTGAAGGCACCATAAATATTTCATGCAAATATATACATAGATAGATTGTTTTTATTTTCAATATCGTTTGCAATCATTAAGGTAAGTAAGCACGTCGTTTTTGGCGTTTTGTACCATAACGCTAGACATGGCACAAATGGCATTTTGCAACAATCAATAAAACTCCGAGATTCGTCTTATTTCTTAAAGCAACATCTTAAACAAGAACGCAGTGAAAGTCTTGGCCAGTAGAGCAGAATGGGGACAAGTGACTCAGCCATTTTAACTGAACTACTGCACACGTATGAGCATGGAGGACGAGTGGTGGAACTTGTATCCGCCAGTGTGTTGCACCGAAAAAAAAAACGATGCAGTTGCGAATCAAGACGAAGTAGGTTGTAATGGATCAAAAATAAAACAATCTACATTGCACAAGCGAAATACATGCATGCAATGTAATTGAGCATGTTAGATTCTGTACAATTAAAGCACAATTTCGACAGAAAAAAACAACTACCTAGGTAAAAAAATAAACGTTATTTAATTCGGTGAAGTGCAAATCTTAATTTCTCTTTTTATGTTGTTTAGACGCGACGATTAATTAACACAAACTAAAATAAGTGACCTACCTACTGGCCAAAAATAAAATTTAATTGCAATAAAACTCTTTAAAACCACAATACCTATTCTAGAACACGCATTTTCTACACATCGAACCCCGGAAAGCTGTTAATTCTAAATTTATCCGTACTGCGTCTACTTTGTGTAAGTAATTTACGCCAAGTAGGTACCTACGTATCTAACATCGGCTCGTCTACAACACTGTCTAGATACTAACGCGTTGGGTTAAAGCAATAAATTGCAACACCTAGGTTCACACGGTAAATACTGGCTTTCGCCTTTATGTTATCTTCCATTGAAGTCTTTTCACTAATTTGGGAGATGAAAGCAGATGCTTTTTCCATTACATACTTACACGGTTATTTTGGTAGTTTATGACTGTATAAGAATTAAATAATTTAAATGTCACCGTTCGTATTGTAAGGAAATTCGTTATTACTTTGCACATAACCTTAAAGTAACAGACCAAGTAAAATTTTATATAGACACAATAAATTCTTTCCATAGCGAGATCGCAAAAATAGCAGATTATGATTAAAAAAACAATAAGCAATAAGTACCTACTTATAGAATAATGTCGATGCTAATAGAAATAAACCTTCAACTTCAAGTTCCATAAAATTTAATTGCCTCTTTCAATCACATTATTATATCAACTTCACAACTATACTTACATCTGTAATCGTTATTATATGTTATTTATTATGTCACATAATGTAATATCGAAGGTACTAGAACCTAACAGGTAGTGAACACCAAACGTTTTGCGAAACACCCTTGCCGAGTAGCTGCAGTTACGTCAATATTCACCGACTAACCGACTTAGGTCGATTTTATCGTTTTTCTCGACAACTGCGGAGTTAATGGTAGACTTTCTACGCCTTTTTGGTGATAAAAAAAGTTATGCTGACATAATGGAACCTACTTTATTGTTTTTAAGAAAAAAACATTAATTTTCTGGTATGTTTTGGAGACTTTGGAGTGCAAGTTATGTAATCTAAAACTTTTGTGTAAAGTTTGAAGGCGTGAATAATGTCATGTCTATAATTATAATATTTTCATTTTGGAAAGTAGACTGAACAAAGAAATAATTTTAATTAAAAATAAAGCTTTATTTAAAAATCACACGGACAGTTAAAATGACTTTCACCCTATTATTTTTGACACATTTGAATGTTGCCCGTTACAAATCCATAATAAGGTTTGAGAAATGTATGATACCTCATTCTACCTCAACGTAAAAAGTAGAACCCTTTTACTCATATCATCATTACACAAACCAGCGTCAATTAAGTTAATTTCTTACGTAAAGAAACCATTACAAATTACCAATTATTATCCTCATTAGAAATATCTGAATTGAATAAATGCGTTAGGTACGCTGTGTCACATTTTCATAATGAAACTTCATGTATGTCTGGTACTACAAAAAGTACGAGTTTGGCAACTGAAAATGAATAGGTTTAATTAAAATCGAAACACTAATTAGAGAACACTAATATATTAATTAACATTAAATACAGATAGCAGACTATGTTGGTGTTGCTCCGACTTCAGATGAAATAAAAATAAATGTTTTACAGAGTAAACTAAAAGTACAATTCAAGTTATGAAATAGATTGAAAATACTATGGATTGCAAACATACACTCCAGTTAAATTAGGTAATTGTTTTATGGGTTGAAAGTAGAGTCTCCTTGAAATCGCTCGCCGCCTCTGAATTTATTGGCTCAGCTTATTTTTAACCGACTTCAAAAAGAAGGAGGTTATCAATTCGACGGTATGTTTTTTTTTTGTGTTTGTTACCTGATTACTCCGCCAATTGTGGACCGATTTTTAAAAATTCTTTTTTTGTTCGAAAGGAGATACTTCAGGAGTGGTCCCATTGTCACCATGTCAGGATTTGATGATTGGATCTTGGAGAAATCGAGGGCAACCCTCAAATTTTATAGGCCTACACATAGTTTTTCGCAAATTTTATGAAGTAATTTAAGTATTTGCGTATGGTAATCATCATCTCATGTACCTAGCTGAGCTAATGGTGGAAGGTACAACTCCTCTAGTAAGGACTTGGCATCGACTGATTTAGTAAATTATGTTTGTGTTCGCATATCTCCGGAACTACAAGATCCGATTTAAGTAATTATTTTTTTGTTGTACTAGGTATCGTTCAACTTAGTGAATACTGTAAGTTTCGTCAAAATCGGTTCAGTAGTTTTTGAGATAGGGAAATGAATGTAAGAGATTTTAACGATGTTATTACCGGTGTTACGGATTACAAAATTCTAGTGCTCATGTAAGAAAATGATGTACTCGTATTTGACAAAAATTGTGGGTGAATATCTATACATATAATAAAACTGTAGAAAAATAATTTTTGTACATTAAAAAAAAACTAAAAAAATATAGCCAGCGTGTTAAAGGATAACCAATAGAACCCATTTCTAGCATTTTTAGAATTTTTGTCTGTTTGTCTGTTTGTCTGTTTGTCTGTATGTCTGTTTGTATGTTTATTTGTTCGGGCATCACGTAAAATGTACGAAAGCTATGTAGATAACTTTAATACACAACGACTGACCGTAACTTGAAGTAACATTTAGTTTTTGTTTCATTGAAATCGGATCAGTCTATCAAAAGATATTTGAATATAAAGTGTTCCAGAAGTAAAATTACGGTCAGTTTACACCGAGACGCGCAGTTCAGTAGCGCGATCTAGCTTCGAATGGAAAAACTACATACCTATTCAAATAATATGGTCTGAACTGGAGTGGAGTGGTTTGGAGTGGAGTAGAGTATAGTAGATTGGAATGGAATAGAATGATGGAATGGAAAGAAAGAAAGAAAAGAAAAGAGGATGGAGTGCGATGGAGTGGGACGGAGTGGGATGGAGTGGGACGGAGTGGGATGGAGTGGGGCGGAGTGGGATGGAGTGGGACGGAGTGGGATGGAGTGGGACGGAGTGGGATGGAGTGGGACTGTGTGGGATGTAGTCGGATGGAGTGGGATGGAGAGGGATGGAGTGGGATGGAGTGGGATGGAGTTGGATGGAGTCGGATGGAGTGGGATGGAGTGGGATGGAGTGGGATGGAGTGCGATGGAGTGGGATGGAGTGGGATGGTGTGGGATGGAGTGGAATGGAGTGGTATGGACTATGGAATGGGATGTAGCGGGACGGATTGGGATGGAGTGGGATGGAGCGGGATGGAGTGGGATGGAGTCGGATGGAGTCGGGTGGAGTGGGCTGGAGTGGGATGGAGTGGGATGGAGTGCGATGGAGTGGGATGGAGTGGGATGGTGTGGGATGGAGTGTGATGGAGTGGAATGGAGTGGTATGGACTATGGAATGGGATGTAGCGGGACGGATTGGGATGGAGTGGGATGGAGCGGGATGGAGTGGGATGGAGTCGGATGGAGTCGGGTGGAGTGGGATGGAGTGGGATGGAGTTGGATGGAGTCGGATGGAGTGGGATGGAGTGGGATGGAGCGGGATGGAGTGGGATGGAGTGGGATGGAGTGCGATGGAGTGGGATGGAGTGGGATGGTGTGGGATGGAGTGTGATGGAGTGGTATGGACTATGGAATGGGATGTAGCGGGACGGATTGGGATGGAGTGGGATGGAGCGGGATGGAGTGGGATGGAGTCGGATGGAGTCGGGTGGAGTGGGCTGGAGTGGGATGGAATGAGATGGAGTGGGATGGAGTGCGATGGAGTGCGATGGTTTGGGACGGAGTGGGATGGAGCGGGACGGAGTGGGACGGAGTGGGATGGAGTGGGATGGAGTGGGACGGAGTGGGATGGAGTGGGATGGTGTGGGATGGAGTGTGATGGAGTGGAATGGAGTGGTATGGACTATGGAATGGGATGTAGCGGGACGGATTGGGATGGAGTGGGATGGAGCGGGATGGAGTGGGATGGAGTCGGATGGAGTCGGGTGGAGTGGGCTGGAGTGGGATGGAATGAGATGGAGTGGGATGGAGTGCGATGGAGTGCGATGGTTTGGGACGGAGTGGGATGGAGCGGGACGGAGTGGGACGGAGTGGGATGGAGTGGGATGGAGTGGGACGGAGTGGGATGGAGTGGGATTGTGAGGGATGAAGTGGGATGGAGTCGAAAGGTGTCGGACGGAGTCGGATGGAGTGGGATGGAGCGGGACGGAGTAGTATGGAGTGGAATGGAGTCGGATGGAGTGGGCTGGAGTGGGATGGAATGGGATGGAGAGCGATGGAGTGCGATAGAGTGGGACGGAGTGGGATGGAGTGGGACGGAGTGAGACGGAGTGGGATGGAGTGGGACGGAGTGGGATGGAGTGGGACGGAGTGGGATGGAGTGGGATGGAATGGGACGGTGTGGGATGGAGTGGGATGGAGTTGGATGAAGTCGGATGGAGTGGGATGGAATGGGATGGAATGAGATGGAATGGGTGCCGTAATCCAGTAGCCATTGAATAGTACTGCCTTTGAACGACAGAGGGCGTTTATTACAAACACGTCAAATATTCTTGAAATATCTAAATAAATTCTAAATAGGGATTATATGAAAACGATATGATTTATAAAAAACGTGGCGAGAATTAAGCGCTTCGCACTAAAAAATACATTGTTAAATTCCGACATCCACGCGAACGAAGTCGCGGGCACAGCTAGTTTAAACTAAAAATAGTAAAATAAAAACTTTTTCAAAAAAAATGTAACCGCCTTCAAAAACAACCACAAAAAAGGGTAAAATAAATAGCCTTCAAAACTTTTCTTTCGGAAGTCGGTGGCAAAAAGACAATGAAATTAATAAAAAAAAGTCACCGACTTCCGAAAGAAAAGTTTTGAAGGTTATTTATTTTACCCTTTTTTGTGGTTGTTTTTGAAGGCGGTTACATTTTTTTTGAAAAAGTTTTTTGACACCTCTAAAAAGGCGAACCTTTTGTAGAGGTGTCAAAAGAGTCATGCTAAGTAACGCCGGACACACAGACAGACCTATTATTATAATCTCTAGAACTGAAAAACTACGTAGATTGTCCTTCACATATATATTGTCACAAACCCAATGTATTCTAAACTCTCATGGTGGCGCCACTAGTAAAGGCAAATATGAAAAAGGTTTTAAATTCAGTACATTTTCAGATTAGTTTCATTTTCCACCGCGTTTCAAGTTTTTCTGGCCATTGTATCACACATTGTTGACACATAACATCAACATTATTGCAATAGTAACATTGAGCTATTGAGTAAGACCAGTTTTCCATCACAAGCCTTGCAATGATGTTCACCGTTTTGGCGCTTGACCTGTGGCTTGACCATAAAATTAAGCAATTCTCAATGACAAATTGCATAGTGCTGACAGTTTAAATTAGTATAATAATTGCATTTAAGTACCTATTAAAATTAATTATTATTACAATAAATTAGTTGATAATGTCTTGAGCAATCTGTTTGTGATTAAAACATTGATTCCGATTGAGTAAGGTCTATCATTGACCTGCCTTGCCAAACGTTGATGAGAGCCGAGAGGCAAAAGTTTGAAATATTTTACACTACAACAACATTCTCTTTGTTGTTTATCATGAACCATTTGTCTAGAAAAAAAGTAAACAATCTATAATATAAAAATGGATCGCTAAATGTGTTGCTAAGAGCAAAACTTGAAAACGGCTGGACCGATTCGGATGATTCTTTTTTTGTTGTGTTTGTAACCATCAGGACCAGGTTAATAAGGACTAAAATATTCTTTTTTTTTTAACTTTCTGTTATGAAACGCATAATGTATGTTATTCGTCATCTGTTTTTCGGTCCAACCTAAGTATCATAACGCGAACGTCTATTTGAGAAGCATTGACAGCAACGTCGATGGTCTACTAGAGGTTATACGATTGGATCGATATAATATTTAGGGTACAGGATCGAATCTTAGAATGGTATTTTTATTTGTTTTTTTTTTTGTGATTGCTTTTTTTGTTAAATATACTGAATGAAATTGAAAAAAAAATACGGATTTTTCTTAAACTACTACTTTTTGTTTTTTTTTTTTGGGATGTTTAAATTATCACATTTTAATGATTTCTCTCGCCTTGGGTGAAGCGGAAAGGACTGTCGGATCACCAGACTTGACCAGAAAATATAAGCATGTAATTGTAAGACTACCACAGACCAATAACTTCTGATAGAACGACGTTTGTCGGGTCAGGTTTTTACTGTTTGCTTACTCGCCAGGATATGAAACAAGAAATTTCGTTTCCCATAAAGTTCTCGGACACAGATGTTTCGGGAAGTACCTGTGTCTGATGAGGAAGGAGGAAACGTCTGGATGTCGTCACTGCGAGGATCGCCCGGAGGACACGTGCATACACGACAGGTGGAGCATATACGGTGCAGGACTGCCCCGCTTGGACAGAGCATCGCCGTGTCCTCACGCAGGCGAAAGGTGACGACCTCTCGCGTCCGGCATTGGTCGCGGCCATGATGCGGGGCGAGACGGAGTGGGAAGAGGTCGCCTCCTTCCGCGAAGCAGTAATGCTCGCCAAGGCGGAGGCGGGATGCGCGAGGGAGAGGACAGCGTCCATCCCTCATCCACGCCGCAGAGGAAGAAGCCTACGGGAACGGTCGCCGCGGGGCAATCTCCGGCCACCGTAGGCGCGGGCATGCGGGCGGCGAGTAATGGGCGACTCGCTGTCCGACCATGGATCATGCCCGGGTCGACGGCGCGTTGTTTTCGTTGTTTTCCGGGACTTATCTCATTACCGTGACCCTGGAACTTAAAGGGCTATTGAAGGACGCCGTAGATTTTAATCAGTACGAGTCTGACATTCCCTCCCGCCCTGCCCTGGGTAGGAGGACTCATTTGATAATTTTACCACGATAAAAAAAAACCGTAAAGTTCTACAATAAAAAACTTAATTTTGAATAAGTAACATTTCTTTACGTCTCAAATACCTACTGGAAATTCGTGCTAAGGGTACTGAAATTGTAATTTTCTGTGTGATTTTTAGTGACTTTTAAAAGAATTTTAATTTATTTTTAATTTTGTATTTATTATCAACTTTCGTTATAAGGTTCGTCTAGGGTTTGGCTAAATAGCAAAAAACGGAACCCTCATAGATTCGTCATGTTTGTCTGTCTGTCCATCCGTATGTCACAACAATTATTTTTTTTCGAAAGTTTAGGAGCTATCCTGTTGAAACTTGGTAAGCAGATGTATTATGTCAACCGCATTAGGGTGCCTTTCCACCAGAGATGTGCTATGTAGCTGTGCTGCGAGGATGTAAAAGCTGAGCTACGAAACTGTGTGATTGTTTCCATTGATGCTACGCTATGTAGCTGTGCGAGTAAGATGCGCTGTCACAATGTAGCTGCGCTACGCAGGGCCCCCGCTACCATAATTATGTGCAAAGTGTGCAATGCACACGGGCGCCAAAACTAAGGGCCCAAAAATATATTTAAAAAAATATATCAAACATAATTTTGAAAAAGGAGTTGAGAACTGGATTAGGTTTAAGTACCTACTAAAGACTTCAAAATATTTGATCTCACTTTTAGATTAAAACTTGAAGTCCGGAAACGTTTTACTTTTAGAGCTGACTGCGTTCGCTCTTCTATGAAAAATTACCATGTCCTATTCCAAAAACCTAAAAAAATTTCGCGCTCGCTTCGCTCGCGCTTCAAATAAGGTTGACATTTCTTTTCTTGAGCTCTCTTTTGATAGCTCATTTTTCAATTACAAATGCTTCTTATGTGGTCTACACAATTTAAAATTTTAAGTTTGTCTTCTCTAGGATGGTATGGCACTCTGCATGGGTGTGAACTTTGAGTAGCACTTTACGGTTTATTTCGTGTTTAAGTTCCGAGGCGGCAAGCTTTACAGCCCGAGGTCGCTGAATTTTAAAATACACCACTGACCTACACCCATAAAAAAAGATAATTCAAAATGCTTTAAGGGGCGCCAAAATCCTTTTTTGCACACAAGCGCCAGTAGTCCTTACGGGGGCCCTGGCGCTACGAAAATGCGCCGCCACGAGGTAGCTGTGCTATGAAGATGTCTAATGCGATACGAAGATGCGTAGCTGCGCTACGAAGATGCGCTGTCACAAGGTAGCCGCGCTATAAAGATGCGCTGTCACAAGGTAGCTGCGCTGCTCGAGCTATGCGATGTATCAATTGTACGGAAAACGACCAATAGCATGTATCCATAGCACGCAGCGATAGCACGCAGCCACAGCACGCAGCCATAGCACGCATCATTTCATATAAAAACACATCTTAGTTGAATCCGTTTCCACCAGTGCTGTGCTATGTAAATATGATTGGTGGATATCAAACGTCGACGTCAAACGTCTTAGGATTTTCACACAAAAATTAAAATTTTGGGGGTTCCCCATACTTAGAACTGAAACTCAAAAAAAGAAACTCCAATTCCATACGTGTGTTGTAGGTTTACCTATGGAAAGGTCTTTAAAAATGTTATGGAATTTACAAACATCTTTTTTTTTCTAAACTGAAGAGTTTGCTCCTGTAACTTCCAAAATAAGAGAATGACAAAACTGAAAAAAATATATAATTATGATGTACACTACCATGCGAACTTCCTGAGAAAACTGTTGAACGAGATCAAGTAATTAGCTTTTTTTTTAATATGTCATAATTCGTAAACCGCAATTTACCTTTTTCCAGTTACAACCAACAACTAGAACTTTTCTATTATGTTACTTGCTGCTACACGGAACCCTTTACGGGTGAGTCCAAGTCGCCCTTGGCCGTTTCATAAATAGCAGAATAAAGTATTAAGAAAAAAAACTAAAAGAATCGACTGTTAGGCGGTACGAAGTTTGCCGGGTCAGCTAGTTTCTGATATAAAACAGACTACATGATCTTCTTTTACCTTCCTAGTAAAATCAAGCCATCAGCAAGAGTTGTAACGATTTTGTAAGAATTCTATTTTGAGTTCGTTATTTCTTTATTACTCTAGTCTAGTCAGTGATGTAATGTTTTCTTGACCAGATGTACGGGTTCTCTCAATTGTATTTTGACCTACTGGACCTATCACTTGGTGTCTCGTTTCGAAAAGCGACGTTTTTTTTAACAAAAATCTAAAACTAACTGCTGTATAATAAAATAATAGTGTGTCTGCTTTCTACAAAACCAAAACTAGATATTTGTAGTCGTTGGCAAAATATTACTTTGCTGGTTAAACACAATAAAAAATGATATTTATGTAGCTCCCACGAACGAAAGTTAAACCTAGTGAAAGAGGTTTCACTCTCAAGTCTCAAGTTTTAACAATAAGATGAATCTGGACCTAGTTTACAACAATCAGAAAGGCGGTGCATATTTTCTTTTTTTATGACATGCTTTACTGAACACTGACTGAAATTGTTGATTTCTGGCGTTCCATTTTTAAATTATGTAGTGCGTGGATACACGTGGATATTTCGGAAATTGATCATTGCTAATGATGGTGGCGCTATCGCGAATCATACTTTTTAGTAAAAACGTTAAGAATTTATCTAGAAGAAATAATTCTAGCCTAAACTGCAAAGGATAATTCTAACTATAAACATCGCATCACTCACAGCAGGAATCAAAAGGCATTTCATAAAATGTCATTTCACCAAAAGGTAAGAATACCTACCACAGACTAGGAAGTTACCTTCTAAAAGGTTTGTCTGAACTTTCCTTTATGGGTCAACCTACTTTGATGGCGCATTTCGTAGGTACCTCAACTGGTAAACCTTGATCGCTCACTTTTACATCAAGTTTACTGTATTACGCTTTACTTTTATCTCGAACTTCGAAGGTCTGTGCGCAATCAATTGCGACATGGTGGAAATCTCGTTATGCTGTACAATACATTCTGTAATAATGTGTACATTTAAATTAATTTCGTTAGTTCCACTTTATTTTAAGCATTTTATTTCTACTTGGTTGCCACGAAACAACGTGATGTGAGTCGTTTCATACGTGATTGGTCAAGCGTTGTCACATTTTTGGGATAATAATGATGAACATTGAACACAATAGCATGGTTGAAGATACTAATATATTATTTTTTTTCTAATACTTAATTCAAGCCATTTATTTTATTCATTGGTTCGATTATTGTCCAAAGACCAGCCTTCTAAGTTTTGGATGATCCGATCTTGTTTTATCATCTACCATAGAAGTATTGAACTTTCTTAAGTTTTCTGTAGTTACATCGTTACTTTTTTTTTAATTCCATGTAATATTTTTTAAATCTTTTAGTTCCTAAAAAATCTTTTTAACAAATGTACCTATTTAAAAAATGTGGCCTAATGTTTTTCGTCCCTAAAGTGATAAAAAATAATAATAAAAAGAAAACTTACGTGAATTTAGGACCGGAGCGTAAAACAAATTCCAACAGGAGCCAAGGGTTGAATTTTTCCACAAAGCAGTTTTCACTAATTGAATAATTTGACTTAAAATATTTCACTGAAGCTAACACAAAAATTTAGAAAAAAAAAAGTTTATTCGAAATTTAAAAATCGTGCGATGGCTGTACCCACCGCACCGAGTGTCGCTTCAACACTGAGATAGTTACAACAATACACGCGATGTTTACTGTGCGAGCCAGTCGATCTAGTCGAAATAAACCCTAACGCTACTTAAACAATAAAACCTAGCAAAATATTACAGCTCTTTCAAAGGAAAAAATCCTTTTTCGGAACGATGAACTAGGATCTGTGTTCCATTTTCAAAGGAATGGCGCAATTTCTCTGATTGGTAGAGCGTCGCGACCGGTTCTCATCGATTGGTCATCTCGTCGCGGCGGTTTCCCTAACTTTCTTTGACCCCGATTTAATCGCGTCGGTACATTTTTTCGTGATTGCATTTTGATAGAATTCTAAATAGTAATATTTCAATCGTTTACTGGGTATGGCGCAATAAAAGGATGATTTGATGTTCTATTTTTTATTTGTTAGGGTTTTTTGTTCCCGTGGTCACTGACTGAATTAAGGCTAAGCGGCGGCGGCGTAAAGTTGGACTTCCTAGTCAAATTCATTAATTGGAGTATTTAAGGATCTAAGAACAGTCAGTTATAGCCATTAGCTGATTCCTTTGCATTTTATAATTCTCCTTAATTTTCTTTTATATCATTTGGTTTGCTCAAATCAACAAAATGTAAAAGAATTAGGCATAACATTGTATCGATTCAGTAAATTGCTTCGTTTATTGTACTTATGCATATCACGAATACAAAATTAATTTGAAATATTTTATCGCACTTTTCCATCATAGAAATTAGAAAGAAGTTCTCTGGTATTTAAAACAATATGATCTTCTTTAAGGTCAGTCTGATGGCGTCCGTGCCGTAAAGACCATTCAGCAGCATTGTAACTGTTAATTTAATGGGCTATTTTTTATTATTAGCAATTAGGTATAATTATTAAAATGTAGATCTATTCTGGCCACCGACATGTTACATATTATGGCTAGTTATTTTGACAATTAAGATCTCTGAAATCTCGGACAGTTTTTTTCATTTCTTTTTCTTTGCAGTTTAGCCCCATTCGCACGAGATTCTATTTAGGCGCTTTTTTAACGCCCAGAAAAAAAGCGCTCGTGCACTAATGCCCCGCCACAAGGCGCTGACCCTGGAGGAGCACAAAAGTGGCCACACCGGGACCACAATTGGCCAGACCGGCATGACGAATTTTAATTTTTTTGAAAATTCTGAATCCAAGAGTGCTTTCATAGATAATTCTATGCCACGATGGCAAGTAGCAACGTCTTGAATTGCCACCTATTTTGCCAATTTTTTTATTTGACAGATACATTTTACACTTTTTTGTGGTGGTTTTTGATGGTGGTTACTGGTTAGTTGTTTTGATTTAGCACATCACAAGTTCTATCCAACCGTGCTATCTTAACCAACCATACTCAGGTGGTTGAAGGTTCAAAACCTGTAGTTCTATTCTATAGAGTTCAAGAGGAAATCATCTCAAATTCTCAACGATGACCGTTCGAATTACGAACGTAGTGTTCAAAAGATAGAATCTACGATGACTTCAAATACCAAATGAGTTCTCTGGGTGAAGTGAGCTCGTGAACATTATAGAATAGCACTACTGCTCGCAGTCACTTATGGCTACTTTGATTTGCATAATGTTGAAATGGTGCCCAAAAATACGTAGATTGGCCTTCAAACAGCTCCTCAAGCTGCCCATTATAAAGTTTACCCAACTCCACTTAGTATCTATTTGAATTCACGTATCTGCCTATTGAATATTGCGTAAGAGAGGTGTATGGGTCAAGTGGGTCTTCTTTACGTAGGGACAGGACAGGACGACGCACATAAACTTAGCTAGCTAAACTCAATCTGGTGTTATGAAGATTTAAGATTCAACCCACAGACTAACTTAGAGATACTACGATTCAACCAAGGTACATACCTAAATCGCAACCATAATGATGTTGCGATTTGCCTACACACTATACGATTTAAGGAACGAACTAGGGCGCTTCCCCACCACCTCCCCGCTATCGCCTCTGATTTTAGGGCCGTTTGTAGGCAGTGGCGGGGCAAGACCTAAATTTGATGTGGGCAAGACAGATTTCGCGAGGCCCTGTTCTATGGCAACCTAAAGCAGGGGGTGTCGACTTTGTTCTACGAACAAGATGTAGGTGGGCTAGAAAACAAGAAAGAGACATCACCATTAGAGTAAAAGAGATGAATTATATAATGTTGCCAACAAAAATACTATTTCACATTCAATCACATTCAATCTAATAATAGGCTTATTAATTGATTTTAAAGTATGTTATCCTTAAAATTTATTTTTGCTTTTATTCTGATGCGAGAAAATGTTTGTTATGAATTTTTTAACATTTAAATTGATGAATACACAAAACAAAAAGGAGATAATAATATGACAACATGACAACACTGGAACGCCATATTGTCTATTGGCTATTTGACGTCAAAGGAAAAAATGTCTGCCATCGCTTGCGCACCATTATTAATATCTTGTTCTTGTGTTTATTTGTAATAAATAAAACAGTTGCATTTAATTCTACATACAATGTTGTTAATGTGAGTCGAGCTTGCTCCTCTGTGTCTGTGTTTTGGTGAAATTAAGTGCGTATTTGTGAGATATAGACCCGGTGTTGAGACAGTGACCCTTGTTTGTTTTTGTGCCTTATTCCCGATGAGTTCGTAGGAAGAAAACACTAGAATCTGTGCTATGTGTGGAACTTCACCTTCTAAAGATCCCAGCATCACTTTACATCGGTTTCCAAACCTTAGTACAATAAGTCATTGTAGCATAAATGAATAAAGAAGTCAAATGAAATCGTTTGTTTTACTAATCTGCTCCTTACTTATTATCTTTCAGCATTTTATGCACAAGTACATTGTGTTTCTCGATAGTAATTTGAAAGAAACTATCGAGAAGCGCAATGTACTTGTGCATAAAATGCAATACAAAGAACCTGTAAAGTACTTGTAGTATTTGAAATTCCCGCCCGATTCCACTGCCATGTTTCGTGGGCTAAACATAGATGGCGCTGGTCGGTAAGGAAAATTTTCCTCACAAAATTAGTACGGAGTCGTCATTCTTCCCCTTTAGGGGTATATATGTTCTGTGACCTAAAGACGGATTTTATAAAATTATAAAAACAAACAAAACAATTAATACTGCCAAGTTTTTATTCATAAAAATACAAATTAGATTCATAATTATTAATGAAAAATTACAAATCGTACACATAAAGGTGAAGATATACATTTAATTTTCTTAAAAATCATTAGATTTCTTTATTAGAGGAACAGAAATTTCCTGCTATTGACTTTACTAAATTCCTTAATTATGCCAAATCTGATTCAATTGATAAAATAGCCAATGCTGAAAGTCTTTCTTGGCGCATTGTGTTTCTCAAATATTAATTTTAATTTTGAAAAACTTCTTTCAGCAGCAACACAATTATATACGTTTCTTTTGTTATGCGCCCAAACGACTGAGTTGCGTACTTTGATTTGATTGGTTGGCTTCCAAGTAAAGAACGTAAACAAATAAAACCAGGGATTCCCCGCACTCTGGTCGGCGGCAAATGTTGCCAGTCTAAGAAAACATGTTTCACTACAAAATTGATTTATATACACACTGTTGTATATTTAGTCTATGGCACATTAGTTTTAAGAATAAAAAATGTATTGTCTATGGTCTTCCTCGATCACCTAAGCTACGATGTAACGGACGCCATCGTGTAAAGCTCTCAATAAATTATAATCCGAATTCATCTCAAGAAGTTGTCTTATTACAAGAACCCAGCCAGCCCCAAGCACAACATGGTGTCAGAATTGGTCTCAAAAGGTGAGAAATTTATAATTATTCAAAATGTCTGACAAAATCTTCATTGCGAACATAAGGCCGCTAAAGATAGAAAATGGCGACAATGCTGCCGAGAAATGGAGGCAATGGAAGCAACGTTTCGAAATATTCATGGATGCTAACGAAATCAGCAAATGTCCAATTGCTAAACAGACAGCAATTTTACTGAACACGATTGGTGATGACGCGCTTGAAATATTCAATAGTTTCAACATCGACAGGACAAACGAGCGTAGAAATAATTTTGAAAAAATTTGATGACAAATTCAGTCCGCACACCAACTTAACAGTTGAAAGATATAACTTCTTCACGAGACTACAGAAGCAAGACGAAACTTTGGAAGAATACCTCACAGTTCTCACTAACCTATCGACCGCATGTGAATTTGCAGCACTAAAAGATTCTCTTATAAAGGATATGCTCGTCATTGGTATACAAAATACACATATAAAGGAAAGACTTCTTCAAGAAGAAAATTTGACAATTGAAAATGCCATGAAAATTGCAAAAAGTCTCGAACTGTCTCAAGAAAGGTCAACAAAACTCATGTGCAAAACTGAAAACAAAGAAACAGTGCAAGCAATCAAGTCAAGTAACAGAAGCCGTTCACAGACCAGGTACAACAAAAATAATCATCACTACAGGAACAGATCATCATCGTCAAGCAAAAATAACTTCAGCCAAAGACTAAAAACACCAGACAACAATGTATGCAGGAGGTGTGGTCAAGTACACAAATACAAATGTCCAGCAGAAGGCAAGACTTGCAACAATTGTAAGAAGAAAAACCACTTTGCAAAATTTTGTTTCTTCAAAAATTCAGGAAACAATAATAATTCTGGTAATAATAATCATAGAGTAAGTACAATTCAGTCATTATCACATCCACAAGAAAATCAATTTGTCATACGTTCCATTAATAAAAATTTTAACAGTACAGGAGACTGGCAAATTAATGTTTATTTTCAAAATTTCAAAGTCAAATGTCAAATAGATACAGGAGCTGACACAAATGTCATATCAAAGCATACTCTTGAAAGAATTAGGTCTAATACTCAGGAAAATATTAATTTAATAAGAACAAATAATAAAATATATACTTTTTCAGGAGAAGTAGTGCCAAATTTAGGTACTTGCATATTAAATTGCTCATTTGAAAATGGAGTTTCAGCAAGATTATACTTTACTGTGGTAGATTGTGAATGCATACCAATAATTGGGTGGAAAACATGTGAAAAACTTGGTATTGTAAAAAGAATATTCAAGATTGAAGACAGACATAGCAACAGGTCAGTACAAAATATTGTGTCAAAGTATGCTAGTACATTTGAAGGTTTAGGTTGTTTACCTTACAAGGCTCATTTAGACATTGATCTCAGTGTTAAACCAAAAATTTGTCCGGTACGTAAAATTCCCTATTCTTTAGAAAATCGCCTAAAGGAGGAACTAAAGAGTATGGAACAACAAAAAGTCATTGAAAAGGTTGAAAAGCCAACAAAATGGGTAAATTCTATAGTCCTAGTAGAAAAACCTAATGGTAAGTTGAGGATTTGCCTGGATCCAAGAAACTTAAATGAAGCTATAAAGAGACCCTACTATCCATATCCTACATTTGATGACCTTAGATCTAAAGTAGCCGGAGCTTCTATTTTTTCAAAACTGGATGCTAGTTCAGGATATTGGACTATTTGTTTAGATTCAGAAAGTAGTGACTTATGCACTTTTAATACACCCTACGGTAGATATAAATTCCTTAGATTACCGTATGGCATAAATTCCAGTGGAGAAATATTCCACAGAACCATGAATCAATTGTTTGGAGACTTACCAGGAATAATAATATTTGTCGATGACATTCTTGTCTATGGGTCGAATGAAAAAGAGCACAACGAAAGGCTTGAATTACTGTTCAAACGTGCATCTGAAGTAAATTTAAAATTTAATAAGTCTAAATGTCAATTTGGTATGGAGGAAATACGCTATGTTGGTCATATTTTCAACAAAAATGGAGTGTCACCCGACCAATCTAAAGTCGAAGCAATTTCTAATATGTCTAGTCCAACAAATGTTAAAGAACTCCAAAGATTTCTAGGAATGATTAATTATTTAGGTTCCTACATTCATAACTTAGCTGAAGAAACCACTATTTTGAGAGACTTGCTAAAAAAGCAAAATACTTGGCAATGGTTAGATCAACATGAACAACAATTTAAAAAATTAAAATCATTAATATGTCAGTCACCCATTCTTGTTCATTATGACATCAAGAAACCTATTAGATTGTCTGTTGATTCATCAAAAAATGCAGTAGGCGCTGTAATATTACATGGTAAAAATCCTATAGCATATGCCTCAAAATCACTAAATAAAAGTCAAATAAACTATGCACAAATAGAAAAAGAGCTTTATGCCATTGTATTTGGTTGCAATAAGTTTCACCAATACATATACGGTAAACCTGTTCAAGTCGAAACAGATCATAAACCTTTGGTCACTTTATTCAAAAAACCTTTGTCAGAAGTCCCTACAAGATTACAACGTATGATGATAGCCTTACAAGCTTATCACTTAATTGTTTCTTATACTAAAGGAACAGAAATGTACATTTCGGATACTTTGTCACGTGCTCCCATCAAGGACACTAACCAAAATCAAGAATTAGTTAGCCTAGACGATTTAGACAACGAAGTCGAAATTCATATTAACTTATTAACTTCTAACTTAGCTATCACAAAAGAAAAACTGGATAAAATTTTACATCACACGAATCATGATATAATATCACAAAAACTTAAAGAATATTATAAAATAGGATGGCCTAAATGCAAAGAACATTGTGACAATTTAGTATCACCTTATTGGAATATTAAGGAAGAAATTCATATGATTAATAATTTACTTTTCAAAAACAACTCTGTCATAATACCTAAGTCTATGAGGTCTGAAATTTTGAATATCCTTCATGAAGGTCATTTAGGTATAGAAAAAACAAAAAGTTTAGCTAGAGGAGTAGTTTATTGGCCTAACATCAACCAGGACATAGAAAATAAAGTAAGACAATGTGAAACTTGCAGTATTTATTCTTCAAATAAAACTAAAGAGTCAATGTTATCTCATGAACAACCACTATTTCCTTGGCAAAAACTAGCCACTGATTTGTTTGAATATAAAGGCAAAAAATATTTACTTGTTGTAGATTTTTATTCCAATTACATAGAAATAGCAAATTTAAACAAAGACAGTAGAACTTTGAATGTCATAACACACTTAAAATCTATTTTTGCTAGACATGGTATCCCATTACAACTTCTAAGTGATGGAGGTCCCCCTTACAACTCGTTGGAATTTAAAAAATTTCTTCTTGATTGGAATGTTGAACATATTGTGTCAAGTCCACATTTATCTAGGTCAAACGGACTCGCTGAAGTTTCTGTAAAAATTGTGAAAAACATATTAAGAAAATGTGATGAATCAGGGTCTGATCCCTTCATAGGATTACTTCATTATAGAAATAGTCCTAGAGGAAATATTGCCTCACCAGCTCAGTTACTAATGTCAAGAAATTTAAGAACTAAATTACCTAATATAGTAAGTAATTTAAGACCTAAAATTGTAAAATTTTCAGAACACAAAGTAAAGAAACACAGTAATTTAAATAAAACAAAATTATATTATAACAAAAATTGTAAAACATATCCAACATTTTATAATAACCAACAAATTTACTTTAAGAAAAATCCAAAAGATATCATATGGACTAAAGGTACTATTGTTTCAAAGACAGACTTTCCTAGATCATTTATTGTTAAAGATTGTTATGGTACAAATTACAGAAGAAATAGTCAACATATTCGGATAGATTATAAATCAAGCAATAATAAGTCAAATAATAAAAAAGTCAAATTCAAGGACACTAGACAGACTATGAATCAAAATAATTTTCCAATTCCAAATAAAACAGACAAGTTGAAGTCAGAAACATTTCTTCAAAAGTCCAAAATAAAAGAAAAAGAGGATGATAATTGTATATTTATTTTCACTCATTCAGAGTCAAATCCTTTGTCAAAGTCTATTACCAAAGAAAATAATGATTCTGATTCCTTTTTGTCAGTAGAGTCAGATCATTCGTCTCAGTCAGTTACGGAGGCAAGATCTCCAGTATTTGTAAATGTCGAAGAAATAGCATCACCTGATAGTCTACATGAATATAATGAATATGATGACCAGGTTTTATTGGATACAAATGAATCATCATGTAATTCTCAAAGTCCTATTACTAGTCCTATGCTTGAAAACTTACCTCATACCTCTGTTAATTTAGAAAAGAAAGATTGTAAACAAGTTAAAAAAGAAATGTCGCAAGCTGAGTATAGCTCGAGAGGTAGATTGATAAAAAAGAGACAGAAATTAGATTTATAAATTTGAAATTGTGTATTAATATTATATAATGTTAAAATATATTGTATTATTATAATTATTTATCTTAGCTTTACTCATTCAGTTTAAGGTTATTGATAAGTGTCAAATTGTCAATGTCATAATTTTATAAATGTCAATGTCATAATAATTTTATAAATGTCACATCAAACCTTTTAAAAGAAAAAAGGGCATGTTGTATATTTAGTCTATGGCACATTAGTTTTAAGAATAAAAAATGTATTGTCTATGGTCTTCCTCGATCACCTAAGCTACGATGTAACGGACGCCATCGTGTAAAGCTCTCAATAAATTATAATCCGAATTCATCTCAAGAAGTTGTCTTATTACAAGAACCCAGCCAGCCCCAAGCACAACACACACATCAAAAGTGTCTAGGGATCAAGCATTTTTATGCGGATTTCTTGAGATTGAGATGTGGCTTTGTAATAAATTTATGATTTTATAAATTTATATGGATCCTTTTTGGTGCATTTCATAATTTGAATCAGGAACTGTAAATCAAATTCGAGTTAAAGATGAAAATCAGCTGTCAATATTTTCCCTATAAAAACATACAACGCATTGAAGACATTATTAGTGCTACTGTTTCCCTACTACTGATTAAAACCAACGTTATTATGGAGCGGCGACGTCATTTAAGCAGGGAAGAAATGCTCAGAGCCGTGGGAATGATAGAAGCTGGTTCCCGGCAACGTACTGTGGCTTTAGCTCTGAATTCAAGTCAGAGTGTTATCAGTCGACTTTGGACACGTTACCGAAGCACTGGTACCGTGGCTGAGCGCCATGGAGGACGGTATCGCTGCACCACACGGAGACAAGACCGATACATTCAAATCTTAACTCGAAGAGCTCCAACAATAACCGCCATGATGTTAGCCGTGAGGCTTCATCACTCTTCAGGGAACTTAATTAGCGACCAAACAGTCAGAAACCGCTTGCATGAAGTGAACCTTCATTCCCGAAGACCGCTACGGGTACCACCTATAGCAATGCACAATCGTAGGATTCGATATCAATGGGCTCTTGAACACAGAAATTGGGCAGAAGAACAATGGCGTTTCGTGTGCTTTTCTGATGAGTCTCGTTTTGGTATGAGACCGGATACAAGACGTATACGACACTGGAGAACCCCTGGACGCCAACAGCGATTAAAATCCTGCCAGGAAGTCCATCCTTATAGTGGTGGAACCATCATGGTATGGGCGGGTATTTGGATCGGCGGAAGAACTGAGTTGATTTGGATCAGAGGCAACCTCAACGCTCAAATTTATGCTGAGACGATTGTATCAGACGTCATCGTTCCTCTACAAGTGCAAATCGGTCCCTTATTTCAGTTAATGCATGATAATGCACGACCGCACACCGCAAGAGTTGTAAGACAGACTCTCGCCGCAGCTAACATCAATGTCCTGCCCTGGCCTGCTCAGTCGCCAGACTTGAACCCGATTGAGCATGCATGGGATATGCTACAGAGAAGAGCTCTGCCGAATATGGAGGGTATCCAGTCGCAAGAAGACCTTTTTTTGTTGTTGCAACGAACATGGGCGGCCATTCCACAGCGTGATTTGGATGAACTCATTTTGAGTATGCCAAACCGATGTTCTTGTGTTGTTAGTGTTCGCGGTAGAAACACGGATTATTAATTGTTTAAGTTACCCAATAAAATTTTAAAGAAAACGAAAGTTCGAAAAAAATTTCAGTCTTTTTTTCGAACTTTAATGTTACTGGTTCAAATGTCAAAAATCCCTTTATTAGGAAAATGGCAAATTTCTTTATGAATGCAAAGGTGACTTGGTTTATCGTTACTGTGACAAACGATAACACTTTATTTGATGAATCCTTAAAGAACATTTTAATTAATATCAATCAGGAGAAAAGTTATTGCAAAAATATATGTTGATCCCTAGACACTTTTGATGTGTGTATATATATTTTTTATTCTCGCTTTAAAAAGTTTTGATCGCGAGGGCCCTTGTACCGCGAGGCCGTAGGCGGTGACCCACGTCGCCCACGCCTTACGCCGCCACTGTTTGTAGGCCACTTTATAAAGAAACTAGGGTCGTACCTGCCAATATTTAAAGAAAATTACCCTTGGGTTCCTTTTTTTTTTTTTTAAATTAGTTTTGTCTCTTCGAGACACAACCCCGTGACAATAAAACATAGTCGAAAAATGATTAATTACCTACCTACCAAAAGTGAACATAATGGTCCACCCAAACTGAGGGAATAACGTTCTAAAAATATTTTAACAATAGTGAAGAACGTTTAACCACTCTTTATAATGTGGAGTTAGTTGAATGTAGGTATGGGATCTATAAAAACAATAATTGTATGAAGTACAATTTTATCCATCTAAAAACTTGATGACATGCAGAAAATTGATGTTTCAACCACAACATAAATTACGAAAAACCTTCAACATAAATCGTTTGCAATTTTCAAGTGACAGATTATTTAGCGGATGCGTTTAAAATACAACAGTTAGCTGTTGCATGTGAGATGGCGTCAGGCGTGCATGCGGCCTTGTAACAGATGTGAACGAATCTTTAAAGACCGAGGTTCAAGGTTTTTTTGATATAGTTCAATGGATTGTGGCTAATAATAACATTGTTATTATTATGTTCTTGAGGTGCGAAGTAATTGTGAATAAAGATTATAATATGATGAAAGTTTCATTGAAAAAATAATTATAGAAAACCATAAATAAAATAGGTTGACGTCCTTGATTAACCATTGACAATAGAATTATAAAAAGTTCCTTTCTTGTTTATGGATTATTGACATTGACAGTAAGACAGCTGTCATTGTAGCAAAACAACGAAAATGGCGAACGTTCCATTTCTTCAGATAAAAACACACTCGCAAAAGGTTTGCTCCCTTTACAAAAGAGCACTACGCAATTTGGAGGCGTACTACGATAGACGGTAAGGTCAACCATATCCTGAAACCAATTAACTCCCTTTCCTTGCTTTTGTTTTTCCCATTACGTAATTCTTACAAACATAACCACAATTTTTACCTTTTTTCAGATACGTTTTGATTTTTAGATCCTTTCCTTGAGATATTCCTACATCAGAAGTATTTTTGAAGTGCTCATATACACAAGGTTACTAATGTTATTGTTTTAAGAGAGAATATTACCGTCTAAATCACAAATTGATTTGGTTTTCATTAATGAGTTTGTTTAGTTCAAACATTTTTAGTTATGTACCTTTAAAAATAAGTAGTTGTAGAGTAGAATATCGTATTTTGTTGAAAAAACAAACTAGAATACTTTAATATAATTCATTGTTGTTATTTACATAGCCAATCCAGCCTAAAGGGCTTCACACACAGCAGCTATAATGTATATTAATGTACATTACATCCCATAAATTATCTTAATGTATCACACACACAACAGGTAATGTAATGTATATTTCCCTACATTTCATAACATCCTTTTCCAAGAGAGATATACGGAAATGTATTGAGATTGTATTAATATGTATCGAAATATAAATGTATATTTTCGTATCGCTCAGTACCTTCGATTCGAAGATGTAAAAATATACATTATAGCTGCAGTGTGTGGTCTCCCGACAATTTCTATGGAAAGGTGTAATGAGATGTATCGTGCTATAATGTACATCTTTACATTATAGATGCTGTGTGTGAAGCCCTTAATTTTTCCTTCTAAATTTAACGTAATTAAGTTTAATTCTATTCTTCCATGAAAAACTTTTATTGTTATTTGTAGTCCAGAACTTAATGAGGAACACAATCTACAATCCAACTGTAATGGCATTCAAAATCAAATATTTTTATTTCACATAGGCCCGTGACAATAATCTCCTATTTACATAAAATTTACTATTTTATGTAAAAAAGAACTCGACCAGAAACAACACAATATTCTCTAAATTCCAGCAATGTATACCGCTACCAGGCCGTACTCCTCCGGGAGAGATTTGACAAGCACGCCAAGGAGACGGACATGATCAAAGCCGTAGAGCTCCTGAAGGCAGGAGAAGAGGAATTGTTCTCAGTTCAGCATCCTATTCCTAGATGTTGTAAGTTGGATGTTTTATTCTTTTCTAGCTATAATATTGAATATGCATCAAGTACTATCATCTTCCTATAAATAATATAATATTTTATTTTCCATATCATTTTGTTCACAATTTGTGTTATAAATGGTGCAGTAAATATTTAACTGCAGTTCTAACAAGTAATATCGCAGCATCTATTTGCTTTATTTTTAGACAATTTGTTGGTTCCTAACATATTTCTTTTGTGCAGCACTGTATAATTATATTCATACCCTTTGTGAACTACACATATTGATTGTCAAAGTTTTATGAATGAGTCAGTTTGTCTCACTTGACAGTATGTAATGGTTGGTTATCCACGAGCTGGCCACGGCAAGTGCTGTCAAACCTTAACTATCGACTCAGGCAGCTGTTACTATTTAGCCACTATAGAAGCAATTAAACCTTTATACAAATGTACTCTATGAATTAAACTCGCCATATGTGTCAAATAACAACACGCGTGACAGACACGAGTATGCAGTCATAACTGTGAAGGTTTTATCATATTATGCCCTGAACATACCATGTATTGTCATCTTAATCCTAATATTTTCTTTCCCTAGTCGCTACAAGCATGGGCGGTGTAGCCCACGAGCGAGTAGTAACTCCCCCGGACTGGGTCCTGGACTACTGGCATCCACTGGAGAAGGCCCACTACCCCGAGTACTTCAAGCGCCGTGAGCAGCGCAAGAAGGAATTCATCGCAATGTGGGAGAAGGAACACGGCCCCGCCGACAAGAAGGATGAGAAACATTAATGTGTTATTGTATAGTTGTGTAATATAGTGAATTGCGTTTATTTACTTGGGTTATTTTATTTTACTACAAAGGTAGGCGAACTCCGTGCTGGTTGACCCGGCGGCGAGTAATGGGTAGCTCGCCGTCCGATCAAGGACCCCCAACCATGAGTTGTCATTATTACGATACTCGATCCTCGATATCGACCGCGTTTGGCGCTCTCATTGGCCCGCTCCAAGGTTGTATGAATGCTCAACCAATGAGAGCGCCAAACGCGGTCGATGCGTATGATCGAGTATAGTAATGACAACTCATGGTATGGGTACAGGCTCAGGTCGACCACACTAGCCCGGGTTATCGCCATTACGAACTTTTGCATTTCATTTCTTAATGATATGAACGAACTATAAAATTTTAGTTTACATTCAGGTCCTTATAGAGCCGCCGGGCATGCTGGGTCTTGCAAGGTAAATGCCACCTCTCGACAATAATTTGGCCAGAACGGGTAGGGTTTATCAGCGTCGGAGCTGAGTAGCCTAAGGGTCAATTTATACTAGCGCAGAGTCGAAGCGCATCGAAGCGTCTTTCTAAAACTGAACTTATATAACAATTTCAACCTTAACTCCACAGCGTAACGCACACATTACTTCTAAGATTTTAAAAAGTCGCGCGCATTCTTCAGAATTCGCGCGTCTGCGCGTGAACAACGCTGATCGTGAATCGTGAAAATCTTAGAAGTAATGTGTGCGTTACGCTGTGGAGTTAAGGTTGAAATTGTTATGTTCAGTTTTAGAAAGACGCTTCGATGCGCTTCGACTCTGCGCTAGTATAAATTGACCCTTACCTACTCATTCAAAGCCATGTGAAATTCTACGTGGTAAGGGGCACTGAATTTTTTTTCTGTAATTTTGCAGTCATGGTTTGAGAAAAAGATGTGGAGGTATGTAGAAAAGAAGTGGAAAAGAGAAAAAAGTGGTGTAAGAAAAGCTTGTGGATAGACAAGGGAAGGTACCAAAAAATTAATAGTTGAACTGTGTTACCGATTGAAGAAAGAGAGGTCTGTGTGGAAAAATATGGAAGAATCTACGAGGAGAATAAACTTCTGATAGTTTTTATCAGCTCCTCAGCTCGTATTCAACAGGTTATTAGTGAAAAGTAAAACCACACTTTTAAACCACATGTTTTATTGTTAAAACAATTTTGTTATAGAAATATAATCTAATTTTATGTCTTGATATCTTCACGTCTTCGTCGCGTAGGATTTTACGTAAATAAATAAATACCTATATTAAAGTATTATAATTATTGCATTAATAACATTTGTTAGAAGGCGCTATGGTTATTCTGGAAGCCAAACCCAAAATATAGAAAAAGAATTGGAGGACTGTAATGTTCATAAGTGAGTAAACAGTATTTGGCAACATACCATTATTAAACAATATAATAAAATACAGTACCTAACAGGCGCGTAAGAGTGCTCCCACATCTATCGACGCGGAATCGGCTTTTTCCGTCGCCCTTTCTCTTTCTGTCGCTTAGAACTGCCATTTGCTAGACCGAGACAGAAAGCATAATCTAGCAAATGGCAGTTCTAAGCGACAGAAAGAGAAAGGGCGACGGAAAAAGCCGATTCCGCGTCGATAGATGTGGGAGCACCCTAAGTTTTCGTTCGATTTAATCAATTATGGCCAGGGCCGAAATCTCGAAAGCCAAAAAGGGTCGCATTGTGTAACAAACCATAGGGAAAACTATTTGGTACAGGAATCTTTAGAGATCGTTGTGGTTTACGCCTGTTTTTATTATAATTACCTAAAAATAAATGCAAGAATCTAGTAGAGTTAATTAATAAAGATTGAAAAATAAAAGACTAAAAGTTCAAAATGGGAAACAGGAACTTTTACGTTGACAACACTTAAAGACAGTTATTGATTCTTCTGTATCCGTTTCGACCGCGCGGCCATGACGTTTTTTTTAAATAAAAACCATCCCAAGTTTTTGTAAAAAAATGTAAAAGTCGATTCCCAAAAACCATGAATTTGTCAAAGCAATGGTTAAAAAGTTATAAGGGTTTGAACGTGGCCGCGCCATCGAAACTTTCCGAACCGCGCGGCCATGGAGATCTTTAAAACTAAGAGTCGCAGAGACCTGAAATTTTGGGAAATAGTAGATTGAATTTGTAAACCAAATGTAAAAATATAGAAAAAAATCCTGTGTTTGTATTTTAGGAGTTGTAAGGATAAAACCTCATGGCCGCGCCATTGAAACGGTGACAAAAACGTTATCGCCGATATCTCACTGAAAAAGAAACTCAGACGTCTGAAATTTGTTGTAAAACACAGATTTGCATTTGTCAAAACTTGTAAAAATACAACAAAAAATCCTAGGTTTACATTTCAGGAGCTGTAAGACTAAAACGCCATGGCCGCGCCATCGAAACGTTAAAAATTTAGTTTTTCGCCAATATCTCGCTGAAAAAGCATCGCAGAGGTCTGAAGTTTTTTGTAAAACACAGATTTGAATTTGTCAAAACTAGTAAAAATACAACAAAAAATCCTAGGTTTATATTTGAGGAGCTGTTGAAGAAAATCTTCAATGCGTCTTGAATATGTCGATTAGGGTGACCACGGATTATTATTTACAGAGAAATTTCCACCTTTTTTATAAGAAATGATATCCCAAGGATTCGTCGAACAATGAGGAGCAATAATATGGCTATATCTTTAAAAATCACATAAATTAGAGATTGTTCGATGTTGAGTGCTCCATTTAAAGACAGGGCATCTTTAAATGGAGCTTATTCTCACTATAGTTTTTAAAATTCTCATGTAGTTTAATATCTTAATAGTCATAGATTAAACCATATGTTAAATTATGTATCGTCTTACACCGACCTGACACAGACCTGAATTTTTTAATTTAATAATTAGTTTTTTTAAAAACATATACCAACAATCGAACAATCTCTAATTTATGTGATTTTTAAAGAATTTGTTCAACGAATCCTTGGGATATCATTTCTAATAAAAAGGTGGAAATTTCTCTGTAAATAATAATCCGTTGTCACCCTAATCGACATATTCAAGACGCATTGAAGATTTTCTTCAACTGCTCCTCAAATATAAACCTAGGATTTTTCGTTGTATTTTTACTAGTTTTGACAAATTCAAATCTGTGTTTTACAAAAAACTTCAGACCTCTGCGATGCTTTTTCAGTGAGATATTGGCGAAAAACTAAATTTTTAACGTTTCGATGGCGCGGCCATGGCGTTTTAGTCTTACAGCTCCTGAAATGTAAACCTAGGATTTTTTGTTGTATTTTTACAAGTTTTGACAAATGCAAATCTGTGTTTTACAACAAATTTCAGACGTCTGAGTTTCTTTTTCAGTGAGATATCGGCGATAACGTTTTTGTCACCGTTTCAATGGCGCAGCCATGAGGTTTTATCCTTACAACTCCTAAAATACAAACACAGGATTTTTTTCTATATTTTTACATTTGGTTTACAAATTCAATCTACTATTTCCCAAAATTTCAGGTCTCTGCGACTCTTAGTTTTAAAGATCTCCATGGCCGCGCGGTTCGGAAAGTTTCGATGGCACGGCCACGTTCAAACCCTTATAACTTTTTAACCATTGCTTTGACAAATTCATGGTTTTTGGGAATCGACTTTTACATATTTTAACAAAAACTTGGGATGGTTTTTATTTAAAAAAAAACGTCATGGCCGCGCGGTCGAAACGGACACATTCTTCTCAGTTGCTGTTTCATAATCGTCTCAGTTTCACATTTTCAACTTGATTCGTTGATTAATAATATCGCAATAATGTAGATTTATACAGTTGTTTTATAAATCATAGATTGGCAATATTTAAGAGGGCTTTCACACGTTTCGTTGTTTTTGCGCGACTTTTGGAACCTGATTCTGGGTATGTCATTGCCACAAATAAAAAAAAGATATATACTCGAGAAAATTTGATTATTTCTGTGTGGAGTGCTTTAAACAAATTTTTAGATTTGTTTACATACATGAGTAAAAACCTTGTCTCGGCAAAGGATGTTTCATAAAATTCTACTTTTTGTCATACTTTGGTACCGAATTACATAGAAGGTATAATAGTAAAATAATATTTGAAAATGTCCATGGTACATCTGAAAGATTATATTTGGACTGCATTAATCACTTTTTTATTTTCCATTCAGAAATACACCAAAAATAATTTTTCAAAACAGGAAGAATTTGACATTTTTTCGTCCGAAATTATATTTTTTATCTATCAATATTTACTGAATATTCAATCAAAAAGCATTGAATAACTAAGGTTACTATCTTAGCTTGCATTAAAAAAATAATTAGCTCATTTAAAAGTAAAATAATAGTATTAAACAATTAAAATAAGCAATGACAAAATTCAACAAAACCAAGAACGGTTTGTTCTTTGATTTAGACGGCGCGGGGCGCCTTTTGATGGAGGACGTATCGCTCGCAACCATTTTGACATTAGTCACGTAATTATTAAAATTTAAAATACACGCCACCATTCATGACCTTTATACGCGGCGCTAGTGTCTTTGTCATGACCAGGGTCATCAATCTTCTAACTAAAAGCCTGGCACGACTTAGATCATTATACTAAAAAATTGTGGAGTACCAAATGTAACTTATACATCTTCTTAGAGATGTATTTTTTAATTTAGTAGTATTATAATACGAGAGTTTCGATCTGTTCTATAGAGATGTCGCTATACCAAAAATACTATTATTTATCATGTATTTTATTACGTTCCTAGTTTAATGTTTAATTATCTTTTTAATTGTGTCGTTTTTCAATATTTATATAATATGTTTTTCTATTTCGATATTTTCCCAAATTATTAATAGAATTCTATAATTATTTGGGCTACCTACTGGTAACTTTAATTTTCACACATTCGCACCTTTGGTGCAACAAAGACGTAACAGCTCATTTTGAAATTTTACAGGAGAAGACTTTTAAATTTTTTTTGCATGTTTTTCCTCGGTTCTGGATAACTATCTAAAGAAGGTTTGAAATCTTTACATTTAATTAATTGTTTTTTAGTTGGCTATAGTTATACGTAAAAATCTTGTATTTAATTGCCAAAGAAATCCTAATAAAAGACAACAAAAAAAAAATGTCCTGAACTGTGTCTTTGTTGCACCAGAAGTTATTTAGTTTTATGACTTAATCCACATCACAATACACACTAAACACTCCAACTCACACCTCACACCCCATACATACCTCACCACACACCCCACATATCACCCATCTCATCACATCACGCACATTACACCGCATTCCATGTATGTAGTTTATAATGTAACAATAATAATTGTATGAAAGAGCGGAGTCCTCTAATACAGGAATTGTTTGCCTAAAGGTGGGCTCCAAACACGACTCATGTAAAATTATCTTATTGAGACAATAAACTATTTTGTATTTTTTTTTTGTATGACTGTTATGTTTTATGCCTTTGTTGCTCCAAGATTTTGAGCGAAAAAAGACCTCAATATAAGGTCGCGGGCGAGGGGGCACTACTTACAATGAAACGGTGTCGGCCCAAAACGCATGGAAAAACCGTCAATAACCACAAAGGCACTTCTGCCATCTAGTGTAGTTTCGAGATACTTTCGCGGATGTCTTTGTTGCCCCAAGTAAAGGCATGATTTAGAAACAATTTGGCATACTTAGGTCGATTTTGCAGTTTTGGCTATTAGTGACTTTGTTGCACCGAAGGTGCGATGTCTTTTCAATACGTCAATAAAATGTCAGTGTCACATTGCACTTTGTTGAAAAAATTTGATTCTCGTTTGGTGCGGTTCGTTATTTTCCTGCATTTTCTGCTTTTGGTGCTATTCTAAAGGAGTGTATCCGTGTGTTATTTCCATGCTAATAAAATTCTTACTGGAAAGCAAGATACTATCAGTGACACCGATAAATATCAAGTAATGGCTAGAAATTACTGTAAAAGGCCTCATAGTTGATGAAATACATATAATTACTTAACAAATTTGTTTTATTTTTTACTAATGTAGGCATATAGTTATTAATAGTCAATCAAAACACTAAAAGGAATGAGCAAGCTTTGTATATACCTATATATAAATAACTATATACAGAAAAGTTTTCGTCGGTGAACACTAGATGTCGCTGTTGTCCATTGCTCGAAAAACCCGTGAAGTTAGATCTCTATGCCCTATTAATAAAAGTACTCTGTGGTCATGACATCAAATTCCATGTGAAAAATGTAGTACCTCGAATTTTCCGCAGGTCATAAGTGGTGGCCAGTAATTTTCCCAATCGCCAAGAGTACAGCATAACCTACCTTTCTTGATACAAGCTAATATTTTGAATTAATTTAATTTTGATCTGTTTGCAATGTAAATATATAAATGTGTTGATTGTATTTTCGTACTATATTCGAATGTGGATATAATTGTAGATAATAAAATAATGTAGGGGAGAGGGGGGCATAACGGGGTCGCGGGGCAAAACGGGGCATCAACATATTCAAGTAACGACGCGCATTAGGTGTGTGTTGTTGTCGCTCAGGGGGTCATTTTGTGTCAATCTTCAATCTGACAGCGATCTTCATTATTTGATTAGTTATTTCACAAAATTCTATGCCAAATGTTAGATTAATAAGTGACCAAAGTGCTATGATTAGTTTTCATTAGTAAATATATTTTATTCATTCTTTTATTGTTTGTTATCCTTAAAGTCCCCGTTATGCCCCCCCCCCCCTTCCGCTACATAATTCTGATAGCTTTTTTTCTGAATTGGTAATTAAATGTAATTTCAGACTTGCTAACTTCCCAAATATTCCAGTTCGTTTGGATAATATAGCTCGTGCGGGACCCATCATACCACCGGCCATGCCCCTGGTGGTATGGCTTTTTATTACGTGGTAAAATCATCAGATCAGCCCTTCCACCCAGGGAAGGACAGGACTACAGGAAGGACATACAAACTTGTACTGACACTACTGACTAAAATCTACGGTGTCCTTCAATAACCCATTGCGATCCGGGGCCATGGATACCTGATAAGACAGTCCCGCGACGCCGCCGCGCGCCGGCAGGATTTGGCTCTCTAACGTGCGCCCCGAATATCCGTGAAAAATTGATCTGATCGTTTTGAGGTAGCGGTTAACCCAGAGAAAAGTAACTTAAAAAAAAAAAACTTTTTGAGAAAAGTACCGACTTCAAAAACGAATAATAAAAAGTTACTTTTCTTTTGGAAGTCGGTGGCAATAACCAATGAAATAAATAACTAAGCTACCGACTTCCAAAAGAAAAGTTATTTTAAACTTTTTTGTATTCGTTTTTGAAGTCGGTACTTTTTTTCAAAAAGTTTTTTTTATCAGTCGATTTCTTGTTTTAGGTTTGATCGAAGAGAGTTGAAGTCTTGTATCAGGTTCGGCATCCAGTCAATTGCGGTATTCCGTTTTGGCAGCTGCATTGTATTTTTAATTTTTTTTTGGTAAAATCATCAAATGTGTCCTCCCGAGCGGGACGGGATTTATTACCAGACTCGTACTGACTAATATCCATGGGTCGATGGACGTCGTAGGTCACGCGGCTGTCCTCTCCCTCACGTGTTCCACCTCCTACTTCGCTAGCATGACTGCTTTGCATAAGGATTCGAGGTGACTACTTCCCATTCCGTCTCGCCCCGCAGATCGTGGCCTCGATCAATGCCGGGCGCTATTAAATTTACTCAATTGCATCGAGTTGGGATTTGGCAAACCTGTACCACTCCATGTACCTAACTTTTTTGCAGCCAACTTAGTAAGTGGACTAGTATTGTGGGTCGATGTCAACGGTCCTAGCTGGTTACACCTCAAAAAGATAGAAGGAACCGGGTCGGATTGGCTCCTTTTTGCGGAAAAATTCACGTCTTAGCAGCATTGAAGTTCAAGCACTCAACCGGCCATGGCTCTTTCGCCTGATATTATTTTAGGTTTAGATTTAAAGAACTTTATTCTCAAAAAAAGACACAAAAAACGTCACTTACCTGAGAACAATATTATCTTAAACTAAGTTAATACATCACCACAACAATCACAACTCAATTTTAACACCCACATTCATACAATGCATTCAGTGTTGACGAAAGGTGCTATTTTCAACCAAATATTGTGCTAACTGAGTCTTAAATGCATTAAATGAATGTAAGTTTTTTATACAAGAGGGTATTTTGTGAATTTTATTCATGAATACAGATACTACTCAGAACAAAACATACAAAAAATAAGTTAGCTTTCCAATAAATCGTAAACATAAGCGAAATTGAATGAAAAGTTAGAAATTACAGGAATGTGTCAAGTTTCATAAATAAAATAATGAAATCGAAAAAATAATGTTTTCAATGTTCTAAAGAGTTCTTTTTTCTCTTAAACCCTGTGTTATTTTACTGAAGGTGAAATGTTCTGTATTAAATAACGAACATTTTCTATACCATTTCAATAGAAATCAGTTAAAAAGCCTGAGTGACCAATTGTAGCATCGTAATTCGAGCGTAAACGAATCTATGCACTGTTAGTCGCGATTGATCGAAGATGAAATCAGGTACTACTTGCTGTGCAAATGAAATAATGTGGAGTTGAACCACATTTTCTACGCAATTTTGAGCAGTTACGTACCTTCGTTACGAAGTGAAAGCTCAGTTTTGCGAGATAGAGATTATAATTTAAAGCTCACCAAAACATTCTGTTTCAAGAGTGAAATGATCTGAAACCTGTTGAACTCTGATTAGATCTGTCTTTATTAAAAAAATAATCCAGCTGTAACCCAGTATATGAAGCACTGAAGCCCAGTCAAAACAGTTCATTAAATTTTCTCCTTTGCAAATGTTTAACGATTTGCACCATCCGCTCACAGTTAACTGCAGGCGAACCAAGAATCTTCTTGAATATTATTTTTTAATCTTCATTGTGTCGATTCCAAATTGTCTTGTCAATTATAGGGGAGCTTGTGGCTGGTCGGAATGGAGTTTGTATGATCCGCGCAGTAGATTATCGCTCTCTTTGCGCGGTTTAACGAACTTGATGGTCTTCTTGGGCCTTACTCACTTTCTTCCTGGATCACGGCGTTTGATGATATTACCCGTCTCTTTTGACACTAGTTTCAAATATTTTGTACCACTGGTTGGAAATATTCGAGCATTAAACCGACCACTTCTGGCTATAATTATCTCCTTATCTATGTCACCGTAATCACCCCAAGTGGCTGGTTTTGCGTCCATAATTATGTCTCTGAATAGATGGCATAAATGACTGTTTGATGTATAAGTCAAAGAAAAGTTTGAAAAATTTTAAACACCAAATCGTAAATTCTAAATAATTTCAAAAATCTAATTAAATAAGTTATGAATTCAAGTTAGCCACTAGAAACAAAATTAACACTTGAATGATATCATAACAAGATAATTTACTCGTATTATAGAATGGAATTGAATAATCTTTATAATGCACATTTTGTAAATTACAAATATATCCAATTCGCAGTGTGACACAATGTGCGGTTTAAAGTGTAATATAATGAGTGGCCCTTATTTTATTTTGATAGGTATACATTTATCATATTATCCATTCGTTTAAGAATATAAGTAGTGTCTAGAAGCTCGGGATCTTACTTTGTTTATTCGAAAGAAAAGTGGCAAAAGCTCATGTTGTTTTCTTCCTGGTATACGAGGCATAGCTGTTTCGTTAGTGTTTTGTTTTTATGCGGGGGGCATCACGATGTCAAATTGACAGAAACTGTGTTCTTTCAGTATGTAATAGCGCTCTTAAAGATGTCAAAATAGTGTTACGAGCTGGGTATTGGGATAAATTAATTAACACCAATTAAAACCAAATAAACTTTAATCACACACGAATCACAAACTAAAATAAACACTTAACACTACTCAACACTTAAACACTTATACACACTCTTAATCACACGTAAAAGTCACTTAGAGATCGCTTGTTCACTTCGAGTCGCCTCGATCGTAGTCAAAACCAGACTGACTCAGGTTGGTGATCGACGCCCTTTTTATACCCCGGCCGGACCCACTAGATGTTTCTAGAAGGTGGTCGAATGTTCTAGAAACATCCATAGACTTCGACATAGTCCCATACCTTCTGGAACATTCCAGAACCATCTCGAAACATCTAGAACAGGGTAGAATTTTCTAGAAATTTCCTGACCGATCTTTAGTAGAATTGTCGAGAACCTTGTGGAACTTTCGAGAAGATTATAGATAGGTCTCGCAATTCGATCGACGTAACACTGCCCCCTCCTTAGACATGCTCGTCCCGAGCATCGTTAGTCCCGTTGTATCGCGCCAAACGGTCAACATGGACAATCTTGGGCGCGCCACGTAGACCACTCTGTATGCGGTAAGGAACATCATTGCTCCTGGTCACATCTCGGTATGGTCCATCCCGTTTTACTTTTACTTTACGGGACTTCCTTTTCCTGCGCACTGGGCTATGCACAACAAGTGACGCTTCGTCAAAACCACTACCGTTTGTCAGGGGTCTTTTCACACAGTTGTCCATGTCATTTTCCTGCGCAGGCTGTAGGGTTCTCTTCCATTCATTACCGAGAACCGTGCTTCCTTTTAGCGTCCTCACGAGCACTTCTTCTTTAGGTTCTTGCTTACTGTCTGCAGAACAAGGTCTTCTAGACGGTATATCAGCGTTACCATGCGATCTCCAATTGCGATGCTGGGCAATCATATCAGCTGCCCTTCGCTTTGGACAGCTTGAGCGAAGATGCCCCTTTTCTCCGCAAGTATAGCACCTAGGGCCGTACCCTCTCGAACGGTCGCGTACAGGTGATTCCACAACTTCTCTGACGCGATGCGTGCGATGATCTTGCCTCACTGCTTCTACTTCCAAAGCATGGGCCAAGGCGCCCTTCAAGGTCTCGTGATGCCAAAGTCTTACGGCTGCTCTAACTTCCAAGTCACGTATCCCGTCGATGAAAGCCTGTACCAGATTGCAATCGATGAGAGCCGGGACGGACCGATATGCTTTCCGGACCATCTTCTCAATTTCTAGGGCCCACTGTTGTAGGTTCTCGGCACTACGTTGAACCCGATCCTTCAGCTTAGCACGAAATACGTACTCCAGGTGCGCGTCGCCGTACCTGGATTCCAGCGCTTCCAGCAGCTGCTCATATGTCACATCCTTGCCAAGAACCTCAAGTACAGTCAGAGCCTGGTCTCGCAGACCCAAGATGAGCGCGGTCGTAGCTTGCTCCTTGGTCCACCCATTCGCTTTCATAACGGCCTCAAACTGCATCCTGTACGCCGACCATGAAGATGTTCCGTCGAATGGTGGCACCTTAAACCCTCGTGCCGAAGGTGCAGCAATCACTGGACACACAACCCCGTCTCCAGTCCTAAGTTCACCCAAAGTCTTCTTCATCCCAGCAATCTGAACTTCAGCTTCTGAGATACGACTCTCTAGCTGGTGAACTTGTTCTTTCATCACCTTGAACTCCTTAGCAAATGTTGAGTGGAGGTTCTTTATCAGGAACATCTGCTCTTCTTGGCGGCGGGCCTGCTCCTCCTTATCCTTTTGTAGCTGTTCTTCCAGGCGGCGAGACTGTTCCTCCTGGCGGCGGGCCTGCTCCTCCTTATCCTTTTGTAGCTGTTCTTCCAGGCGGCGAGACTGTTCCTCCTGGCGGCGGGCCTGCTCCTCCTTATCCTTTTGTAGCTGTTCTTCCAGGCGGTGAGCCTGCTCCTCCTGGCGGCGGGCTTGCTCCTCCTTGTCCTTTTGTAGCTGCTCTTCCAGGCGTCGAGCCTGCTCCTGCAGAAGCGCCATAAGCGCAGACAGGTCTGGACCCGCTGGTGCTGAAGAGACTGCAGATGGACCAGCGGCTGGTTCCGTCGTAGGCTGAGCACCACCCGGCGTCTGTATTGGGGAACCTCCAAACCGCCTCTGGTCCATGTCTTGCTGGCGCTGACTCCTGGTACGAATACCGTCCGTGTCGTCCTTTGGTAAAATCGGCATTTTATCCCTCACTTCTGACACCAAATGTTACGAGCTGGGTATTGGGATAAATTAATTAACACCAATTAAAACCAAATAAACTTTAATCACACACGAATCACAAACTAAAATAAACACTTAACACTACTCAACACTTGTCTTAAACACTTATACACACTCTTAATCACACGTAAAAGTCACTTAGAGATCGCTTGTTCACTTCGAGTCGCCTCGATCGTAGTCAAAACCAGACTGACTCAGGTTGGTGATCGACGCCCTTTTTATACCCCGGCCGGACCCACTAGATGTTTCTAGAAGGTGGTCGAATGTTCTGGAAACATCCATAGACTTCGACATAGTCCCATACCTTCTGGAACATTCCAGAACCATCTCGAAACATCTAGAACAGGGTAGAATTTTCTAGAAATTTCCTGACCGATCTTTAGTAGAATTGTCGAGAACCTTGTGGAACTTTCGAGAAGATTATAGATAGGTCTCGCAATTCGATCGACGTAACAATAGCTTTTTATTCATGTCATGAAACCGATGCGACGCGATTCGAACGAATTCCAACTACAAGTAAAAATCAACCTTACCACTATGACATAAGCCATAAAACACGTTGTTATCTATGCGTAGATGAAAAACAAAACACGATGGCCATGACAACGTCAAGTCAATCGAATTTCATCTTTATTTCTTAGTGGCAAGGTTGATTTTCACTTGTAGTTTCGTTCGAATCACGCCATGAGTAAAGTCCCTCGTCTTCCGCATCCACAGAGCATGTAATTTTTATCCGCATCTATAGAACCGTTCCCAAAATCGTGAACTGCCCATCCGTTCACGACTTGGGTGCGTGCTACGGCATGCGGCACGTTGGAGCGCTGCGCTGGTAATGCAACTGACGTCTTAAAGCGAGAGTAGGTCCACTGTGTGAACGAAATGGCGCTAGACGACACGTATAGCTGTCTCTCTCCCACAGTGACGTCATGGCAGGTACCCACAGTAGCTGTTGGCAGCCTGTTAGAGATCACAACTTCTTTTCGAATGCTCAAAGTTTCTTTTCCCAATCTGTTTTTGTTCGTTTTTGTTCAAGTGAAAATAAAAGTCACATGTCTTGTAAAACTTATGTAAATATAGCATTCAGCATGACTTTATTTCACTATTACAATAATAATTATCTTTTTCGCTATAACAGTTAAATCCTTTTAACAGTCACGATACAGATAAAAACGAAACCTGCAGGGCTATTGGCTAACTTGATAGTCACTGACCAGCAGTTGTCAACTGAACTAGGATGTCTTGACACCTCTATATTTTATCGACTATTATGAGGCTGAGTTGAGGAGTGCCTCAAGAGCGTTAAAATAGTTGATTTTAGGGAACATTTACCAGTTTCATTGCAAATGCAAAAGCCAATACGAAATTTACCTTTTGACAGCTATTTGATGGTCACCAGAGCAAGTGATCGTCATTTTAACTGTCAACAGAGATACGCAATAGCCCCGCTGACCATATATTTCTATTTTAGGTTCTTAGTTATCCATTGATCAATAAAAATTAAAATAAATGCCAGACAAATATAAACCTAGTTAGATTGGTAATAAGACTGTTAATAGTTAATTAATTAAGCCTTTGATTATTATAGAATGTCCAGATTAGCCACTGTGAATTGAAGCCGTAACAGGAAGAAAAATTATCCCTTACGTACGATTCGACGTAAAACAAGTCGACATTGAGTAAACGTTTTTATGCAATTTATTATTGGTTAATGGATAAATAAGAGCGCCAAATGCGAGTCTTTCCATAACCTTACAAACAATTCAATGAGCACAGATTCAATTCAACCAGTATTATAACTACACTATAAAGTTAATATAAAACACCAGAGAAAAACATCCACACTTTAACTTTATATTAAACATTCCGTTTCCGCTTTCCATTCCGCATCCTTAGTTCTCAAGTTGTGATCATAAGTGTACTAGTCCTTTCAATTATTTTACCTCCAAAATAAACCTTATTACAAGGGATTAAAAGGCGAAATATCAATGAAAAAATAAAAGCAAAAGCTGTATATTGATTACATAATAAAACTGTCAGTACTAACACCATGATCACACCTTAGAAATCAGGACACTGTACGACTAACACCAAAGTCTCTCACTAAACACGTGTTTCGATCAGTTGCCTCCGAGCGCTTGTCCGCGGCCCCAGTTGTGTCCACCGAACACTGTCCCGCCTGGCCTCGTGGGCACCCTAGCTTGGGGCGCCGTGCCGAAGCCTCCGACGTACCTCGTGTCGGGGAATAACCGTTTTCTGGTGACGGCAAAAAATATTTGATAAGTAAATTGAATTTACACCGGCAAGCGCAGCGTAGGACGTCCATCCACAAGGTGGGCAGACGATCTTATGAAGGCCACAGGATCACGCTGGATGCAGGCCGCTTCCAACCGGTCCTATTAGAAGTCTGTAGGGGAGGCCTATGTTCAGCAGTGGACGTCTTACGGCTGATATGATGATGAAATTGAATATAGCTGTGTCATTTTGTGACATACTAAAATGTCGGCCGGAACAGTTTATCTTACTTTACGAAGCGACCAAAATATGATTATAATTTTGTAGTCTATTTTATGCAAACAAAAATTAAATAAATTAACTTTCGAAAGCAGAAATTATTTATAATTTCTACTATAGTTTTTGTCAGTGGCTTTGTCCGCTTGGTAGTTGGAAATATCCCAAGGGAACATTGAACCGGGAAGGTTTTTTTTTGAGGTAAAAAACAACCTGTTCTATATTCCTCGCTAGAAATATTGATCGTATCAAACTCCTTTGGAATATTTTTCCCTATTCCAGCTTCGGATTTGGGTATATATAATTGATGATCGTTTGAAAAATTCACCCAACAGCAGTCATAGCTTAAAACACTTTTTTCTAATACTTACATGAAGTCAGGTGGCGTGAGTAGGGCAGGGCCACCAAACTCCTGAGGGTACTTGAACAGCAAGAAGAACGCTAGGTGACCGATGAGGATCCCGATCAGCTCCATCGCACCTCTGCAACAAACACCGTTCATTTTTAGGGTTCCGTAGTCAACAAGGAACCCTTATAGTTTCGCCATGTCCGTCCGTCCGTCCGTCTGTCCGCAGTTTAGCTCAGAGACGCACAGTCCTAGAGAGCTGTAATTTGGTGTAAATATACGGATTTGTTGTGCCGAAAAAGTGGTAAAATAAAATCTCGTAAAATATTTTTTTTTTTAGGGTACCTCCTGTACACGTAAAGTGGGGATGTTTTTTTTTTTCACCCCTTAGTGTGGGGTATCATTAAATAGGTCTTTAAAAAATATTGATAGTTTCCATTAACAATTTTTTGATAAAAAAATTCGTTTGTGTAATATTAAGCTTTAAAGTGCTAAATTTTGCTCGACTCGAGTGTCCCCCCCCTCTACCAGCTAAACGGTTATGTTTGGGGGTGTGAAAAAATTCACAGTAGTAGTATATACACCGTGTTCTTCACGTTATCCATAAACTTTAGCAAATACTTCTATGGCTTTTACAAATCAAATCCAACAAAGGAAGTAGTACTTAAAAAGGCTTCGTTACAAAGATATTTGTAATTTCATTTAAGAGCCAGTTCACAAAATTCGAACGCTCGAGTTTAGGTAAAAGACGGGAGCAATGTTCATGTGTGCGTAGCTATTCACACATACACAACGCAACCAGTGTAGCGCTAGTGTTGAGACGGACTAAACAATCTTGAGCCGATATAATCGTAATGCACTTTGGTTACATTTCTGAAAAAGTTTTTTTTTGTTTATTCAGTCTATTAGACTGTTAAATGGTATAGAACGGAAAGCATCTCGCGCGCTGATTGGTTGAACGACATGTGCCTGGCGGCGGCGCCGCCATAATTATTTGTTAGATAATTCGTTTGATGTCGAATGTTAACAAACTGTTCTGGTGATTTTAATTAAATTTTGTGTTAAAAATAACCTGTGAGTTAAAGTTAGTTATATTTTATTGTTGTGGAAGTAAAACTAAATCTGCGATTAACCTAAGAAGTGAAGTTTGAACAATAGTCAGATAACTTTTATCTGAGGAATAAAAATGGCGGTTCGACAGCTTATCTATAGAAAATATGTCAAACCGCTATTTTCATTCCTCAGATAAAAGTTGTCTGACTATTATAAATCAGCCCTTAGTCATCGAATATAACCTAAATTTAATATATTTTCCGTGTTTTCATATTTTTTATGAATGTGAACCTTAAACATCTACTACAAGAACACAGAACGAGCTACTGTAAGAAGTTCTGAGTGCCGCGTAAAAGAAGAGTTGCGTTTATTTCTATAAAATCACGAGTGTATTGCGTTGTGTAGGTATATGGCTGTTTGAAGTCGGCTTCATCATAACCGGAGATTTTGTTATTTAAACTCCCTGCTTATTTTGAAAGGTAAGAATGATTTTTATCAATATCGCATTCTATATCCGCATGACCGTTTAATAAATTCGTAAATAATTTGTAAAAAAAACCAACATGGTTTCTGCTACAATTTCTCATAATAGGCGTCTTTTCATAGTTTTCGTCTTCGAGGGTTTTGAATCCGATAGTGCTGTCAAAATGTAAATCCAAGATGGCGGCTGCAAAAAATATCGAGGTTTTCGTCATGGGTGTCGTTTTCATGGTTTTCGAGGGTGTTGAAACCGATGGTGCAGTCAAAATGTAAATCCAAGATGGCGGCTGCATAAATTATCGAGGTTTTCGTCATGGGTGTCGTTTTCATGGTTTTCGAGGGTGTTGAAACCGATGGTGCAGTCAAAATGTAAATCCAAGATGGCGGCTGCATAAATTATCGAGGTTTTCGTCATGGATGTCGTTTTCATAGTTTTCGAGGGTGTTGAAACCGATGGTGCAGTCAAAATGTAAATCCAATATGACGGCTGCAAAAATTATCGAGGTTTTCGTCATGGGTATCGTTTTCATGGTTTTCGAGGGTGTTGAAACCGATGTTGCAGTCAAAATGTAAATCCAAGATGGCGGCAGCATAAATTATCGAAGTTTTCGTCATGGGTGTCGTTTTCATGGTTTTCGAGGGTGTTGAAACCGATGTTGCAGTCAAAATGTAAATCCAAGATGGCGGCTGCATAATTATCGATGTTTTCGTCATGGGTGTCGTTTTCATGGTTTTCGAGGGTGTTGAAACCGATGTTGCAGTCAAAATGTAAATCCAAGATGGCGGCTGCATAAATTATCGAGGTTTTCGTCATGGGTGTCGTTTTCATGGTTTCCGAGGGTGTTGAATCCGATGGTGCAGTCAAAATATGGATAGTATGGAAACTAGGCCTAATTGTAGAAATAAATACCTACGCTCTCAACTGCAGCGTTAGGGTTGTCACGAGCGCGGAGAATGGAACATAATTATGTGGCGCTGATGCTTGATTAACCCGGTGGCTGCGTACCGTACTATGCGTTTCAACTAAGTATAAGATGACCTAGGCACCATATTGTAACTGCAATTGTGTTTAACGAAAAATACTTTGCGCAAATTACTTTTCAATACTTAATATTTATCTTATTCATGTTATTTTCATGTGATTTTTGTTATTTGACATCTGGGATTTCTATTTTGATAGCAATATCGGTTTCAACACCCTCGAAAACCATGAAAACGACACCCATGACGAAAACCTCTATAATTTATGCAGCCGCCATCTTGGATTTACATTTTGACTGCACCATCAGTTTCAACAACCTCGAAAACCATGAAAACGACACCCATGACGAAAACCTTGATAATTTATGCAGCCGCCATCTTGGATTTACATTTTGACTGCACCATCGGTTTCAACACCCTCGAAAACCATGAAAACGACCACCATGACGAAAACCTCGATAACTTATCTTCCGATAACTTATCTTCTTACCTTGACTGGCCCGTTGGTCTAGTGGTTAGTGACCCTGACTGCTATGCCGGGGGTCGTGGGTTCGATTCCCACCCAGGACAAATGTTTGTGTGATGAGCATGATCATTTGTTCTGTGTCTGGGTGTAATTTATCTATAATATGTATGTATTTAGAAATATATAAGTATGTTTATCAGTTGTCTAGTACCCATAACACAAGCTCTGCTTAGCTTGGGACTAGATGGCGTTGTGTGATAGTTGTGGAATATTATTATTATTATTATTATTACTTATGCAGCCGCCATCTTGGATTTACATTTTGACTGCACCATCGGTTTCAACACCCTCGATAACCATGAAAACGACACCCATGACGAAAACCTCGATAATTTATGCAGCCGCCATTTTGGATTTACATTTTGACTGCAACATCGGTTTCAACACCCTCGAAAACCATGAAAACGACACCCATGACGAAAACTTCGATAATTTATGCAGCCGCCATCTTGGATTTACATTTTGACTGCACCATCGGTTTCAACACCCTCGAAAACCATGAAAACGACACCCATGACAAAAACCTCTATAATTTATGCAGCCGCCATCTTGGATTTACATTTTGACTGCACCATCGGTTTCAACAACCTCGAAAACCATGAAAACGACACCAATGACGAAAACCTCGATAATTTATGCAGCCGCCATCTTGGATTTACATTTTGACTGCAACATCGGTTTCAACACCCTCGAAAACCATGAAAACGACACCCATGACGAAAACCTCGATAATTTATGCAGCCGCCATCTTGGATTTACATTTTGACTGCACCATCGGTTTCAACACCCTCGAAAACCATGAAAACGACACCCATGACGAAAACCTCGATAATTTATGCAGCCGCCATCTTGGATTTACATTTTGACTGCAACATCGGTTTCAACACCCTCGAAAACCATGAAAACGACACCCATGACGAAAACCTCGATAATTTATGCAGCCGCCATCTTGGATTTACATTTTGACTGCACCATCGGTTTCAACACCCTCGAAAACCATGAAATCGACACCCATGACGAAAACCTCGATATTTTTGCAGCCGCCATCTTGGATTTACATTTTGACAGCACTATCGGATTCAAAACCCTCGAAGACGAAAACTATAAAAAGACGCCTATTATGAGAAATTGTAGCAGAAACCATGTTGGTTTTTTTTACAAATTATTTACGAATTTATTAAACGGTCATGCGGATATAGAATTCGATATTGATAAAAATCATTCTTACCTTTCAAAATAAGCAGGGAGTTTAAAAAACAAAATCTCCGGTTATGATGAAGCCGAGTTCAAACAACCATAATTATACGTAACATAAATTAACGCAACTCGTCTTTACGCGGCACTCAGAACTGACAGCACTGCGATGTCCGCTTAGAAGCCGCGTGTTTGTGTGAGTGCACCGTTTCGAACGTTAGTACGTAATTTCCGTACTATCCATATTTTTACAGTGCTACGGGGCAGAGAAGAGCCACTCAAAGCGTGGGAGCGTATCTTTGCAAGTTACAACCACGATCTATACACGTCATGTAAATATATCCCATAAATAATATACGCCACCACGTTTTGAGTGGCCCCTCTCTCAGCCCCGTAGGGTTATTTTTTTTTTTTTTTAAGAAAGGTTTTTCATATTTCTGACAGAAAACCCTTTCATTTGATACCCATATCATGGGGGTGCATTTCAAACAGCCAATCCGCCATCTTAGATGTCCGCCATGTTGGATTTAAGACACGTGACTATTTTTTTCGTATTCCTGACAGCAAACCCTTTCATTTAATACCCATATCATGGGGGTACCTTTCAAATAGCCAATCCGCCATCTTGGATGTCCGCCATGTTGGATTTAAGACACGTGACTATTTTTTTCATATTACTGACAGCAACCCTTTCATTTGATACCCATATCATGGGGATGCATTTCAAATAGCCAATCCGCCATCTTGGATGTCCGCCATGCTGGATTTCAGGTACGTGACTATATTTTTCATATTCCTGACAGCAAACCCTTTCATTTGATACCCATATCATGGGGATGCATTTCAAATAGCCAATCCGCCATCTTGGATGTCCGCCATGTTGGATTTAAGACACGTGACTATTTTTTTCATATTCCTGACAGCAAACCCTTTCATTTGATACCCATTTCATGGGGGTGGATTTCAAACAGCCCGACCGCGATCTTGGGGAGGCCGCCATATTGGATTTCTCACCACTCTTGCGCCCCATTGCAAAAACTAATAAAACAAAAACGGATGGCTAATTAATGCACAAATTCTACAAACTACTATTATAAATTATAATAATACTTTAGTTTGATAAAGTAACGAAAATCTTACCTTATGAAAAAAATATAGAGAGAATCAAAATGTGGCAGTCGTAGTATAATATTCCGTTCACGATACGTACGCTCTATAATCAGGACGAGGAAAAAAGTGATACAGGTCCTACGTCGACGGGCGCTGGAGCCGTACTGATCGCAGCCCGGTTATGTTTCGTAATTTATACTAGTTTAGAGTGATTTTAAAAACGATAGTATGTTTAATTACATGAAGGGATTTTAATGAAATTTAGAAATTAGTTTAGTCTGTAAACATAGTTTATATTTACATAGTTTTTTTAATGTAATTACGCTTTGTTCGAACCAAATATGGCGATAAAACAGCGATATAAAACGTAAAAATTGACCTCAGAATTTATTTTTTTACCAATTTGTGTTATTAAAAATATAAATTCTACTACGCAGTTTCACGACAAAAACGTATGTCTGATGATTTGTGTATTTTTTTTGCTTAAAATTACGAATCTTAATGGTAGATGTAGGAGTCGCAAATCGACTCTGCGTTGATTTTTCAGTAAACTACTTGTCGGAGATTAATTACCACAAAGTTAATAAAAGAGTTTTTTGAAATATGTTACGTCAAATTACAACACGAAAGACTGGTCTTTCTTTTACAGGTATTCAAAAATGTTGGAGTATTACTTAATATGGTAAATTAGACGACCATAATTTTAGTTCTACGCGCAAATGGGTAAAAGGCCTCTTAATGAAATTTAATTGAGCTATGCAGTGAGAAAGTATCTTAATTTGGCCTATGTTGCCGCTTAGTGCAATTAAAATGATAAATCTATCAAATACTATTTGCATTTCATTTGCACGTACGAGAGGAACCCGAGAGTTAGCGAAGAAATACGATCATTTGCGATAACGAATCTTTCAAAGAGATTAAACTGGTCGCTATGGATACCTAAGTTGTTATTTGTCATTGTTTGTCATGCATGATTTTAACTGTCAGGATTATTGTTTATTGTAATTTGCTTTTGGGTTTCCGACTAATTTAATCAATCATTTTGATTACAACTTTCACTATGCCGCACGAATATTCTGCTCAACACCAAGCTGATATTCACTTCGTCTACGGTTTCTGTGACGGAAATGCTACAGCAGCTGTGCGAGAGTACCAACGGCGATTCCCTGGTCGGCGCGTTCCTGATATACGAACATTTATTAACATACACAGGAGATTTTGTGAGATCGGAATTAGACCACGCCGCCCTGAACGAGCAATCAATTTGAGCGTCGCTCAAGAAAACAGAATAATGAACCTTATTATTCATGATCCTACACTCTCAACGAGACGCGTTGGGAGAATCGTGGGTGTATCTCATAAGCTAGTGTGGAAACTGTGGAAAAGATATGGTTTGCATGCCTACCACTACAGAAAATCCCAAGGCATAATACCACCTGATCACTTCTCAAGAATTGTTTTTTGCCAGAGAATGAATCAAGAACTGATAAATAATCCAATACTGCTTCAAAAAATTCTTTGGATGGATGAAGCCCAGTTTACAAGAGCGGGAGTATTCAATTCCAAAAATCAAGTGCAGTGGCATGAGAGCAACCCGAATTTACATTGGCAGGCGTCACATCAAACTGAATTCTCTGTAAACATGTGGGCTGGTGTTTTTAAGAGGGCTTTCACACGTTTCGTTGTTTTTGTGCGACTTTTGGAACCTGATTCTGGGTATGTCATTGCCACAAATAAAAAAAAGATATATACTCGTGAAAGTTTGATTATTTCTGTGTGGAGTGCTTTAAACAAATTTTTAGATTTGTTTACATGCATGAGTAAAAACCTTGTCTCTGCAAAGGATGTTTCATAAAATTCTACTTTTTGTCATACTTTGGTACCGAATTACATAGAAGGTATAATAGTAAAATAATATTTGAAAATGTCCATGGTACATCTGAAAGATTATATTTGGACTGCATTAATCACTTTTTTATTTTCCATTCAGAAATACACCAAAAATATTTTTTCAAAACAGGAAGAATTTGACATTTTTTCGTCCGAAATTATATTTTTTATCTATCAATATTTACTGAATATTCAATCAAAAAGTATTGAATAACTAAGGTTACTATCTTAGCTTGCATTAAAAAAATAATTAGCTCATTTAAAAGTAAAATAATAGTATTAAACAATTATAATATGCAATGACAAAATTCAACATAAAACCAAGAACGGTTTGTTCTTTGATTTAGACGGCGCGGGGCGCCTTTTGAGGGAGGACGTATCGCTCGCAACCATTTTGACATTAGTCACGTAATTATTAAATTTTAAAATACTCGCCACCATTCATGACCTTCATACGCGGCGCTAGTGTCTTTGTCATGACATCAAATTCCATGTGAAAAATGTAGTACCTCGAATTTTCCGCAGGTCATGAGTGGTGGCCAGTAATTTTCCCAATCGCCAAGAATACAGCATAACCTACCTTTCTTGATACAAGCTAATATTTTGAATTAATTTAATTTTGATCTGTTTGCAATGTAAATAATATAAATGTGTTGATTGTATTTTCCTACTATATTCGAATGTGGATATAATTTGTAGATAATAAAATAATGTAAATCATTCTGATAGCTTTTTTTCTGAATTGGTAATTAAATGTAATTTTAGACTTGCTAACTTCCCAAACATTCCAGTTCGTTTGGATAATATAGCTCGCTGCGGGAACCACATACCACCGACCATGCCCCTGGTGGTATGTCTTTTTATTACGTGGTAAAATCGTCAGATCAGCCCTTCCACCCAGGGAAGGACAGGACTACAGGAAGGACATACAAACTTGTACTGACACTACTGACTAAAATCTACGGTGTCCTTCAATAACCCATTGCGATCCGGGGCCATGGATACCTGATAAGACAGTCCCACGACGCCGGCAGGATTTGGGTCTCTAACGTGCGCCCAGAAAATCCGTGAAAAATTGATCTGATCGTTTTGAGGTAGCGGTTAACCCTGAGAAAAGTAACTTAAAAAAAAAACTTTTTGAAAAAAGTACCGACTTCAAAAACGAATACAAAAAAGTTTAAAATAACTTTTCTTTTGGAAGTCGATGGCAATAGTCAATGAAATAAATAACAAAGCCACCGACTTCCAAAAGAAAAGTTATTTTAAACTTTTTTGGATTCGTTTTTGAAGTCGGTACTTTTTTTCAAAAAGTTTTTTTTTTATCAGTCGATTTCTTGTTATTAGGTTTGATCGAAGAGAGTTGAAGTCTTGTATCAGGTTCGGCATCCAGTCAATTGCGGTATTCCGTTTTGGCAGCTGCATTGTATTTTTTTTTTTTTTGGTAAAATCATCAAATGTGTCCTCCCGAGTGGGACGGGATTTATTACCAGACTCGTACTGACTAATATCCATGGTGATCCTTCAGTAGCCCTTTACGTTCCAGGGTCATCGTTACCTGATAAGACAGTCCAGTGACCAAGACAAGCTCCGGCCCTCCAAGGCGTACCTCTCTGATTGGAAATCGCTTCTCGGCGGCGTAGGTCACGCGGCTGTCCACTCCCTCACGTGTTCCACCTCCTACTTCGCTAGCATGACTGCTTTGCATAATGATTCGAGGACTACTTCCAGTTTGAGTTGGGATTTGGCAAACCTGTACCACTCCATGTACCTAACTTTTTTGCAGCCAACTCAATAAGTGGACTAATATTGTGGGTCGATGTCAACGGCACCCCAATGGCCTGTCATTTTTACGGTTACACCTCAGAAAGATAGAACCGGGTCGGATTGGCTCCTTTTTGCGGAAAAATTCACGTCTTAGCAGCATTGAAGTTCAAGCACTCAGCCGGCCATGCATGGCTCTTTCGCCTGATATTATTTTGTGAATTTTATTCATGAATACAGATACTACTCAGAACAAAACATACAAAAAATAAGTTAGCATTCCAATAAATCGTAAAAATAAGCGAAATTGAATGAAAAGTGAGAAATTACAGGAATGTGTCAAGTTTCATAAATAAAATAATGAAATCGAAAAAATAATGTTTTCAATGTTCCAGAGAGTTCTTTTTTCTCTTAAACCCTGTGTTATTTTACTGAAGGTGAAATGTTCTGTATTAAATAAGGAACATTTTCTATACCATTTCAATAGAAATCAGTTAAAAAGCCTGAGTGACCAATTGTAGCATCGTAATTCGAGCATAAACGAATCTATGCACTGTTAGTCGCGATTGATCGAAGATGAAATCAGGTACTACTTGCTGTGCAAATGAAATAATGTGGAGTTAAACCACATTTTCTACGCAATTTTGAGCAGTTACGTACCTTCGTTAGGAAGTGAAAGCCCAGTTTTGCGAGATAGAGATTATAATTTAAAGCTCACCAAAACATTCTGTTTCATGAGTGAAATGATCCGAAACCTGTTGAACTCTGATAGATCTGTCTTTATTAAAAAAATAATCCAGCTGTAACCCAGTATATGAAGCACTGAAGCCCAGTCAAAACAGTTCAATAAATTTTCTCCTTTGCAAATGTTTAACGATTTGCACCATCCGCTCACAGTTAAGGTTAACTGCAGGCGAACCAAGAATCTTCTTGAATATTAATTTTTAATCTTCATGGTGGATTATGGCCCACTCCCTCTCACAGAGAGGAGGCCTGTGTCCCAGCAGTGGGAACATTATAGGCTGATGATGAATGAATGAATGAAATCTTCATGGTGCCGATTCGAAATTGAGTTTGTATGATCCGCGCAGTAGATTATCGCTCTCTTTGCGCGGTTTAACGAACTTGATGGTCTTCTTGGGCCTTACTCACTTTCTTCCTGGATCACGGCGTTTGGTGATATTACCCGTCTCTTTTGACAAATATTTTGTACCACTGGTTGGAAATATTCGAGCATTAAACCGACCACTTCTGGCTATATCTCCTTATCTATGTCACCGTAATCACCCCAAGTGGCTGGTTTTGCGTCCATAATTATGTCTCTGAATAGATGGCATAAATGACTGTTTGATGTTTAATATAAGTCAAAGAAAAAGTTTGAAAAATTTTAAACACCAAATCGTAAATTCTAAATAATTTCAAAAGTCTAATTAAATAAGTAATGAATTCAAATTAGCCACTAGAAACAAAATTAGCACTTGAAAGATATCATAACAAGATAATTTACTAGTATTATAGAATGGAATTAATTAATCTTTATAATGCACACTTTGTAAATTACAAATATATCCAATTCGTAGTGTGACACAATGTGCGGTTTAAAGTGTAATATAATGAATGGCCCTTATTTTATTTTGATAGGCATACATTTATCATATTATCCATTCGTTTAAGAATACAAGTAGTGTCTAGAAGCTCGGGATCTTACTTTGTTTATTCGAAAGAAAAGTGGCAAAAGCTCATGTTGTTTTCTTCCTGGTATACGAGGCATAGCTGTTTTGTTAGTGTTTTGTTTTTATGCGGGGGGCATCACGATGTCAAATTGACAGAAACTGTGTTCTTTCAGTGTGTACTAGCGCTCTTAATAATCAGCTGATCGGCCCTATTGAGATTCCCCACCGCCTAAATGCTGACAATTACTTAGAGTTCCTAAGAAACGTCACTAGCTTCGAATTTTTCGAACAAGTGGATCTTCAAACTCTGCGAACCATGTGGCTCCAACATGATGGGGCCCCTGCACATTATGGCACACAAGTGCGTGAATATTTAAATGCAACGTTTCCTGGCCGTTGGATTGGACGAGGTAGCACAAATATCGCATGGCCAGCTAGGTCCCCAGATCTGACTCCTTTAGATTTTTATGTCTGGGGAACCTTAAAGGAGAAGGTGTACTCCGTACAAATTCAGAACCGTGAACAGCTCTTAGATAGAATATCTCAGGCTGCTGAACAAATAAGACAAATGTCTGTAAATTTAAATGGCCAAATTAGGACTCGTTTGAATATTTGTGTCGAAAAAGAAGGTGGTCATTTCGAAAACTTTTTACATTAAATTTATTTTTTGCTTTTTAGAGTTTATTTTTTATTAATAAAAATATTTTTGAATGACATTACGGCTGACGTAGTTGTCTAACCTACAGTGTTATATGGATCTTTGGACACTCCATTGAGGTTGACAGGAGAGCGCTCATTTGTGAAATGTATTGAAAAATAAGATGGTGGCGTTAGTTCTGATGTTGCCCACGCAACAAGTGAGTTTATAAATTATAATTATTCTACTCAAATGCATAAAAAAATATGCTGTGATTACCATTTATCTTAATTTGACCGAGACCTATCTTTTGAGAGTATTTTTACGAATGTACGTGAGCTCTAAGCGTGGTCCCCAGATTGCGTGTTGAGCTGCCCCTCTTTAAGTCAATAATTTTGAGATTGAATGTTCGTTACTTAAGCCGAAACGGCAGAATGGGAAGATAATTATGGTAGCCTACTCCCCTTCCCGTCGTTGGAGGTCCGGCGTTGCTTTAAGCCTAGACTAAAAATAAGGACTGCAGAAACGTTTTGCGAAGGCTGCATGTCGTGGGAAGAGGTTATCATGATTTGGTTATGGAATTTTGTTTTTTTTTTTATTCCTCAATTAAAAAGACAATTCGAAATATGTATCTACCTGCTTGGTAGCCTTATACGTTCTCTTTAGATAAGTATAGTACATTGACAGTGCTATGAGGAACGAGATAAAAAATCAAAGAAACTGTTTTGACAAGTTTCAGCCCGCCAAATGTTATGAATGAAAATACGACGTTGCCAATTCGGATAAAGAGGCATGCATATCGGGTTATTTACGTCTAGGTATTTAGTTTGTATGAAAATTAACAAAAAATAAAAAATAAGAATTTATTAATGTGTCCATAATGAAAAATGCTTACTTCCGTGGTCTGAACATCTGGTCGAAGTTTATGTATATCGTCCGGAACACGGTGTATAACGAAGTTTAAAAGAAAATTATTATGACTAAGTAGGCTTTACAACTTTACGAGTAATAGTCGACCAACTTATAAAATGTACTTGGATAACATATTTTCCTAAACAAAATGTATCGGAGAACATGCTCTTCAACTGCAAATGTAAGTTTGTCAACTTTATTTTTACAGCTTTATTAGGTATGTTTTTACGGTATGTTTTTTGGGGATAGGTAGGTTTTATCGTCAACTATTTTTAACTTACTTCAAAAAAAGGGGGAGGTTCTAAATTCGTCGTACCTAATCTTTTTTTTTATGTATTTTCCCCGATTTCTCAAAGACTCCTGGACCGATATTTAAAATTCTTCTTTTTAAAATAAAATTCAGCGAATCAGTTTAGTTAATTCGCATAATTAAGTATTTTGATGGGCAACTACGGAACCCTACACTGTGCGTGGCCCGACACGCACTTGGCCGGTTTTATATGTAAGCTTGACATCGGGAATGTTTTACTTCATATGAGGCCTTACCACGAGCTCTTACCGCGATCCAGTTTAGGCTGTGCGAAAGAGACAGAGCTATACAAGTCGTCTAGCGCCATCTCTTTCCCACAGCCTAAACTGGATCACGTTAAGAGTTCATGGTAGGCCACCAGTGCCTTCTCATATTCGATCCAGTTGCATTCCAAGTTCAAAAGCATTCATCACAAGTTTGACTCAGAATGAGTCATCACAAGTTTGAAGACACGGTTGACGCAGTGGTTGAGTGATCGACTGCTGCGCAGCGTGTCGCGGGTTCCATTCCCGCACGGAACAAAAAACATTCATAACAAAAACATTTGTATGTCTGCAAGTAATTGTTCCGGGTCTGGGTGTCTCTGTATGTGAGTTTCTATGTTTGTAAACCAACGACGATATAATACTAGACTCCTAATAACAGGCGACCGATGTCTGACAACACATTAGGCAAAAAAGTCTTATATTCGTCGAATTTCGACCAATCCTGTGAGCCGTAAACATACGTTGAGACAGAACAGACCTTGAGTTAGCCAATCACAACGCAGTACCCCGTCCCCCTCGCTTAGATACGTAGTACCTCAGCGAGTTGGCAGAATAATTTTTGTTCCTTAGATCGTGCATGCGTAGTCTAGTATTATATCGTCGTTGTTGTAAACGCACCCACGATACGGGAAGAAATTCTCAGTGTGGGGAAGGGTTAAAAAAAAATGTATTAACATTTTTGTGGATTCAAAATTATAACAATAGTGCAGCTGCCGACAACCACAATGATGCGGTCGTCAGCAGTGGTCGTCGGCAGCAGCAATGACGCTTACCATATCGCCTGATGGTAAACGTCATTGCGAATGATGCGAATAGTAGATGGTGTTCAAACTGAAGCCTATTAAAAAAAAGTGATGTCTGTTAGAAGATAAAGAGTGTTAGACACACAGGTTGCAGGAATATCTTAAGAAGTTACCGTGGCCCAGGAACGCATTTGCAATATTGCTGTAACAGGGTGGGCTTTAGTTGGGTGTCTTCCGCTCCATCCAAGACAGTCATTTATTATTTTCAAATGTAATATTTGAAAAGCCTAACATTTGTTGAACTCCTCATGATTACAAGGATTTTTATTCTCAGTATTTTCCGATGATTACAATATTGCATGTAGACAGTCTATGACAAAGCGTTCATTGTCACGCAAAGACAATGACAACGCTAAGATCATACTCGTAAAACTAAAAAGTAAAGAACGAAGATTCTCATACAAATAATGCATGCAATGGGTACAGTTAGCCGATACAATATTGAGCAGCACTAAAAGAAAAATGGCGAATGCTGAGTAGCTTATGCTGAGACAGCTGTCAAAATGCTTCACTCTCGTCTGAACTCAGCATGGTTTTAGCCGATAATTTAATCAGCATAGCTGACTGTTCAGCATTTTCTGTCCAGATTTTGTATCGGCTAACCGTACCCAATGTAAATACATAGCTGCGATTGAGCGTCACAAAATTAAGTGGGTAAGTAGGAGGCCATTTGACCAACAGTGGAACATATGGGTTAGTTAAAAAGCGACATGTCGTAATGTGGTCAGAATTTATGCAAATAGACGAGTTTACCATAAAGTTGAGGACACGTGTTGCAAGCATGACGTCACATGTCATGAATCCACGATACTTAAGACGAATCATTGTCGTACGTGGTAGCTTATGACAGGCCGATACTACTGTAAAGCGCATTTCACACAGAGAGCGGGCGCGGGTCGGGCGCGTTTCGGTGTACGGGCACGACCCGCCCCGCGCCCGACCCGCGCACGCTTTCAGTGTGAAGTCTTCCATTTAAGGGGGATGCTCCAACCAGCCCGCGAAATTCATTTTTTTTTACGTTTTTTGCAATTTGCAGGCCAGTGACATGTTGTAGCTTTATAAATATATGAGTTGCGGTAATAACAAGTATAATTTCTCTCACATAGAAAAGGTGCATCATGTTAAAATCTCCGAAATCTAACTACGATGCACCTTTTCTATGTGAGAGCTGATGGAGCGAATTTTTTGATAATTTTTATATTTAAAATTATACTTGTTATTACCGCAACACATATATTTATAAAGTTACAACATGTCACTGGCCTGCAAATTGCAAAAAACGTTAAAAAATTTGAATTTCGCGGGCTACATCGAAGCAATCACCTTACATACAAAGAACTAGACCCGCCGTACTCCCGCCCCGACCCGCGCCCGCTCTTTGTGTGAAATGCGCTTTAGTGCAGACGCTAGCACATGAACCTACGTCAAAATTATTTAATTTTGAGCCTTATCACAATAGAGGAAGGTTAATATTCGATTGGTAAAATTTGACAGGTTCGGGTAGGTTGACCTGCTGACTTCTGTACCTAAATAAAATTTCGTAGCGTAGAGGGAAAACTCACGACAAAAATGATTTTAGATTATTGAACTTTAAAGTGGTTGCGTTAACTCATATAGTTACTAAGCAGGATTTTACGACTTATTGACCTTTCCTTCTAACGCTGATGATTTACTGTTTTCGAGGCTTGAATGACTTCGTTGTGATATTATCTCCAACGACATTTTATCGATAACCTTTTTCATATATTTGGGTACAAACGAATCAAACATTTAATATTTAAACAATTTAAGTTAACCTTGGGCTACTGTGCTATCGATGCAATATTACAAGTGAGAATACTCCCACGCGTAAACGACAAAACACACACGTGACGACATCATTCATCACAGCATCCTGCATTATGCTTTGCTATTTCTATAGGACGCAGCGCTGCCGCAGCTTTGGGAACTCAGCCTGTCTTTAGTGGATTGTCAACTTTATGTTCTAAGCATAAAGTTAAGTTTCTATTGAGATCTGACTGCTTTAATGAATAGCATAGCTGATAGGCGATATTTTTGACACTAGTACGACTTTATCGGTTCAATATGGATGGATGGATGCATACGCGTAACTGTTTATCAATGAAACAGATTTAGAGAGTGGACTAAGCAAGACTAACAAAGGGTTGCTTTGACAGTTCTTTAGAAAAAAAAAAGGTTGCACTCCAGGAGTGCCGGTAGAAGTGAAAACTTTTTTGTTACTATGTTTTATTTTTAATTTGAATGACGTCTTACTCATTTTCGATCAGGGTCACGTGACCCTGACGGTCACGTGACCCTGACGGTCACGTGACCCTGACGCGAGTTTTAAATTTTTTACCCATTACAGAAAAAGTGTACAACGCCGCTAAAGAAGTTTTCACTTCAAAAAAGTTGCTCAGCGAAATATTCCTTTCTCATTCCTGTAATTCTCTTAGTATAAAGAAAAAACGTTGCCACCTCTCGCACTTTTCTGGTCATATTTATTTGGCTTCTGGATAGGCCTTATTCTGTTCTCTGTCTTTAGTCTCAGCCGAGTCCATATTATAATTACAGCGTCAACAGAAGCTCACAGTATGTAAACTTACATCGTGATTTTGTTTCCTAGATTGTTTAGTATCAAAAAATAAATTGCAAAATGAACTCACCCTCCACTAATAACGAGGTTGAAAGCCAACAGTACCCAGGGCAGGTACATCGCTTTAAACCGCGTCCCGAACCAGAAGGACACGATGATGTCTTTATTGAGCTGACACCAAACATACAGTACTGACAGGACCATTGGGTCCATGAGAATCTGGGAACAAGAATATTACTTAATGAAAAGCTTATCTACTGTTATGTAGCCGAGAGTGAATCAACACACTCAAAATGCTTTTTGTCCTGTCTTTTTTAGCATGGCAAAATCCTCAAATGACCCAGGGCAGGGCAGGAGGGACTGTCAGACTTGTACTGACTAAAATCCACAGTTTCCTTCAATAGCCCTTTGTGTTCCGGGGTCACGGTAATTCTTTAGTCCCGCGGCCCCGGCAGATTTTAGCCCTCTAAGGGGGGCCCCGTCATAATTTTGGTCTATACAGTTAGGTGAATAATCCAAAGTGGTGAAGAGTTGTGCCATCTGTACTGATACGAAGTGATTAAGTATTCAATGACTCTTTCTAATCGGCTCTAGCCGAGTTCATGACTATAAGGCTAGGCTATTTGTCCACAGGAACAGAGCGAGGCTGCAAATTATTAATCAATAGGATTGAATCACAGAAGAGGAATGGAGACTTACTGCAACCCTAATGGTTATTATGTTTTTTGCTCTTTTGTAGTCTTAATTTATTCATGGTTACAATACTACACTATATTGATGGAGAATGTTAATCTCTTTAACCAGCAGGTACCCTGTATTCACAGGTATCACTACATATAAAAAGAATAATTTCATGATATTTCCAAATACTCACAGGCAAGCCAACAAGCAGTCCAATAATGACGCAGCACGCCCAGTTGAACAGCAGCATATAGAAGTAGTCCGCAGGTTTGCCAGCGAACATGCCCATCTCAAGTCTTTGCGAGTATGTGTATAGGAAATAGCAGTTGATGAGGAAGTGGAACCCGGTGCTCGGACTGATTGGGTAGAAGAATAGTGCTGTCAACGGTCGCCATATCTAGCAAATTGACATAATTTGTTATTTTTATTTTGTTGCTGGATCCAACACAGGTAAATTAAATTCTCCGGGTCATGTCGAGCTTTATTGTCTCGGGGCTTTTCTGGTGGCTGCCACTGTTGATTCTGGTTTTCAGGAGTTGCAGTGGTTTGGGAATAGTGTGAGATAGAAAAAGTTTAGGTTAACTGATTAAGTCACCACCACTATCAGTGGATTTAAAACAAGATATTTAAACAAATTAAATATTAATTTTGAATAACTAGGTCAGTATTTTTAAGTTGTTTGTATTGAATATAATTTTGTGCCAGGAAAAAAGTTGTTAAATGGCTGAATTATTATAATATTAGAGACTGATATTTTTATTTCATTAGGAAATTCAGTTCAACTGATTAAATTTAAGTGACAATACAAACATTTATTAAATGAGATAAATACTATTTTTTCTGTGGACAAAATGCACCAACAAAAATACATAACAAGCATTGTTTCAGATTTAATGTTTTATAACATAGTATAATATGTGCTGATAGGCAATCAGTAGCATTCAACTATACATATTAACTATTTGGAATGAGTTAAAAATGTTATTTTAATAATAATTACAATACATACTGAACCCTATTGATCTTTAAACTAGGTACCAGTTTTTATTGGTAGATTATTAAGATCAGGGACTCTTTACAGTCAATTCATGGTTTATTTGGAACTGTATAAGTAAATGAGACCTATGTGTATTGAAACATAACTAATGGTGCAATATGATCGAATTATTTTCTAGAGAAAGATAGAAGCAAGCTTCTTAGCTCTGCCTAATTACGTTGTTAATTATATAAATCATACTTTCTTACCTGGAACTGATTGATTAGGGGGTAGAAATCGAGCACTAAGTAATAATAGTTTACTAGCCCAAACCGGCCCAATAAACTAAACACCGCGGTAAGGGTTAACCAATACCGGGTGAAAAACGGTACACTGTTGTACCAATCTCTAAATTCGGACATTTTTTGTTCTTTTAGCTCCTTTCCTGAATGTAAACACAGACAACTGGGTCAGGAAGGAAACAGGTTGCAAGGAGTTCTTACAATACTTCGAAGACAACACTCAGCGATCGTTTGACCATAAATAGATACTAATGATGAAATTATTAACATTAAACTGTAGGTACACGTGTACTAAGAGAATTTGTCGAGAAAATTCAACCAACAAGACAACAAGAGGATGATTTTGTTGTTTTTGACATTTGAATTTTAGTGTTGCCTGTTTGGACAAACTCTATGTTGCCTATTAGCTATCTGATGAACTCAATTTATTTCCTTGTTTTGATTGAAAATGACCTCCTCTGTGTGCGCCAAGCAGAATCAAATCAATCGAAAAGTAGAAAATCGCCTCTAATGCCTCTACATGAAACCATAGATACGAAGCATACCTAGAGAGGAAAACAAATGTAGGACAATTTTTAAATCTTTCGTTTTCATTACGAAAGATATTGATTATGTAACTTTGTCCCTTTCCTGAGGAAGGCAATTTAATATCGTTTTTAAAATCGGATACGGAAGGTTTAAGTTTAAAGTACGATTATTAATTCCAGTCAGCAAAATGACATTTGTACATGAATGAAAATTGTTTATGGTGAACGCACACCTAGGCGCACCGCAGTCTCCGCAGTCCCCGCCCCTGGCGTAACCACGGTGGGGCAGGGTGGGGTGCTTGCCCCACCCTGACTCCGACTTTTTAGGTGTCTTTTAACCAAAATTAAATAATGTAGGTACCTACTTACCTAATACAATACCTACTTGTTATCCGTAAGAAACCTCACACTCGACAATCGTCAGACGACACAAAAAAAAATCTAGAATTTTGCCCCACCCTGAGCACATTTATCTAGAATTTTGCACCACCCTGTGCACATGGCTGGCTACGCCCATGGTCCCCGCATTACGAATTCTTTGTATGAAGTTCTATGAAACCTCGCACACTTACCCGCATCGCAGCAGCCGCAGAATCAGTAATGGCTGCTACACACCTCACCTACAGATAAACTGCAACGATAAATCGACAAGTGTGTATGAGAAAAATCGAACAAACTGTACAGTTTTCCTCATACACACTTGTCGATTTATCGTTGCAGTTTATCTGTACCGACTAATCGTAACGATTTATCGTAAGGTGTGTAGCAGCCATAAGAAAACGGACTGCGGAGACTGCGGTGCGGCTAGGTGTGCGTTCACCATTAATGACAGTTGCACAATAGTTGCACTCGGTTGCACTTGTCATTTTACTGACTGGAATCATGGACCTAAAAAAAAAGGCGGACGGAACTTCACTAAGAAACAATGGGGAAGGCAAGTGTCAAAGTGACAAGTGACAGTTTGGTCCCAAAAGAACTGTCAAATCAAAGGAATTTTCTAAAAAAAAAACGATTTATTGGTGTAAAATGACTAGATGTTGTGTAATAAGCTGTAAAAATGATGGAACATACAAATTTCCGACAATTCACACTATCAAGAAATAATGGGTAGCTGCTGTGACTGCCTTGAGAACAAAAATTGAATTATAACTAAGGAAAAGCTATTTATTAAACAAATATCCAGCCTTGCGAAGCCGAGACAGGCCGTTACTTGAGTTTATTACTTAAATTCTATGATTATACCATAACTAAACAATCGAATACACTTTTCAAAATAATATCTACTTTTCTATTGGAGGTTAAGTACCAGTATTGCATCGCACCATAAATCATGAAATGGTTCGTCTGGCGGAAGAATTATCACCTGGAACGAGTTTTGTGATAGTTGTGGTGTTAAGAAATTAAATATATTGTGATATTTCTCGAATTTAAATAGAAAAAAGGGGTAAAATTACTGACTTAAAACATTATGATATTTTATCAAAATAGAAAGTCAGAAGCATCATTATATTCTTGCTATAGGAGAGGACAGGTAAAACATACCTAAACTCAAAAATTGAAACATCAACTACAAGTAATTGTGGATTTATTACGGTAAAATCAAATGTATTACCACTCAATTAAATCACTTTTTTTCCTCTTGTAGATGCACCGCAGCGTCTTAATTTTTCTTTTAGTATATGCACTTGCATTGACGAATAATTTTCCATATTTGTTTTGTATTTATACTCAATTTTTATAACAATAAATCTTGTTTGTTTTTTGTACAAGGTAGACAGTAATCTGACGTAGGGACCAACTATCGCAGCGCCATCTACGATTAGCTTTGAGTTGCCATCCCCATTGAAGCACCCATAGTAAGTCAGTGCGCTAATGTGGACAAGCCAGCACGCACACATTCACACCATAGTAAGTCAGCCGTCGGCCATTACGCTTCGAACGACACTCGCGGTTTTATACGGTGTTATTTTGTCTAATAAAAATCAAAGTATGCCGTCATGTGTTGCAAAAAGTTGTCTAAACCATAGTAGTTCAATTAAAAAAGCCAGGGGATCACTTTTCATAGTAGCCCGCGAAATTCAAATTTTTTTACGTTTTTTGCAATTTGCAGGCCAGTGACATGTTGTAACTTTATAAATATTTGTGTTGCGCAAATAACAAGTATAATTTTAAATATAAAAAATATCAAAAAACTCGCTTCATCAGCTCTCACATAGAAAAGGTGCATCGTAGTTAGATTTCGGAGATTTTAACATGATGCACCTTTTCTATGTGAGAGCTGATGGAGCGAGTTTTTTGATATTTTTTATATTTAAAATTATACTTGTTATTTGCGCAACACAAATATTTATAAAGTTACAACATGTCACTGGCCTGCAAATTGCAAAAAACGTAAAAAAATTTGAATTTCGCGGGCTGGTTGGAGCATCCCCCTTAAGCATGTCAATTTGAAGCTTATTTCTCGATTTTACGTCAATAAATTTAATAAACATCTCGAAATCAATCAGTGTTGCAACTATTTCAAGGTTCAAATTATTTTAAAATTGGGAGATTTACATTTTATGTTACTCTTTATCGTTATTGTATTCTTCTATATTTGTACAGATTTCCCACGGCAAATGATGCATGGAAAAATGATTGTATAAAAATAATAAGGGAGTGTAGACATGGAATAGGAATGTAGACGTGTAGGAATGGAACATAAAATAGCTTTAATTAAATATTTATAGCCGAAAAATACTTAAACATTCGTTTTCACCACTTAAGTAAATTAGAAGGGATTTCTAGATGTGTTGATAGCAAAAGACAAGTCTACAAAAATTTGAATCATCAAAAGGGATTGTAAAACTTTATTAACATTAAACGAGTTGTAAATATTTTAATATCCAATGTGCTTAAATTATTTTACCTTTATTTTAAAAATAGGTATCCGTCACAAAAAAATTGTAATTAAACTTAAGTTCAAGGGAGATCTTAATTAAATATTGTTTAAAAATGGGTAATTTTTTCCTTCATCTGGCATCCCTATACACACGCACACATATTTACGCCGCCGCCATTGTGGTGCTTCAATCGTTTCTTAGTGAAGTTCCGTCCGCCTTTTTTTTTAGGTCCATGACTGGAATTAATAGTCGTACAGTCTAGTAGACGCTGCAGTGTGATTGTGTTCGATTCTTTTTTTTTTTTTTTTTTTTTCCTTTTTGGCAATGAGTTCCTTGACTACTCTGCCAGTGTCATGTGGCGACGGCTGCGTAGTGAGTTGAGCCGTCGGACTATAAACTTCAAGGTAGCTTGTTAGTAGCTGCAAGGACGAACACATGTGTTAATAAATATTAATATTCTAATCTACAATTTTCTAATCTACATTATGTACAGAAATATATAAAATACATAATAGACAAAAATATACACAATCACGCACCAATTAAAATTTTAAATCATTTTCATTTAGAAAGGTTGCAAGGATATGGATTATTTTGGGGGAGAAGTGGGATAGCAGGCAATGAAAGTTAGTTGGAAGAGGGATGTTATTTTTGGATATTTTCCGGTAGAGGTCAAAAGAATTAGTATATAAGGAACAGGAAAAGAATATATGGTCCAAAGTACCTTCCGCAAGACCGCACTCGCATAGAGAATTGTCCCGAACACGTATTTTTTTCAAGAATACTGGGCTACAACAATGTCCGAGTCTAAGTCTACACAGGGTTGAAACAGTTCTCTTAGACAATTTAGGGCATTTGAAAAACCAAGGTTTGCGCTGAATATCAGGCTGAATGGCTGCGTAGTAGACGCCCTTGGTTTTTGAGGAGTTGATCCAGTATTTAGTCCACGACTCGTACAACTTGGGTTTGACCCCATTTCGCAAATCGTAGTTATGAGCTACGTAGTGCTTTCGATCAGCTGGATTCGATGTGGCATACTTTGCTAGCGAATCAGCGCACTCATTGCCAACAATTCCTGAGTGACCAGGGATCCAAGCTATCTCGATGTCCAAGCCGTTTTGGGAGCAATCAAATAACAAGTTCTTAATATCTGTAACAATTTGACTATGAATTTTACTATGGAATTGATTTTGCAACAAGGCCTGAATACTACTACGTGAATCGGAAAAAATGACTGACCTTGTTATTTGATGGGATCTTATATAATGTAAGGCTTCCAAAATGCCAATACATTCGCCTGTAAAAACTGAAGATTCTGGTGGGCATTGAAAAAGTAAAGCAATTTTAGAATTTTGATAATATACTGCCACACCAGTACATCCTGTTGGGGACAATTTTGACGCATCTGTATAGAATAAATTCCATCCCTCCCAAAAGCGCTCAAGAGCCAACCCAAAGTCGTCCTTCGCGTTCTGGGAATTCTTTGAGATACCTAGTCCCAAAACGGCTTTTGGTTCGAAATGAATCGATTCGTATGCGGCGGAAAAGACTGGGAGGATTGGATATTGATAAACAGGCGAGGAAAGGTGTTTAAGCTCTCTGTACCTGTTTATCAATAAGGGGACTGTTTTACTGTTCCAGTAAGGGGAATCATTGGAGGATAAGTCTATTTGTTCTAAAATTGGGAGTAGGGGATGGGTTGAAAGAGGGAAGACTTTGGATAAGAAGCGATCTGCCAAAAACTGTCTTCTTAGGTATAAGGGTGGTTCTGCACATTCTACCTGAAGTGCATTAATGGGAGAGGACTTCATAGCTCCTATAACAATTCTTAGGCTTTTGGCCTGGATGCTGTCTAATTTCTTAAGCGCCTCTTTGTTGCAGGGCTCAAGAAGGAAGCAACAATAATCGAGGACACTCCTGGTCAGCGCATTATATACCAGTTTAAGGGTGTACGGGTGAGCTCCCCACCACACCCCGGCCAGAGCCTTGAGTACTGACACGGAGCGTTCACATTTTTTGACCGTATTGTTAATGTGATAAACACCTGACAGTCTTGAATCTAATGTTACTCCCAGGAACCTAGCCTTATCTTGGATTGGGATGTTTTGTCCGTCAATACTAATATCGACTTGAGGAACAGAACGCTTGCGGGTAAAAATGACTGCTGAGCTCTTAGGTGCACTTAAGGATAACCCGTGATCGAGAAGCCATTGGTTTAATGAAGAAAGGGAGACGTTCATCGATGATGCGGCATCCTGGATGGACCTGCTAGTGACCAGTAAAGCAATATCGTCAGCATACTGAAGGATTTGACAATCATAATTTAAGGAGGAAGACAAATTAGCTGTATATATGTTGTACAATAGGGGACTCAGAACAGATCCTTGAGGTAAACCTCTCCAGACTGTTCTTTGTTCGGAGTCAGACCCAGGGATTCTTAACTGAACGACGCGGTTGGAAAAAATGTGACCGATGATACGGGTTATCCTTCCCGGGATTCTCAGCTCATGCAGCTTTTGCCTGAGAACAGGGAGGAGGACCGAATCGTAAGCAGCTGATATGTCCAGAAAGACAGCAACCACCGACTCATCCCTACTGAGGGCCAGCCGGACCGCTGAAGTGAGGATACCTACACTATCAGCTGTGCCCAAGCCTTTCCTGAAGCCGAACTGAGTCGGCGGAAGCAGTCTCCTGTTCTCTACCAGCCACTCTAAACGGTTTTTAACTAAATGTTCTAGCAGTTTTATTAGTATGGACGATAGAGCGATAGGTCTATATGAGCAGTGGTCGTTAGGATCTTTGCCGGGTTTTAATATCGGAATAATAACCTGAACCTTCCAGTCTGTGGGAATGTAGCCGGAAACAAAACAGAAATTAACCAAGTCAAGGTAATATTGTTGAGTTTTTGGACCAGCTTTAGAAATAAAGGAGTAGGGGAATCCATCCACCCCAGGTGCGGAGTCCTTGACGTGAGATAACACAGTTTTGAGTTCTTCCACACTAAATGGTATGTTCATAGGATCGTTGGTGTTGTCTACATCCTCGATGCCAACATCAACCTCCTCCTTATCTGGAACATACGGTGGAGCGACTTTTGTAAAAAACTGGTACCCCAGTTCTTCTGGTATGCAGCTAGGAGTGGCAGGTACTAAGCTGCTCCGAAAGCGCTTAATCTTCCGCCAGACCACCGAAGCCGGGGTAGATGGACTCAACGAGCTGCAATATTTTGACCAACTGTTGTATATTTAGTCTATGGCACATTAGTTTTAAGAATAAAAAATGTATTGTCTATGGTCTTCCTCGATCACCTAAGCTACGATGTAACGGACGCCATCGTGTAAAGCTCTCAATAAATTATAATCCGAATTCATCTCAAGAAGTTGTCTTATTACAAGAACCCAGCCAGCCCCAAGCACAACATGGTGTCAGAATTGGTCTCAAAAGGTGAGAAATTTGTAATTATTCAAAATGTCTGACAAAATCTTCATTGCGAACATAAGGCCGCTAAAGATAGAAAATGGCGACAATGCTGCCGAGAAATGGAGGCAATGGAAGCAACGTTTCGAAATATTCATGGATGCTAACGAAATCAGCAAATGTCCAATTGCTAAACAGACAGCAATTTTACTGAACACGATTGGTGATGACGCGCTTGAAATATTCAATAGTTTCAACATCGACAGGACACAAACGAGCGTAGAAATTATTTTGAAAAAATTTGATGACAAATTCAGTCCACACACCAACTTGGTCAGTGGGTAGCCTTAGGGGCGAACTTAACAGTTGAAAGATATAACTTCTTCACGAGACTACAGAAGCAAGACGAAACTTTGGAAGAATACCTCACAGTTCTCACTAACCTATCGACCGCATGTGAATTTGCAGCACTAAAAGATTCTCTTATAAAGGATATGCTCGTCATTGGTATACAAAATACACATATAAAGGAAAGACTTCTTCAAGAAGAAAATTTGACAATTGAAAATGCCATGAAAATTGCAAAAAGTCTCGAACTGTCTCAAGAAAGGTCAACAAAACTCATGTGCAAAACTGAAAACAAAGAAACAGTGCAAGCAATCAAGTCAAGTAACAGAAGCCGTTCACAGACCAGGTACAACAAAAATAATCATCACTACAGGAACAGATCATCATCGTCAAGCAAAAATAACTTCAGCCAAAGACTAAAAACACCAGACAACAATGTATGCAGGAGGTGTGGTCAAGTACACAAATACAAATGTCCAGCAGAAGGCAAGACTTGCAACAATTGTAAGAAGAAAAACCACTTTGCAAAATTTTGTTTCTTCAAAAATTCAGGAAACAATAATAATTCTGGTAATAATAATCATAGAGTAAGTACAATTCAGTCATTATCACATCCACAAGAAAATCAATTTGTCATACGTTCCATTAATAAAAATTTTAACAGTACAGGAGACTGGCAAATTAATGTTTATTTTCAAAATTTCAAAGTCAAATGTCAAATAGATACAGGAGCTGACACAAATGTCATATCAAAGCATACTCTTGAAAGAATTAGGTCTAATACTCAGGAAAATATTAATTTAATAAGAACAAATAATAAAATATATACTTTTTCAGGAGAAGTAGTGCCAAATTTAGGTACTTGCATCTTAAATTGCTCATTTGAAAATGGAGTTTCAGCAAGATTACACTTTACTGTGGTAGATTGTGAATGCATTCCAATAATTGGGTGGAAAACATGTGAAAAACTTGGTATTGTAAAAAGAATATTCAAGATTGAAGACAGACATTGCAACAGGTCAGTACAAAATATTGTGTCAAAGTACGCTAGTACATTTGAAGGTTTAGGTTGTTTACCTTACAAGGCTCATTTAGACATTGATCTCAGTGTTACACCAAAAGTTTGTCCGGTACGTAAAATTCCCTATTCTTTAGAAAATCGCCTGAAGGATGAACTAAAGAGTATGGAACAACAAAAAGTCATTGAAAAGGTTGAAAAGCCAACAAAATGGGTAAATTCTATAGTCCTAGTAGAAAAACCTAATGGTAAGTTGAGGATTTGCCTGGATCCGAGAAACTTAAATGAAGCTATAAAGAGACCTTACTATCCATATCCTACATTTGATGACCTTAGATCTAAAGTAGCCGGAGCTTCTATTTTTTCAAAACTGGATGCTAGTTCAGGATATTGGACTATTTGTTTAGATTCAGAAAGTAGTGACTTATGCACTTTTAATACACCCTACGGTAGATATAAATTCCTTAGATTACCGTATGGCATAAATTCCAGTGGAGAAATATTCCACAGAACCATGAATCAATTGTTTGGAGACTTACCAGGAATAATAATATTTGTCGATGACATTCTTGTCTATGGGTCGAATGAAAAAGAGCACAACGAAAGGCTTGAATTACTGTTCAAACGTGCATCTGAAGTAAATTTAAAATTTAATAAGTCTAAATGTCAATTTGGTATGGAGGAAATACGCTATGTTGGTCATATTTTTAACAAAAATGGAGTGTCACCCGACCAATCTAAAGTCGAAGCAATTTCTAATATGTCTAGTCCAACAAATGTTAAAGAACTCCAAAGATTTCTAGGAATGATTAATTATTTAGGTTCCTACATTCATAACTTAGCTGAAGAAACCACTATTTTGAGAGACTTGCTAAAAAAGCAAAATACTTGGCAATGGTTAGATCAACATGAACAACAATTTAAAAAATTAAAATCATTAATATGTCAGTCACCCATTCTTGTTCATTATGACATCAAGAAACCTATTAGATTGTCTGTTGATTCATCAAAAAATGCAGTAGGCGCTGTAATATTACATGGTAAAAATCCTATAGCATATGCCTCAAAATCACTAAATAAAAGTCAAATAAACTATGCACAAATAGAAAAAGAGCTTTATGCCATTGTATTTGGTTGCAATAAGTTTCACCAATACATATACGGTAAACCTGTTCAAGTCGAAACAGATCATAAACCTTTGGTCACTTTATTCAAAAAACCTTTGTCAGAAGTCCCTACAAGATTACAACGTATGATGATAGCCTTACAAGCTTATCACTTAATTGTTTCTTATACTAAAGGAACAGAAATGTACATTTCGGATACTTTGTCACGTGCTCCCATCAAGGACACTAACCAAAATCAAGAATTAGTTAGCCTGGACGATTTAGACAACGAAGTCGAAATTCATATTAACTTATTAACTTCTAACTTAGCTATCACAAAAGAAAAACTGGATAAGATTTTACATCACACAAATCATGATTTAATATCACAAAAACTTAAAGAATATTATAAAATAGGATGGCCTAAATGCAAAGAACATTGTGACAATTTAGTATCACCTTATTGGAATATTAAGGAAGAAATTCATATGATTAATAATTTACTTTTCAAAAACAACTCTGTCATAATACCTAAGTCTATGAGGTCTGAAATTTTGAATATCCTTCATGAAGGTCATTTGGGTATAGAAAAAACAAAAAGTTTAGCTAGAGGAGTAGTTTATTGGCCTAACATCAACCAGGACATAGAAAATAAAGTAAGACAATGTGAAACTTGCAGTATTTATTCTTCAAATAAAACTAAAGAGTCAATGTTATCTCATGAACAACCACTATTTCCTTGGCAAAAACTAGCCACTGATTTGTTTGAATATAAAGGCAAAAAATATTTACTTGTTGTAGATTTTTATTCCAATTACATAGAAATAGCAAATTTAAACAAAGACAGTAGAACTTTGAATGTCATAACACACTTAAAATCTATTTTTGCTAGACATGGTATCCCATTACAACTTCTAAGTGATGGAGGTCCCCCTTACAACTCGTTGGAATTTAAAAAATTTCTTCTTGATTGGAATGTTGAACATATTGTGTCAAGTCCACATTTATCTAGGTCAAACGGACTCGCTGAAGTTTCTGTAAAAATTGTGAAAAACATATTAAGAAAATGTGATGAATCAGGGTCTGATCCCTTCATAGGATTACTTCATTATAGAAATAGTCCTAGAGGAAATATTGCTTCACCTGCTCAGTTATTAATGTCAAGAAATTTAAGAACTAAATTACCTAATATAGTAAGTAATCTAAGACCTAAAATTGTAAAATTTTCAGAACACAAAGTAAAGAAACACAGTAATTTAAATAAAACAAAATTATATTATAACAAAAATTGTAAAACATATCCAACATTTTATAATAACCAACAAATTTACTTTAAGAAAAATCCAAAAGATATCATATGGACTAAAGGTACTATTGTTTCAAAGACAGACTTTCCTAGATCATTCATTGTTAAAGATTGTTATGGTACAAATTACAGAAGAAATAGTCAACATATTCGGATAGATTATAAATCAGGCAATAATAAGTCAAATAATAAAAAAGTCAAATTCAAGGACACTAGACAGACTATGAATCAAAATAATTTTCCAATTCCAAATAAAACAGACAAGTTGAAGTCAGAAACATTTCTTCAAAAGTCCAAAATAAAAGAAAAAGAGGATGATAATTGTATATTTATTTTCACTCATTCAGAGTCAAATCCTTTGTCAAAGTCTATTACCAAAGAAAATAATGATTCTGATTCCTTCTTGTCAGTAGAGTCAGATCATTCGTCTCAGTCAGTTACGGAGGCAAGATCTCCAGTATTTGTAAATGTCGAAGAAATAGCATCACCTGATAGTCTACATGAATATAATGAATATGATGACCAGGTTTTATTGGATACAAATGAATCATCATGTAACTCTCAAAGTCCTATTACTAGTCCTATGCTTGAAAACTTACCTCATACCTCTGTTAATTTAGAAAAGAAAGATTGTAAACAAGCTAAAAAAGAAATGTCGCAAGCTGAGTATAGCTCGAGAGGTAGATTGATAAAAAAGAGACAGAAATTAGATTTATAAATTTGAAATTGTGTATTAATATTGTATAATGTTAAAATATATTGTATTATTATAATTTAATTTATCTTAGCTTTATTCATCAGTTTAAGGTTATTGATAAGTGTCAAATTGTCAATGTCATAATTTTATAAATGTCAATGTCATAATAATTTTATAAATGTCACATCAAACCTTTTAAAAGAAAAAAGGGCATGTTGTATATTTAGTCTATGGCACATTAGTTTTAAGAATAAAAAATGTATTGTCTATGGTCTTCCTCGATCACCTAAGCTACGATGTAACGGACGCCATCGTGTAAAGCTCTCAATAAATTATAATCCGAATTCATCTCAAGAAGTTGTCTTATTACAAGAACCCAGCCAGCCCCAAGCACAACACCAACCATCTCGTTTCTTTTGTTTAAACAATTTCCTTGACTTAGCCAAGATCCGTTTGAAGGCGATGAGATTTTCCAGATTCATATTACGGTTAACAGTCTTTTCAGCTTCATTTCTGGCTCTGATCATGTCAGTGCATTCACTATCCCACCATGGCGGAGAAGGAACTTTACCAGATGGGGTTTTTTTGAGGGGAAAGCAATCATCTGCTGTAGAGGAAACGATGGAAGAAAAGGACAAAATACATTCCTGGGCATTATCCCTGTTAATTTTTGGGAGTGCGGATACTCTTATGTCCAGGATTTTGGAATATAAGTCCCAATCTGGTGAACCTAACTGGTATTTAAGAAGGGGAGGGGAAACTTTAGAAGGAATATTTTTGGAAGGGAGTTCAATCATGATGGGATAGTGATCACTTCCATGAGTCATATTCAAGCGACGCCAAATGAGGAGGCTAGACATATTGGACGAACAAAACGTCAAGTCAACACAACTATTGTCCTGTCCTGGAGAAGACCTGCGCGTAGCGCTGCCGTCGTTGATGACGCAGAGGTTGAGGTCATCCAATATATCCAGCAAGCCTATGCCAAAGTTATCGCAAAAGTCTGATCCCCAACGATAATGATGGCAATTAAAATCACCCATAACAAGTATTGGACCGCTGACACTGCTTAGCATGTTTCTAATTGCCGAGAGATATTCGAGTTTTGGGTGCGCAATATAAAATGAAAAAATATTTATATCCTCAGCCTTAACAGCAACAACATTGATGTTGTCACCAACGAAGGGTAGAGGAATCTGGGAGAATGATACTTTGCTATTGATGAGTAAAGCACATCCTCCGTATCCATCAGATCTATCATTACGAACACTACTAAAACATGGCAGCCTGAAATTACTTCCAGGCAGAAGCCATGTCTCCGCAATGCCGCAGATTGATGGTTTGTATTTATTAATTAAAAAGGAAAGATCAGGCTTCCTGGGAGTAATACTCCTCACGTTCCATTGAAGGAATGTTAGTGGATGGGCCATTGTGGATAAAATTTAAAATAGTGGTCAATTTCGAGGCAACGTGGTCAGGTATGGTGTGATTAGGGTTAACTAGTGCTGTCATTAACATGTTGGTAATAAGGTCTAAGATATTTTTAGAGCTATCCTGTCTTGAAGTGATTGGCTCAGCATCCTCAGACGGGAAGGCGCAGCCATTTTCGGAGGGGGAAAATGAATAGTTTTGGGTTAGGGCTTGATGAGTTTGTTTATTGTATCCAGGTGAAAGGGGGGCTCGGGGCTTAGGAGAAAGAACAACTGTTTTACGGTAGGATTTCTGTGAAGGGATTGGATTGGGTTGGGACTTGGTTATTGTAGCTTTGCTACGGGGCGATGATTTTGAGACATCGGCATATGATCGAGAAACGGGTGGGAAAACTTGGCTCGCCTCCGCATACGAAATCGATTTCTCCGCCATCAGAGCTTTGATGCTCTTTTGTCGGCCCAATTCTGGACAAGCGCTATCATTTGCGAAATGGTTACCATGACACGAAACACAAAAACCTAACTCAGGAGTGATTTCACAACCATCTCCCGGGTGATCATTGCCACACTTAAAACAACGAGGCTTGGATCTACAAACCGTACGTGTATGGCCATACCGACAACATAGGTAACATTGTATAGTTGGGAAGGTGTATCTCTCTACTGGAAGAGCTGAGTAGAAGCAGTATACACGTTTGGGTAAGACTTGTCCATCGAAGGTAACAACTACGGTTTGTGTAGGCTTCCACTCAGCTACTCCAGAGGAGGTCACCTTGCGGCTCATCCTTCTGGCTTTAATGACTGGACCGCATCCCTCAGGGACTACAATATTCTCAATAATTTCCTCCTCAGGCCATTCAATGGGGATGTCTCTAACTATACCCATCCTTGTTATATTGTATTGTGGGATGGAGGCAAGAAAATTATTTTCAGCAAGTACTTTGTTAATCAGAAAACTGTTCGCATCCTGGTGTGACTTAAACTCAACAGACAGCCGATTTCTACCTAAACGTTTGACCCCATCAAGGCGTACATTGTTGATGTTATTTTTCATCAAAAACATACCAAACTTAACCCGTTGTAGCTCAGTACCTGAGGTCTGGTTGTCTTTAAGGGAGATATGAACAATGTACGGCGGGTTGTCTCTGGGTGTATATAACAGTCTTCCAGTTATACTTTTCGCTATTTTAGCAGGTACATTAGGAGTAGTAGGCGATGAAACAGCGGTCCTTTTGCGGTTTGCGTTGTCAATTTCCATAGCTGGGTTCTGCGTATGTATTTGGGAGTCATGGGGAAGTGTAATAGTGAGGGTAGGAGGCAAATCAAATGGTTCGATGGGAGAACGCCCGCGATCAGGCGGTTCTGCAGGCTTTTGCGAGCTCATTTTTGGTTAAAACCGGACAAAAACAATTAAAAACTAACCTTACGGACAAACACAAACACTGGGAATACTCTCGATCAAGTTTCACACAAATTTGGTCCACTAGCAATCGAAAATATTCGTAAAACAAACACAAGCGTGTTATACCTTCACCAACTACCGACGAAGTCCGTGTTCGATTCTATTTCTGAACGAAACTCGATTGACAATTTGACATTGACATTGTCAAACTTTGACACTGAGTCACTGACATTTCACATTCTAACCTAGCAGCCGCCTGAAATATTGTTTTTGTTGGGACTTCGTCGGTAGTTGGTGAAGGTATAACACGCTTGTGTTTGTTTTACGAATATTTTCGATTGCTAGTGGACCAAATTTGTGTGAAACTTGATCGAGAGTATTCCCAGTGTTTGTGTTTGTCCGTAAGGTTAGTTTTTATTTGTTTTTGTCCGGTTTTAACCAAAAATGAGCTCGCAAAAGCCTGCAGAACCGCCTGATCGCGGGCGTTCTCCCATCGAACCATTTGATTTGCCTCCTACCCTCACTATTACACTTCCCCATGACTCCCAAATACATACGCAGAACCCAGCTATGGAAATTGACAACGCAAACCGCAAAAGGACCGCTGTTTCATCGCCTACTACTCCTAATGTACCTGCTAAAATAGCGAAAAGTATAACTGGAAGACTGTTATATACACCCAGAGACAACCCGCCGTACATTGTTCATATCTCCCTTAAAGACAACCAGACCTCAGGTACTGAGCTACAACGGGTTAAGTTTGGTATGTTTTTGATGAAAAATAACATCAACAATGTACGCCTTGATGGGGTCAAACGTTTAGGTAGAAATCGGCTGTCCGTTGAGTTTAAGTCACATCAGGATGCGAACAGTTTTCTGATTAACAAAGTACTTGCTGAAAATAATTTTCTTGCCTCCATCCCACAATACAATATAACAAGGATGGGTATAGTTAGAGACATCCCCATTGAATGGCCTGAGGAGGAAATTATTGAGAATATTGTAGTCCCTGAGGGATGCGGTCCAGTCATTAAAGCCAGAAGGATGAGCCGCAAGGTGACCTCCTCTGGAGTAGCTGAGTGGAAGCCTACACAAACCGTAGTTGTTACCTTCGATGGACAAGTCTTACCCAAACGTGTATACTGCTTCTACTCAGCTCTTCCAGTAGAGAGATACACCTTCCCAACTATACAATGTTACCTATGTTGTCGGTATGGCCATACACGTACGGTTTGTAGATCCAAGCCTCGTTGTTTTAAGTGTGGCAATGATCACCCGGGAGATGGTTGTGAAATCACTCCTGAGTTAGGTTTTTGTGTTTCCTGTCATGGTAACCATTTCGCAAATGATAGCGCTTGTCCAGAATTGGGCCGACAAAAGAGCATCAAAGCTCTGATGGCGGAGAAATCGATTTCGTATGCGGAGGCGAGCCAAGTTTTCCCACCCGTTTCTCGATCATATGCCGATGTCTCAAAATCATCGCCCCGTAGCAAAGCTACAATAACCAAGTCCCAACCCAATCCAATCCCTTCACAGAAATCCTACCGTAAAACAGTTGTTCTTTCTCCTAAGCCCCGAGCCCCCCTTTCACCTGGATACAATAAACAAACTCATCAAGCCTTAACCCAAAACTATTCATTTTCCCCCTCCGAAAATGGCTGCGCCTTCCCGTCTGAGGATGCTGAGCCAATCACTTCAAGACAGAATAGCTCTAAAAATATCTTAGACCTTATTACCAACATGTTAATGACAGCACTAGTTAACCCTAATCACACCATACCTGACCACGTTGCCTCGAAATTGACCACTATTTTAAATTTTATCCACAATGGCCCATCCACTAACATTCCTTCAATGGAACGTGAGGAGTATTACTCCCAGGAAGCCTGATCTTTCCTTTTTAATTAATAAATACAAACCATCAATCTGCGGCATTGCGGAGACATGGCTTCTGCCTGGAAGTAATTTCAGGCTGCCATGTTTTAGTAGTGTTCGTAATGATAGATCTGATGGATACGGAGGATGTGCTTTACTCATCAATAGCAAAGTATCATTCTCCCAGATTCCTCTACCCTTCGTTGGTGACAACATCAATGTTGTTGCTGTTAAGGCTGAGGATATAAATATTTTTTCTTTTTATATTGCGCACCCAAAACTCGAATATCTCTCGGCAATTAGAAACATGCTAAGCAGTGTCAGCGGTCCAATACTTGTTATGGGTGATTTTAATTGCCATCATTATCGTTGGGGATCAGACTTTTGCGATAACTTTGGCATAGGCTTGTTGGATATATTGGATGACCTCAACCTCTGTGTCATCAACGACGGCAGCGCTACGCGCAGGTCTTCTCCAGGACAGAACAATAGTTGTGTTGACTTGACGTTTTGTTCGTCCAATATGTCTAGCCTTCTCATTTGGCGTCGCTTGAATATGACTCATGGAAGTGATCACTATCCCATCATGATTGAACTCCCTTCCAAAAATATTCCTTCTAAAGTTTCCCCTCCCCTTCTTAAATACCAGTTAGGTTCACCAGATTGGGACTTATATTCCAAAATCCTGGACATAAGAGTATCCGCACTCCCAAAAATTAACAGGGATAATGCCCAGGAATGTATTTTGTCCTTTTCTTCCATCGTTTCCTCTACAGCAGATGATTGCTTTCCCCTCAAAAAAACCCCATCTGGTAAAGTTCCTTCTCCACCATGGTGGGATAGTGAATGCACTGACATGATCAGAGCCAGAAATGAAGCTGAAAAGACTGTTAACCGTAATATGAATCTGGAAAATCTCATCGCCTTCAAACGGATCTTGGCTAAGTCAAGGAAATTGTTTAAACAAAAGAAACGAGATGGTTGGTCAAAATATTGCAGCTCGTTGAGTCCATCTACCCCGGTTTCGGCGGTCTGGCGGAAGATTAAGCGCTTTCGGAGCAGCTTAGTACCTGCCACTTCTAGCTGCATACCAGAAGAACTGGGGTACCAGTTTTTTACAAAAGTCGCTCCACCGTATGTTCCAGATAAGGAGGAGGTTGATGTTGGCATCGAGGATGTAGACAACACCAACGATCCTATGAACATACCATTTAGTGTGGAAGAACTCAAAACTGTGTTATCTCACGTCAAGGACTCCGCACCTGGGGTGGATGGATTCCCCTACTCCTTTATTTCTAAAGCTGGTCCAAAAACCCAACAATATTACCTTGACTTGGTTAATTTCTGTTTTGTTTCCGGCTACATTCCCACAGACTGGAAGGTTCAGGTTATTATTCCGATATTAAAACCCGGCAAAGATCCTAACGACCACTGCTCATATAGACCTATCGCTCTATCGTCCATACTAATAAAACTGCTAGAACATTTAGTTAAAAACCGTTTAGAGTGGCTGGTAGAGAACAGGAGACTGCTTCCGCCGACTCAGTTCGGCTTCAGGAAAGGCTTGGGCACAGCTGATAGTGTAGGTATCCTCACTTCAGCGGTCCGGCTGGCCCTCAGTAGGGATGAGTCGGTGGTTGCTGTCTTTCTGGACATATCAGCTGCTTACGATTCGGTCCTCCTCCCTGTTCTCAGGCAAAAGCTGCATGAGCTGAGAATCCCGGGAAGGATAACCCGTATCATCGGTCACATTTTTTCCAACCGCGTCGTTCAGTTAAGAATCCCTGGGTCTGACTCCGAACAAAGAACAGTCTGGAGAGGTTTACCTCAAGGATCTGTTCTGAGTCCCCTATTGTACAACATATATACAGCTAATTTGTCTTCCTCCTTAAATTATGATTGTCAAATCCTTCAGTATGCTGACGATATTGCTTTACTGGTCACTAGCAGGTCCATCCAGGATGCCGCATCATCGATGAACGTCTCCCTTTCTTCATTAAACCAATGGCTTCTCGATCACGGGTTATCCTTAAGTGCACCTAAGAGCTCAGCAGTCATTTTTACCCGCAAGCGTTCTGTTCCTCAAGTCGATATTAGTATTGACGGACAAAACATCCCAATCCAGGATAAGGCTAGGTTCCTGGGAGTAACATTAGATTCAAGACTGTCAGGTGTTTATCACATTAACAATACGGTCAAAAAATGTGAACGCTCCGTGTCAGTACTCAAGGCTCTGGCCGGGGTGTGGTGGGGAGCTCACCCGTACACCCTTAAACTGGTATATAATGCGCTGACCAGGAGTGTCCTCGATTATTGTTGCTTCCTTCTTGAGCCCTGCAACAAAGAGGCGCTTAAGAAATTAGACAGCATCCAGGCCAAAAGCCTAAGAATTGTTATAGGAGCTATGAAGTCCTCTCCCATTAATGCACTTCAGGTAGAATGTGCGGAACCACCCTTATACCTAAGAAGACAGTTTTTGGCAGATCGCTTCTTATCCAAAGTCTTCCCTCTTTCAACCCATCCCCTACTCCTAATTTTAGAACAAATAGACTTATCCTTCAATGATTCCCCTTACTGGAACAGTAAAACAGTCCCCTTATTGATAAACAGGTACAGAGAGCTTAAACACCTTTCCTCGCCTGTTTATCAATATCCAATCCTCCCAGTCTTTTCCGCCGCATACGAATCGATTCATTTCGAACCAAAAGCCGTTTTGGGACTAGGTATCTCAAAGAATTCCCAGAACGCGAAGGACGACTTTGGGTTGGCTCTTGAGCGCTTTTGGGAGGGATGGAATTTATTCTATACAGATGCGTCAAAATTGTCCCCAACAGGATGTACTGGTGTGGCAGTATATTATCAAAATTCTAAAATTGCTTTACTTTTTCAATGCCCACCAGAATCTTCAGTTTTTACAGGCGAATGTATTGGCATTTTGGAAGCCTTACATTATATAAGATCCCATCAAATAACAAGGTCAGTCATTTTTTCCGATTCACGTAGTAGTATTCAGGCCTTGTTGCAAAATCAATTCCATAGTAAAATTCATAGTCAAATTGTTACAGATATTAAGAACTTGTTATTTGATTGCTCCCAAAACGGCTTGGACATCGAGATAGCTTGGATCCCTGGTCACTCAGGAATTGTTGGCAATGAGTGCGCTGATTCGCTAGCAAAGTATGCCACATCGAATCCAGCTGATCGAAAGCACTACGTAGCTCATAACTACGATTTGCGAAATGGGGTCAAACCCAAGTTGTACGAGTCGTGGACTAAATACTGGATCAACTCCTCAAAAACCAAGGGCGTCTACTACGCAGCCATTCAGCCTGATATTCAGCGCAAACCTTGGTTTTTCAAATGCCCTAAATTGTCTAAGAGAACTGTTTCAACCCTGTGTAGACTTAGACTCGGACATTGTTGTAGCCCAGTATTCTTGAAAAAAATACGTGTTCGGGACAATTCCCTATGCGAGTGCGGTCTTGCGGATGGTACTTTGGACCATATATTCTTTTCCTGTTCCTTATATACCAATTCCTTTGACCTCTACCGGAAAATATCCAAAAATAACATCCCTCTTCCAACTAACTTTCATTGCCTGCTATCCCACTTCTCCCCCAAAATTATCCATATCCTTGCAACCTTTCTAAATGAAAATGATTTAAAATTTTAATTGGTGCGTGATTGTTTATATTTTTGTCTATTATGTATTTTATTATTTCTGTACATAATGTAGATTAGAAAATTGTAGATTAGAATATTAATACATACTAACACATGTGTTCGTCCTTGCAGCTACTAACAAGCTACCTTGAAGTTTATAGTCCGACGGCTCAACTCACTACGCAGCCGTCGCCACATGACACTGGCAGAGTAGTCAAGGAACTCATTGCCAAAAAGGGAAAAAAAAAAAAAAAAAAAAATTGTTTTTGTTTAAATTTCTGCAAAAATGCGAGTAATTCTGAACAGATTATTTGCTGCTACTAATTTACCTATTCGACGATATGCCGTGCGTCTACGGTCCAATGATGCTAAACCCGCTGAAAATGAAAAGAAACCGGAAGAAGCACAAAAAGAGTCGGAGAACATAGAAGTAAATAAAAAAAGTAAGGCTTGGAAAAAAATCATTCTATTTTCGAATATTAACAATTTTTAAGTCTATTTGTATACAAATGAAAACTATGAGGCTTCGCAATGTAATATTTTAGTAAAACATTCTACATGTCGAGCTCTATACAGAAAAAATATCAGCTTCTAAAACGACGTCACGTGATCACGTCTCATAGAGCTGTGCCGAATGATATAATAAAATAAACTAATGTGATAAAGACTTTTTATTTCAATTGTATAGTTTTCATATTGCACCTTTTAATTCTAACAATAGATACAAACTACCCAGTAAATGAGAAGTGGTCTGATGACCTGAATCTACTTTTTATTTGCAGATATTGTGGTTGAAAAATTTGGTCCTGTAACAACGCTGAACATAGACCGTCAAACCACACGTAACAGCCTCGATATTCCCACTCTAAGAGAAATGGCTGCAGCAATAGACGCCTTTGATAAAGATCAAGAAGCTAAAATCTTGGTAATCAACGGAGAAGGTGGATCATTTTGTTCAGGTTTCAACATGTACGAGATTGCCAAGGAGGGATACCAGAACTTGAAGGATGCTGCGGTAAGTTAATTAATAAACAGTTAATTCATAAATGTTATTTTACTGTATAAAAATGTACAAGTTACCACACTCTAAATGCGTACAACGGATGTAGTGCTGTGGTTGGCAGCTGCCCGTTTCGTAACACATAACATACATGATGCTCTTCTATCTCGTTTTAGTCATTCCTTCAGTGTAAAGGATAAACATTATTTCAGGCAGACTAATTAATCAGAGGGTAGCCACATCCACATAAAAAAAAATGATGCTCCAACATTTAGAATTTGTCCTGTCCGTGTGTGCGTCTGAGATTATAATAGTGTGAACTGCTGGGTACAAGCTGCTTCTCCAACTGTCTTGCCGGTGCTCTGCCTTCATTGTGTCTGATCTCCCACACAGTGCAGTGTCACAAGTAGTTTAATATATTCTGTGTTATATGGCTTGATATCTTGTCCGAAGTGCTAGATAATTTCATTCCACAAAAGAATTATGTAGAGTTGTAGTGAATCTTCATGAATTTCAATTTCTGGGTTTTCATCTGTTTTAATAAAACTGCTGCAGGTATATGTGGTCACCTTTAGCATAGGATTACTGACAGTACTTATTTGTTTTACAACAGTTTCTTTATTGCTTTTAACCATCTTGCCGATGTTATTCCTTTTATCACATTTATCTCCCACGCAGCCCAGCATCACAGTTTACTTAATTTGATCTGTGGAATGTGTTACGGATGGCTTGATATGATTTCCAGGAGTGGTAGATTATTCCGTTCCACAAAAGAACCACGTACAGCATAATCTGTCCACCACGCGATAGATTTTCATGAACTTCAACATCTGGGTTTTTAACTGTTATCATAAAACTATTGAAGGTATATTTGACCACATTACGCACTGGATTGTATATTAGAAGTTTTAAATTATTTGCCATGGCTACTGACTTGCCGCTACAGTGGTTTGAGATAAACTGTGGGAATTAACTTGATTATTTGAAAACTATTTTTGGTAATGCTCATTATCATTTCGTTGCCATGAGTCGAAACTGTTTTCCTGCTGTAATCTCTTGTTTTATCAGCTGCAATGGACATTCATTGATGATATTGATAATAACAAAATTTAGTGTACATTCCATATTAATGCTGATAACTAGGTACCTACTCTCATTAGATGTGTTTGTTTGTATACGTAAAGGCTGTATCTCATGAATCATGATAGAAAGTTAAAATTTTCACATTATGATGTACATATTTCTATTGCCACTAAAACAACAAATACTAAAAAACAGAATAAAATAAATAATTAAGGTGGCTTCCATACAATAGACATGATTTTTTTTGGTGTTTTTGTAGAACATTTTATGGAATGATTCGGGCGCGAGTCCGAGTTGCCTGGATTTATCTCTGTCATAAGATTGTCGTGGGAATGTTTTCGATATGTACGACGGGCAAAGCTAGAAGATAAATGGAGTATCATTACACTAGCTAGAGCAACCCATTGGTAATGGCTTGATAGATTAGTGTAAATTGATTGTCTTTTAAAGTAATAATAATTATCAAATAGCGCGTGTCTGATTACAATGATTTCTACTGATTAGAGAATCCTGTTTCGATTGAAAGTATTTACTTCAACGCTCGTAATATTCATTTAAACAATTTGTGGGAATCCCCGAATTTAAATTTAGTTTTCAAACATAGACAATGTGTGGGTTGCCATTGACTAACGTATTATAGTAAATTAATTACTGTTGACGTAAATGTAACGTGACCGCTTTTCATCAGGTGGGCCGTATGCTTGTATGTCACCCAAACTGTATAAAAAAAGTTAGGCGTAGCGTAGGTATTCCAGTAGTTGTTTTTTGCCTTCTCCTGTCTTGTGATTCATATTCTATGTGACCTTACGAGAATCCTGGATAATTCTGTCATCGATGACTGAATCTCAAGGTGTTTGAGTGATGCAATAGCATGATACAAATTTTCGCTCGAAATCTCATGTACTAATTGAGTGTAAATCACATTCACAGACAAAGTAAAGCTTAGCTAAACAGAAGTAAATTCCAAACGTGTTTGACTAAATTCGATAGATAGTGGCCTTTATCTTGTTACCACCGCGTGGGACTTTGTGATTAAAACGAATGTGGGCGCGCGGTTAATCCCGCGATTTTGATCATTATTCAATTTTATCATTGATAGGGTTGCCATCACGGCAACCTACCGAATTTTGCAACACAATAAGAAGTAAGTACCTAAGTATTATTTCGCAAAGATATTTTTAAAGAAACGAAAAACTTCAGATTGCGAGCAGGGCTCGAACCTGCGTCTTCTGGATAGGTACTCCAGACGCCTTAACCAACTAGGCCATCGCAACCACTACTCACAAAACTGAAATTTCTCGTTCCCATGTTTTGTGAACGCTGTTTACACGTTGCGCCATCTATTCGTAGTGTTTCAAACTACTTACCAACCAACACTTGATATTACTATCAAATTAATGTTGTATTAGATAACGACTTCTAAACTAAAGTTATATTTTTTATACGCAATAACGCCTGCGTCGCGTTTTCGCAAAGATATTTTTAAAGAAACTGAAATTTCTCGTTCACTTGTTGCCTTTTTGCGTTTCCTTGTTGCGCAACGTGTAAACAGCGTTCAAAAAACAAGGGAACGAGAAATTTCAGTTTTGTGAGTAGTGGTTGCGATGGCCTAGTTGTTTAAGGCGTCTGGAGTACCTATCCAGAAGACGCAGGTTCGAGCCCTGCTCGCAATCTGATTTTTTTCGTTTCTTTAAAAATATCTTCGCGAAGACGCGACGCAGGCGTTACTGCGTATAAAAAATATAACTGAAGTATTTTTTTTCATTGACCCCTTTGAGGGCACGGTTAGCGGAGTGGCCGAGCGGTCGACTGTTGCGCAGCATGTGGCGTATTCGATACCCGCACGGAACAAATATTCGTATCGTATCGTATGTGTAAATAGTTGTTCCAGGTCTGGCTGTTTGTTTATATGATTTCAAATGTTTGTAAACGCACCCACAATATAGGGGAAATTCACATTAGAGGCACTTTTCCATGTTATTTTTCCGAGCGCATCTTCTCCCGCGCCATGTACTGCGGCTTCGTTCGAAATTCACTTTTTGTGGCCCTTTGGCTACAAAAAAAGTGAGTTTCAAGCTAACCTAACAAGTTTCAAATTGCCTAGAAATAATCCTGCTCTTATCCAGAGACGCCTGGAACGTCGTCCTCTATGCGACAAGATCACCATAGCTGCGGTGTCGGGTTACGCAGTGGCGGAGGGCTTCGAGATCGCACTGTCTTGTGACCTCCGGGTCATTGAGGAGACGGCTGTGCTGGGATGTCTCGGGAGGAGGTTCGGTATGTCATCATAATATAAGTAAGCCAGAAATAAATTAACATCGAAGGATCCTCTAGGATATTTTAATTTTAACACTTTTCGTTGGGCTTAACATAATATAGAAAATATATTTATGAAAAAAATTGTAATCTACAGGATATGACACGTAACGTTATTTGGCCATTTTTCTGTCGGTATCATAAATAGTAAGCGACGAAATCGACGAAATTTTACTGCATTTTTTTTATTAAAAAGTATAAAAAATAAATCTACCGCTTTGCAATACAAAGGAAAGTAACTTGGATTTTTTACTTTTTACAGATGTCTTTTCATTGTACTCTATAAATTAAAAATGCTTCTGATAAAAACTGCGTCTCTGACCCTTACACTTGTAAACTTGTTCCTTTCTATCTCGTCATTTTGTCATAAGTTAGTACGGGACCACTGCTGAAGCTGACATCAGGCCTTATAGCTAATAGGTTATATGAATTTTACAGGAGTCCCACAATCGTTACTCGGTGCTCGCAAAATGACCGCTCTCATTGGTCTATCGGCCGCACTGGATCTGCTCATCACCGGCCGACTCATCACGGGTGTAGACGCCAATCGACTGGGTTTGGCTTGTAAACTTACTGCTACTGGCACTGGTAAGGAATCTTTGTCTCTGAGGCCTAGACTTAGAGTCTATGCACACCACGTTTTTTAAACGCGCCGTCGATGCGCGTTTGTAGCGATACAGACGCGATGCGCACGCAAGTCAGACGCAGCCTGTCTGCTCTGTTTGATAAAAACGCGCATCGACGCCGACGGCGCATTTGAAAAACGTGGTGTGCATAGGCCTATAGTTCGGCCACATACATCAGTTTTCCTGATCAGGAAACCTGATCACGAAAAATTCCGTACGACTACCACACACATTCGTTAAAATAAGGTTAGCAGCTCACTGGTGACTTTTTGTTTCCCCTTCTAATGCTTTGAAGAAATATGGGAGTGAGTTAGTAAGCTGATTATGGTGACAAATTATTTCTTCGGCTAATCTTCATATATTTGACAGGAAAACAAAGTCAAGACTACCTGATCTGATAACGGAGAATCGTTATCAGAAGGGTCGCGATATCGGAAATAACACTCACGAAATCTTCGTTTACACTTTTAATTACTAAACACACTGAATACAAAATAGTCAAGGATGCCCGAGATATGGCTCGATTAAAAACTTAGGAACGCGGGAAGTTTAGCATGGAGGAGCAACCAAGATGTCTACCCAGCTTGACGGACCGATTCAAAAAAGTGTTTACTTCACTCAACTGTCACCGCCTATGTGGCCTACCCCACACCGGTTAGCCAACATACCTGTCAATGTCGAATAGCTGATTAAACTTCCGATTGACAATTGACTCGACTATTCGCTCGGTGTTACCATCACTCCACGCTAAAGCCGGATTTACATTACGAAACTAGTTGCATGAAAGTACTTTCATGACTAGTGATGTGCCGGATGGCAATATTCCCACTGCCGGCAATATTCCCAATATTGCCACTGCCGGTAAAATACCAAAATTGCCGGCAACTTTGGCAATATTGCCAATGTTGCCAGTCAAATAACACCAGTATATTTTATTATTTCTGCAGGTGCAGTTTATATTACTGTAGATAATGCGTTGCGACATTAAGTCCGCCTTATATAAACTACTAAGTTCTAACTCTAAACGGTGATTTACTGATTATGTAAGAATTACCGAAACAAGTGCATTAAAATAATGTTATTTTTGTTGGTTATTTGTAGTTTTGATGGAGATTTATACTTTTTTTTTATTTCCATATTGTATAGGTAATATGTACTGTTTATACTCGATATTTTTGGTATGTGATTTTGCACGAAAAACTAGTAGCCCACTCAGAAAACAGTTTTAAGGGAAATTCTTGGAACACGATTTTGGACTACGTTACTTTGTTTGAACTAGTTAGGAGGTGAATATAATTATCAAAAGTCCCCGCCATTAGCCCTTGCCCCTTGAGCTGTGGGGAGGTTGTTTCATTTTTTGGTTTTCCTCTTATAACTTGGAAACCATGCCTCCTAGCGGCATGGTTTGTATGAACAAAACAAAGGCTGAATTAATTTCCTATAAGTTTTATTTAGTAACCTTTTCGATATCTTGTATAGTTTTCGAAAACCATTTTTAGGGTTCCGTAGTCAACAAGGAACCCTTATAGTTTCGCCATGTCCGTCCGTCCGTCCGTCTGTCCGCAGTTTAGCTCAGAGACGCACAGTACTAGAAAGCTGTAATTTGGTGTAAATATACAGATTTGTTACGCCGAAAAAGTGGTAAAATAAAATCTCGTAAAATATTTTTTTTTAGGGTACCTCCCGTACACGTAAAGTGGAGATGTTTTTTTTTTTCTCGCGTACCTCTTAGTGTGGGGTATCATTAAATAAGCCTTTAAAAAATATTGATAGTTTCCATTGACATTTTTTTGATAAAAAGATTCGTTTGTGAAATATTAAGCTTTAACGTGCTAATTTTTGCTCGACTCGAGTGTCCCCCCCCTCTACCAGCTAAACGGTTATGTTTGGGGGTGTGAAAAAATTCACAATTGTAGTATATATAACGAAGTTTAAAAGAAAATTATCATGACTAAGTAGGCTTTACAAGGTTACGAGTAATAGTCGACCAACTTATAAAATGTACTTGGATAACATATTTTCCTAAACAAAATGTATTGGAGAACATGTGATTCAACTGCAAATGTAAGTTTGTCAACTTTATTTTTACAGCTATAATAGGTGGGTATGTTTTGGGGATAGGTAGGTTTTTATTGTCAACTATTTTCAACTAACTTCAAAAAAAGGAGGAGGTTCTAAATTCGTCGTAATCTTTTTTTTAATGTATTTTCCCCGATTTCTCAAGGACGCCTGGACCGATTTTGAAAATTCTTCTTTTTAAAATTAAATTCAGCGAATCAGTTAGTTCGCATAAGTATTTTGATGGGCAACTACGGAACCCTACACTGTGCGTGGCCCGACACGCACTTGGCCAGTTTTTACCTTTTTGCATTCGGAAAGTCTTATTTAATATTGCCATAAATCCAGAAAGCAGCAGCAGTCTTTTCAGGCTCTCCCCTGTAGTACCTACTCCTCCCTGTATTTTTGTGGGCAACTCACACTTGGCCAAAAGTGAATACCTACCTATACGAAAATTGTTTACATCAAAAAAGAACTCAAGTTTCTAAAGATAGTTTTTCCGCATCTGTTATGGTTGCGGATTTCCTCCTACATAGTACAGTCCTACCCCGTCTGTAAGTACCTTGTATAATTTAAAATGAGTTTTTAAGCTAATTTTTACTCCTCACTCACTGGAGGAAGACAAGAGATATCAAGCTTGATGGTAGTCACCGAATTTAAGAACTACTTATCCACATTCAGACACTCTCAATGTCACCTCAAGATGCAGCTGTTCATCGCAGGTGGTGAAGGGAGGGTCTGAATCAACTACTACTGCTTTCTGGATCTATGGCGATATCAAATACAACTTTCCAAATGCCAAAACTAAAAATGTTTTTTCCCCTAAATTACAGACTTTCAAAAGCGGATACCTCGAAAACTATGAAAACTCGAAAACTAACAAGATATTGAAATGCTTACTGAGTAAAACTTACGGAAAATTTATTTAGGTTTTCATTTTGTTCACACACGCTATGCTGCTAGAACGCATGGTTTTCCGAGAAATAAGCAAAAACCAAAAAATGATACCTTCAACCCCCCCCCCCCCCCCCCCTTCCAGAGCTCATGGTCGAGAGACGGGGGACTTTTGATATGGTCACCCCTAATTAGTCCAAACAAAGTTACGTAGTAAAAAATGTGTTTCTAGAATTTCCCTCTATGCTTTGAGCCTTCGTTGACTAGATTAAACTACAACATTAAAAAGAAATTATTCGAATTTATGCCTTTTTATTCAATATTTATTCAATATACAATGATCGTCAACAGCGACTGATTAAGAGTTCTGACCGCCCTAGGCTAATTATGAAGACGCGCCCCCCGCCAGGCGTGTTACGGACGACGGCCTAAAAAGTAGTACTCGTAACTGAGTAAATAGTAGTGTGAAAATTTTAACATGGTCATGGTTCACTATCAGATACTACCTATAAAATCTTTAAGATCGATCTGCAACCGAAATTAACGTTTTTTTTTAATCTGCATGACATTCAACTTTTTTTTTTCCACAGTGGTAAAATCATCAAACGAGTCCTCCCAGCCAAGGCTGGGCGGGAGGGACTGTCAGACTCGTACTGACTAAAATCCACGGTGTCCTTCAATAGCCCTTTACGTTCCGGGTCTCGGTAATGAGATAAGTCCCGCGACCTCGGCAGGCTTTGGCCCTCTAGAAGGCGGCCCCGTCACAATGCTGACATTCTTTGAGGCGCGCGTGGAACACAACGCGCCGTCGACCTGGGCATGGTCCATGGTCGGACAGCGAGTCGCCCTTTACTCGCCGCCCCCATGCCCGCGCCTACGGGGAGGCCGGAGATTGTCTGCCGACGTCCGTCACCGTGGGCGTCTACCACTGCGGCTTGGGTGGAGGGAGGACGCTATCCTCTCCCTCACGCAGCCCGCCTCCTCCATGCACAGCATGACTGCTTCGCAGAAGGAGGCGACCGCTTCCCACTCCGTCTCGCCTCGCAGCATGGCTTCGACCAATGCCGGGCGCAAAAGGTCTCCGCCTATCGCCGTCGTGAGGACATGGCGGTGCTTTGCCCAAGCGTGGCAGTCCTGCACCATATGCTCCACCGTGTCCTCAGGGCGATCCTCGCAGCAGTGACAACCAGGCGTTTCCTCCCTCCTTATCAGACACAGTACCTCCTGAAACTTCCGTGTCCGGTGAGTACCTGCGTCATGTGGTAGGTCAGACCGCCCGGAGGACACGGTGGAGCATACGGTGCAGGACTGCCCTGCTTGGGCGGAGCACCGCCGTGTCCTCACGCAGGCGATAGGCGGAGACCTCTCGCGCCCGGCATTGGTCGCGGCCATGCTGCGGGGCGAGATGGAGTGGTAAGCGGTCGCCTCCTTCTGCGAAGCAGTCATGCTCGCGAAGGAGGAGGCGGGCCGCGAGAGAGAGGATACCGTCCTCCCTCCGCCCTAGACGCAGTGGAAGACGCCCACGGCGACGGATGTCGCGGGACGATCTCCGGCCACTGCAGGCGCGGGCATGCGGGCGGCGAGTAAAAGGCAACTTGCTGCCTGACCATGGACCATGCCCGGGTCGACGGCGCGTTGTGTTCCACGCGCGTCTCAAGGAGCGTCAGCATAATGACGGGGCCGCCCCTATAGAGAGTCACAGCCCTGCCGGGGTTGCGGGACATACGTATCCCGCGACTCCGGTACACAAAGGGCTACCGAAGGACACCGTGGATTTTAGTCAGTACAAGTCTGACAGTCCCTCCCGCCCAGCCCGGGGTGGGAGGGCTCATTTTTGATGATTTCACCACGAAAAAAAAAACATGTGGTAGGTCAGGACGGCGTGACGCCTTTCCAGCCACTCCTCAAAGAGGGGTCTTACCGCCGCGTTTGCGGCGTGCCCGATGACATTCAACCTTAGGGTGGCAAACCATTTTTTAAGCTGACCGTACATAAAGGCATCTACCTCACGCATTAAAAGACCAAAATCATGACAAGTGACTACAGGCTACCAACTTACCAAGTAGATAACCAAATCTATGTCGTGTTTGACCGCATGACTTATATTGGCTTAGTTTCTAATTTCTATAGACAACTTAGATGCCAATGCCAATTGACCATGAGCGTGGTCATCTAGTGCGTGAAGTTGCTTCGACTCGAGTATTTTTTTAAAATATTTACTCTAGAGAAAAAATAAATATTTAAAAAAAAGAGGAAAGGCATCATCATAGACAAGATTTCAGCGCCCCCCCCGATACTCGCGCCCTAGGCTGCAGCCTAATTAGCCTAAGGGTAAATCAGGCCCTGATCGTCAATTCTAATCTTAAAAAGTATGTGTAATTTCTTACATTCACTGTCGTGTTCGGCAACAATGGGCAATATTGCCGGTAAAATACCGGGAATATTGCCAAAAATTGCCGGCAATTTTGGAAATTTTACCCAAAACAATGTTTTTTTTTGTATATAATGTAGATCATGGTCTGTAAATGCTAATTTTAAGTGTGTTACATAGTTTTCGCACTCACTTTGACTTAAAATTAAGCAATATTCCCAAATATTTCCACTCCCGGCAATATTGCCGGCAATATTTCCACCTTGGGAAATATTGCCGGCAACGGCACATCTCTATTCATGACACTACTTTCACCATTAATTTCACGTGTAAACGTTCAGTTTTACAATGCATGCATTACTTTCGTGACACTGAATTGCTTTCGTGCTATGCGCATATTTTTGGTGAAACTAGTTTCATGCAACTACTTTCATCATGTAAATACGACGCGAAAGTAGTGTCGCGACAGCACCTGCGTTGAGTGGACGTGTGGTATTTGAAATTAAAATGATTTTTACCCATACGAAAGTAATTTGCATAGCTTTTAGGATCACCCGCTAATTCAGAGATTAACTGTGTTGCACCCAGATGCTTTTTTTCAAGTTTTTGCCTCGAGTAATTCCATAATGGGACTAGACAATGGAACTAAAGCCGTTGGTGGATTTATCAACGTCTTTTTTCCGAGATGAATTTTATATTTTATCTTTTCTACAATGACGCTTTGCATCATAAATGAAATACAGCTTTGATCTTGACAGGGCCAGTATCTCCGCAATGCTGGTAATTTCACGACACTAAAATTTTAACGAAAGTACTTTCACTTGTGATATTTCGTAATGTAAATGCGGCTTAACCATCCCCAAGTTATGACTAACTTGACGTTCCTTAACGTCATCTGTCACATTTAACTACATAGTTCCTCCAATAAGAGATAGATGGCGTTATTCTAAATTAACAATAATAAAGATTCTAGCCCAAGAGCCCGTGAACCCCAGACCTACGTTATTTTATAAAGGCTGATAGTTTGTCAGCGGATGCTCCCAACACTGGTAAGAACGATGACCATTTATGGAGTTTGGGTTATGGTGGCTTTGGCAGGTAAACGGTACTAAAGATGCGTAAAATATAAGTTTACTTACGTCATAGTATAAAAGCTGATTTTTATATATAATACTCGGGTAATAAGTAGATGATGTTTCCTCATCAGCCAGACGCTTAGCATGGTGGCAACCCCTTGCCAGACACCCTTAATGTTCACGAAATTATAAGTTTGACTTACGTTATAGTATAAAAGCTGATTTGTTTAAATAATACTTGGGTAATAATATGTAGATGATGTTTCCTCATTAGCCAGACACTTTCGATAGCTCCAACCCCTTGCCAGACAAACATTGTAAACAGCCCAGTCAACGGATGTTCAAAACAAGGTATAGAGGGAAAGTCTTGGAACACAATTTTTGACTACGCAACTTTGTTTCGACTAGTTAGGAGGAGAACATATTATCGAAAATCCCCATCCCTAGCCCTTGAGCTAAGGGGGAGGGAGGGGTTCGTAGGTACCACTTTTTGGTTTTTCGCTTATATCTCGGAAAGTCGGAAACCATGGGTCCTAGCGACATAATACACATGAACAAAATAAAAGCTGAATAAATTCTCTATAAGTTTAATCCAGTAAACATTTCCAGGTCTTGTTTAGTTTTCTAGATATCTGCTCTTGAAAGTTTGTAATGTTGGTTAAAATCATTTTTACCTCTTTGCATGTGGAAAGTTGTATTTGATGTCGCCAAAGATCCAGAAAACAGCATCAGTGTTTCAGACCCTCCAAGTTGTGCAGAATGTCATTTTAATTTATATTAGGTACATTACAACTTAAGTCGTATTTCGTTAGATTGGAGTCGTTTTATAAGATTTGACCCAATTCTGTTGCCCAGATATTATCCTTCTTATACAATGAAATTATCCTAACATGACACTAAACCAAATAGCATCATAAAAATAAATTAATTTTTTATTCATACTCATTTTACACACATTTAGGAGTACTTTGGATCCAAGAGCGAGCGAAGTGAGCTCGGGACTTGGGGCACCCCGACTCGGACAGGTTAGGTTCGAAGGGGATGGCGGGGTCTACATACTAATTTTTATGGACACCTCGCACTTGATCAAAAATTAAATATGCTAAAATTGTTTACATTATAAAAAGCTAAAGGTTCCTAAGATCGTTTTTCTGTAGCTTGTATGGAAGCGGATTTCTCCTTATTGGTCAACTTAGAATCAAAACCCTGTACATGTACCTACCTAATATGTAATTGTAATCTAGAATGAGTTTCTGAGCTATTTTTACTGCTCCCTCGGTGGAAGGAAGACAAAAAATATCAAGCTTGATGGTGGCTACCGCGAATTCAAGAATTTGTTATAACTTTGTGAGCACTGTAAGAGACCCTTTTAGCTGGAGGCTCATATCGCCTCAAGATGCAGGTTTCACTTGGCTTAGTTCATTGTAGGTGATAAAGGGAGGGTCTGAAAAGACTGCTTATGCTTTCTGGACCTTTAAATTGGCGATATGAAATACAACTTTCCAAATGCAAAAAGATAAAAATTATTTTTCACAATATTACAGACTTTCAAGAGCAGATAGCTCGAAAACTAAACGAAACCTGGAAACATTTGTTGAATAAAACTTATGGGGAATTTATTCAGCTTTTATTTTTTTCATATATATTATACCGCTAGGACCCATGGTTTCCGACTTTCCGAGATATAAGCGAAAAACCAAAAAGTGGTACCTACGAACCCCTCCCTCCCCCTTAGCTCAAGGGCTAGGGATGGGGACTTTCGATATGTTCTCCTCCTAACTAATCGAAACAAAGTTGCGTAGTCAAAAATTGTGTTCCAAGACTTTCCCTCTATACCTTGTATTGAACATCAGTTGAATGGGCTATTTACAATGTTTGTCTGGCAAGGGGTTGGAACTATCAAAAGTGTCTGGCTAATGAGGAAACATCATCTACATATTATTACCCAAGTATTGTTTAAACAAATCAGCTTTTATACTATAACGTAAGTAAACTTATAATTTCGTGAACATTAAGGGTGTCTGGCAAGGGGTTGCCACCATGATAAGTGTCTGGCTGATGAGGAAACATCATCTACTTATTACCCGAGTATTATATATAAAAATCAGCTTTTATACTATGACGTAAGTAAACTTATATTTTACGCATCTTTAGTACCGTTTACCTGCCAAAGCCACCATAACCCAAACTCCATAAATGGTCATCGTTCTTACCAGTGTTGGGAGCATCCGCTGACAAACTTTCAGCCTTTATAAAATAACGTAGGTCTGGGGTTCACGGGCTCTTGCTCTATTCTAACATGGACCTAAAAAAAAAGGCGGACGGAACTTCACTAAGAAACAATTGAAGCACCCATAGTAAGTCAGTGCGCTAATGTGGACAAGCCAGCACGCACACATTCACACCATAGTAAGTCAGCCGTCGGCCATTACGCTTCGAACGACACTCGCGGTTTTATACGGTGTTATTTTGTCTAATAAAAATCAAAGTATGCCGTCATGTGTTGCAAAAAGTTGTCTAAACCATAGTAGTTCAATTAAAAAAGCCAGGGGATCACTTTTCATAGTTAAGCATGTCAATTTGAAGCTTATTTCTCGATTTTACGTCAATAAATTTAATAAACATCTCGAAATCAATCAGTGTTGCAACTATTTAAAGGTTCAAATTTATTTTAAAATTGGGAGATTTATATTTTATGTTACTATTTATCGTTATTGTATTCTTCTATATTTTTACAGATTTCCCACGGCAAATGATGCATGGAAAAATGATTATAAAAATAATAAGGGAGTGTAGACATGGAATAGGAATGTAGACGTGTAGGAATGGAACATAAAATAGCTTTAATTAAATATTTATAGCCGAAAAATACTTAAACATTCGTTTTCACCACTTAAGTAAATTAGAAGGGATTTCTAGATGTGTCGATAGCAAAAGACAAGTCTACAAAAATTTGAATCACCAAAAGGGATTGTAAAACTTTATTAACATTAAACGAGTTGTAAATATTTTAATATCCAATGTGCTTAAATTATTTTACCTTTATTTTAAAAATAGGTATCCGTCACAAAAAAATTGTAATTAAACTTAAGTTCAAGGGAGATCTTAATTAAATATTGTTTAAAAATGGGTAATTTTTTCCTTCATCTGGCATCCCTATACACGCACACATATTTACGCCGCCGCCATTGTGGTGCTTCAATCGTTTCTTAGTGAAGTTCCGTCCGCCTTTTTTTTTAGGTCCATGGATTCTAAATTGTGTTTCTGTTTTGATTCCGCTGCAACGATAGTAGATGGCGTTATTCTAATTTACTGTGCTTCTGTGTTGGTTCTGAGAAAGGTATATAAAAAATACATTCTTACATTCCAGCTCTAGGCGAATCAGTAAAGCTAGCCAAGTCTCTGGCCAAATTCCCCGAAAATGCCATGATTATGGACAAAATGGCGGCGATCAATTCCCAGTTGAATCCCAACAGTGAAGACAGTATGAGAGACGAAGCCATTATGTCCAGTCTACTTGGTAACGCGATCGAAGATATGAAGGAAGGCGTCAAGAAGTTCCAAGCAGGTTTGTGGGATATTTGGACTCCTTTTTTAAGTTAGACCATAGACAAGATTTATGCCCATTGAGTAAGATGTTTGTAGAGTTCGCGTCACGATGAAGTTCTTTTGACGCGGTGCTAGTTTCTATGTCATTACAAGAAATGGATTAAAAATGTTATACCACTTACGCGGGTTTCTTTCGAGGCGCGAACTCTAGCATTTGATACCAAGACATAAAAGAAGCTGTAAGGCCTGAAACTGCGTTAAGCGGGCGTCCGCGACGGGCAACCGTCGCGTGTCCATCCGCGTGGGGTCCCGCGCTTGGACCCGCGGCTGGGCTCCGTGGGTATGCGACGGTTCCCGTCGCGGAGACCGATTTTCGCAGTGTCGTTAGCTCAATTTGAAGATTTTTATTAGGGTTCCGTAGTCAACAAGGAACCCTTATTGACTGAAAAAGCCGTCCGTCGCACGGATGCGGGCCCCGTTGCGTGGGTGCGGGGCGCACCTGCCCGCGACGGACGCCCGCGCGGGTCCCCGCGACGGAGCACTTTTGTATAGAACCGCGCGGGCATCCGCTTAACGCAGTTTCGGCCCTAAGAGGCTAGGCATTGCCACTGCGAGGCATTGCCACTTCGAGGATCGCCCGGAGGACACGGTGGAGCATACGGTGCAGGACTGCCCTGCTTGGGCGGAGCACCGCTGTGTCCTCACGGCGGCGATAGGCGGAGACCTCTCGCGCCCGGCCTTGGTCGCGGCCATGCTGCGGGGCGAGACGGAGTGGGAGGCGGTCGCCTCCTTCTGCGAAGCAGTCATGCTCGCGAAGGAGGAGGCGGGCCGCTTGAGGCAGAGGATACCGTCCTCCCTCCGCCCGAGACGCAGTGGTAGACGCCCACGGCGACGGAAACCGCGGGTCGATCTCCGGCCACCGTAGGCGCGGGCATGCGGGCGGCGAGTAAAGGGCAACTCGCTGTCCGACCATGGACCATGCCCGGGTCGACGGCGCGTTGTGTCCCACGCGCGCCTCAAGGAGCGTCAGCATAATGACGGGGCCCCCCCTATAGAGGGCCACAGTCCTGCCGGGGTTGCGGGACGTACGTATACCGCGACTCCGGCACACAAAGGGCTACCGAAGGACACCGTGGATTTTAGTCAGTACGAGTCTGACAGTCCCTCTTGCCCTGCCCGGGGTGGGAGGACTCATTTGATGATTTTGCCACGTAAAAAAAAAAAAGAGGCTAGGCACAGATGATAGATTAATCTTCTATAATATATAATGGATCGCTAAATGTGTTGCTAAGCCCATAACGTGCAAACGGCTGGACCGATTCGGATGATTCTTTTTTTTGTTGTGTTTGTAACCATCGGGACCAGGTTATAGAGGACGAAAATCATCAAGTCCACCCTTGCGAAGCCGGGACGGGCCGCTAGTAATAATAATAAAAATGTCGTGATCTCATACATTTTCACTGCATACGTATCGGCGTTTTTTTATGAAACAGGCGATAGTTGTAATTAAAAGTTGACACCATTAATTAGTTTAATCTGTGTAAATTGCAAATTAATTTCAAATACAGGCTATTATAACTTGTTGCAATATAAGCTCTATTATTTCAATGACATAAGTCACAATAGGTGTTTCTAAAACACTACCAACTATCTGTATTTAAGATATATCTGTAATCCCCAGGTATAGGTAAACACGGCAAATTCTACAAACTAACAGAAGTACCTCTCAAGGAATGGGAGCTAGAAGAAACAGTGGATGAAGTCACCGTACAAATGAAAGATAAACCAGAACCTGAAAAAAAGCTGACATAGTCAACATTGCAGATGAACTTAGGGGTTGATGTATGACCTCGCAAATAAATATAAACCTTGTATAGAATTGAAATAAAGTTGTAAATCGATAAATTTCCATCATCCGACTAAGTATCGTCGACAGGGTTTTTAATCTGCGACTTTGTTCTAAGAGATACAAAGTCCATAATTATTTGTTTGACAATGAAGACCGTGCTGTAATGTTTTAGGTTGAATCGGTCCTTAACTTGTAAGAATTGTTGTTCCGTTTGTAAGGCATTTAAGTTTGTAATAAGTGTTAATTAATACTAGTCATTAACAAAGCTATGTGTTGTTGTCTAAGTTTTCAAAATAAATATAGGGTTGTGTTAACTTGACTTCTATTTGTTTACTTTTCCCCGATTTCATTTTAAACTCTGTTCAAACACTCGTCGCGGGACTATTTTATCAGGTGATAGTGGCCCTGGAACGTAAAGGGCTGACTGTCCAGCCCTGGGTGGGAGGATTCAGTTGATGATTTTACTACGTAGAGTTAGTCGTGCTCAGACGCGAATCTGTCAAATTTTACCAAACAAACTTCTACCTTCCACTATTGTGAAGGTTGAAAATCTAATAAAGATATTCGACAGATTGTGATTGTTTGATGTGCTGGCGTTTGTACTTTACGTTGTAGACATAAGAGTCTTGCCACGCTTAGATTTGACCCATTGTCGCAAATAAGAACAACCTGCAATACAAATATCCAGACTTTATTACAATAATACAATAAACCTAAGCGTCGGCATCGCCCTTCTCGGCAGCATACTTGTAGTGCAGGTCGGAGCAGTCTTCGTTGGAGATGTTGACCCAGCCCTTCTCGCTGATGTGGTAGACGCGCACGATACCGCCCGAGTACGCGTCACGGTGCGTCGCGTGGTAGATCGCACGACGGCCTAGCTCTGTAAATGTACGGTGAGGTTATAATTGGCTAGTGGTCGAGCTATCAACTGCTACACATGCCCGTAATAAAGATATTTTGAATTTTCCTGTGTCGCGTGTCGCGCATTCGATTCCAACAAGGGACAGATATTTGAATGATCTTCAATCAGTTGTTCAAGGTTTAAATGTCTATGAATGCGAGTTTAATAAATCGCCACCTTTTTTATCCCACCCTACAGATTTTTAGGGTTCCGTAGTCAACAAGGAACCCTTATAGTTTCGCCATGTCCGTCCGTCCGTCTGTCCGCAGTTTAGCTCAGAGACGCCCAGTACTAGAAAGCTGTAATTTGGTGTAAATATACGAATTTGTTGTGCCGAAAAAGTGGTAAAATAAAATCTCGTAAAATATTTTTTTTAGGGTACCTCCTGTACACGTAAAGTGGGGATGTTTTTTTTATTTCTCGCGTACCCGTTAGTGTGGGGTATCATTAAATAGGTCTTTAAAAAATATTGATAGTTTCCATTAACAATTTTTTGATAAAAAGATTCGTTTGTGAAATATTAAGCTTTAAAGTGCTAATTTTTGCTCGACTCGAGTGTCCCCCCCCTCTACCAGCTAAACGGTTATGTTTGGGGGTGTGAAAAAAATCACAATAGTAGTATATATAACGATGTTTGAAGGAAAATTATCATGACTAGGTAGGCTTTACAAGTTTACGAGTAATAGTCGACCAACTTATAAAACGTACTTGGATAGCATATTTTCCTAAACAAAATGTATCGCAGAACATGTTCTTCAACTGCAAATGTAAGTTAGTAAACTTTATTTTTACAGCTATAATAGGTGGGTATGTTTTGGGGATAGGTAGGTTTTTATTGTCAACTATTTTTAACTAACTTCAAAAAAAGGAGGAGGTTCTCAATTCGTCGTAATCTTTTTTTTAATTATTTTCCCCGATTTCTCAAAGACGCCTGGACCGATTTTGAAAATTCTTCTTTTTAAAATTAAATTCAGCGAATCAGTTTAACTAGTTCGCATAAGTATTTTTATGGGCAACTACGGAACCCTACACTGTGCGTGGCCCGACACGCACTTGGCCGGTTTTTTTTTAAATAATGAATTTATGGATTAAAAACGGGGTCTTTCTTTCTGGAGATCAATTCTTTACAATAAATACATGTCAGGGAGTGATTCCGCCTTATATATGCTTAATTTTAAGGGACATCTCACACTTTTCGGATCAATTTTGGGAATCAAATATTTATTTTGGACCACTATACTTCCCTGATGGGTAACTATAGGTTATGTAAGGTCACTGGCGATACTAATTAAATAAGTGGTTGGTTTAACTGTCAGTTTCAAGTTTTCCTGGTGAACCACTTATTCCTAATATAAAAGATTCAGTGATTCAATTAAAGATATACAGATACTTCTCATAGGTGCAGCAATCCCTACAAAAACTTCAAGTAAATTTACCTTGCGCGTCCTTATCGGAAAGGTCCCAGCTGTATCCGCTGTCGAGCACACCGAATGCGTACACGGAGCCGGAACCTACGGAGAACACCTTGCCGGGCGTGCGTGTGCCTTCAGAGTCCACGTAGTACAGTTGAGCTCCCTGGAAAAAATATATTGATTAAAAATGTAAATATAGTCCTCGGACAAACATTGCATACAAGGTGCAAGGCTGACAAGAGAAGCATTTGAAATTATAAACACAGGAATTTCAATCGAGAGGACCACTTCAATTCAAAAAGTATGTAGAATCCAGTTGTGAATTTGTTAAAAGTGGCAGCCAGCCCAGTGTCATAATTAAATACAGACTCCAAAATATTTGGTGATACTGTGTGTTTTGCCGTGACTTAGGCCCGTATTACAGAATGCACCTCAACACTCACTCGAGCGTTGCTTAAAACTAGTTTCAACCAATCAAATGGCTTGAATCTAGTTTTAAGCAATGCTTGAGTGTTGAGTGAAGTTCTATAATAGCGTAGCAACAGACAAAGAAAGAGGGTAGACAGATTTGTCTGCCCCTAGCAATTTATTTTCATCCACCCGCATTCTTCAGTCAACCCGCGATCATGACGCTTGCAACAGCGTCCAAAGTGTGCGTCAGAATGGCTGGTTGCCTGTGGCGTTGGTCAATGAGAGTTGATTCGAAAATTGCTACATAATTGCTTATATTTGCTACATATAATAAAAAATTGCTACATAGGATATATACTTAGATATAAAATATATTTTTTGACCAGCCATCCTGACGTCAGGATGGCTGGTCACCTCCTAGTTTAAAGTGAAGCGTACAGAGTTTCCTGAAATGTATTGCGTCAATAATTGCTTCATATTTACTTCATTTATCTCATTTATTTGTATCTTTAAAAATATGCTAAATAAAGGATGTAGCAGTAATTTAAATTATCCCAAGGAAAAGTCCCTGATAAAATAATAAAGGCAAATAGTTTCAGTGCGTCTTCACTCAACGGTATTGCTACTTTAGGCGGCAGGCGTTCTAAATAAAATTGTTAAATGGCATGTTATGTATGAGTAGGTAAGTGGACAATAAGCATATTAGAAGGATATCGTAAATAAAAAAAATACGAAGAGTAAAAAGAAGCTAATTCCACATTGTATAATATATGCGTAAAAATAATATAAAATACTCGAAGTTGTTGACTCATATAATATCTACTTAGGACAAGTAAACTTCGAGAAAGGGGTCAACCACCAAATCCAACTCGGTTGGGCAGCGTTCGGGAAACTACGCAATGTCTTTCCGTCCGACTTACCCCAGTGCCTCAAGACGAAAGTCTTCAACCAATGTGTGTTACCAGTTATGAGTTACGGCACCGAAACGTGGTCTTTCACTATCGGTCTCATCTCAAAGCTCAAAGTCGCTCAACGAGCTATGGAGAGGGCTATGCTCGGTGTTTCTCTATGTGATCACATACGAGTCACTGATATAGTCCACCGGATTAGCAAGCTGAAGTGGCAATGGGCAGGCCATATTGCTCGCAGAGCAGATGGCCGATGCGGTCGAAAAGTGCTAGAGTGTAGACCACGGACTAGCAAGCGCAGCGTAGGACGTCCACCAACAAGGTGGCCAGTCAACCTTATAAAAGTCGCTCGATGCAGGTCGCTTCCAACCGGTATGTGTGGAGATCAAAAGGGGAGGCCTATGTTCAGCAGTGGACGTCCTATGGCTGAGATGATGATGATGATGAATATGAAAATAAGCTAAAAAATTGTTTCGGGCGAAACTTCCCATGCACATTTTAAAAAGGGGACATCTGGCCTGCGGGCCACCTTTTTTCGTGGGCGAGATGTCCCATAACCTCAGCATTCATTTACCTTATTGCCATATATTTTTTCGCATAAACTATGCAATGTGGAATTATCTTCTTTTTACTCTTCGTATTTTTTATTATTTACGATATCCTTTTAATGTGCTTATTGTCCACTTACCTACTCATACATAACATGCCATTTAACAATTTTATTTAGCGCCTGCCGCCTAAAGTAGCAATACCGTTGAGTGAAGACGCACTGCAACTATTTGCCTTTATTATTTTATCAGGGACTTTTCCTTGGGATAATTTAAATTACTGCTACATCCTTTATTTAGCATATTTTTAAAGATACAAATAAATGAGATAAATGAAGTAAATATGAAGCAATTATTGACGCAATACATTTCAGGAAACTCTGTACGCTTCACTTTAAACTAGGAGGTGACCAGCCATCCTGACGTCAGGATGGCTGGTCAAAAAATATATTTTATATCTAAGTATACAGGCTGTATCAAAAACACTGTTGTTCCTTTTAGGGACGTATACATATACCTATAAGGATAACATTTATGAAAATAGAATTTAAAAAAAAACAATATTTACTAGTCCATTTGTCATAATCAAATAACCATTAAAATCGACATATTCAAAAAAATGTTTACAGTCTCTGACTTTAAAAACACATTTTTAATAATAAATAGCCAACGAGCTCAGCGGCTGTCTTTGACTTTGACAAAAAATGCCGACAAACGCTACCGCGGGCGGCGGCGGCCCACGTGCCTAACTAACCCTTTATCCCCCCGCCCTCCGCCCCGCAAATCACTTCCTAGTTCCTTCTTCCTTAGTCTCTTGCGCAACTTCCTATCGAACGGATGTGATTGTTGACCCGCGTAGTGAGTGACTTGTGTTTTGTTTACGTAAACATGTCTTTTTCTAACGCAGAATATTTTAATAATTATGTTGATGTGTCTTGGGAAATGTGATTGCAATTATGCAGCAGCACGCAGACTCTACCAAGAACGTTTTGAGAGTTTACCATTACCGTCGGCGATGGCATTCCAACGTTTGCACATGCGCCAGTTCAATACCGGCAGTGTCCACGGACGAGACCAACATCGAGCTGACGCAGGCAGACCTGTGTAGAGGCAGAAGGTGGTCACATCGAACAGCATCTCCGTGGCCGTCAAGTTGATATAATAATAAATTAATAGGTACATTCGACACACACACTCGACGACATTTTAAGTGTAGTGAAAGTGTTAAATGTAATTTTAAAAATTAATCAATTGTGCATAAAAATACCGCCTACTAATCCAACATTTTCAAAAACTGGTTCGTAAAAGTGATTATAGCAACTTGTGTAGAAAAATTGTTGGATACCTATTTGCGCCAGCGGCGCGCGGCGGCGGCTCAGCGGCATCGATCAAAGAGAGTGGCGCGGGCGGTAGCGTTATATCTCTTTGTAGTTTCGCGACATCGCTTCATGCAGTATTGCAGCAGAGGTAACAAACCAGTTAAATATTACAAACATTAATAATTAAATATTTATTTTAATTAATTTTATTATTAGTTTTTCATAAATTACTCACTTTATTACGTTTGTATACCAATTCTTAAAACGTAGGTAGAAGGAACAACAGAGTTTTTGGTACAGCCTGTATATCCTATGTAGCAATTTTTTATTATATGTAGCAAATATAAGCAATTATGTAGCAATTTTCGAATCAACTCTCATTGACCAACGCCACAGGCAACCAGCCATTCTGACGCACACCGTCGAAATATCGGGAACTCAAACAAATAATTATATTATATAACGGAACAGATCCCGTAAGTGACATTTTAAATGTAGTAACAAACCGTGATAGCTTAAAACAGTGTTTATGGTGCTCATCAGGTGCTGATGAGCTTTTGAAGCTGAAGAATATGTTTATTGATTGAATTTGCTAATCTCTGGAACTACTGGTTTGAAATGAAACATTTTTTCTTTTGTGACAGACATCCCATTTATCGAGGAAGATTATGGGCTATATACCATCGCGTAACGACGAATAGGTACCGAACAGCGGGGGAAAAACCAGCTAGTTTACAAATATAAAAGCAATTATCTACTTTACATCTTCAATATGAGATACCAGGGCAACATTATCGCACAGCGACAAAGCCCTCAAATGAAAAAATGTAAAAACAAGATACCAGATGATAACCACAATCCCACAAGAAAAAGAATGAGGTAGAAGATAATTTACGGCCACCAAAAAGGCGAAGCTGTTACAAAAAGTACTCTATATTAACTCACCCTCTTATCAACTCCAGCCAACATCATTCCCATACTGAGCCCCATGCCTTTGTAGTTGTACACCATGTTGGCCATCAGCTTGCTGGCAGCCGCCACTGAGATGCGCTCCCTGTTGCGTAGCTCGTACAGCCGGCATTGCTTGGCTAGTACACGGTCCCAGTACACGCAGTCAGCTGCACCTCCAGCAAGTGTGCCTGAGAAAGTCATGGAGAACAAGTTAGATGACCTTTCATGCTGAAATATTTGGATACTAATTAAAAGAAATTCTGAAATTCTAGTCTATAAAAAGCATGATGTCCGATACTTGTGTTATTTTCACTGCCAAATGGTCCGTGAACCTATCATTAAAGGTGTAAAATTTGTTCTTATGTAGTGAGTAATCCGTGGAATAACATTCAAATTATTTTTTCTTTCTGTTATTAAGCAATGTTATTTCTGTGTGATGATTAGGCCGTTATTTGTTCCATGCAGGAAATGAACTAGTGACATGCAGCACAGCAGTGGATTACTCCACAATTGTGACAACTGAAACATTGACTTTCTAATCTAGAGTTGCAAATGAATAACTGCATTGAAACTTACCAAGTAGGTAGTCATTGATCTCTACAATCTTTTTCATGGACTGAGAACCAATGAACTGGCCACCAGTAGCTCGGGAGTCCACAGCCAGGAGAACTCCACCCTGTGACATACATTTACCTTTTATTTATGATTTACTAGCAAACCTGGCGAACTCCGTTTCGCCACCAGATGGCTTCGTTTTATGTAACATTTCTGTACGTGAAAAAGATTTTCCCGCTTTTCTGTTGAAATTTTTCCTGATTTTTTTTTGCTATATAAACCTCACGGAGCCCGAGACCTTTCCAACGAATGCAAAACCGTGGAAATCGGTTCGTGCGTTCTGGAGTTATGGCGTCTGATGGCGATGATGGTGACTCAACAGAATATTTCAGTGATTTCATAATAAGCCTTTATGGTTCCCAGGTCTCTTTTTGAGAGGGGGACGACTGTAATCTGCCATACAGGTAGTGTGGATTAGTAATGTCAAAAGCCAATGAAAGTTTTTAAATTAAAATGAGATAAAATGTTGACAAGAGTTATTTAAATCACTAAAACATACTTGCTTACTACAGAAGCTAGGTCATCTCAATTTTAATCGTTCCTAAACTAATTTTGAGTTTAAAATGATGTTCTGCCGTAATCTGCCTTAGTATGATGAAGATGTGAGGGCAAGTCTTCCTGAGATTGAGGCTAGGCAGATAAACCATCATGCTATTGAACTACCAGTTTTAAGGTTCGAGTATACATTAAGAATAGTGTCTAATATAGAAAGAAAAGACACCATAACTACAATAAGGGGTCATAGCTTTCTCTGGATAACAGAGTTTGCATGACTTGCATTAATAGGTGAGAATATGATATGTTTACCTGGTAACGGAACCCAAGAGTTGTGGTACCGTGGTCGAACTGGATTTTGATCGCTTTGCCTGTCTCATCGTGCTGGTTGAACTGCGCAAGGGTTTCTATAGGCTGTGAAGAAAATACTGACACAGTTATTCACACGTTTTAAGGTAAAAATAAGGGTATTTAAGCAATTATAAACTTACGTTAGCAAAAGGCGGCGTCGCAAGTTGAGTGTTGTTTAGAAAGTTTTCACTGTAACCCACAATGTCATTTTGGAAAGAAGCCAGTGCGTCAACGGGTTTCAAGTTAATTTTCTCGTTTAAATTGCAATAATCGAGTAAAGCCATTTTGTTTTGTGATTTCAAATAAACTTTTTTGTATTCAATGAATGACAAGCGATTTCTTCAAAAACGCCGATTTGTCAAGTTTGACGTTTCTTATTTATTGGTGCAATGGGGATGGCAACTCAAAGCTAATCGTAGATGGCGCTGCGATAGTTGGTCCCCACGTCTACCTTGTACAAAAAAACAAACAAGATTATTTGTTATAAAAATTGAGTATAAATACAAAACAAATATGGAAAATTATTCGTCCATGCAAGTACTATATACTAAAAGAAGAATTAAGACGCCGCGGCGCATCTACAAGAAAAAAAAAGTGATTTAATTGAGTGGTTATACATTTGATTTTACCGTAATAAATCCACAATTACTTGTAGTTGAGGTTTCAATTTTTGAGTTTAGGTATGTTTTACCTGTCCTCTCCTTTATCAAGAATATAATGCTGCTTTTGACTTTCTATTTTGATAAAATATCATAATGTTTTAAGTCAGTAATTTTAACCTTTTTTTCTATTTAGATTCGAGAAATATCACAATATATTTAATTTCTTAACACCACAACTATTACAAAACTCGTTCCAGGTGATAATTCTTCGATTTTCGAGCGATGCAATACTGGTACATAACCTCCAAAAGAAAAGTAGATATTATTTTGAAAAGTGTATTCCATCATTTTTACAGCTTATTACACAACATCTAGTCATTTTACATCAATAAATGTTTTTTTTTCTGAAAATTCCTTTGATTTTACAGTTCTTTGGGGACCAAACTGTCATTTTCACTTTGACACTTGCCTTCCCCATTATCTAAAAATAAAGTTGCCATTAATAAATTTAATGTAGCCGTGATTATATCAATACAATTTTTGAATTCTTTATTTAAAAACATTATTTAATAAAAACAGCAATATTTTGTTTCAATACTAATTTAATAAAAAGTTACAAAATTACCGGTGAGCGCCATCTATTATGCTAAATAAAAACCAACTGTCATAAGTTACTGCTATTCATCAACAGATGTCGCAACAATCCACTTAAATTCACAAAGACACTGCCATCTATTAGGGAGTAGCAAAACCAAAATTAAAATATTGTAATTAACGAAATAACATGAAACTGAACAAATAGCACAAGAAAATATTCACAAGGCAGAAACACACTTAGTCCATGTTTCATAGCTAACAATTTTTTTTTCAATCCGACCTTCACTGGTCGCTGAGTGAAAATTGATCGTCGTTAAACCAAAGAAACACAAATTAGGAATCGTATCTATCATATAATTCGTTAATGAATAGTTCGGCCATCAAAAATGACCAGTTGTAAATAAATTCAAAGAATCGCTCAGTCCAAACATTATAAAATTCACCGAATAAGAACTGTGCCTAATAAATAGCGGGGAAGTTAGCAAACCTATCATTACGCTATGAGTCAGGGCTTCGATACAATCTGCTTGTCGATATTATACGAAGCTCCTCAGTTTAAATTCTGTCATTATATCTAAGATATAGATAGCGTTTGTATAATTTATATATTAGTCATTAGTTGTTGGTCATTTTGGAAAGCTCGCTATCAAGATGTTAATGTAATTTCGTATTATGGAATGTGCAACGATCTATGGTAACAGGAATGTCTTCTGGGTGTTTCATTTGTTTTTTATTTCTGAAGGTGAACTGTGAAAGGTGAAGGTGACTGCTGGTGTTTTTTCTGTCCATAAACAGTAATGAACAACAATACCTATCAATTTTCACCTAGATTAAGCGACCCCTAAAGAAGTATCAGATTTGAACGGCCATAATAAGCAATATTCCCAATGATCCACTTCGTAAATTTTCAGCAACGTCATTGTCATTTATTCTTCTGTTGATGTGGCCGTTTTAGACCCGTTGCAGATTATTTTTTAATATTTTAATCTTATTTATAATAAAATTGTTGGCGCTAAGTCGAGGGTAGGTACCTATTAACTTCATAGTGAGTTGGTCACCTAAAAAGTTCATGATTATTTGTTTCAGTTTGTGTTTTCTCTGCATTTTAATTTAATATCAAACGTGTATGATCAATCAATTTAAAATAAAAGTGTAAATAATGGCTTCTTACATAAAATCATGATACCTACACAGTATAAATTGATTATCGTTGGCAGTGGAACGCAAAGGGTGATTGAAGATACAGGATGTTCTTTATGTTTCTTAAAAGAGTTGTGGATTTTGTAATAGGTAAATAAAGATTTATCCAGAAGACGCGGGTTCGAGGTTCACTCGCAGCATAATTTTTCTTTTTTCTTTCCTCATAAATCTGTACGAAAACGCGACACAATAAATAATTTTTTTTTATTGTACCTGAGTGATAAGTGATAATGCTCGCATTACCCAAATACATACCTAATTAGTTTCATATATAGAATTTCAGCACCTCCTGTGTGAATTATGAAATAAGTAGATAATAATTATTACTGTTAGTTTCCTGTCTCCAATTGACAATTTCAGCCGACAAACGTTCACTTCTGAAAACCCAAAGCTCACAAATTTAAACAATCGTGACTAGGACATTATAATTTAAACATCCAGGCTGTGACTTTGCCTTCAACCTAAGTAGAAAGGGCGGTAACAGCTCAAGAAACCATATCTTACAAACATACATTTATCTTAAATTCTAAATTTTTCTCGAAATTTGTGGCGCCAGCATCACCCACATCAAAGGCTTGCGTCAAATAAATTCGGGAATCGTGTGGAAGATCGCGGGAGAGTCACGACTGAGCGGGCAGAGACGAGGGACGGAACTAGTGTACAAATGATAGCTTCGAACTCGTAATTGCAAGTTTTAGGGGACGGCTGTTACACCGTTTTGTAACGGATGTGTAAGATTCTGAGATCTACAGAAAATTATGTTCACTGTTAAAGTTTGATTGTCGGGGTCAACTTTACTAGTAGTGCTGTAGTAGTTAATCGCAGACCAGATAAAAATATGATTTCTATATTGAAAATGATAAATCAAGTGTTAAACGTTACATTTTTCATAATTTTTAGTTGTCGTCATCCTGTGTCGTAGGACTCGTAGGTGTGTTTTTAAAGATAAATACCAGAATAACTACTTGCGCAGCTTGCGCTGGAGTAACTGTGCGGGTAGCGAACTCGCTGCCCGCTGCGCAGCAGTCAACCGCTCAGCCACTGTGCCAACGATATAAGATATGAGTAAGTCGGCAGAAAAGTCATGATATTATTATGAGTCCGTAGAGCACTGGCGATACTACAACATTACAAGTGCAACTGCAACATCACTGCACGTTACATAATTATTGAGCAGTGGTGGCCCAGTGGTGTTGGTCTCGACTTACGAGTTGTAGGTCGCGGGTTCGAACCCCGCCAGGCGCATTACTTTGAGTAATTTATTTCTTAAGCACTGCTCTCAAAACGGTGAAGGAAAACATCGTGAGGAAACCTGCATGTCCTAGAACCAAAAATTCGAAGACATGTGACATCTGCCAACCCGCACTGGGCCAGCGTGGTGGATTATGGCCCACTCCCTCTCACAGAGAGGAGGCCTGTGTCCCAGCAGTGGGAACGATATAGGCTGATGATGATGATGATGATGAAGTCGGCAGAAAAGTCATGATATTATTATGAGTCCGTAGAGGACTGGCGATACTACAACATTACAATTGTGCAACTGCAACATCACTGCACGTTACAAGTCGGTGTAACAGGCATCCTATTTTAGGACTGATTAACGCATTCCGGCGGAGCATGGTTGCGATTCGTCAGGACTCGTGTGCCTGAAGCCAGGGCGAGGCGGATGAGGGGGGCGTGGGGGCAGGGGGAGGGGTCAGTCTGTTTCCCATAGGAAACTGGTGCGAGTTGACCACTTGACACGCGACACGCAACGGTTTTCGGTAGTCCACTGTGGTGACCATGGTGTTGAACACGGATTGATGGAAACTTTTTCAAACGGCCACACGTCGGACTTTAGTCCATAATTATAACCAAAGATTAGGCATCATTCGTCGAAAAAAAAAAGTTGTGAAGTGAAACGACAAAGATAAAAATAAATCGAAAATACTTGATTTACACTTTTTATTTGGGCAGAGCTTTCCCTTACAATGATCGTTATAAACAGACACACCAAAATCACTGCTGCTCGCTTTTATATAGCTCGCCGGCTGGCGGCTATTTCACCTTCTCCGCTCAGAATTTGGCGGGGATGGCTCACGTGGTAGGGCAGTGACGTAGCGGCTTGGCGTGGCGAGTTAGACAGTTGGCTGGCTGGCTGGCTGGCTGGCTTGGCAGGCTTGCCTGGCTTTGGCTGGCATGGCTGGCGACATCTGGCGTTACAATCGGCCATCCTGGAACAATTGCTCCCGCAATGGGAACAACAAAACAGTGATTACAAGTCAGCTCAGAACAAATGGCATATCGATAACATGGACTATAATTTAGCTGTCAAGGAGATCTACGAGATCTTCGTTTTCCTACTGTTGATTCACACTACTGGCGCTATCGGGTATAAAAGCAATGCTACGATATGGTCGTAATAAATCAGCGCATATTGGGCCTGTAAACTTCTTGTATCCTCTAAGACATTTATATATTACAGCTATTATATATTACCTAAATCCTTAGGCAATAACTCATGGGCCAGAATATAGATCATCTAACTTAGAATTAACCACAGACTGGAATTAACCTTATTGCAGCAAGGAGTTTGAGCCTGGCAACAAAGTACGTACTTACTAACTGTGCCTAATCGCTTTTTTTGTAAATTGTACTATTTTTACGCCTTTTATCGCAGTTACGTTTCATTTTCTTGCTAGCTGTTCTAATTCGATTATAATATAGCCCTATTGCGTCTAGATCGCACTGACTCATAAACCAACCAGGGATGGAAACATCACATTCAAATCTACCTACCCGAGCAAACATTAACTCGTATAAATTATAGCCTGCTAAATCATTAACAGTATTATTAATACTCCATATGACTTTGGTAAACTTTTGTCCCAAATAAGAGAGGCCTCGCTAGGTTCCGTGGCTCTCAACGCATCGAGAATTGTGCAATTAGAGCGTTCTACCTGCCCATTACACCTAGGCCACGCAACAGCTGTTAACATGTATTTAACTGTTTTTCTGTTGCGAACTTCTTAAAGTATCTACTGGTAAAGGCCTTACCATGAACAGAAACTACGTGATCTGTTAAACTAAGTAAACTAGAAATGCGTTTAAACTCTAATAATCACAAAAACTGAATAAACCTTAGTTTAAACCTGGACTACCAAGTTCAGGCTTATCTGCGGAACCGTGGTTTAAATTTCTCCGTTTTACAAAACATAGATTAAACCTTGACCTGACCTAGTGCCGTTTTTTTTTTTGAACCATTGTCTAAACAATTAAATCTACAATTTTTAAATACATTTTGGCTGAAATTAACATAAAAACAACAACACAATGAAAAAGTTACTATCAGAAACTTTCACACACATTTGACAGCTACTACTGTTAGACCATGGTTTATCACAAAACCACGACATGTAATAACGTTTGTGCAAACCGTTTTACGAGATTCAATCCTGGGTTTTTAGTTAAACCCTTTTTTACGCGCTTTTATTTTGTAATAAGACGGTAATTGTCTTTACAGAATTGACAATACGTGTAGACTCAGAAACAACGAATTTAGAGAAAGAATTTGTCAAAACTAACACTTATTGGCACCCCTTTTTAATTTTGCTCAAAAGGGCTCAAATTATCGATGTCTACCATTTTCATTGGTTCATTAGGTTTAGGGATTCGATGTAATTTGCCTTCTTTTCAACCGTATTCTCTTTTATCGTACGCACAATGTAAACACGACGTCACATATTTCCTATATGTAATGGCCATCGTTATGATGCATTTGAAATATTTTCTACGCGCGAAATTTGGCACAACTGATCGGTTATCGTAAAGCGTTTTACGAGACAGCCCATAATTATTTACAGTATCACTATCTGTGCACCCACTTTACAATAGATCAATATACGTTGCACTTTTCGAAACCAACAGTTTACTTTTAAACGGAACACATTAACGGCATCTATCGGATTCCTGCTCAAGGCGTTGATATGCTCTAAGCGCTTACCTGGTCTATAAAATAGTCAACGGCAATTTCAAAGTCTCGAATTAAAAGTCAATTAAAAGTAGGCAATGCGTGCAATAAGATCACGTTAGTCATTGTATCGCGAACTGCACTACAATCCGTAATTACACGGACATTTTTACACAACACAGATTCTAAAACTTCGTAATAACGCTGTGAAAAACACTTTTTTTTCCGACTTGTAACGCAACTAAAATACAAACCAGAGCTCAAACTACCGCCTATCCGTATTTGTAAAAGAATACCTGCTATGGGTAACTTGCATGCATCCGTGTGAATTTCTATTGGCAAAACTAAGATTATATACCATACCCACATCTCATTTTTTTTTTTTAATGGTTCCGTAAGTGGACGAGCCATTATTGCAAAATTATGGATGAACTTCCTAAAGTAGCTACATAGTCTAATGAACTGACGCACTTTGTGTATGTTACTCAGAACGGGAAATTGAGACACAGCTGCAAACTTAAATTCACCCGGTTCAATGCCATGAACATAATAATTCATCACTAAATAACACAGCTAAATAAGAAATCCTGTTTTGTAAAAATTAACATTTACCCACATATACCTATTTAAATAAAAATTCTGCGTTTGACCCCGACCATTTGACGACATTATTGGAGTTACTTTTATTTGATAATTTATTTTGAAATTACTAAACTATCTACGAACTTGTTAATTAAGCGCATAAAAACTGAGGGAGCGCTAAATGTATCTTTAGGATGGATGCTGAGTTTATGGGTACCCTTGGACTACATTCAGACTGGTGAAGTAGGTACTTCTTACCAGATAATTTAGTTTGCTTATCGATATTATATTATAATGGTTATCTATCGCGGACAATTAATGCATTTAAGGCTCTGTTATCGACACATAGGCAACTATCTCCGTTCTTCCTCATAACTAAACAATAGGAGAGGCATACTTCAATTCGGGTTCTATATAAAATACCTGCTGGCTCAATGGCTCATTAATTTTGACTCTAACAATCTCTTGTTTGTGATGTGCTTATCTATTCCTAAGGCCTACGTGTACTTAATGCGCATTTGGACTAAATCTGTATATTCCAACTTCCCAGCTCCCTAGTATAGCTAGCAAAGCAGTTTTATACCGAGATAATCTATACTAATATTATATCTATACTATATACCATATTACTATTTACTATAGTAGGTACATTATGAAGCTGAAGAGTTTGTTTGTTTGAACGCGCTAATCTCAGGACCTACTGGTCCGATTTGAAAAATTCTTTCAGTGTTAGATAACTCATTTATCGAGGGAGGCTATAGGCTATACGGTAACGGGATATTCCCACGGGAACGGGAATAAAACGGGATATGCGCGTACAATGTCGCGGGCAACAGCTAGTAAACTAATAAATTGATTACAATCCGATTTGCTTATCAGGCTTACCCTAGTTTTGTCAAGGTCACCAATGGCATTTTATGATTATTTATCGACACACGAGGCACTCAAATATAAAACACATTTGGCTAATGGCATTTTGCAAACATTGGCATGGCATGACTGACCTGGTTATTTAAGCATGATTCCTGGCAGCTCTCGGCGCGAAGTATGACGAATCCCTCCTTCCTGCGATGTCCTTGGATCCGCTATTGACGACTTTGAGGTAGCTTTCATTTCCACAGAGAAGCGTTGCTGGTAGCGAGAAGAATACTTCTTGAAACTCGATCATTAACGGAATAAACGATGCGGCATGGTGTTCTTTCCGATGAATGAGGGTAGACACTTCGTGATCCAGATCATTGTTGATGATTTTTCAACTTCTTGTGCAAGGAGACTTCAATATTTTCCTTGCGGGTGGTGTGCATCGCCTTTCTTCGTTTTTATTTTCAGAAATCTGGCTTACCAAAGCAGAATCTTCGTCCTCCAGATAAGACGACCGTCGAGATTATTGTGTAGCAGAGCGTCGTTTTATCGTAGGTTTTTTTATCCCACTTCTGAGTGAAACGACAAAGATAAAAATAAATCGAAAATACTTGATTTACACTTTTTATTTGGGCAGAGCTTTCCCTTACAATGATCGTTATAAACAGACACACCAAAATCACTGCTGCTCGCTTTTATATAGCTCGCCGGCTGGCGGCTATTTCACCTTCTCCGCTCAGAATTTGGCGGGGATGGCTCACGTGGTAGGGCAGTGACGTAGCGGCTTGGCGTGGCGAGTTAGACAGTTGGCTGGCTGGCTGGCTGGCTGGCTTGGCAGGCTTGCCTGGCTTTGGCTGGCATGGCTGGCGACATCTGGCGTTACAGAAGTCTTTTTTTTTTTGAACTTTGAGGAAACCGATTAAAAAAAATATCTGAGTTTGAAGATTATTACATTTAGTCTTTTCTTATCAGTCTGTTGTTATGCCATTGATGGGCAAAGACTTTCCTCCTCTTCTTCTATTTCTCGCGGCAACTCGCGGCAATGGTTCAGTTCTCTAAGAAACGTTTAGTTTTTTTTAGTTACCAAATCCAGTTAAAATAACAAACAAAATTCTTCAATTTCTGTGTTTTTTTACGAAAAACTAGAATACAACGATCAATTTAGTCCTAAGTATTTGACACTGAGAACTAAAAAGTAATTTTTGAAATCCGTTTTCCAGAATATCCCAAAATTCCACTTCCTCATGGAGTCCCCAACATTAGTGTTAGTGAGTCCACCTCGGGGCGGAGGGTAATGTCTCGAATTTGATCGGCATCATAATGACGTCAGCATCAACTTGACAATAAGATTGCAGCCGACATGGAATCATATCGTTTTCATTGGAATGCTAATGTCATAGGATCTAGTTATGATAGGGCTGTGAGAACACTAGAAGATTGTTTCGATTTAATTATTTTATTTTAATAAAAAAAGTTCTGAATTTCAAAATTCTAACATCATTTGTGACTTCAACTAAAAGACTTTCTGTTATAGTGATGGAGGTTTGACTGCTAATGCGAGCATTATCTACAACGTCTAACGTTAATAGCGCAAAACGTCTCGTGGGGTAACTCAGCCCATGTTACTGAACAATGTTTGTTGTAAGACTTTTGAAAATTCGCAAAAAAAAAAATATTTTTCATATTTATGGATGGGCCCGATCAATTTCTCATTTTGTATGAAGATGCTATTTTTTTTTTTGCGAATTTCCAAGTCTTGGATTGTTCAGTAACATGGGCTAAGTTACTCCACGAGAGGTTTTGCGCTATTAACGTTACACACGTTGTATATCTAAGTCGACTAATGACTATGTTATGCTTACGCCATAAGATATTCTTAAGAAAATGTTATTTTGTCTTTGAAGTAGCTGTTCCACGCTGCTTAACTCCCTATTGTTTGTAGCGTGATGTTATATAGCCCACAGTCTTTTACATAGTTAATGGAATATCCGACACAGTAAGATATTTTTAATTCGAACCAGTCTTCCTGAGATTATTGCGTTCATCTTAATAAACTTTTCAGCTTTATAAGTTTGGATTTTTGACTACTAAGAAAGGATTATGATTTTTCATATCATTATTAGTGTTACTAAACTTGCAAAGTGTCTTCCACCAACGCAAAAAAAATCGCGGGCAGAAATTTTTAATGAACTAGATAGTTATTAAAAAGTACCTAACAAACGCCTTTTGTAACCCTTTCTTAAAATTGTTTCCTAAGATGATTCCCTCACTTTCTCCATTGACAGGTGGATATCATCCCATCAATGGCATATAATAAGACTAGCCGACTGTTTATGGCTGCGGGTCGAGGTCCTGTCTGTTCAGCTCTTGAGACAGTGGCAATCATGCGGTGAGTGGAAGTTGTATTCTACGATGCGAGATTTGATTGCAATTACTATTGCTGTACAGTGGCGGCCCGGATAACAGACTAAAACTTGTTGAAGGTTTGTTTTTTTCTTTTCAAATTGGATTATGTCAAAAGTTTTTAGTTGGGTACATCCTTTTGTAGAGGTCTTTTTCTTAAAAAGAATTGTTTGTTTATATTTTAAGGATCAGCAACAATGGAAATCGATAAATAATCTGTCTCGATCACAGTCCTTCCCTATCAACGTCTGAATTTGCCTTGAGTTTTTCCAACAGACGACATAAAATCGGCGAAGACCTGCAGCAGCCATATCCGATTCAAGAAAACAGAGCAGAGAATAATTGCGGGTAAGTGTAAAACACTAAAGTTCTTTATAACTTCTCAAATTTTGTTTGTGATTGAAAAACTGCTGAGTAGTAACTTTCATCCTATTACTTACTCAATTTTGCGTCTCTTAGCTCGCTGAACCGTCGCGGTGTCGGACCTGAAAGTTGTACTCGTACTTAACAGGAAATCAAATGCTCAAATCTTACCATAGGTCGGAATTAGGTAGAGTTATTCATGGACTCTATAAGGTACATGAATAACTATTATTAAAATAAATTATTCATGTGTACTGAATAAAGTGGATATGCCCTAAATCCCGGAATTACTTTTAATGAGCAGAAAATCCCGTGATTTAATAAATAAAAAAGTTATTTACTTTAAAGCAATTTATTTGTCTAACTAATCTATCTCTGATATTGTTATTATTTGTTTGTTTGAATTCCCGGGAAAATCCATATTAAGGGGGATGCTCCAACCAGCCCGCGAAATTCAATTTTTTTTACGTTTTTTGCAATTTGCAGGCCAGTGACATGTTGTAGCTTTATAAATATATGAGTTGCGGTAATAACAAGTATAATTTTAAATATAAAAATTATCAAAAAACTCGCTCCATTAGCTCTCACATAGAAAAGGTGCATCATGTTAAAATCTCCGAAATCTAACTACGATGCACCTTTTCTATGTGAGAGCTGATGGAGCGAATTTTTTGATAATGTCACTGGCCTGCAAATTGCAAAAAACGTAAAAAAATTTGAATTTCGCGGGCTACATCGAAGCTATCACCTTAATATCAATATTTCGATACAAGTACTAAAATAACTCTGCCTAATGCCGACTACCCAACAACAGGGTAGTAGAATTCAGATATTCAGCTGCATGCGGTTATACTGAAAGTAGATGCCAACATAGTTGGGAAAACGCCAGGCAGATTCATAGCTATCTTAAATTTATCTCAATTTTATCTTATTCCACCAATATCCCTGGCTGTGCGAATTTTTCTGCTCGCATGCGCAGTCGCACATTAGGCGTCATATAACGCGCGCCACTGTGTTTTGTGCCTCGTTAGTCGGCCAGCTTTATAGCACTCTTATGACTTAATCCTTCGCCAGAATCACTTCATTTTAATTACTTATTCCGGATTCTGTTTGTTTATACTATGGATTCCGTTTTTTTTTAGTTTTTACGTGGTAAAATCATCGGATGAGTCCTTCCATCCAGGGCAGGTAAGGAGGGTCTGTCAGACTTGTACTGACTAAAATCCACGGTTTTATTCAATAGTCCGTTGTTTATGTATTAAATACAAAAACGTTTCGTGGCCACTGTTACCCGTTAATCCTGCGACTCCGGCAAGCTTTGAATAGCTTTTTAGTTGGGCTATAGAATGAAGTGTTAGTGAAATACATAAGAATAAGCGCAGTGGTGGCCCGATACAGTGGTACTTAACTGATGGCCCGAAGGTTCGAAGCCAGCTAGGCGTATTTTTTTGTGCTATTGATTTCATCACAACTGCTGTCAAAACGGTGAAGCAATACATAAGAAACCGGCATGTCCTAGAACCAAAGATTTAAAGACATGTGACACCTACCAACAAGAACGGGCCCTCGTGGTGGAATACAGCCCACTCCCTCTCACAGAGAGGAGGCCTGTGTCCCAACAGTGGGAACATTATAGGCTGATTATGAAAACAGAAAAGCAATAAAGCTTGGTTGACAGAAAAACAATTTGAATATGTTTTAGTGTCTCTAATCTAATCAGAATATCAGCCATTAATCTAATGTGAAATACTTAAAGTACCTTCATAATAATGTCTTATGTAAAGCAACTTTATTACTAAAAAGATACTCCAACATATAATGTACTCTCATTACATTTTTCTGAATGAGTTATCGGGCAAAGGTAGTAATTATATACAGCCTATAAATATATAAAAATATAGGTATGTATAGATCGTTATAGAACTTAGATAAATCTCCGTTGATCTACCATCTTGCACCGAAAAAGTCGTCATTATTTGAAATTCGAAGCATTAGAAGAGTTTAGCATAACGTTTTTAGAGGTGGAGCGAGTGGGATAGAAGATAATGATGTTACCCAATGTGAAATACGGTGTAATGTTGCACGCTCCTTATTAATATTCGAAAATAAAGAATGTTGCCATTTGCCCTCCGGTGTGGGGAGGATATTTTTATACTAGTGCTGGCTGTTGTGGAGTATCGATATTTTTTGTCAAGTGGATTATGAGATTAGTAAAGCTTAGCTTAAGTAAGCTAAGCCAAGCTGTGGAATGAACAACCTTCCGATAACATGGGGCTCTTCAAAAAGGCGTGGAAAAATTAGTGCAGGGTCGACATTGCGTAGGCGATACCTCTGATGGCCATAAGCTTCGGTGACCATTTTCCATCATGTGGGCCGAATGTTTGTTTGTTTGTCGCTGTAATGGTATACAATAAGTTTCCTTGGCCCGGTAGAAATTCCTCAGTGTTATAGTTCTTCAGAAAAGCTTAAGTCAGTTCAATGTGTTTTGCGATGTCATTTAAATTTTTTCAGTGTTGCACTGCTTTTCAATCCGACCATGTTTCCGTAATACCTAGATTTCGCGGGTTTCTTCTACTTCGCTTTTCTACATATTTGATGAAATTGTTAGTTGTTTTCAGAACAAAGAAATGGGTTGGTAAACAAATATTACTATTGTATAGTTCTATATGAAATGAACTATTTATAACTGTAATATATTATCTGAAACGCCACATCTACCGCCCCAACAATAAGGAGAACATTAAATTCATCCGTATCGGTCAGATTATAGAAAATCGACAATAAATCGTTGTCACAACACTAGCGGGAGCAGGCTCGATGGTGAGCGATAGTAGTGTCGAGCCGCGGGCTGCGTGCGCGCCACCCTTTCATTTTCTAATTATATAACTGGCAACACCGGCCCGTGCGCGACCGGCCATCGTAACTTCTTCAGTTTTGAATTTAGAATTATTATTGCGCATTATGCTCTCGCAAGCCGCGATGGACGGACGTGCGTGTCTTTAAGTCGTTATTGTTATTTTGTGAGATATGTCCCATAATTTTATGCTCGCGTTTCATGTATGATTGGGTTTATCGTTTAAGTACTATGATTAGGGAAATATTGCAGTAAAGTTTTATATCACATAGCTTGCTAATGATAAAGAATGAACGTGGTATATTAGATGTAATTTGCATGTAAGTTTGAGGTTCACTGTAATATATACTTTGGATAAAGTATGTAATGATATGATATACGAGAAAAATAAGTAGATATTAACTTGGAATCCAAGCCTTGGATATTATTTATTAAATTGGTGTCTGAATTCAAATGGTAATTATGGTCATTGCACTTAAAACTCGTTTAGAAATCTATTATAGGAGTCAATGTTATTTTCATTTGAAACTAAAATGTAATCAACTCTAGACGTTATATAAAATTAGTCAATAATATCGCTTCAGGGAAATTAATGTGCTTTTTTGTAGATGACTAAGAAATCAAATAGAGCCGAGACATTTCTAATCCATCAACGTATAGAGAAAACTAGCTTTTACCTGTGGCCATGCTTGCCATAGTGAGAAATAGAAAAGAATGACCATTTTACGATTTTTATCGCAATTCATATTTTGATTCTGCTAAATAGATCATTTTAGAACACCAGGGAATTAAAAATTTAAAAGTACTTATCCTTTATCCTAACTCTACCAGCTTAGGTCAGTCTAACACCTGTTTGACAATTTTCATGATAATAATAATAAAATTATGTTCAGCTGCGGTTCAGCTGATGTGAAAATGTAAAAGACTGGTAGATCCACGGTTGAACTTATTTACGGATTTACTTTTTCATTATTTTGTAACATCAAGTAAAAAGTAAAGCAGATGAAGCATATTATTTCGGGAAAAGAGGAAGAAACGCAGTGAGGCGTATATTTTATATTTGTATATTTTGCACCTTTGTGCAGGAGTGGGACAAAATATACAATAAACTAAATAAAAAAATGAATGCATGGATGAACCGGGCCAAGCAAATAAACTTAACTGGTTGCAATAAAATGATAACCGAGTCGGCTATAGTTTAGCACTAGCTAGCTAACACCACGGATTGACGGATCCACATTATAATCCTCTAGTATCGTGTAATAGCTATCCATGTTATTCAAATGCATTGCCAATGGCCGCGGGCGGCCGGGTGCCGCGTCAAGTGCGCGCGCATTTGACACTGACAGCTCAGACAACATGGCGGATTGGCGGGAAAGTAGGTTTTCTTTTTGTGGAAAAAGGAAATGAGATACAAAGTAGATGATTGATAAAGTGCATTAATGTTTTGAAAAGGTTAGAATGTGATATCTTTAATTCCAAGAAGGTAGGTTTCGAATTGGTTGTCGACAAGGTAATAAGCAATCGTTGCTATTAGTGCTCTTTAGTGCTATTCTGTTATCTCTACTTATTCAAAAGCTACTCCACTCAATGGGAAGAAAGTATCAAAAATTAATCTGAACTATACTTAAGAACCTAACGTAGTAAAGTACCTTTACGTTGGAAAAATTTTCAAACGTGGGGACACGTTTGAAATTTTTCCTGTGTAGAGCAGAATTTTATGGGACTGTAAGACTTAATTGATTAAAAATCAACTTGGAGCTTTAGTTGCCCTTTACGTTTCAGAGACGCGGTGCGTTTTGCAATACTTCATGCGGAGCTTCAAATATCTGCAATGTTAATTATTATAATCTAATTATAATCCTTGCGTTTTACATGACTGGAAAATTCTTGCGCAATTTTCCCTTTGTAAGCTTCAAACTCGTCTCTTCAGTTCAAACAGCCGTTCGTAATCGCATCAGATCCCAACGAGGCAACAATCAAAACATTATAGTAAGAGAAGCAGCTGATAATATAATCGAAGTAACATGTATAATTAACACCCACGGATAAACTTAAGATATACCTACTTAATAAGCAGTTACTTTGACAGAACGTGCATTGATGTGGAGATATTACTTACCATAGGTAAATGTTGTGACATTTAGATCCCTCTGTAACTAACTTAGCTGGTAAGGTGCTCATTAGTACCTCATAAATGCGATATTACCTAATACCTATGCTATTTTAATGTAAAACTTAATCAATAAGACTATTAGCCTACGTTCACGAGCTGCATGATTCTTTGCAGCGTCACACGTTCCAACACCGTTTGTTTTTCACCATGTCTTAGTAGCTGGAGTGTTTGATTTTAACTTTTTACTTCAAAATATCGCACAGGATAGCTGCGTGTGAACGCGAGCTATTTAACTATTTGCTAAGATCGTGTCATAGTCCCTGGGCCGATTCTGTTAAATAGGTTGAAGTTTCATGATTATTGGAATATAGAAATTATATTTGCTTGTGGATCCTATTCTTCTTCAGTGGTCCAATTCAGTCTGATTCAGACACAGACAGTAGGTATCTGCATAAAAACGGTGAAGGAAAAAGTCATAATGCAAACAGAATGTCCTAGAAACAAAATTACAAAGCTAAGGAAAGCCCACATAGAGGTCTTATGGTAGATTATGGCTCAATTTTTCTTCAAAACAGATGGCCTCATCAGGAGGAAACACCGATTTTGCTTATTCAAGAGAAAATTTAATATTTGTTAGATTTAAAGGAAGTTTTAATAAAGTCCCTTACGAAATTATCGATAAACAATAAATAATAATCGAATTGCGTATGTACAAACGTATATTTAATTCAGTAAGATTTAGTACCCCCACATATTAAGAAGGTACAATCATATTTTGCAAGAACAAGAAGACATGCCTATTATTTACTTTCGAATCATTTGACCTTTTTAGATGAAAACTCAATCTATCTATAGAGTGATTAATCGCTTAGAACAACTGTAATTAAACATTTAACTAAACCATTACGGATTACTTTTTATCGCACATGACAAGATGGCGCCCGAAGCAGAACACTAAATGGCGGTTAAAAATCGGTCAAAAGCCCCAATTATGACCGTAACAAGATGACGAGTGTATCTAAATGTTTTATTTGTAATTACTCTCATTATTTTGAACAATTAATTGGTGGTAATCAGAGTGTAGTTGCTGTAGTTAGCAGATTTTAAGAATGATATCACTTTTTTTTTAATTTCTTTATTTATCTGTTGTCATTAGTTTTGACAGGATTGGTTGTAGCTTCAGGGAAGGTCAAGTCTATGGACGTAAGTACAAACAACTGTGTCCAGCGGTGAATTGAAATGAATGCTGTGCTGACGAGTTTGAATTTTCTGGATGCTCATATTTTTTTACTTATTTGACAAAATTTTTCACATTTCGAGACAAATTGACATAGCAGTTATTTGTGGAATAATAGCAGTTTATATTACTCCGTTTTGATTGTAGAGGTGAATTATGCACAAGACTTATTAAACGATGATCAATGAACCGAGAGAACTCTCTGGCAAAGAATCACAACCCACAACCCACGACCAAAAAGTATAAAGTCCATCAAAAGCAGAACCGTCTAATTTGACAGCAAAAAGCGCGCGAAACCAGTCACAGATAATATCTGGTGAGCGAGACCTCTATCTAGTCTGTGGGAGTCACGTGACTGCCGGCGGGAGGCCACGTGACCATGTTTACACAGTAATGCGCCCTTTATTAACCCGTACTTGAGGGCTGAGGGCACTTCATCAAGATAGGGTGGTAAGCTAATAAGTACTAACCCTAATAAGGTCGGTATATTAAATTTTGACAGTATGGGGGGAGTGAAGTTAAGTATTTTTCTGATATCCTTTGTGGAGTCATTCATGGAGACAATAAGGTACCGCGTGGTACCACGCGAGATAATTGCTACCGGCTGTGATTCATCTTTTATAACTTTCTGTGGGTCTTCAAAAATGCAAAGTTAACACAACGTATTCTCGGTTAGTATTTTCATCTTTTTGTCAAATTAACATGCGCAGCATTATGTTGAACTATGCCACCCGTAATTCATCATCATCATCAGCCAGTAGACGTCCACTGCTGAACATAGGCCTCCCCCTTAGACCGCCACGCCGAACGACAATTCGCCACTTGCATCCATAGGTTGCCCGCGACTCTCACGATGGCGTCAGTCCACCTAGTGGGAGGCCTGCCTACGCTGCGTCTTCCGGTCCGTGGTCGCCACTCGAGAACTTTTCTTCCCCATCGGTTGTCAATTCGACAAGTAATGTGGCCTGCCCATTGCCACTTCAACTTGCAACCCTTGCACCCGTTATTACGGTGTTTTAAATTAGATATAAAACAATAGACATAACTTCGGTTAGTAAAAGCAAGCAACCAGCCAACACAAACCTGTAAACTGTCCATCTGTTGAGCATCTAGATGACGTATGAATGAAGTAGCCTGGTTGCTCTATTGTGGAATCAACTCCTCCGGTGCTGATACTGGTGTTTCCAGCTGAATGTAGAGGAAGTTAAGTTTCTTCATTGATATCTTACATTCTTCAAATACTTACTCTTTTTTTAATTGCATTCATTTCTTCTATAGTTTCTTTTTTCAATTAACTATCAAATGGTTCTGGAAGTAATATTATGATGAACTTATTGATTTTCTCACATAAGCTTGGTGCACAGTTAATGTTCTCTAACAACAAATACAGATATTCATATTTATAGTTGAGTGTGCTGCTCGTAATCTTGTACGTCAACAGCTCAGTATTGAGTGACGCTTGACATTCGCAGTTCACGAGGATTAGCGGAGTATGGCAGGGGTGGATAGTGGATGCGGTAGTTTTGTGAGCAGAGCACACTTCAATTGTGGTGTGTTTAAGTTAGAATAATATCCTTTTGCGCGTAGTATTTATTACATGACGGCGTTGCAATACTAGTTCCACAAATAATTGCTAAGCCCTGGTTTTCATTTTGAAACCATTGTCTCCTATTTACAAACAAAATAAAAAACTTTTTCAAAAAAAAATGTAACCGACTTCAAAACACCCCCAACAAAAAACTTTTCTTTCGAAAGTCGGTGACTTTATTTTTTATTTTATTGACTTTTTGTCACCGACTTTCGAAAGAAAAGTTTTTTTGTAGGTTATTTTGAACTTTTTTGTGGGTGTTTTGAAGTCGGTTACATTTTTTTTTGAAAAAGTTTTTTATTTTATCCTTTTCAGTTTCACTATTCAACCCAAATTATTGTCAAATACATAATTTTCTTACATGTGCACTAAAATTTTGTAATCCGTAGCACCGGTAATAACAACGCCCATGTATGTATGTACTATGTACATAATGAGCTAAAAATAAAAACAAAAACCAAATGGCAGATATACTGTATCGAACAAAAAAAGAATCATCGAAATCGGACCAGAAACCTCGGAGTAATCGGTGTAGACAAAGTTGAAAACTTTTTAGGTTTTTGTTGATTTTTGATGATTTTTCAAAAAGTGCTAGTCCGATTTTGATGAAATTTTAATGGGACCATTTCGGAAGGATACCCTATCCAACAAAAAAAGAATTTTTCAAATCGGTTGTTAAACGACGGAGTTATGCCCGAACAAACATAAAAAAAAAAAATACAAACATCCGAATTGAGAACCTCCTCCTTTTGGAAGTCGGTTAAAAAGATTAACTATGCTATAAATATTGAATTTTCTCCTAGACAAACCCACTTGTGTATCAGTTTATTGATTTATATCGATGTATAGATAGAATAAAACTTACAGTTCAGATATTTTTAATAACATGTCATCTACACTTACTAGGCTACTCTTCATCCATCTCATTCTAATATCTTTACCCGTATGCCTCCTACACCTACTAAGAGATTTGTCTTCGTAAGAAAGTACTCATCCTAACCAAATATAATATAGTGTCCAGAGTGTCCTACTCCTTTGCTAATTTGAAGATGATTCAGATATTGAATCATAACGTTGCACTACTGGGGGATCAATCTGCCACCCTTTTCCCAACTAAATTGGGGTCGGCTTCCGATGCAGCTCAATATCAGTATTTTACATAGAGCGACTGCCTATCGGACCTCCACAACTCAGTAACTGGGTAAGACTGGTTGTCAGACTTTAGAGCTTCTGACTAATAGTAACGACTGTCTAAGATCTACAAATGACAGCCGAGACTTGCGCTTGCAAGAGCTTGCGCTTCTTGGGGATACCATATCCAAACTAAATCACCCATTTCCCACATCGCCGTCACCCAAAAATGAACAACACGGCCCACAAAGTCCCTTGTTGATTTTTGTTCTCAGCGAGGGTGATCAGGCGATCGCGTATTCCGCCAGCTTCCCAAGACTGCGCCTCTCAGGGGACTGCAGGACAAATTCTGCTGATATAAGCCTGTTAGCACCCTACCTCGGCTACATTTTATGCAGTTATTGTGGAGTCGGTGGTAATACTGCGTGGGAGAAGATTGTACCTCTGTGGGATTGACGTGTGTCGTCTGTGAGTAAATTTGGTTTCGCTAGGCTCTCATAATGTAGGTTATTTTCCAAAGAGATTTAAAAGAAACTATAGAGCGGGCATTGGGAAGATTGTCATACAAAATTGTTGATGCCATGCGTCAGTAGCACAATCTAACTGAGGGATTTTTTACCTACTAGCTTCTGCCAGCGACTTCGTACGCGGATCCTGTTGCTTATGCCAGCGACAATGGGGTCGTCAAAATCGAAGATCTGAAACGTCTGATGTCGAATTCTTAGAGCCTGGGGGACGGGAAAACAACGGGACGCGCATGACGATTCCAGACGTTCCAGATCTTTCATTTTTGTAAGTCAACAGGAAATGCCCATCAGACTAAACAACTCTTGCTAAGATGTTATTCATTTATTATGTTATACATAGTGTAGCTGGGCTCTTGGAATTCCACATCAGTTGTTCCAGATCTCAATTTTCATACGTCAACAGAGAGTGCTCATCAGGCTGAATAACTCTTGCTAAGACGTCATTACTGTATATGTAATAGTGTAGCTGGGCTCTTGGAGTTTCACATCAGGTGTTCCATATCTTCAAATTTATTTTCTTAGCAGAAAATGCTCATCACGTGGAACAATTTTTGCTATGATGATATTTTTGTATCTCTTATAGTTTAGCTGATCTATTGCAATTCTGCATCAGGTGTTCAAGTTTCAAAGATAAATTATAGCCTATATGTTGCCCAGACTTAATAGCTATAGGTACAACAAAAAAAAAAACAATCAAATCCGTCCAGTAGTTCCGAAGATTAGCGTGTATGGAGTAACTTCTACCGCTTTCCTAACATTTCCCTTCACTGCTCTGCTCCTATTGATTGTAGCGTGATGAAAAGTATACTATAACCACCGCAGGAGTATGAAAAATAATTGTACCAAGTTTCGTCAAAATCCGTCGAGTAGTTTTTGTTTCTATAACGGTTATACAGACAGACAGACAGACAGGCAGACAATAATTTTATTAATTGCATTTTTGGCATCAGTATCGATCCCTAATCCCCCCCTGATAGTTATTTTGGAAATATATTTCATGTACAGAATTGACCTCTCTACAGATTTATTATAAGTATAGATAGATTGGTAAAAAGTTTTGGATCACAAATTTCTTCGTGATGTCCCGTCTATTGCTCGTTTATACATAGTTTAATGTCTTTGTTATTTTCAAATCAGTATCAAGCTGCAGTCAACCTGAGTATCACCTATTCTTACTTTCTCGAAATTCACAATTTAAAGAGAATCTGAAGACAAGGTAGAAACAAAAGACTGTCGTCATTCACATGCAATTAAATCGATCGAAAATGATATTTTCAGTGGAAACCCCATGTTTGGAATTTAGAACGATCAGTTTAACTGCTTCTTGATTCTAGGTTCGTTCAAAACCATGCTCAACCCTTGAAATAGTAAAGTTTTTTAAGGATTCGAATATCTTAACAGTGATCAGATACGATTGAACACTGTTCTGAGTAAAAGCCTTGTCTATAAAAGTATATAAATTACCATAACCCTAAACCCAATTCGCCACCCTTCTAATCCTAAAAAGAGGACCCATAACTCCATAAGTTTATGCATAACTAATATTTATCGGTTTATCTTGCGCATGCGATCCTGCGTCATCAATGTGACGTCATTACGAAAGATCTGCATAAATGTCCCCGTGCGACTGTAACGCCCTCTAGGGACATTGATTAGATGGAGAAACTATATTGTTATAGAGATCCTGTATGACTGCAGTGAAGGAATTTGAACTGTAATATGATGACGCTGCGGTAATATTTCGCTTGAGGTTTTAGGGCATTGTGCAGGTAATGGACAGTAGTTCAGCTTGTGAGTGAATTGTTGGATCATCGGTGCATTTAATTTGATATAGCTTATTGCCAATCTGAACACTGTTTTATTAGTAATAAACCTTTAAGATTGATAGATTTATCAATCTTGGGGATCTGTCCAGGGATTGATAGTTTTAGGAAGAGTTACAAAATAAGTAGTATAAACAAATGACAAATGATCGTCTTAAGAATCTGCTTTTTGCAGCAAAATATTTCGTTTGTACTGGTTTGTTCGTTTTCGTGTTTGGTAACTTGGTTTAGTCGATTACATTTTTTGTAACGTTATCGTTGGTAATACCACTTTTACATATTCCTAGAATCTTTCACTGGTGACAGTTAAAAAGAGCTAAGTGTAAACCAAAGGCATGGCGCCAAACGTTGGACACTTATGTGTCTTGTGTCAGATACAAGCTACCGATGAATATTTGATTTCTATACCTAGAAGTATGAAATTATCCACTCCCACACATAAACACACATAAACATTTTTTGTGCCCAGTTGCTTCCACTTAAGATATACTCATGAACTAATGTTCCCTGTGATAGTGTGCAGTGTCTGAAACTAAGTGAAAGCCTATGTTTTCAATGATTTCACAAACTTGTACTTCTGTCATGGAGTCCCCACTTATAATATATTGTCACCCCACAGTTATAATAATATGGAAATAATACGCATAATTTAGGGTGTACCCGTGTTTTATCTATTTATCTATGGAATTGCTCAATTAGCGATACGAAAGCGATGCAAATTGCGACATTATCTACTCTATGGAATATGTTAAATGATTTATTGTCTTTGGATGGTGTATAATTTGGTGATTCATGTTTGTCTTTGGTCTGTGGTTAAGGAACATTTTTTTTCTTGTCGTCGTGTAAGGGGCGGGTTATAGATTAGTTTGGCTTTGGCGGTAAAATAAACCTGCGGATATTTATATTTTTGTTTACAACTTGTCTTTTCACTGCGATTTGCAAATCATTAACTAAGTTTACATAATAATTTCGAACTCGTCCTAAAACAGGGTGCTACGCGCTAGCATGAGAGCGATAAAAAGGCTTTATTACATCGCGTACTCGTGCGAATTCCTCAAAGCACAAGAAAATAAAGCGCGTATTTTAAATATCGCAAATCGAAAAAATATTTGAGCGTAGAAAATTCGACTTTAAGCAGGACTCGAACCTGCTTCTTACTGGATAAGTAGGTATGTATGTACTCTAGACGCTTATTCGACTAAGCTATCGTAGCCCTGCCGGCGTGGCCGAATTTCCAGAAGGACGCATATTGAATCCCAGACGTATTTTTCTTTCTTCTTTCAAAATATTTTAAGTGTGTATTGTTTAAAACCCTTTCACTGGCGCCTTACGTAGTGACACACGATACCATGACCACACGCATTTGAACCCCAGACATTAGAGCATCGTCTTTAAATATTATTTTTATTACGGTCACACATTTATAACCATTAGCGGCACAACAAAAAACTGTAACAAACCACTAATTTCACCGAATCTATAAAAATATATAAATCAAAGAAAAAAGCAAACACCACAGACTATTAATATCTCTATCCTTATACTTAAGTTCGGAAAAGACGATAATTACAGTTCACGAACGTCGGGCTTAACGTTCCAAAATTAAAAGTTGTAACGTTCAGCCAGCACGTATCATTATGTTTGCATTATTTTGTTCTTATTTGTCGACCTGAGGTTAAGTTGGGTCACGACACATCCCAATTAAGGGTGATTAGGCGTCGTAATTTATTGAGTGCGTTTCTGAACGGTTGTGGCACCGCGGCATCTTTGACTCGTGAGTGTCATGGCGCCAAATTATTTTTTAAAAATTTTTTTTTTTTAAGTGTTGAGTTGCGAACATGGCCTTCGAAAGTTTGTCGAATAATGCCAGTCATCGATTTAATCGACGCCACGAGCGAGTAATAATATTTTTATTATTTAATGAGGCTGCTTTCTCTTATGGGCGTTGTAATAGCCATTAGGAGTGTGTTATTAAAGTCATAGATTTGACCTCTACTCTATATTTTTTGTGCGTAGTACGTAGGTGAAGATTTCATGCTCTTGTTTAGTATGCATACTATAAGTTTAGATACAATTTTTACTCTTTGAATGCATGCGAAGTTGTAGGTAAAATAAATAAGTTCACGTAGGATAAGTAAGAGCCATTTTAATCATAATCATAATCATAATCATAATAATTTATTTGTCGGAACATGGTACAAAATTATGGTCTTAAGATTAATTATTGGTCTCATCACATTCTGCCAATTGTGGCGTACAAATGTTGGGTACATATTATACATAATTATAAAAGAGAACATTTGGGTTGCTAAGCCAGTATTGATATTAATATAAGCCTTAAATGCATAAAAAATTATAAATTTACAAATGTGCCATATAACAATAATAAATAATACACACACACAAGTCTAGGATGTCAATGTAAGTTTACATGTCAAGAGTAATAAAAGACATAATATTATAATAATGTCAGTATCTTATCAATATAACAGTTAATTTATGATGTCAGATTATTATAATTTCAAATTATTATCATTTCAATATTATTTCATTATATAAGGATGTCAGAGTATAATTAAATATCGAGAGTATAAAAGGTAAGAGTGTATATTATGAGAATGACTTGACAATGCTACAATTAAATTAGGATGTTAAATTTTTATCGTTCAAATAGTCGTTCAAGCAATAATAACAATTGCGACACAGTAAATCTTTGAGTTTAGTTTTAAATCCCTTTAAGTTTAACTCTTTAATAGACTTTGGAATCTTATTGTAAATTTGAGGAGCTATGGAAAATATGCTTTTGCGCATTAGTGCTGTTTTGGCTATCCGTCCACGTAGCACATCATACCTCCTGTTACGTTTAACAGTGTCTGATAGATGAGGAAACAAGTGTAGGTTTAACTTCACAAATATGGCAGTTTCAAAAATATATTTATGTCCATCTCTGTATCTGGATCTCTGCACAGCTTGCTTTTAATTCATATTCCTTAATTCTCGATCAAGTTTCCTTTCAAACGACCAAAATAACCATCTTTTTTTAACTTTTCTCACTCTACGAATTTCTTCTGAGTCGTGGCCCGTGGGCATGGCGTTTTTACCCACAAATAAACTCACAAACATAAACGCCCAGACCCGGAACAAATACTTGTAGGTCATACAAATATTTGCTCAGTGCGGGAATCGAACCCGCAGTCCAATCACTCAGCCACTGCGCCAGCTGCTACTGCGCCAATCAAATCGTGCCGTCATATCTTATTTTATAACACGTTCAAAACAATTTTAATGTCATAATAACAGGCAAACCTTATAAACAACTACCTTTGCAACGATGCACGGCTTGCATAATAATCTATGCAAATTGTATAATCTGTGCGTGTCTATTACGCTGTCAGTGAATTACGCGGCAAGGTAATTTGTCACCGTTTGACCCCCAGCCCCGCCTACGCAGTAAAATAATGATAGGTCATAATCATTGACCTGAGGAGATATAGGGTTATGTTACGTCATTGCAAGAAGTCAGGGTAGGGCTTCCTGTTTTGGTTAAAATAATTTAAATTAATCTCTACAGACTGTTCTAAGCACCAGAAAAGAATCGAAATAACTTTTTCTGAATTACGATTTTAAATCCTCAACGTAGGAATAATTTTTTTTAAATGAATTGCCGTAATTTTTTAAAATAATCGAATGCCGTAATTCATAAGTCCATAACCTGTAACGTTTATTTTATCTAGTAAACTTTTAAATTAAATATTTAAGCCAAGTTTAACCGCAATAACTTGACGCACTTAACGTAATGTAAGTCAACGATGTCCTCACCATAATAGCTTATAATATTGCCTGATAATCAGTCAATAATTTATTGCAAATCAAAGGAAGGTCAGCCATATAATTATCTAATCATACATTAAATATGCATAGGAATAAAAGACAATTACCCGTGCCTTTGACGTGCAAATCAAAATAATATGACGTTTCATGTACTTGTCTATGGTGAAACGTGTAATTTTGGCGGGGAATTAATAGTTCTGAGGATGTAGTTATTTTGTCGATCGCGGAATTACGCAGTTAGTATTTGTTGCAGGGGAATTTGAGTATCTGTACCTACAATTGTACGTTTTCTTTTGTAGACTAATGAAAGACCGCATTACAGTCTGGGTATCTGGTAATATATTAAAAAAATCGTAATTAGATAGTAGAACCGTTTCGAGGTTTATCCATAGTTATCATTATCAACAACCGCTTATTAGTAATCTTCTTCTAGTACGAGTAAGTTCATATTCCACGCACGCCATTTTTTTGTACCTGACTGCAGATAATTTTATTTATTTATTTATTAAACTTTATGCACAGAGTAGGTACATGGGCGGACTTAATACCACTAACCCTGTAGATTGTCGCATCAAATACCTTTTATTTTTATTAGACTAGACTTCTGGACTTGTCAACTGCGTCGTGATTTTCCGTTGTTCTACAGTCGATATTCTGTAATTTTATGATACACCCCATCACTACAAGCTTCCGCGCCGTAGTTGCTCTAATGGGAATAGATTAATTGAATTATATTTTCGTTCCCGATTGAGCAACTCGTCAAAATGTTGACAAATTGCTCAAAAAACAGGAATAAATTATTGCTCTTAAAAAAGGTGCTCTGGAAATAGTTGCTCAAATGGGAAAATACCTCGTCATTTCGGCTTTTCTATTCTGTCAATATTTTTTGATAATTCAAAAGAGCCTGTATTGGTCAAACTGAATTACCTACATGCTTTGAAAGGCTTTGAATATGAATTTTTGAGTTTGTCTTGACAAACGTCTGTTTTTCTGTTTATTAATTCGATTCGATGAAGGTCTTATCTTTAAAAATTCGCTTTTGCAAAGTCTGTAAACCAGTCTTTCCAAAGGGTATCGTTACCCAGTTGCTGGGTTGGAGAGGTCCGATAGGAAGTCGCTCCATGTAATACTGATAATTATCAAGCTGCATCTGGTTCGACTGGAAGCCGACCTCAACATAATTGTGAAAAGGCTAGGCAGATGATGATGAAAGTCTTGTCTTTAAAGGGCAGCTTTAGATAAATCAATCATCGCGAAAGATAAGGGTAGAATCTTCCGTCAGTTCATCCCGATCTAAGATTGCATAGAAATAAGACGTCCAACGTATGGCATAATGGCATCTGAATTAAACGATGTCTTCCCGTCTCACGGCATGGTCAGATAAGCGCAGCCCTAATAACACAGGTTCGAGATTTAACGCACTGTTAGTGCCTGCGTCCACGATTTGCTTCGGAGAAATGCTTCTATGATGCTATGTACTCGTACCATATTGCTTTTAAAACGAGCTGCGAATGCTGACTCATTAGTTTGACGTTGGTACTGTAGTTAACTTCATGATACTGTGTTATGAATCTGTCATCGGTTATGAAAGGATCTAGGATTGCATATCTTCAATACGAAGCAACCCGTATAACACTAACTTCGACTATGACATAAGAGAGATAACGATGCGATCGGGTGACGGCGGGTATGCTGATTACAATACTTCTAACCTAACCTAACTTGAAATTTCCCGAAGCAACCCGAAACAGCTCGTGTACTCCGCCTTCACTATGTTATTTCTCGTAGGTTAGTAAAGGATTGTATATCAGTATGTATCGTCGTGTTTCCGAATCTATCACTGCAATGTTTCACATTCGAAGCAACCCGAATCAAATAAAAGTAAGCCGAAGCTGAAGGTTGGGTACACGAGCTGCTTCGGGCTCGAAGCAGCTCGTGTACCCAACCTTCAAATCAACTATGCTAATTGTCGTAGATAAAGATCGAGTAACGGTGTGTATCGGTCGTGTGTTCGTAATTGTCGCTCGGTTATAGTTATTAGAGCGGCGCGTGCGCCGTCCGTCGAGGTGCGAGCGGACTGACGTAATTGTGATTAGAAGGTAAGTGATGTTTAGAGGAAATAACATTTACAAAAGAGGTTGTGATAAGAAAGATTGAAAGTATAGTTTGTTCTGTTATCATAGGTCCGTTCTTTGTCTAATATAAGGTGACGGCATGGTAAATGTATGAGTAAATCATCTGTAGAGCTAGTGTAGTGCAAGGCCGGTCAGGATGACAGTAAATTTTGAAAGTGTGCGTGTCTTGTGTGGATTTACACTTTTTTTTATCAGTAAATCGAGCTAAGATAGGTTCTAAGAGAAATACTAAGGTTGTATAAGGTATAATACGCATAAAGCTTAATTTTAATTGCTTAGTTTTCGTCAGTTCAGCAGCACTTTAAAAATTCTCTTTATAAAATGGAACAGTGTGCTTTTCTGAAATAAACCCAGATCAAGGAAAATCAATAGTTTTATTGATTTTATCTTGAGTCAGTATCCTCCCTTAAAGCTATTATTTATCCATGCAATACAAGAAAGCTGTTCCATTTATTCTTGCAATAGACAAGAAAAGCGACTGTAATGTCCTAATTAATAACATCGATTCTTATCAACAAAATCTAGTCCCTTCACTATTTCCCTTCCACATAAACCTTGGGTTAACATCTCACTAGCCCACGCGCTAAGTTCTAGTGGCGTGCCTTCGATAAGTCGATACGTCGACTGTCGATATGTCATAGATAACAGATGATTTATAAGTAGTTATTACACGCCGGCTTTCTCTATGCTTTGTCTCTATTGGCTGTATAAATAGCTGTCTACGGTGATGAGTGGCTTCTCTGTGGCGTTACGATTAAGTTTACATGTGGTTGCTTGAATTTGATAAATGAAGAAGACTGATTCTATCATCATACTTCTGAGACCTTGTCATTTCGTATTTTCCTTACAGCGTACTTAAAGTATTTACGGCGTTTATTGTATGGAAAATGGAAAAGCGCCTCCAGTGTACGAACGCTTACGACACAAAAACGTGAAAAGTCATGTTAGGGTCTCTGTTAGTTGTTGAAAGAATATAAACATTTAGGTAGATCCCTTTTAGTTCCTTTTAGAGCCAAAAGTGTTGTATTTACATTAAAGATATGCTATACGAGTCTTACCGTAGCGTGGGAACAAGAAAACAGGAAGGAAGAAAACGAGGTAGACCTTCAAAAAAATGGGTCGAAGATATCAAAGGAATAGCAGGAGATGAATGGCAAACAAAAGCCAGAGACAGAAAATTATGGTTAAAAATGGAGGAGTCCTTTACCCAACAGTGGGGTTCTCATTTAAAATAGACCATAAATGGAAATGAAAACAATTAAGAAAAAAAATGAATAAAAAAATTTAATTGAAGACATGAACAAACTAAATTAAATTAAATTGAATTATATTCCAACTAGTTGCATGCAAATCTATATAATTATTGTAAAATCCATTTTTTTTAATGAGAAATTATAAAAGGCTTATTTATTTATATGATTTTACAATAGAAAAGACATCAACGACCACTTGCGTTCATAAATAAAAAAAAATATTTTTGTTCCTTTTAAAGTCGCTCTATATTTCTATATTTGGACATGATTTACGTCTACCCGTATTCATTTAAAAAAAAAAAAACAGTTTTAAAAAGCGTATCATTATAACAAAACAAAAAATACTGGTTACAAAAAACCCAAAATTACACGTTTGCACCCCAACTTTGAGCATGACAATCGATTGAACCACAGATATACATAATCATGTTATGGCCACCGCTGCGGCGCTAGATTGGCACAATTATGACAACGAACGTACTGGGGTGGTAGACGTAGGGACACGGGGTATTGTCACCACTAGTGTTTAGAGGGGTGATAAGATATTCAATTGTTTTTTTTTTGGGTTGTGATTAGAATGAGACTGTGGTTAAGACTGGAAGTATTTTAACCATGTACAGACGCCAGCACATCAACCTACCCGAATCTGTCAAATTTTACCAATCGAACATTAACCTTCCAGTATTGTGATAAGGTTGAAAATCTATTAAAAAAAAAATGATAGATTGTGGTAGCTTAATGTGCTGGCGTCTGTACTAACAATCGTTCAGCTCTAATAATATAATAATAATAATATTCCACAACTATCACACAACGCCATCTAGTCCCAAGCTAAGCAGAGCTTGTGTTATGGATACTAGACAACTGGTAAACATACTTATATATTTCTAAATACATACATATTATAGATAAATGACACCCAGACACAGAATAAATGATCGTGCTCATCACACAAACATTTGTCCTGGGTGGGAATCGAACCCACGACCGGCATAGCAGTCAGGGTCGCTAACCACTAGAACAACAGGCCAGTAAGCTCTGACCATAGCAGTCCATAGCTGGATAATAATACATATATGCTTCTTCTTAGCTGCGCCACACCAACCGCCTTGGCCTCTGCCTTACACATTCAGTCTGACATTCTGTCATTATTTTGGTGTGCAATAAATATTCTATCAATCTATCATCTGACCTACCTACTTTTTTAATGTTACGTCTATAGTCTCCTGCCAGTCTCTTTTGCTACCAATTGAAAGAACAGAGGCCTTACCACGAGCTCTTATCGCGATCCAGTTTAGGCTGTGGGAAAGAGACAGAGCTATACAAGTCGTCTAGCGCCATCTCTTTCCCACAGCCTAAACTGGATCGCGTTAAGAGTTCATGGTAGGCCACCTGTTCAATGTTAGATTTTTTTGTCATATATCGTAACAAAAGAGTTACCGACTGTTCGTAGAAAGTCATGAGCACTACTGAGATGAAATGTAACAAAATTGAAAAAAAAAAACGGGTTTTCATTTATACATAATCGAAAATTGTGAAAATATAAGAAGTGGCGTGCTTTTGTGAAGGGTTCTAAAACACCACGTTGGTCAAAATTGGCACAATTTTAAATCCTAACGTATTAGGGTGGTCTTGGGGTTGACAGGTTCTATTGTCACCACACGCGCGCCATTGTAGAACCCTTTGCGAATTCTCATTACTAACTTATTGATTTGTTTTTAATGAATGAGGTGTCTGTGGTAAGCCCCAAAAAAGCATTAGCATAGCTTATTTTTTTGTTTTTATTGCAAAATGTGTTACGAATTCAAACAGTAGCTGAAGGCGAAGAAATTTGCGGAAATCGGATAACGCTTTCTGATTGTTGTAATAGATGGTGCCTAAAACTGAATATTTTTATTTTGTTGCTCTCAAAACGATGAAGGAAAACATCGTGAGAAAAAAATATCTTAGAACCAAAAATTCGGAGACATTTGTGACATCTACCAACCCGCACTGGGCCCGCGTGGTGGATTATATAGAGAGGAGGCCTGTGTCCCAGCAGTAGGATTATATAGGTTGATGATGATGCAGGAACGATAATCAGCAGTTTCAATTTTGTATGGATGACTCAATTATTTGATTACTTTCGATCACCTACGGCAGGATAATGTTAAAGGCAGATGATGTAAAAACTCTATTCTCCCCCAACCTAAGCTTGAATGACACATACGAAAGCCTAATGGAGTAAAAAACTGTGTATTAATTGCCCCCAAAATCTGTTATTAGCTCGAGGACCCCTTATAGAGCTTATCAACCGATTAACTATAGGGGTCACCGCGCCCCGCCATACTGATTTTGTTTTTTAAGTACGATAGTGATGTCTTTTCATCGATATGTTGAAGAAACAAGACAGTTTTAAAGCTTTCGAGATTTAAATGCAAGTGTGACATTTTCTACACACATCAAAAGTGTCTAGGGATCAAGCATTTTTATGCGGATTTCTTGAGATTGAGATGTGGCTTTGTAATAAATTTATGATTTTATAAATTTATATGGATCCTTTTTGGTGCATTTCATAATTTGAATCAGGAACTGTAAATCAAATTCGAGTAAAAGATGAAAATCAGCTGTCAATATTTTCCCTATAAAAACATACAACGCATTGAAGACATTATTAGTGCTACTGTTTCCCTACTACTGATTAAAACCAACGTTATTATGGAGCGGCGACGTCATTTAAGCAGGGAAGAAATGCTCAGAGCCGTGGGAATGATAGAAGCTGGTTCCCGGCAACGTACTGTGGCTTTAGCTCTGAATACAAGTCAGAGTGTTATCAGTCGACTTTGGACACGTTACCGAAGCACTGGTACCGTGGCTGAGCGCCATGGAGGACGGTATCGCTGCACCACACGGAGACAAGACCGCAAATCTTAACTCGAAGAGCTCCAACAATAACCGCCATGATGTTAGCCGTGAGGCTTCATCACTCTTCAGGGAACTTAATTAGCGACCAAACAGTCAGAAACCGCTTGCATGAAGTGAACCTTCATTCCCGAAGACCGCTACGGGTACCACCTATAGCAATGCACAATCGTAGGATTCGATATCAATGGGCTCTTGAACACAGAAATTGGGCAGAAGAACAATGGCGTTTCGTGTGCTTTTCTGATGAGTCTCGTTTTGGTATGAGACCGGATACAAGACGTATACGACACTGGAGAACCCCTGGACGCCAACAGCGATTAAAATCCTGCCAGGAAGTCCATCCTTATAGTGGTGGAACCATCATGGTATGGGCGGGTATTTGGATCGGCGGAAGAACTGAGTTGATTTGGATCAGAGGCAACCTCAACGCTCAAATTTATGCTGAGACGATTGTATCAGACGTCATCGTTCCTCTACAAGTGCAAATCGGTCCCTTATTTCAGTTAATGCATGATAATGCACGACCGCACACCGCAAGAGTTGTAAGACAGACTCTCGCCGCAGCTAACATCAATGTCCTGCCCTGGCCTGCTCAGTCGCCAGACTTGAACCCGATTGAGCATGCATGGGATATGCTACAGAGAAGAGCTCTGCCGAATATGGAGGGTATCCAGTCGCAAGAAGACCTTTTTTTGTTGTTGCAACGAACATGGGCGGCCATTCCACAGCGTGATTTGGATGAACTCATTTTGAGTATGCCAAACCGATGTTCTTGTGTTGTTAGTGTTCGCGGTAGAAACACGGATTATTAATTGTTTAAGTTACCCAATAAAATTTTAAAGAAAACTGTTATTTCAGTCTTTTTTTCGAACTTTAATGTTAGTGGTTCAAATGTCAAAAATCCCTTTATTAGGAAAATGGCAAATTTCTTTATGAATGCAAAGGTGACTTGGTTTATCGTTACTGTGACAAACGATAACACTTTATTTGATGAATCCTTAAAGAACATTTTAATTAATATCAATCAGGAGAAAAGTTATTGCAAAAATATATGTTGATCCCTAGACACTTTTGATGTGTGTATTTTCCGAGAAAGTGGTGAAAGCCAAAAAGCCAAAAAGTTAGTTTTTTAACAGTAAATTATGATTTGAATTAAGCAAATTAAAGTTATAAATTCTTAAGAATTCAATATTATCATTAAGTTCTTTAGTTTCCAATTGATTTCAGACGATTTTATGAATAACGAGAAAATAAATGTGGTTCCTAGAAAGAAAACAATCATAATTATTTTATCGATACCTTCTTATCTTGCCCCCTCACTAAATCACAAAGAATTAAACAGTAATATTATTTGGACATCATTTAATCTTTCTTTGATCTTCAAAAGGGGATATATTTGCCCAAAATGAATTAGAAAATCATCTCGTATTTTAATTAGCAAAAATGTTTTTGAAAGAGAACATTATTCTCTTTTATTTTTAGGTTAGGAGATAAAATATTTGTATTATATTAAATTAATGGAAGGAATGGACTTGTTTAAATAAGATTTAGATGTAAATATAGGTCGGCAAAGTCTTTGAATTTTGAAATTCATGATTATGATGTGTTGTTCTTTTAAAATATTTCTGTCTCCCTGTCTTTGATTATATATACCTGTAGGTTTATGAAGTTTGTGAATAAAAAAATAGTTAGGACATGATCAAATTATCTTGCAGGATAATAATTTATGTTCTTGCAAGCTAACTGCTTCGAGATACTTAAGGCCGAGACTCCACCAAAGCTGTGCGAGTCCAGACGTGTTTTGAACAACCAATAGAATTGCGTTATTGACACAGCTCTACTCCGCAACCCGTGCCGCAACGCAATTCTATTGGTTGTTCAAAACACGTCTCGACTCGCACAGCTTTGGTGGAGTCTCGGCCTAACTCCAAGTAGTTTGTTGGTTCTTCAAAAGATCACAGGGCTCAAAAAATCAGCAACATCATGGCAATGCTATCGATATTAATAGTATGGCTTGATTTTTAAATGTTTTTTTTTTATACTTTATTTATTTTAAGGGGAAAGAAAGTGTTTCTTAATGGTAATAACGTTAATGCGTAAGTACAATCATAATATGTTCAAATTATAGGTGATCAGGAAATCATTTAGGTACGAACACTAGACACTAAAACCGCCGTTGTACTTTGGTGGTCTAGCTAGATAGACGGAATATTATATTTTATTGCACTCATGTCACCATAATGGGAAATAATGATGGAATATAATCATCACATCAGTAAAGTATCGTTCAGTTTCCGATACCCTTAACGGTTCACCCGAATCCTAACTTGGTAACTAAAACCTCCCAATTAGTCTAAATTGATAAATTCTGCGAATTCTATGTTAACAGATATTATTTGAGGAAACCTCTAAGTTCACCTCTCTGGCAAAACTAAACACAAACTAAACAATAACAAAGATTCCATAGTGTTTACTTTCATAATAATCTCTAGTCTCTAGTGTAGCAACAGTTTGAATTTAGAACAGTGTTCAAACTCTTTGATGCAAACGATTTGCTGCGTAACAATGGGAACTTTATGAAAAAAAAATGGTTAATTTTATAAAAACTTTATGGTGCATGAAAGGAGCCTCCTTGACGTTAGAAATATCGAAATCACTAAAATGTGGTCGTACCTTAGGTAAGTGAAACAGGAGAGCTGCTGACTTTAAAAACCTTGAAGAAAACGTCATAATTTCTCAATCAAAAAACTTAGGTATTGCAAACAATTCTCAAACCACACCAATATTCACACGAAACAAAAGATCATACAAAGTCTTATCCCCAAAAAGTAAAAAATAAAACTTAAGGACGTCTCGACTCTCAAAAAGCCCTTAAACAGGGAACGAGGCAAAGAACCACCCATAACAACGCTGATTACACGCAAAATGCCTGAAATATCCGAACGCGTCCGCCTGGCTGCATGCGTGGAATACCTTGAACAACCAAAAGCTAAAGAAAAGAGTATTTGGAGCGAAAAAGTCGTGATAGTTATTCAAAAAAGGAACGCTGGGCAATTACTGGCACGCGAGCGGGCAGTCGCGCGCCCGAAGCGGGTGTGTACACACTGGTTTATGTGGGCAATAAGACTTTCAATTTATTGTTTTTACCGTGACAAAAGGATTCTGAAATGCTTATGGGTTGAGCATAAACTATTATTTGCATAGAAGCATGAATAGTTATTTATGGAATAGGTGTGTTGCCTGACAGCAGGTGAGTATCGATTTTAATGTAATGGCGTGCTATTGGAGATGCCTATGTGTGGCAGTAGACTGATAGTCTTGATGATGAAAAAGTTGATGGTCGTTTCATATTTTTAGTTACATAGTAGTAATGTTACGTGATCCGATACTAAAATTGTAGAATAAATACTCTGCTATTTTAGATACTTGTTGCCTCTAAAATTCTCTCTAAAATAATTATGATTCTTGAAGATTACTTGTGGAAATCTACACAAATAGAAAAAACACAACTTGATGATTTTAAATGGAGACAAAAAATTGACAAATTATCTTTTGCTCTCTCTCTTGTAAAATAATTAAGCTGCAAACGTTTTCCCTGAAAATTATTAGTTTTCATGGAAAACCGAAAACGTTTTCTCCAAACTGCCAAATCCGCGGACGATTATTGCCAAAACGCGATAGCCCACCAACCCGTGTGTCCGTCGGCTTAGGTCGTCGGTCGTCGTGACTGCCGCAAGCCGTTGACGGATCGCCTCCCCGCCCCTCCGCACCCCGCGCCCCCACCTCACCTCTACTACCTTGTATATCTGGGCGCCTGGTACCCGACGCTTGCTGATTTGCTTCTGGCCTCGCCTATTGTGGGCCTAGCGAGTAATGGGCTATTTATTGCCCCACTCGCTCATGACTGAAATGTGTTGGATCATGGGACCAGTCTATTATTTCTGATTAGTTTATGCTATCGTTATGTTTTCTGTATCGTTATGTCGGATTGTAGGAAGTGAAATAAATCTTTGAACGCGTTCTAAAAGCCCAATTTCAGCTGGCAACAGGAAATACATAAATTACATTTATATACTACATATTTTTATCTCTAATCGACATTTTCACGGTCAGAAGTATTAGATATCGATGACGGTTGCCAACGTAGGAGGATCAAACTGAATAAATTAATGTTGATAAATAACAAAAATGGATTACCTACTTCTGCCAACAGATTCTATAAATCTATAGGTACGGAATATGCATTTAATTTTTTTAATTTTTGAAATTAAACAAATGCAATATGTATTACGAAATTAAACAATCATAGACAATTACAGTTTGAAAGGTTTGTTTCCATTCAGTATTTACTAAAGCTAAGAGTTAGGTAACTTCGTTAATGAGGATTGTTTTACAAAATCGGAGACACCACTCATTGTTTAACTTTGAAGGGAATATACTTATTTTATTTAGAAAGGTAGCTTCGTTTAAGAATTAGATTTATAATTTCATTAAATTCAATCTTCACAAGTCTCATAGACTTGTGAAGATTGATAAGAATGAGCTACGAAACTATGAAAAGCAAGTAGTTTTTTAATGAATAAATCCACTGGCAATTAAAAAAAAACAAAGGACGTTCTAAAACTCTAACAACCGTCTGTGCTCTATGGTTTAGATAAAATCCTCTTTCGTACCAACAATAGTTCATAAACGGTAACTAGCAACCAAACTCCCGTTCATTGTGCCAAGTTATTACAGGGGGCAGATTGTCTTATTCCAATACGAGTTCTAAACCAAATAGCTTCAGGCTATACGGTCCCCTCGACACTATAAAGAACCCAACACTGGCTGGCGCACCGATATCCGAATATGTTCCAATTAAAATTAAACCTATTCTTTTTTTGAATTCGATGACGGGAAACGGTTGCGACGCAGCTGGAGATTGGCAAGAACAATTTGATGAACATAAGCGCACGTGATGTTTTAGATTTTTGAAGTTACCTAGTATTCTAGGGGACATAGAGCTAGAGACCTTGTGATGGCAAAATACACACTGTGAACGCTTTAACTTCAGAATTGATCTCACAGAAATTGTTGTTTTAGTGCGTTTATCAGCTTCGTATAAATAACTGTTTCTTATACTCGTACTTACATGATGTGTACTTTGCAGGTCAGTGTCATTGAAAATAATTATCAAAGCTTACCCAGACTCGGGTTTAATTTTGGAAACTAAGGGAGTTCACCAATTGTATGATAGGACTTAATGACTATGTCAGTTAAAAAAAAAACAGAACTAAAATCAGTATATTATACCAATAGAGTAATAGACTATAGACATCCTGTCCTTCACAAGCCAATGTTACAGACAAGCCATTAATCTTTTAACAGCGCAAAAAAAAACTAGATTCGAAATTCAAATCTCCCCAGTTTCGAATGCGTTCAGTGTAGCCCGCGGTTATTTACTCAAACTGAACGCGAGTGCGTTTCTATGAAGCAGGGATTATAGCGATCCTTCATTACCTAATGGCACAATACGGGGGGATGTTGCACGATTTAGTTTTGGCAGGATTGCCTTTGATGTTTGTAAATAATGTACTGTTAATAGACAGGTCCGTTGGCTTGTCGTTGCTATCACGACCTGAACGTGGGGTCCTCGGCTTGCTTCCCAGATTGGGCAAAGTCTATTGGGTTAATTTCCATTACAATGAGGTTGGAAATAATAATGATACTTCGTATATTGGAAAGTACAGTCAACTTCAGAGAAAACTCACCCTTTTGGTAGTGATGTCACTAAGAAAAGGGGTGAGATTTCTTTGAAGCTTCCCATACTTACTTTAAGCCGTCGACTTACACCTGAGGCCTTACCACGAGCTCTTAATGCGATCCAGTTTAGGCTGTGGGAAAGAGACAGAGCTATACAAGTCGTCTAGCGCCATCTCTTTCCCATAGCCTAAACTGGATTGCGTTTAGAGCTCGTGGTAAGGCCTCTGGTGGCATACCATGACGTCTAGCATGAGTGGTTCCGGTCAGGGAACGAGATGGCGCTAGACTACTTGTATAGCTCTGTCTCTTTCCCACAGCCTAACTACTCACGCTATAAGACGTCATGGTATGCCTGATCTTTCTTCGGTTGTGTCAGATTGTCGTGCTATCTAACTATGAGAGCAAATGAAAAGAGAGTGCACCTGTGTCTGCCACAGACTTGGTCTTTAGAGTATGGGTTTTTGGGTGAAAATCCTCCCGAACCTGTTCCTTACTCGAACGACTAGCTACCCGTTACTCGCTGGCCACAAGTCCGCGGCCAACTATAATAATGTCATGGGCCGCCGTGATCGAAAACGGTTACGTAATGCACAGAAAAATGTCTGTTCCTTGCTTTAAGTAAAGGTGAAAGTTGGCCTGTAATATGACTCGCTATTATCTAAGACCATCGTCTTAGATGACTCTATCACGATTAAACTAGATGGCCTAGATAAAGTGACATTCTATCAGTGATATTATCGGCGATGGAAATGGAAACGTCAAAAATATATTGGATAATGTCAAAACCGTTGAAACACGATAGGTATGACTGTCAACTTCTCTGGGCTGTCAGGACCGAAATTAAGCCCCCATACGCACGAGTGCTTTTTTTCGACGTTAAAAAGCGCTGAGTTTTAACAAAAAGGTAAATTGAACTTAAATGTCCATGCCCAGTACTCAAATTCAGATACAGTTCGAAAAAAACGCCGCGTTTTAAAAGCGCTGACGTGTGAAGAGATAATTTTTTTTTTTTTTTTTTAGCGTGCTAAAATCATCAAATGAGTCCTCCAACCCCGGGCAGGGCGGGAGGGACTGTCAGACTTCTACTGACTAAAATCCACGGTGTCCTTCATAGCCTGTTATGTTCCGGGGTTACGGTAAGGGAATAATCCCGCGACCCCGGCAGGCTTTGGCCCTCTGAGAGGGGGGCCCCGTCATTATGCTGACGCTCTTTGAGGCGCGCGTGGGACACAACGCGCCGTCGACCCGGGCATGGTCCTTGGTCGGGCAGCGAGTTGCCCTTTACTCGCTGCCCGCATGCCCGCGCCTACGGTGGCCGGAGATCGTCTCGCGACGTCCGTCGCCGTGGGCGTCCTACACCGCGGCTGGGGCGGAGGGAGGACTCTGTCCTCTCTCGCTCGCGGCGCGCCTCCTCCTTCGCGAGCATTACTGCTTCGCAGAAGGAGGCGACCGCTTCCCACTCCGTCTCGCCCCGCAGCATGGCCGCAACCAATGCCGGGCGCGAGAGGTCTCCGCCTATCGCAGCCGTGAGGACACGTCGGTGCACTGCCCAAGCTGGGCAGTCCTGCACCGTATGCTCCACCGTGTCCTCCGGGCGATCTTCGCAGTGGTGACACCCAGACGTTTCCTCCTTCCGCATTAGACACAGATACCTCCCGAAGCACCCGTGCCCGGTGAGGACCTGCGTCAGGCGGAAGGTAAGGACGCCATGACTTCTCTCCAGCCACTCCTCAAAGAGGGGTCTTACCGCCGCAATTGCGGCGTGCCCGGCCGTCGGTCGCGACAGTCGTTCCTTCCATACTGCCCTGAGATCGCGCCGGAGGTCTTCTCGCCGCGCCTCGACTTCTCGAGGCAGCGGGGTCACGCCCCGGCGCTGCGCCTCCACGCGCCACTCATAGACGCGCTGGAGGGCAGTCGCCTCCAGATCCCAGGGCAGTGAACAGATACATGGGAATGCATTTAATTTTTTGTTCTATTCTCTATTTTTGTTATAATTGTTCTATTCTCGGCGCTTTTTTAACGCCCAAAAAAAAACGCTCGTGCGTATGGGCACTTATGATCACTAAATTCTTTTTGGTTTCAGGCACTGATACACTTGCTTAAAGACGTGTACACTGTACTCATACATCATTCGTCTCCAACTCCCCTAATGGGGAAGGCAAGTGTCAAAGTGACAAGTGACAGTTTGGTCCCAAAAGAACTGTCAATTCAAAGGAGTTTTCTGAAAAAAAACGATTTATTGATGTAAAATGACTAGATGTTGTGTAATTAAGCTGTAAAAATGATGGAACATACAAATTTCCGACAATTCCCACTATCAAGAAATAATGGGTAGCTGCTCTGACTGCCTTGAGAACAAAAATTGAATTATAACTAAGGAAAAGCTATATAACAAACAAATATCCAGTCTTGCGAAGCCGAGACAGGCCGTTAGTTGAGTTTATTTATGAAATTCTATGATTATACCATAACTAAACAATCGAATACACTTTTCAAAATAATATCTACTTTTCTATTGGAGGTTAAGTACCAGTATTGCATCGCTCCGTAAATCATGAAATGGTTCGTCTGGCGGAAGAATTATCACCTGGAACGAGTTTTGTGATAGTTGTGGTGTTAAGAAATTAAATGTATTGTGATATTTCTCTAATCTAAATAGAAAAAGGGGTAAAATTACTGACTTAAAACATTACGATATTTTATCAAAATAGAAAGTCAGAAGCACCATTATATTCTTGTTATAGAAGAGGACAGGTAAAACATACCTAAACTCAAAAATTGAAACCTCAACTACAAGTAATTGTGGATTTATTACGGTAAAATCAAATGTATTACCACTCAATTAAATCACTTTTTTTCCTCTTGTAGATGCACCGCGGCGTTTTAATTCTTCTTTTAGTATATGCACTTGCATTGACGAATAATTTTCAATATTTGTTTGTATATAAACTCAATTTTTAGAACAATAAATCTTGTTTGTTTTTTGTACAAGGTAGACAGTAATCTGACGTAGGGACCAACTATCGCAGCGCCATCTACGATTAGCTTTGAGTTGCCATCCCCATTAATTAAAAAATCCGAACGTCTCAACCCGGCAACATAACAGTGGTAACTCGGCTCAGCAGTGGTGCCAACATACCGACTACAAGCAACATGCTTGTTAACCGCGCGGCGGGAACCCGGCGTCCCGTCGCGAGCCGCCGAGACGCTACCGACCGCTCTTATTTTGAATTCAGAATTTTATTCCGACATATTGATGCGGTCGTAACGCTTCTGTTTTAAAAATAGGTCGATTATGTTATGTATTAATGTAATTTGTTGATGCAAATGGAGGGTTTTTGATGATGAAATAAGTGATTGAATCTTAATCTTAATCATACTGCGACTATACTAATCGGAGAATCTGTCGACTAATCATAATCGCCGCGACTATTTGCTGTATGTGACAGGCTATTCGCAGCAAATCAGCGAATAGGTAGGTACTCGCCGCGGTTTGATTTGAGCATGTTAAATTTTACTCGCAGCGATTAGTCGCTGTGTGTGACGGAAGCTTTACTCATCACCACTTTTCTTTTTCCACTAGAAAGGAAGCATAGAGCATTTTGCTTATAAAGTCCTGTCAAGAACACTTTGTGTATGCCATGGAACTACATTTTTTCTTTTTTCCCGCTTCTTTATTAAAATAATCTGAAAGCTTTGAGTATTTTTTTTACCAGCTAAATAAACTGTACCCTTGACTTAACATCAGCAACACATGTTAGATTATTTCGAAAGCTGTGCCCTCCTCCGTGCAGTGATTAAGACCTCTTTTGTAGTGTTGTTCTAAAACAATGACCTATGGGGTCGTAGTGCTGCACCATCGACAATTTGCAATGTCTTGAATAAATAATTGGGGGTGTGGTGATGACGTATAGAGGCAGCCAAAAAATAACAAACTTTTATTTGATATAAAACAGATAACATAGGAGGATATAACCGTGGATGTACGGATGTCTTATGTCAAGTTACGCACTTTAGGCCCAAATATTTGAAACTTGAGGTCCAAAATATAAGTTTAGGCAGATGTGTAGTACCTATCCCGTTTAGGATATTTTTAGTGTATATTGTTACTTCTTTCTATCTGTTGACAAACAAAACTTACTGAAGGCTTCAGTTTCTTTTGATAGATATTTTAAAATTATGTAAAAGCTTCAGACTGAAGCTGTACTGAACTTCACCATCTAAGATCCTTTTCCTTTGTGTTCTTGAACTCTTTCACATTCTGAAAAACAAGCATACTATGTTGTATCTTAGCTTAACATGCTTGAACTATCTTCTCTTACTATAAATATTAAGACCATGTTTAAAGTAAATAAATGATTTGATTTATATCTTGTCATAGATACTCGCCTTTAAAATAAATACTACACGCCGAACCTTTCTAAAAAAAATACCAACCATTTAATTTCTTCATAAAACGTGCATCAGTCACGCATAACACATTTTATCGGTACGTGTATAATCACCGCGATCACCCTCCAATCGCGCCGTTCACCCCCGATCTGCACCTCAACACGGGGTGACAGGGGGGTGACGCTGTTTAAACATCACTAGTGGTTACATTTGGAAATTCATTAACTGAATGGACATTGAACAATAATCATGACCAAACAATTAATTGTTTGGTCATGATTATTGTTCAATGTACATTTAATATTTGATGGTGATAATGGTCTGGTCTCTTCGTTGAATGCGGAAACCGTAAAAAACTTACATACAAGTTCTTTAGAAACTGGAACACAGTAATGATTGTACCTAATTCTTCTTCTTTCTCACTTTGATTTAGCTTTTGATGTCATATCACTAAACTCTATTTCATAAGCATGTTATGTTTTCCTGATTTAATCTAACTTTGTCTTTTCATATCATCAACATTATCATCTGATTGACTAGCCTTTCTTCACCTTTGCTGAATATAGGAGGATATGTAGATGGAGTGACTGCCTGACTTCATGAAACAACTAATTTCATCTTTCTGTCCCCCAGTTGACTGTCAAAATCTTTTCATTCTTTAGCCACCCAATGCTGAGTGCTCTTGAACCTTTAGTTAGTCAAAAAGGTGTAGATCTGTTGTAAATCCACATCCAGTTGTTTGTTGTCTTGCCTTTGGCTATTCAGTTTCTTCCAGCCACCTTAATGATATCGTCTCTCTGTGCATCGTCCTAGAGGACGATCGTCTTGAACGGTGGTCTTCCTACATTGCTTTTATAACTATCTCTGAATGACAAGTTGTCAATTATTCAATAAAGTCTAAAATGACAGTATACTGTCATGCAACCGCAGCCCCATCATCAAAATCTTATAAAACAAAGACTCTTCTGTCTATGTTTTACCAATCAATCAAACTCCAATCAAAATTCACCCTTATTTCCTCAGACAATGATCGTTACAAAACAGTCCATCTACAGACTGTTGTCACCTCTGACATGATCCATAACATAGAGGCAATAAAGTCATTTTACAACAAAATCATAGGTAAAATAACAATGATCGTTACAGATTTATGAATTAGCGTATGCTGCAAGTGCAGTGTGTGTCAAATATATGGATATGATGGCGTGGTCCCGTATCGCCGCCGGCGCGCCATCTGTCAACGTTTGGAGAACTACGGGCAGGGATGTGCTGGTTACTCGATGTTTTATTTATGTGGTTAAGGGCTGGTTTTTCAATAGTCAGTTAACCGTTACCTGAGGAATAAAAATAACGGTATGACATATTTTCCATAGATAAGCTGTCAAACCGCCATTTTTATTCCTCAGTTAACGGTTATCTGACTATTGAAAAACCAGCCCTAAGTTGTACATTTGTATTTTCATCATTTCTGCTCTTGCTACGAGTATCATCAACATTTTTAGGTCGGAATTACTCAAAGCAGCAAAATAAATCTCCCCTTTCTAGAATTCTCTCTTTTGTTCAAAACTATACTCTTTCGGCCATCCTCTTATCTCCAGACGTCCTGCTCAACTTGAGATGTTTCACCTGCGGGCTTGCGGACGGCAAGTAAAGGGTAGCTCGCCGTCAGCTCAGGGATCAGGCCCGAATCAAAGGCGCAAATTCCTGCCGAGGCTGAGAGTGCGGCTCTTAAATAGACACCGCGTCCAGAAACACATAGGGCATGTGAAGGAACAGTGGTTTTTAAGTGCAAGTTTGCTTTTTTCATAAAAAAAAACTTTTTTTTCGTTCTTTAATCATCAAATGGGTCCACCCGGATTCACAGTATCCTTCAGTAGCCCTTTACGTTCCGGGGTTACGGTTACCTGATAACACAGTCCCGCGACCCCGACAGGCATCGGCCCTCTAAGGGGGGCGCAATCGACTGTGCTATCGATGTCTCAAATAGTGATGTACCCCTGTTTGTACCGCTAAATAATTCACGCTGTAGTTTTTTACCCATCACTTACGAATGACACACAGTCGACAGATGGCGATGTTGACTGAAAATTAACTGTCAAATGGTGTGTGAAAATGTTCGCATGGGAACGGCAATTAATGGAAATGAATGATTCATTTGAATGGGAGCTTTCTTAGATGTGGTTGAAAAAATATGGGTAATTATTGTTTTTAGATTCTGGTATTCTACTCATAAATAAATTATTCGACGTACGTATCTACCTGTGGTTATCTACTGTAGTATTTGTAGCTCATCATAATACTAGTATTCTGCCGTGGGTTCGGTTGGAAATTGTCCTCTAAGAATCTCAAGGATTGGGATAAAAAAAATGTCACATGAAATAACAATAAAACGATCCTTACTGGCTTCTGTTTGAGGGACAGTTCACGAAAGGGACATTTTGAGACTGAGCCCCATGTATCTACCTTGGCTGTACGACAACCAATACACGACGTTGTGACAACTAAGCACACTGTCGCATTTGTAATACTACTATTAAATTGCTATTGAACACTGTCCACCATTTTGTCAAATTCAAACGAAGCGTTTTCAAATAAAATCACAAAATAAATCCACTTCCATCGTACCCCAGATGTATTAATCAGCCACATCTTCGCCACAAATTAATTCTTTACAAAGCCTACTTGGTAAACACCTGTATATTTCATGGCTCGGACTAAATTAATACGAACATTATAACTATAATGGTAGGAATTCAATTATTCTGTGCGTCGAACATGCGCGCAGCGTGGGTCGGTAGCGTGCATGTACATGTGTCTGGACATGGACAAAATGTTAAAAACATATTGATATATTGTTTGATGGGGTACTAAGATATATGGATAATCTGGCAAAAAAAGATGTCACGGATGGTAATGACAAATTGAATAAAATAATTCAAGAAAGTCGAGAAAGCCATTGGATCTATTTTGATGGCCTTGTGGTGACACCTTACGCTTTTGTAGCGCAAAACGACCAAACTATATTTTGATGCCTGATCAGAGAAACCGTCTTACCACAAGAAAGATAAAACATCTGTTGAACGCTTGTCTAAAAAGACTGTAAACGTCAAAAAGACATTTCACGTTGATGTAAAGCTGTTACATTTTTGTAAGACAAGTGTTCAACCTTTTATGGTACCACGGTATATGTTTACGTATTAGAGATGAGAGAGTTCGAATTGCTAACTACAAATCCTACATTATCTTGATTGAATCTTGTTTTACAAAGGTAGCTAGGCAAGTGGCAAAATAGCTTTCAAAGCTCTGTATTTCAGTACAGACTTTCAATAAAACTAATGTATCTACAGCTACACATTTTACGAACAGTTAAATGGTCAAAAAATTTCCACTGCCTTCGCTACAGATAGAATGTTCTTTCTAGACTGAAAGGTCTTTGTTAAAATATTCCTGAGGGCTGCAACAATGCTAAATAGTAATTTTTACCGAAAAGGAAAAGTCTTCCCCTCTTTCACTTCAACGCCTTGTCGAGTCATTGCTTTGATTTCAAAGGAGACAGCTGTTTGCTCTTAAATGTCAATTTCTATGAATTATCAAGATGTTTCTTTGATAACATTTCAGTGTCTTAAGATTTCTACGTAATATTAAGGTTCTACCTTAATACACTGTAGTTTAATGTTCTGTGGTATTTTAAAGACAATAGTGAGGTCATGTTTGAGGTCATGTCATTGAGAAATGTTGAAAATTTAAAATGAGATCCATACTTCTTTGTAAAAATCGAAAAATATGAAGGTTTAGGTTTTCTAGGGTAAAGAATAGATATTTGAAATGAGACTAAAGTATCCGCTAGCTATATCTACTTACCTTTTACTTTATAAATAAAGCATTTCCTAAAAAGGCTTTTGCATTTGCTTAGGAAAGTGAATAAACAAAACTTCTGCCGCCCCAAAGAACATTAAGTATTAAATGTTTTCATTAGCAGTCAAAGTGTTGTAAGTAGTATCTCACGAATTCATATTGCTCTAAATAAACCGTATAAAGCGATCAGGGCTGAAGACTGATGTTATGCCTCGTGATGAGACACAAAAAGCTACAACTTTACGAGTGTTCCCGCCATGTAATTGAATAACAAGATGGCGGCATTAGGCTTTGTACACACTAATTATAATTTGAGTAACATTTTGGTTGCCTAAACATCGTTACCACATAGAAGGAGAAAATTAAGTGAAGAATTTTGTAGAAAATTCTTTGAAATATACTAAAATTTACACAGATATTTTTTTTGTGTCTCTCAATAATTCATAACTGACCGGTTACATTATCCATTATCTAGTAGGTGACAAATATTGGGTTCACTTCGAAAACTAGTGTATCTGCAGTGAAGATAATTATTTACAGTGACAATCATTATTTAGTCGTCCTAGTAATTGAGATGGATATTTTTAGTGACCACTGTGACAAAATTACTTCGTACACGCGATTTACTTGACAATTGCTATAGTTTTTTATTCATTTACTCTGTTTTTTCTGACTCTAAGGAATGTGTGTCTTTTCTTTTTAACCGTCGTCGCCGTCGAGTTTAGTATAGATATTCCTACAGGTCTTACCTAAAAATTGTGGTGCTATTTTTTACTAGTGCTAAATAGCAATTCGTACTGACGCAGTCATTTACTTTGACTACGACATATTTCATCCTCATAAAGTACTATTGACTTGAACAGAAGAATTGTAATGATTGCTAGATTCCTTTTAGATACCGTAATAGAATTACCTGCTACTTACTTGCTTAGAAATTAGTCCTTTCTGACATAATCGAGTTCCTTCATTACATGTAACTGCATTTACGATTGATAGGGTCTAGTATCAATCGTATTGATCAGCAGTAGATTGCTATTAGGAACAGGATTGATAGATCACTTCGGTTTCGAGTGCGACAAAATAATCTTCCACTTCTTTTGTAAGTTTGTTCTGGACAACTTCAATCGTTATGTTTATACCTACGGCGTTGTCGTGTTATAGGCTTTATTTCAGTTTCGTATGTGGCAAATCTTGTCGTATCTTTCCCCTTTTATTCTTAACTCTCTTCTGCACATTTGTGTGACTTTTCTAGACACACAATGATTAAATTATCCAACAGTGGACTGCTTTAAGCTGATGATGAGGTTTATACTTTTGGCCGTGGAAGTTTTCTATGCTTGATTGATTTTAGTTTCGGAAAATTCTAGACCATAATTAAATTTTTTTCGACGTTTTTTGTACAAATTCAGTCGTTATGTTTAGACCTTTAGTCGTGGAAGTGTTGTCGTGTCGTGGTCGTATATATCAGTGGCGGGGCCCAGCATGCGGCCCGCCAGCGGTATAATGTGGCTACTTTAACATATCAGCCAGGAAATATACCAAGATTTGTCAGGCGATCGCCCTAAAATGGCTGATAATCATTTTAGAAATAGGGAAGTTACTTGTTTGTTTATTTGGAATTTCTAAGAGAGGATTCACTTATAGACCTACAATATTACGGTTTGTTCGCTATTTTGAAAGAGGATCTGAAGGTCAGAAGCATCAATTTATTCGTATTACTGTATGTTATCCATCACGTTTTTGACTTATTCTTAAAGGTGAAAGAATATTACTATGTCTTGGCTCTTTTACTCATTCTTCCGTTCATCATTCATTATTTCAGCCTATTGCAGTCCACTGCTGGACATAGGCCATCTCAGGGAGCGCTGCAGCGCACGATCTCCAGCTTTTTTCATCCAGCCACTGCCAGCCACCTTCTTCAGGTCATCGGTCCATCTTGCCGGGGGGCGTCCCACCCTACGCTTACCTACACGCGGTGTCCATTCGAGACTCCATTCTTCCGTTGAGTAATATTAACTTTGTAGTATTTTTTTTCTGGTTTTTTATTTTAGTCAACTCAACTAATCCAGCCAAGTTTTTTGGAACATCAAAGTGGCAAACCAGAGATATTAATTATAATAATTGTCATTTCCAAATTCAAAACAATTGTTTCCCACATTTACCTCAACACACGTTTGGCAAATGTTTTAACAAAAGCTGTCGTGAAGCGAACGCGCCCGACTAGGGGTCATAAGCTCACAAAGTGACGTCACGAACAGGACCAGATAGGGTCCGTCGTCTGTAGCTTTTGATCCGCACAAAGGGCAAATGGGGTATCCTATAAAGCCTGTGAATGTAACGAGTTGGTAATTAAATTAAGTGCTCTTTTTTTATTTGGATTGTTTGTTTTGTTTATTTTTGTTTACGATACACGAGTGCGATATTGTCGTCGAAACGAATTTTAATTTAGTGTCCGACCGAAACTGATTTTTCAGCCGAAACCGAAACCGAACTTTCGGCCTTGCTCTCAGTTTCGGCCGAAACCGAAACCGAAACCGAAACTTTTTAAGACATTTAAATTTTCGTTTTTTTTTTTTGAAATTTTTCTTTTACTGTTTTTTTTTTAATTTATTAACACATAAAAAAATGTCATATACAGGTGAATTTTTCAACTGGGCTTCTCGAGACCGATTTTGACGAAAACTAATTAGTAGCAATAGCTGATTTTTAAGAAATAAGTACCTATTTTTTTTAATAAACATTGCCCCACACTAGGAATTTCTCCTGTGTCGTAGGTGCGTTTACAAACATATAAACTCACATACATAAACGCCCAGACCCGAAGCAACTATGTACATGTAGATCATACAAATATTTGCTCCGTGCGGGAATCGAACCCGCGACACGCAGCGCAGCAGTCCAATCGCTCAGCCACTGCGCTGCTAACCGTGCCGTCGTGCCATATTTTTCTATGATATTTAACTTCTACTGAGCTATAAATCTATTCGAAATTATAAAAAATCATTATTTTCAATGTTTCACTGGATTTGAAGTCTCAGCATCATTTATTTTCAGCAACACAAAATTACTGCGATGAAAAAAAATTGCATTACATATTTTAAAGAAGTTGAATACGGTCACTACCTTGACGATTGATACGTTTTGTAATCATTAACGTAAGTAACATATTTTATTATGAAACTAGCTCTGCCCGCGACTTCGTTCGCTTGGACGTCGGAATTTAACAATGTATTTTTTTGTGCGAAGCGCTTAATTCTCGCCAGGTTTTTTATAAATCATATCGTTTTCATATAAACCCTATATTTAGAATTTATTTAGATTTTTCAAGAATATTTGACGTGTTTGTAAAAAACGCCCTCTGTCGTTCAAAGGCAGTACTATTCAATTGCTACTGGATTAGAGCACCCATTCCATCTCATTCCATTCCATTCCATCCCATTCCATCCCATTCCATCCAATTCCATCCCATTCCATCCCATTCCATCCCATTCCATCCCATTCCTTCCCATTCCATCCCATTCCATCCCATTCCATCCCATTCCATCCCACTCCATCCCACTCCATCCCACTCCATCCCACTCCATCCCACTCCATACCACTCCATACCACTCCATCCCACTCCATCCCACTCCATCCCACTCCATCCCACTCCATCCCACTCCATCCCACTCCATCCCACTCCATCCCACTCCATCCCACTCGATCCCATTCCATCCCATTCTATCCCACTCCATCGCATTCCATCCCACTCCATCCCATTCCATCCCACTCCATCCCACTCCATCCGACTCCATACCACTCCATCCCACTCCATCCCACTCCATCACACTCCATCTCACTACATCCCACTCCATCCCACTCCATCCCACCCCATCCCACTCCATCTCACTCCATCCCAATCCATCTCACTCCATCCCACTCCATCCCGCTCTATTCCACTCCATCCCACTCCATCCCACTCCATCCCATTCCATACATCTCCATCCCACTCCATCCCACTTCATCCCACTCCATCCCACACCATCCCACTCCATCTCACTCCAACCCACTCCATCCCACTCCACCCCACTCCATCCCACTCCATCCCACTCCATCCTACTCCATCCCTCTCCATCCTACTCCATACCACTCCATCCTACTCCATCCTACTCCATCCCACTCCATCCCACTCCATCCTATTCCATCCTACTCCATCCCACTCCATCCCACTCCAACCCACTCCATCCCACTCCATCCCACTCCATCCGCTTCCATCCCATTCCATCCCTTTCTAGTGTGAGTCAAATAAAAACGGTGCAGATGGCGGACTGAGCTTGGGCCGCCGGCGAGCAAGCACGTGTTAGCTACGAATTTTACCGAACGACGCACGAAAACGTTATGGCCGAAACCGAAACTAAGGCCGAAACTAGATGTTTTGGCCGAAACCGGCCGAAACCGAAACCGAAATTTCGGTCGGTCACTAATTTTAATAAATGCCAAAGATCAAATGACCTAATATTAATATTGCTTGAATCATAGTATGATATACTGTTTAATTTTCTAACGACATTATATTACGGAGTTCAAAATTAAGCAAGGATTTTTTTTTAGGTTAAATAGAATGTAGTGCCTTCAACCTTTTAATATCTAAATTCCTCCTCACCTCAACAAAATTACCATTTAAAGTACCAAAATAATAAACAGTAAAATTACCACATTTTTATCGTTGTAGCAAAATCTATTGCTTTAGCAAACAAGTCTACACTGTAATGTTGGCAGCACAGCGTGGTATCGCGCGCAGCGTGGCGCGAAAATTATAACCTCGCGCGATCGGGCTCGCACAAATCAATTTGTGCCGTTATGGCGATGTTAACGCAGCCGCGACACGGATGCGCGGCTCCTTGCAGTGTGTCTTCGCCTTTTTGTATTTAAATACACTCGAGAGCAATGAATCCGGGTCACTTAAAGAATCCTAAAAATCTCGGAAACTAAAAATGCTAGGTTAATGCAATAAATTGTATTTAATAGACAATGTAAAATTCCTTAAATGAAGGTATTAAAACTTCTTAGTTATTGTAAAGTTATATCATAAAAAAATCAAATTTGAAAAAGGGCCACTTTCGAAGATGGAACTACGAAATTACAGCATTTGGTTTTGCTTTTGTTTGTAATCTGTCATTTATGTGGGTACATAAACCATGTTGATAGTGCTCTATATTCATTATTCAAGCTGAAATTATGTCGCTTACGCCTGAAGAATGCACCAGAATACTTACAATGCTGGAAACCGGCCGGAGTCAGCGCGATACAGCCAGGACTGTCGGTGTGTCGCTGTCAACAGTACAAAGAGTTCTCCGACGTTACGAAGAAACTGGTTCTAACCTACGCAGACTAGGAACGGGCAGAACCAGGTGTACCACAGCACGAGAAGACTGATACTTGGTGAACACCATGATTCGAAATCGCTTTCTCACAGGAACTGAACTCACCAATCAGTTTCGACGCCTCGGAGGAAGTAACCCAAGTGCATGGACAGTAAGACGTCGGCTTGCTGAATCTAACTTAAAACCCCTTAGACCTGCAAACGGCCCTAAAATGGAGCGTGGGCATCGTATTTCAAGACTAAGATATGCCCAGAGCCACGTAAATTGGAGTATTGAAGATTGGTCAAAAGTTATGTTCTCCGACGAATCAAAATTTATGCTCTACAAGCACGATGGAAGACACAGAGTGTATCGAAGACCAGGGAAAAGATTCAAGCAAGCATGCATCGAAGAAAAAGTAGCCTACGGTGGTGGGTCTGTACTTGTGTGGGCCGGAATTTCTTCTGAAAGTCGCACAGAGCTGGTGATCATAGAAAACGGCTCTTTAACTAGCGTAAGATATGTGGAAGAAATCCTCAATGATCACGTTGGTCCATTTATGGTCAATTTAGGTGAGGATGCTATATTTATGCATGACAATGCCCGACCTCATACAGGTAGGATTGTGAATGACTACCTTCAAGAGATGAACATTACTCGTATGGAGTGGCCAGCGCGCAGCCCGGATATCAACCCGATCGAGCATGCTTGGGACGAGCTAGGCAGATGCGTAAAACAACGAAACCCTCCCCCAATCACGCTTCGTGAGCTCAAAATTGCTCTCACAGAGGAATGGGAGAATATTCCCCAAAATCGTATAAGGAACTTGGTGTACAGCATGCCAAACCGCGTAAACGCAGTAATGGAAGCACGAGGAGGCAATACGAAGTATTAAAATTCAAGAAAATCGTAATAAAGTTCAAAAATTTCATGTTTCCTATTTTCGTTTTAAGGAGAGATCAGCAGTTTTTTTCTTTATGTAATTTTGTGTTAATAAAATGTATTTTTTACTTTCATTTAAGGAGTATTACATTGTCTATTAAATACAATTTATTGCATTAACCTATCATTTTTAGTTTCCGAGATTTTTAACATTCTATAAGTGACCCGGATTCATTGCTCTCGAGTGTATTATGGTAATGACATTAAGTGATTTTATTATGATTATTATTTTGTATGCATTAATTATTGTTGTTTGGATGTCTTTTAATCAGGGATAGCAAAATTATGCATTTGTTAAAATATTTTATTAGCGAGTTATGTTAGAGTACATACTCATACACAATGACATCAAACAAGTGGATGCAGTTCTTGATGTTTTCACAAACATTTTAAATTGAAAATACAAAATTGAACATCTTGCTAAGAGTGTAAATGCTATCATTCACGATGTTTACATCTTCAAAAAACGTAACATATGGCTCAAGAATCTACTCATCAAAGTAACAGTACCATAGTGTTTGCTCGCTCCAAGTACCAGGGCGGCACACAAGACAGGAGGCCGGCCGAACAATGCTGTGTACGCAGCGCGCAAAGGCACGACTAATGACTGCTGAATAATTTAACGGAGAAGCGACGCGACTTGTGTTGGCGTCTGTACTCCGTGGAGGAAACTAAAGATTTGGTTCTTTTTTGAGCCTTTCGCTGATAAAGTTCTACCTATGAAAAATAACAAATTTCACTCTTCCTTTATTGTAATTTTAAGCCATTGCTGTTTGTAAAGGTCGTGGCAAAATAATTAGGCAGTCGCTCCATGTAAAATACTGATATTCAGCTGCATTAGGTTCGACTGGTAGCCGACCCCAATATAGTTGGGAAAAGGCTAGGCAGATGATGATGTGGTTTTTAAAAGTAGAACAAGCAGTCTTCTTCAAGCAGTCTTCAACATTGCGATGTCAACAAAACTTTCTGCAGAACCACGAAAAAAAAATACCTTAATGTGAAGAGCCAGTGTTATGATGGAGCGATCCCGAACATTCGTCACGCTTTGCTTCATAAAAGTTAACAATGAAGCTCTTAACCTACCACAATGAACAACATTGCAGAAAGAACCTTCTTTTATTGCAAAAAATGCAAAACTAAACACACTCCATTCTTGAATATTGACAAAATACACACCCACGCACGGACAATAGTATTTTTTTTTATTGACGATGATATTATGCTCATTCAGCCTCAATCGAATCGAATCGATAGATCGAGCATGAAATTAATTATTTGTGCGAAGGGTTTAAGCTACCTGAGTGTTATTTTTTCAGTGATTGTCGTTTTGAAGTGTAATCGTACTTTTAAAGGCAGCTATGGAGTTAAAAAGAAAAGGCCGTATTTGATTATAAAAATGGTGCATTTATTTACACTTCTCTGCAACTGAGACTATATTTCTTTATAGAAATATTTGTTTGATTTTATTCAGCTATATACAAAACATCCATAAGTGCAAAAGTTTATTACTGAAATTACCTATTGTAACTTGATATAGGCCAATTTTTCATAGTATGCGTTGCCACTTACACAAAAAAAATAGCCTTTATTTCCAACTAGAGTTCTAGCTTTAGGTACATAAGATTAATCTAGTGTAAATAGATTAAGTTTCAATTGCTGCTCTATTCTGTCGACGATCCTTTAGAAGCTAGCAAGCCTATCGAAACAAGATTGGATTAAACTTTTTACTATAAATCACCTGACATTTTTCTCAAGATATCCAAGGATCGCAAAAACAAGCATGTAATCGCAATCCTCGTGGTAAAGTGTGCAGGTTGCACATATCTAATGTGTTTTGTAGAAAATAGATCCGTAGCGAATTATTAAAGGTGTGACGAATCTAGTGGCTAATGCCAATTTTAAATTAGAAATTAAGTAAAGTGTTTTTTTTTTCTTGACATTAGTAGGAGTTTTTATACAAATAGTTTAACAGTAATATTGTACCTAAAGTGATTTTAAAATTATTTGTTGCAGAATTGACATTATAAATAGCATTTTTTTGTTAAACAGTGGTAATTGGCGAAGAAGCCAAGGTTCAATGAACGTTTTATTCAATTATAAGTTCAAAATTAAATTAGCAGCCTCATTTAAACTAATTATTTTGATTTGGATAATCTGCTTTTAGATTTAAATCCATAGCTCGTTGTATTATTTATTTATACTATATGCACAAGTTACAAAAAACGTGTAAAGTACAACGGCGGACTTAATGCCTTGGGCATTATATCTACCAGTCTACCTTAGGGTGACTGAGCTTACTAATGAGGCCTATAGTAAAGGACCACGTTTCGGCGCCATACTTTATCTGCAGAGAGGACTATGGAGCGGGCTATGCTCGGAGTCTCTCTGCGCGATCGACTCAGAAATGAGGAGATTCGTAGACGAACCAAAGTTACCGATATAGCCCAACGAATTAGCAAGTTGAAATGGCAGTGGGCAGGCCATATACTCGTAGAACGCAGAACTGATGGCCGATGGGGCCGTAAGGTTCTCGAATGGAGACCACGCACCGGCAAGCGCAGCGTAGGACGTCATCCACTAGGTGGGCAAACGATCTTATGAAGGCCACAGGATCACGCTGGATGCAGGCCGCTTACAACCGGTTCCAACCGGTACTACTGGAAGTCTAAACGGGAGGCCTATGTTCAGCAGTGGACGTCCTACGACTCATATGATAATGATGATGATGAGATATAAATCTATAAAAGAATTTCTGAATCATCAATTGTCTATGGAGCAGTTGCAAAGTACCAAACTTCTTGTAGATTTAAATTCACCCCACAGTTCAGATTTCCCCTCTTAAAAATAGCATCGTAAAAAAGACAATACTCGTCATATACCTTCCTATCTACATCTACATTATACATTGGTTTACCTTAGTTCAAAGTATACAGAAGGGAGGCCGAATCAAAACGGACTTGTTATTGCAAATTATATTTTTTTTCTCAAGGGGAGGATGTTTGTACGAATCCTTAATAGAAACGAAACATTGGTCTGAAAGAAATCTGTATAACTTAAGGGGGTGTAAGGGAAATTGCACCTTGGTTAGATGGAAATAAGAGTGACGTGTCTCGTTATTAAAATGTTATTTGAAATCTTCAGGTCTGCCAACGACAGGTTTATTAATTTTCCTTTTTCTTTCTTTTTTGTTTTTCTTCGGTTTTCGTTCGCGGAGTTTCCTTATTATTTCATGTACCTAACTGTCTTTCCTGATTTCCATACTGATTAGATGTCAGCGTTTTCCATTGGGAATATCGAGATACGTTTTTTTTTAAAGAAATACTGATATAGACAAATTACGTTGAATTCCTCGAATAAAGTTCAATATTAATAAATTATGTACCTAATTAAAACGTTTTATGCCAGATACAAGGTTTAATTAACGAACGGAAAATGTAGGTAGATTTTAAGGAAATAATATTATCACGGGATGGTTGCAGAATGTTGAAATCACTGAATATGCCAAAGATAGTATCGTATTATTATATTTTCTGCCTAGTTTTGTAGTTATAACCTGCGAGAAGTGCGTAGTGTCCCATATTCTTAATGCTCGTGATTCCACGCGTCCACTTTCCATCGGGTGTAAAACGGCCTAACCTAACAATATTCCTAAAGATTCACTTCGTGAAAGAATAATGGAAGAATAGCCAATGACGTTGCTGGAAATGCACGGAGTGAATCATTCACCATGTGTGAATCTATCGAGTTCTGCAATCTCCTTGTGTCACTTATTTAAAGAAAAGTCAAATACACACATCAAAAGTGTCTAGGGATCAAGCATTTTTATGCGGATTTCTTGAGATTGAGATGTGGTTTTGTAATAAATTTATGATTTTATAAATTTATATGGATCGTTTTTGGTGCATTTCATAATTTGAATCAGGAACTGTAAATCAAATTCGAGTAAAAGATGAAAATCAGCTGTCAATATTTTCCCTATAAAAACATACAATGCATTGAAGACATTATTAGTGCTACTGTTTCCCTACTACTGATTAAAACCAACGTTATTATGGAGCGGCGACGTCATTTAAGCAGGGAAGAAATGCTTAGAGCCGTGGGAATGATAGAAGCTGGTTCCCGGCAACGTACTGTGGCTTTAGCTCTGAATACAAGTCAGAGTGTTATCAGTCGACTTTGGACACGTTACCGAAGCACTGGTACCGTGGCTGAGCGCCATGGAGGACGGTATCGCTGCACCACACGGAGACAAGACCGATACATTCAAATCTTAACTCGAAGAGCTCCAACAATAACCGCCATGATGTTAGCCGTGAGGCTTCATCACTCTTCAGGGAACTTAATTAGCGACCAAACAGTCAGAAACCGCTTGCATGAAGTGAACCTTCATTCCCGAAGACCGCTACGGGTACCACCTATAGCAATGCACAATCGTAGGATTCGATATCAATGGGCTCTTGAACACAGAAATCGGGCAGAAGAACAATGGCGTTTCGTGTGCTTTTCTGATGAGTCTCGTTTTGGTATGAGACCGGATACAAGACGTATACGACACTGGAGAACCCCTGGACGCTGTGGCAAGCGGGTTTCTAGGTGGATAGATAATGAAACCAAACGTCACTTAATACATTTATTAAGAGAGCATGAGCACACAGAATAGATTCAGGGTAGTAGGTTCTACGGTCTCTAAGCACTGTCACTGGTCACTTGGTAAGAAAGGTACTGCCCTGGGCTTTAGAACGCCGAAGACGACGGTGCAGGGCAGGAGGCGAGCGCGTGGCAGACGCGTCCGCCGGCAGGTAGGTAGGCAGGCAGGCAGTGCCTTCCGCTAGGCACGTGGCCCGCGCAGGCAGGGCACAGCAGGGCACGTGGCCCGCTCCGGCAGGGACCTCCACACGCGGCTGGCGTGAGGTCTCGGTACCCACGCACCGCGTGGGTGGCCGACAGGCAGGTAGGCAGGGGGTGCCTTCTGCTAGGCACGTGGCCCGCGCAGGCAGACCACAGCAAGGCACGTGGTGGCGTGGGTCTCACCCACGAGACGTCCGACGGCGTTAGCGGCCGCGCGGCTTGTTAGGCGTCTTTCTCCCGCGGTAGGCAGGGAGGCAGCGGGACGCCTAACGGTTTAATTTGGAGCCGTAAGTCGGGATGTTAGCCGTAGCCTGGAACCCTGGAACGAGTGCGGAGAAGGGTGCGTGCGTCAGCGTCGTGCCGTAGCTCTGCAAGCCTCCGTCGATGAGTGGGTCCCTCAGCCGCAAGCCCAAAGCAAGGGGATTGGTGGAAGACTCACCCATCGCGGTGGCTTACAATTAGAGGTAGGTATGCGCGCACATGCCCCAGGCATTCTCGAAGGTTCCTCGCCGCGTGGCCAGGCGATTTAAGCGAGCAGCTAGGCACAGCGTGGCGAGGCAAGCATAGCGTAGGATGCGAGAAGCATGTGGGCGCATTCACAATGAGGTGCAATGAAGAAAAGGTGATGATTTACATTAAAGCTTTTCGACAGTAATGGTTATAGTGACGCTGATACAATAAAATGGCTGCCAGACCGCGCAGACAAAGAAATACATAGAAATGCGATCTGGCAGGACAGTGAACAATTGAAATCACATGAGCACTTACCCGTTTAGGTTGGGGTTGTTGTATTGAGGCTTCGTAAAAGAAAGAGGCCGTTTACTGAACCGCGTGAGTTTATATAGCCACACACGAACGCCGCCAAGCGATGACGCGTTCGTATGTGGAAGATTAGGGATGTGGCGCGTTACTAGTGAGGCGCGTTTAGTTGATTTTTTAGAAAATCGACTACAACGCTACAGTACCCCGGCTGCTATGAAAGGATTTTCCCTAGGGAAAATCCGCTAGAAGGCCTGAACCACTAACTGACTACCATAACGTTCATACATCCCATTCATGTGCTTCCATTCCATCAATCATTCATCCATTCATACTATGTCCGTCCCTGACTTGGAAGTAGTCCTAAGTCAGTGACTTACTATATCATACAAGAGGTAAACTAATAGTAGTGTAGTTTAACTCAAGACAGTCAGTTGGAAAAGCACAAGATAATAACAGCAAGTGAATCTCCGTAGGGTTCGGTAACCAAGATGTTAAAACGCAGGGTAATGTATCTAACTACCTAGGTAATAGTATACTCCATCGTTGATTGTTGAACATTGTCATGTATGTAGTTAAGATTTTAAAAAAATTATTGTACTCTATAAACTTGAAGTTGTATAGTTATAGTAAAAATGTAAGTTCAAGTTCAAAGGAGTCCAGTTAAAATAATTAAAAAAAGTTTTTGAAAAAAAAAAAAAATCAAAAAAAAATTTTGTTTAAAAAAAATTTTGTTCAAAAATAAAAAAAATTGTCAATGGGAAAATTTTTTTTTATTAAGTTTTAGAATTTATTGTCTTATTTTAAAATATTTTGAATTAATATTTATTTTAAAATAAAATTTATTTAGCAAAATCCAAGTAAAAGATTTAAAAAAAACATGCCATTAAAAATTATTTGGAGCTGACCTTTCAGGTCCATGTTCAATGTCTATGATAGAATTGATCTAGGTCTCGGTCCACGATCAATGTCTATTCTAGATTGAGATTCGGTGAGAATATCCGAATGTAATTGACGATGTTCGAAAAGCCTATAGTCCATGACCAAAACAACTGTCAAAGTTGACAAGTCTCAGCTGTCAGTCCGTTCAAAATGTAATCGGTCAACGACATTCTAGGTTATCTTAGGACATGCTGTTAGATCAAATAATATTGATAGAATTTTAATTAGCATACTAGGAGTATAGCCAATAATTTATTTTAACTATAATTGCGCCCATTGTGTTATTTAGTGTTGAGCGAAGTTATAGAAGTAGGAACTATAAAGAAAGTTTAGTTTTATGGTTATGTTTATAAGAAAGTTTAGTCTTTGGTAGATTTTAGGTACATGCGTTCAACAATCATGCGAAGTGACAAAATTAGATTAGGTTTTAGGTTTAGTGCTTATGTGACAGAGTTTTAGTTATTTAGAGTTTAAAACAAAAGTTTAATAATAGTTTTCACGGATAAGGCTTGTTTTTTGAGTTGCGATCCGCTCATAGTTAGTAGTATATAACTTAGTGTTTTTAGTGCAGAATTTTAGTTATTTAGGGTTTAAAACAAGAGTTAAGTAATAGGTAGTTTTCACGCAAAAGGCTTGTTTTTTGAGTTGCGATCCGCTCATAGGTAGTATATAACTGGGCAGCACCAGTATATAAAAGTAGCAAGTAAATACCATGTAGTGATATTCACTGATTGGATTTGGTTTAGAGCCAAATCCTTTAGACTTGTTACCAGTTTAGGCTGGTACAAGTTTGGAAACCGGGGTAGGACCGGGATCCATGTAGTTTAGGTAGATATCGTGATGATATTACCAAGGAATCTGGAGTAGAGCCAAATCCCTTAGACTTGTTACCAGGGTAGACTGGCACAAGATTGCTAACCGGGGTAGGACCGGGAACCAAGTAGTTTAGGTGGATATCATGTAGTGATATCACCAAGGAATCTGGGGTAGGGCCAAATCCTGTAGACTTGTTACCAGGGTAGACTGGCACAAGATTGGTAACCGGGGTAGGACCGGGAACCAAGTAGTTTAGGTGGATATCAGGTAGTGATATCACCAAGGAATCTGGGGTAGGGCCAAATCCTATAGGCTTGTTACCAGGGTAGACTGGCACAAGATTGGTAACCGGGGTAGGACCGGGAACCAAGTAGTTTAGGTGGATATCATGTAGTGATATCACCAAGGAATCTGGGGTAGGGCCAAATCCCTTAGACTTGTTATCGGGTTAGGCTGATACAAGATTCAACTGTGGTATGTAGTACCTACAGTTGTTAGAATAGTTATTTTGGACTATGCCATTTTAGAGTTATTATTTAGTGAAAGAGGATTATAGTAAGTAGTTTTTATAGTTTAATTGAGTTTAGTTTTTTAGTTAGAACCAAAAGTGTGTAGTTTTTTAACAAAGCTTTGGTTTTCTATAGTCAGATTTAGATAAAAGTTTAAGTACTTGAGTTAAGTTTTAAAATTTTATTTAATTAGGTTATGATCAGCTGTCTTTAGTTAAAATTAGGTAAAAGTCTAGAGTTTATTTAGTTTTATTTTTTTATAAAAGTTGATCAGTCTATTTTTATAAAAAAAACTTAAATTAGGCATTTAGGTGTGCCATTAGTCTAACTATAATTAGGTTATAGCTATCTAAGGTAGACGGCGAAAGCGGTAGAAGCTGCACGCCGGAGATTAAGAGACTTAATCTCTGGTACAAGTATACCTCCTACAACCAGGTGGAGAATGGTTGTAGATCCCTTGGCATCGTCTGACCCAGGAGTGAGTCAGACACTAGTTAGTTTTAGCTAGGCCTACGGGATTTACGACGGAGAGTTCCGCCTTAAATCCTTGGCATGCCAAGTACCAAGAGGTTTTCCCTGCATGTCAACCAATTCGTAAACAATAGGTGAAAGTTTGGCAGATATTTTACACTTAGCATATTTAGGTGCTAATTTTTTACTGAAGTACTTATCCTTATCGCTTTGGTAATAAGTACGTTTCCAGACTACATCTCCTACATTATATTCTACTTCCTTGCGACGCAAGTTGTAGTCAGTAGCATTTCTAGAGTGAGCCTTCAGCAAAGCAGACTCTACTTGATCAAAAATGTTAGAGAGAAAACCCAAGTTTTCAGCATATTGATCTCTAGGTTGAAATACTATTTCCTTGATGTCAGAATTTTGGTAGAAGGAACCATCAGCAACTAGTTCTCTACCAAACACCAGGAATGCAGGAGTGAAACCTGTAACTTCACTAGTCGAGCTATTTAATGCGAATTGTACTGCAGGTATATGTAAATCCCAAGAACGTTGGTCATTATTAATGTAGGTAGAAACAGCTGTTATAATAGTTTTATTATACCTTTCCACAGTATTTATCTGAGGTGCATACCTAGGAGTGTAGTGTATACTAGGAATGTTATATTTAGTGAATAGGTTTTTAGTTTCATTAGATGTGAACTGAGTACCATTGTCAAGTATTACACATTGTGGTATTCCATGAACTAAGAACACATTATCCTCTAGCAGTTTGCAGATAGTTTTAGCAGTAGCATTTCTCATAGGGAAAAGAAGACAATATTTAGAGAAACAACACGTGACTACGAAAAGATAAGCATTTTGACGTCTAGAGACAGGTAATGGACCAACAATGTCGATGCTGACCATCTGGAAAGGGCGGGAGCATTCCTTAGGCTTTCCCATAATTCCCAGTGGAGCATGGTTTACTTGTTTATGTGCTAGACAGATTTCACATGAAGTTACAGCTTTCACCACGTCCTTGTGCATACCTGGCCAGTAGTAACGAAGAGTTAGTCTTTTATAAGTTTTATATATGCCTAAGTGACCCGCCGTGGGTTCTGCATGGTTGTCAGTAATCAATTTAGACCTAGATTCAGATGGTATCACCTCCTTCCAGTCAAACTCATTAAAAATAGCGAATTTACTTTTCATGTGACGGAATAATTTATTATCTTTTATTAAGTAATTAGGATAAGATGTTGGATTCTGCAGACAGCCGTTATAAATGTTTAGGTACCAAGTATCGTTAGTTACCGGAGGAGCGGTTTGAGAAGACAACGCAGCCACTGGCAGAGCGCGGGATAAAGCGTCAGGAAGAGTATTGTCGGAACCGCGACGGTGTTTTATATCGAAGTTAAATGCAGACAGTCTAATACCCCAGCGGGCCAATCTACCTGTAGGATTTTGTAGTTTTAGGAACCACTTCAGAGCAGAGTGATCTGTATAGACGGTAAATTTTAGACCATTTTCGAGATAACAACGCCAGTGCTCTAGTGCTAGTAATACTGCTAATGCTTCTCTTTCAGTGATGCTGTAATTTTGTTCTGGTTTAGACAAGGACTTGCTCATATATGCAATAGGATGCTCAACACCATTTTTTGTTTGTGTGAGCAGTGCACCAACTCCATAATTACTAGCGTCAGTGTGCACTTCAAAAGGTAAACTATAATCCGGACACGACAAAACTGGAGCTGAAATTAATATAGTCCTGAGCTTGTCGAAAGATTCTTGACACTCTGTTGACCATGCAAAAGGTGGAGCCTTTTTACTGGAACTGGTAAGTTTGTTTAGAGGAGCAGCAAGTGAACTGAAATTAGGAACAAACCGTCGGTACCAGGATGCTGTACCCAAGAACCGTTGTACTTCCTTAGGATTTGTTGGAACCGGAAAGTTAACAATAGCCTCGACCTTCTCTGGGTCTGGGTGTAAGCCCTTTGAATTAACGATATAACCTAGGTATTTCAGCTCATCGCGGAAGAATTGACATTTATTTAGATTAATAGTTAGGTTAGCATCTTTCAGTTTAGTAAGTACTTTTAGTAAAAGTGATATATGGTGATCAAAGTCAGAAGAAACCAGAACTACGTCATCTAAGAAGGCAAAAACTCTGTTTTCAAACTCGGGGCCGTAGAATAGTTTATCTACCAGCCTCTGCTGAGTAGCTGGGGCGTTAGTCAACCCAAAGGGTGTAGTTTTAAATCTGTAGGTACCGCGGCCCGGAATGTAAAAAGCAGTCTTGTTTTTGTCTTCTTTGTTTAAAGGCAGTTGCCAAAAGCTTTTATAAAGGTCGAGACTTGTTAGGTATTTTGCATCTTTTAAGTTATCTAAGATTTCTGATATGTATGGTAGATTATACGCATCCTTTTTAGTTATTGAATTTAGTTTTCGACTATCTAGACAGAACCGCAACTTGCCATCTTTTTTAGGTGTAAGAAGTACTGGTGATGACCAAGGACTTTCACAAGGTTCAACAACATCTAGCCTCAGCATTTCGTCCAACTCCTCACACAGAATGCGCTGTTTTTCAGGCGACATCCTGTAGTAACGCTGCCGAATAGGAGGAGAGTCACCTGTATCGATGCAGTGTGTGATGAGATTGGTACGACCTAGACCCTTTTTGTCTGAAGATATAGTTTCAAACTGTTTAATAATATTGTCCGCTGTTAATTGTTGAGCCTCCGAAAGCTGAGCAAAAGAGTGGAGGTGTACATCTGTTTTAGATTCCTTAATTTGTTTATTATGACTCATAAGGAAGATTGACTTAGTATTTTTAGGAAAAAGTTCGAAGAGATACCAGAAATCGATTCCCAATAGTATAGGTATATCAACTGATGGAATAACATAAGCTTTAAGTGTGTGAAATTTATCTTCGAATGTTATAGGTAGATTTAGGGTACCTATAGGTGATAACATTTGTCCCCCAGCGGCGACAAATTTTAAAGAGTTATCACAGGACTGTAGGTTTAGGCCTAAGTCCTTGATGAGGCTTTTATGAAAGTTATCACCGATAATAGTGACAGCGGAACCAGAGTCCAGCAGTCCACAAGTAGATATGTTATTAATAGAAATAGTGGCATAAGGCCTAGTGTCATTTAATGGTTTATTGCGGATTGTTGTAACTGCATAATGAGTAGAGAATTGTTTCACATGTGATATCCAATCTGCCCACCCATCATTGCTTTTAACTTTAGAATTACTACAACAACCCACAGGCTTTAGTTTTTTGGCTGGCATTTTTTACATTTAGGAAAAATGACACCTTTAAGCCCACACTTAAAACAAATTGGGAAACGTTCTGCTCTGCAATGTTTTAAAGAATGACTGTTTGTCCTACACCTGGGACAGAAAGGGCCTCCTTTAGAGGGAGACTTTTTAGAAGATTCTTTTTCAGATTTAATTGCTGACACCGGTGCCGAATCTGACTGACCAGAGTGTTTTTTGTTGTAGTTATTGTAGTTTTTGTTTGAATTATTAGAACTAGAGTTGTAATTATTAGATTTACTCTGCCTGTGATATGCAAACTCTGGTGCAAGAGAGTTAAGATTACTTTTGCTGGGTTCATGATAGTAGGAAGCCCTGGCTTTATATGTCTCATAGTTTTTACATACTGTTTGCAGTTGTTCCAGCGTTTGCACATTACTTAAGGCTAGCACATCAGCATAGACTGGTTTGACATTATGAGAAATAATGTCAAATTTTTCCTCCTCTGTAAGATTTCTGTTGAGACGGTTGAAGAGACCGCTCATTATAGAGATGTAAATAGTTATGTTCTCTGTTTCACCCTGTGTTCGCTGTCTAATTTCAGAGAGGAGTCTATAGTCATAGTCCTCGCTGTCAAAAGCAGATTTAAGTAGTTCAATTAACTGGTCCCAAGACAAAATGTTTGATTTTATATGTCTGTACCAGTGTAAAGCATTACCCGTGAACAAGTCATAGGAATAATTAAGCATATCATCTTTAGAGATTCGTTTACTAAGTCTGAACTCTTCAATTTTTTGAATAAAAGCTCTTACACATGAATTCCCATCGAATTTAGGTTTATTGCCTTGATGACTTGGACAAGTGACAATTATGTTTGTAGAATTGGAGGCACTTGCTTCTACTTGCTGACTACTGGCAGCGGTATCAGATACACAGGGTGTAAACTTACTTTGAAGGGTTTTAAGCTGTGTGTCTAAGTTTTTAAATAGAGACTCAAGTTCTTTTTTTAACTTGATGGACTCTTGTGCTGTAGGAGATATTCTGCCTAACCTATAGTAAATATGGTTCCTATTTGAAATTGCTACACTGAGGGTGCGGTCAGAGTTTACCGTAGACAAATAGTTCATAAAATCTGTTATAGTCTGACTAACACTATTTAAATCATCCATCTCATCTATCCCTGAAAGTAGAATGTCCTCACTGTCATAGTGTTTAGATAGTTTATTTATTTGTTTTCTCAAATCTATGACAGTGCCCTTTTCACCGCCTCTGATAGTGACCTCATACTCGAGTTCGGCCTTTCTAAGGTGTATAAAATTTATCAGGTGAGAGCTCATTGTGATTTAATATTTATTTAACAAACTATATTTAATAATTTATTTATTTTTAACAAATTCAAATCGCAGACCTAGCGGCAGATGTTAGTAACAAACCAGGATATCTGCACCTCGAGACCTACAGGTAACAGATGGAAGATAGGAAGGAACCAGGTAGTAGGAAATAATAACTCACTGCCGGTCAAGCAGGCTCACAAGACCGTGGTTAGGCTAAAGGTGTCTTGGCCGCAGTAAGGGGATACAGTTTATTGGATTAGTAACAGCACAAGATGTACTTACCACCACGATGGAGAGTATAGGAAGAAGTGACCAGTGCTAGCACCTAGAGAACCTTAGCCGAGTGGGCGCCACTGTGGCAAGCGGGTTTCTAGGTGGATAGATAATGAAACCAAACGTCACTTAATACATTTATTAAGAGAGCATGAGCACACAGAATAGATTCAGGGTAGTAGGTTCTACGGTCTCTAAGCACTGTCACTGGTCACTTGGTAAGAAAGGTACTGCCCTGGGCTTTAGAACGCCGAAGACGACGGTGCAGGGCAGGAGGCGAGCGCGTGGCAGACGCGTCCGCCGGCAGGTAGGTAGGCAGGCAGGCAGTGCCTTCCGCTAGGCACGTGGCCCGCGCAGGCAGGGCACAGCAGGGCACGTGGCCCGCTCCGGCAGGGACCTCCACACGCGGCTGGCGTGAGGTCTCGGTACCCACGCACCGCGTGGGTGGCCGACAGGCAGGTAGGCAGGGGGTGCCTTCTGCTAGGCACGTGGCCCGCGCAGGCAGACCACAGCAAGGCACGTGGTGGCGTGGGTCTCACCCACGAGACGTCCGACGGCGTTAGCGGCCGCGCGGCTTGTTAGGCGTCTTTCTCCCGCGGTAGGCAGGGAGGCAGCGGGACGCCTAACGGTTTAATTTGGAGCCGTAAGTCGGGATGTTAGCCGTAGCCTGGAACCCTGGAACGAGTGCGGAGAAGGGTGCGTGCGTCAGCGTCGTGCCGTAGCTCTGCAAGCCTCCGTCGATGAGTGGGTCCCTCAGCCGCAAGCCCAAAGCAAGGGGATTGGTGGAAGACTCACCCATCGCGGTGGCTTACAATTAGAGGTAGGTATGCGCGCACATGCCCCAGGCATTCTCGAAGGTTCCTCGCCGCGTGGCCAGGCGATTTAAGCGAGCAGCTAGGCACAGCGTGGCGAGGCAAGCATAGCGTAGGATGCGAGAAGCATGTGGGCGCATTCACAATGAGGTGCAATGAAGAAAAGGTGATGATTTACATTAAAGCTTTTCGACAGTAATGGTTATAGTGACGCTGATACAATAAAATGGCTGCCAGACCGCGCAGACAAAGAAATACATAGAAATGCGATCTGGCAGGACAGTGAACAATTGAAATCACATGAGCACTTACCCGTTTAGGTTGGGGTTGTTGTATTGAGGCTTCGTAAAAGAAAGAGGCCGTTTACTGAACCGCGTGAGTTTATATAGCCACACACGAACGCCGCCAAGCGATGACGCGTTCGTATGTGGAAGATTAGGGATGTGGCGCGTTACTAGTGAGGCGCGTTTAGTTGATTTTTTAGAAAATCGACTACAACGCTACAACGCCAACAGCGATTAAAATCCTGCCAGGAAGTCCATCCTTATAGTGGTAGAACCATCATGGTATGGGCGGGTATTTGGATCGGCGGAAGAACTGAGTTGATTTGGATCAGAGGCAACCTCAACGCTCAAATTTATGCTGAGACGATTGTATCAGACGTCATCATTCCTCTACAAGTGCAAATCGGTCCCTTATTTCAGTTAATGCATGATAATGCACGACCGCACACCGCAAGAGTTGTAAGACAGACTCTCGCCGCAGCTAACATCAATGTCCTGCCCTGGCCTGCTCAGTCGCCAGACTTGAACCCGATTGAGCATGCATGGGATATGCTACAGAGAAGAGCTCTGCCGAATATGGAGGGTATCCAGTCGCAAGAAGACCTTTTTTTGTTGTTGCAACGAACATGGGCGGCCATTCCACAGCGTGATTTGGATGAACTCATTTTGAGTATGCCAAACCGATGTTCTTGTGTTGTTAGTGTTCGCGGTAGAAACACGGATTATTAATTGTTTAAGTTACCCAATAAAATTTTAAAGAAAACTGTTATTTCAGTCTTTTTTTCGAACTTTAATGTTAGTGGTTCAAATGTCAAAAATCCCTTTACTAGGAAAATGGCAAATTTCTTTATGAATGCAAAGGTGACTTGGTTTATCGTTACTGTGACAAACGATAACACTTTATTTGATGAATCCTTAAAGAACATTTTAATTAATATCAATCAGGAGAAAAGTTATTGCAAAAATATATGTTGATCCCTAGACACTTTTGATGTGTGTATATGCACTGACAGGAACTAAGCTTTGAAATGAAAAAGAATGACGTCCTAAACTTAAACAATTTCGAAAAAGTTTTATCATTATCATGCATTTCAAGTCTAATAATGAAACAAACCCCAAAACACTATTCGTCACAATGTTATAAATTGTGGTAATTTTTAGGTATTTGCTGCAAAAACCTTCAAAACAAGATAGTTATCGATAATGTAATCGGGAAAACATGATCTTGAGATCTTAATACGTGTTCTATCCATTAAACAACTTCACTTACATCATTGACACGAAATGGTCAGATTCAAGAGAACTTTCATGCTTATGGAACAGATTCTGCTATGACCCATTATCAGGTTCTCTAGAAATATCTTGTTTTGCTTGAAACCATTTTCCTCGAAATACTCGTACTACATTCTTGTAATTTCATCAAAGGTCTGCTCCCAATCTAACAGGATACAAGTGAAAACGAGATGGAGCGAATGCCTATCTGACCTCCACAATCCAGTTACTGGGTTAATCGATATCCCTTGGTAAGAGTGGCTGGCAGATTTTCGGGAAACTGACTACCTCAAACAAATGCCAAAGAGCTACTTATGACTGTCAAGACTTTCACGTGCTTTCCGAGTCGCAATAACAGCCACATGAACATGAAATAAAATCTCGACACTCATTGTCAAGAACGAGAGTACAAACAATAAAGCTTTCATAAAACTATAAAAACAAAACATTTCGCCATTACGAGCAGATTTTAAATGCAACCAAAACACGCGCTCCCTGCAAAGAGATGTAACTATGAACGTGTAGGTGTAGTTCGCAAAGGAGAACATTCAGGCTCCATACATTTTTGGGCCTTTTCTGAAAGTGCCGGCCAACGAAAAAAATTGGTACCTATAGGTAGTACTAGTCATTTGGAGCAATAGTTACTATGGCACAAAAGTTGTAGGATTGCTCTCGGCCAAGTTATACAAGTTCGAAAATTCGTAATTCTCATACATTTTTTTAATTTCTGAAAGTGCCGAGAATCACCAAATAATGATAAGTATTGCTAGAACTAGCGACCTCAAGCAATTTAACATAACGCCTATAATGCCTGAGGGGTTGGGCAGAAGAGTACCGAATAAAAATGAATAATAATCTGTTTATTTTTGTGAAAAGTAATAAAAACATTTTAAAATATACAAATCTGCTGGTGGGACCAGCATCGGGAACAGAACCAAGGTTGCCTGTGGTTAGGGGTCTTGGGAGAGGAATCTCCTAACAATAAGAGACGTGATCAGCACTGCTGCTTTTTGAATCAACTCTTTTTAGGGGGAAATAAAATCATCAAATGAGTTATCTCGTTCTGGGCTGAGCTGTAGAGACTGTCAGACTCATCATCAGCCTATAATGTTTCCACTGCTGGGACACAGGCCTCCTCTCTTTGTGAGAGGAAGTGGGCCACAATCCACCACGCGGGCCCAGTGCGGGTTGGCAGATGTCACATGTCTTCGAATTTTTTGGTTCTAGGACATGCCGGTTTCCTCACGATGTTTTCCTTCACCGTTTTGAGAGCAGTGGTGATGAAATAAATAACACAAAGTAATGCGCCTGGCGGGGTTCGAACCCACGACCTACAACTCGTAAGTCGGGACCGATACCACTAGGCCACCACTGCTCTATACTGGGCCACCACTGCTCTATGTCTCTACTGTCAGACTTCCGCTGAAGTTACCTTAGTTTACGTTAGTTAAAAGTTCACCCTCTTCATTCGGTTGCCCTTTGCGTTCCAGATACTAAGATAGACGATCGACGAGCCGGTACCTACATTTCATTCATGAATTAATTGTTGTTTTTCAAAGAGCCTCATAGCTTTTGGAACGCGGTACTTTCGGGTCCACAATTAGCGGTGAGACGGGTTTGCCTCACTGTCCAGTCAACGAGACTCGACTGTACTCGTCCTTGACATCCCGTGGAACTTCAAGGAGCATTTCCGACGTTTGGAACAAAAACAGGATCGAGCCGGGGCTAACTTCAAGCTGTTACCCAACCTTGCGAGGCAAACGCCGCCCGCTTTTTGAAGGCTCTACGTGGGAGCGGTACGGTTATAAAGCCCCTCTACGGGAACCCTGTGTCTGTCGTTTCCATAAGGAAGCACCAGGGGATCATGGCTATTCGGGTGATCCACTCATACACATGATGCTGGAAGATCCCGTTCCAGATCACACGTTGGCAATCCGGAAAGGAGGCTGCCACTTCTTCTGCAGCAGTAATGACAGAGAAAGAAGAGGCAGAACACGCGAAAGAGGACGCCCTCGAAATCTCAATCCAGTTGCGTACGGCAAATAATGCGGAGCTAGTTGTCTTATCATGGATCAGGCCCAGGAGGATAGCATGTCGTGTTCCACGCGCGTCTAAATAAGTTTTCAGTGGCCCTTATGGAGCCAAACGCCTACCGGCTTGCGGGACTATCTCAGCAGGATAGGTACCGTAGCACGGTTGATGATTTTATTACCCGAAAAACGTGGTTGATTCAGAAAGCAGTACTTTTGGTCACGACTCGTATTGTTAGGAGGTTGCTCTCCCAAGAGGCCTACCACAGACAGCTTCGATTCTATTCCCAATGCTGGTCCCACCAGCTGATTTGTATATTTTAAAATGTTTTTATTACTTTTCACAAAAAATAAACAGATAATTCTTCATTTTAATTCGGTACACCTCTGCCCGGGTTGGGCAGAGGTGTTCAGGGATTAGAGGCGTTATGTTTAATTGCTTGAGGTTGCTAGTTCTAGCAATACCTAGCATTATTTGGTGATTCTCGGCACTTTCAGAAATTAAAAAATGTATGAAAATTACGAATCTTCGAACTTGTATAACTTGGCCGAGAGCAATCCTACAACTTTTGTGCCATAATAACTATTGCTCCAAATGACTAGTACTACCCATAGATACCAATTATTTTCGTTGGCCGGCACTTTCAGAAAAGGCCCAAAAAAAATGATGTCCTTTCAACAAAGCTCCCTCTGACAGCAATTCCGTTTTAGAGCCTTAATCCCGACTCTAGACGAATAAAAGGCATATTTCGTTCGCCGACGCTCGCAAAATTGTCATCGCAAATAGCTTTTGCCTTGGGCGTTACACTTACCCAACTCCAGAACTTTATAACTCCCCAAAACTTACAACGAATTTTCAACTTTGAACTTCGCGTTTAAAGTCGAAAATATTTCCTCTCAAACTCTCTCGAGTATGGGTGGATCTCCAAAACGGGCGTATTCGTGTGATCGCTCTGGTGCTTTTCAGATATTTATATTTAACAGTAATTATGTATCTCATTAAAAAGTATAATATTCAAATAGTATATTTTTACTTTTGGCCTTCAATTTACACTAACAGTTATGTAAATATTTAAGTTCAAAAAATATCGCGACCAGAGCAATCATAATTGGTGCCAGAGCGATCATAAATGGTCAAACCAATTAAAAAAAAAAGAATATTGATAAAAAATTATTAGTTTTGGCGTTTTTAGTCATATTCAGTTGGTATACGTGTAACAAGATAACATGTAAGTGATACCTTTTCTTCCGGAAGTCGGTGGCTTTGTTTTTTATTTCACTGACTATGGCCATCCGACTTCCGAAAGAAAAGTTATTTTATACTTTTTTGTGTTTGGTTTTCAAGTCGGTTCCTTTTTTTCAAAAAGCTTTTTTTTTTTTTATTTTTCCCTTTTAGTTTAGATATTCAATTAAATCGGTGTCTTTGAAAATCTACAATACAAGTCAGCAAAAAAATGGATGTATGTGGGTAATTTCACAAGATATCCATTAGTTTTATATATTAAAACCGTTCATCATCATCATCATCTCAGCCAAAGGACGTCCACTGCTGAACATAGGCCTACCCTTTTGATCTCCACATATACCGGTTGGAAGCGACCTGCATCCAGCGTCTTCCGGCGACCTTTATAAGGTCGTCTGTCCACCTTGCTGGTGGACGTCCTACGCTGCGCTTGCTAGTCCGTGGTCTCCACTCTAATACTTTTCGACCCCATCGGCCATCTGCTCTGCGAGCAATATGGCCTGCCCATTCCCACTTCAGCTTGCTAATCCGGTGGGCTATATCGGTGACTTTAGTTCGTCTACGGATCTCCTCATATCGGATTCGATCACGTTGAGAAACACCTAGCATAGCCCTCTCTATAGCTCGTTAAGCGACTTTGAGCTTTGAGATGAGGCCGATAGTGAAAGACCACGTTTCGGTGCCGTAACTCATCACTGGTAACACACATTGGTTGAAGACTTTCGTCTTGAGGCACTGAGGTATGTCGGACGAAAAGACATTGCGTAGTTTCCCGAACGCTGCCCAATCGAGTTGGATTCGGAGGGTTGACCTCTTTCTCGAAGTTGGACCTACCTAACTGGACTGCTTGTCCTAAGTAGATATATGAGTCAACAACTTCGAGTACCGAGTTTCCAACAGAGACTGGGGTGGGCACAACATTGGCATTTGACATAATTTTCGTCTTGTCCATGTTCATTTTCAAGCCCACCCGTTGTGAAACTCGGTCGAGGCCATCGAGCATCATGCTGAGTTCCTCCATCGACTTTGCCATGACTACGATGTCGTCGGCAAACCGAAGGTGAGTGATGTATTCGCCGTTGATGTTGATGCCAAGTCCTTGCCATTCCAGGAGCTTGAAGGCGTCTTCCATTGCGGCAGTAAACAGTTTCGGGGAGATAACGTCCCCCTGTCTTACGCCTCTTCTCAATGGAATCGCCTTCGTGCTCTGCTCCTGTACTCGGACCGACATGGTGGCGTTATTATACAAGCACTTCAACACCTCGATGTACCGATAGTCAATACGGCATCGCTGGAGTGACTCAAGTACCGCCCATGTTTCCACCGAATCGAAGGCTTTCTCATAGTCCACAAACGTTAAGCATAATGGCAAGTTATACTCTTCGGTCTTCTGTATAACTTGCCGCAGCGTATGGATTTGGTCTATGGTACTATAGCCTCTTCGGAAACCGGCTTGTTCGGGAGGCTGGAAGTCATCAAGTCTGTGTTCGAGACGGTTCGTGTAATTATAATTATATTAAAACCGTTCCCAGAATAAAACTAACACTTTTCTGAAAACCACATCAAAATCGGTTCAGCCAAACGCGAGATAATCGCGGACAAACATTCATACACACATACAGGCCGAACTGCGAATCTCCTTTTTTTTAAGATGGTTAAATAGTTTTATAACGTACAATTAATGCAAAATATCATTGCTCTGGTCTTTTTGGACAGAGCCATCACAGCCATAGCGATCAGAAAAAGTCACAAAATTATGAATATAGCCGAATTTAAAAGCAGTAGAAATTTATAATTACGTGTCATAAAAACCATCATAAAGATCACCCAATTCACATAAAAAACAAATTTACAAGCTTAATATTTAATTTGAATAACGTGCCATATCAATCATAAAATTCGAGAACCAAATCCAGAGTAATCATAAACTTGCCTTCGTGAACTTACCTTCGCGGATACGTGGCACGAAGGTATCTTCCTCAACGGTTAGACCACTGCTGGTGCTACCCAGCGAGAGTGGAATAGAGTGTCTATAACGCGTAACTAGGCATGAGCGCGATGTTTTACCTCAGCGCAGAGCGATGAGATAAAATGCCCGGACAAGAATTTAAATTCAAATTGTGGCAAAAGTATTCATAATAAAACTACAAGTATTTTATAACAATGAAGATTAACTATTTCTTATGTAATCTAAATAAGTTGTTTCATATGTAGCTTCTCATTAAAAAAATAAAGAATATTTTTTTCATTCAATCGGGAGTGAGGACAACCCAGAGCGATCAGGATTTTAGGGTTTAAGATTTTTTTTTTAATATTTTAAATTAACTTATTCATAATATTAGCCTTGTACCAGGTAGATTAGACACTGAACTGCATATAAAAAAATATTGGGAAAACGTTTTCAATTTTAAAACGGGTTTATTCAGCCCGACACGAAAAAAAATGCCTCTGGAGATCGACCCGTATTGTAACAATGAAAATGCCAGCATTGCACACGTAAATACAATTCCTGGGATCGTTTCGATCGTCTAGATTTAACGGCTTGAGAAATAAGGTTCACAATTGTTTGACTGGGAAATCTGAACTTGAAAATCGTCGCCTGCCTGACGCTCGATATCAAATAAACATTATTGTCGGTGCAAAACGCCTGAAGCGGCGCGTTTTATTTGAACGATTGTGAGCTTTATTGTTCTTCACTTAAAGTTGGTAATTGAGAAATAATCTCATATTGCTAGGATTTTCGCCGGGGGAAGTAACAAGGATGGCCGGATGCGGGTATTGATAGGAGTGAAAGGGAGAGGAATATAGCTCGGAGCACTGTGATTGGTCAGGAAGGCCGCAGGCTGTGAACAGTAGCCCGCCCTATGTCTACTGTAAACGATGACGCACCTGCCACAAAAAGACGTAACTAGAGCTGAAGTGGTAACTATAATTTTTTGTTTTTACTTTTTATACGTTTGATTGACTTGCACGTTACTGTGAATATTATTATTTGAGGATAAAAAACACATCCATATCATCTTGCCAGGAAGTAAATGTGCCAATTACATTTCGTTCTTTTAGATTTGGTGAGGCCTTATTCATATTTTACTCTTTCAAAAAATAATGACAGGCAGCACCTGTTGCTTGTGCCTGGGAGCTATTTTGTGTAAATAAACAGTTACTCGTACGTATACGCGAATATTGTACTTACGTGCATTCATATTGGCTCTTTGTGAACCATTTATAATTTACCGAATGTTTTTTGGCAGCTTTTCTGCGAATTCAATAACATGGTTATCAATGGTATAATTTTACTTTTCTTTTTTTTATTTTAGATTTGTTTTGAACGGTAAAGGCTGAAAAAACTGTGTTATGCATTTCTTTGAACAACTAAGAAATGCAGTAACACATCTGTTGACGGCGGGCGTCGCCGGCGGCGTCACCGAGGGCGCTCATAGCTCGGGGCGGGGCCCGCACACATTCGCAATCACACCCTCCAAAATAGATACACGGAAAATCTTACACTAGTGTGCCATTTCCCAAACACACGCAAAAGAAAAATGTTCACCAAACCAAATGTGTAAGTACCGTACGCTATAAAATGTCAATGTGTGTGTGACCCTACCTACAATGGAAACTTTTTGGTCCAAAATACGCGAATCTTTTTATTTATATTCTACCCACACTCTGAAGTGAAAGTTTTTTTCCAAGATCCTTATATTTTTCCTGTATATAAAGATATACATAGTTATACATTTTCTTTGTACTTATACAAGCAATTTGGTTATGTAACAAGATTGTGTAAAGTTAAATAATTAAGAGGTTGTAATATTCCTCTTAATATTTTGTTTTTAAAAAGGCTGTTGTGATTATTATCTGAATTTAAATATTAATAATTTGTAAGGAAAGTAGACTGTACAGTTTTTGGAAAAACTGTATTCATACTGTTACTACTTGTTTGGTGTAAGAAAACATTAATCTGCATCTATATCAAGAATGTTACTTTATCAGTTAAATAAGCAATGGTCTCTGCCATTCAGAAACAGTAAAGTAAATGTACACATAGATATCATATTCAATTTCATTCTTAAGTTATTCTTAAGAACTTTCATTGAAATTTTTTTTTCCAACGATTTTCAAAGAACTCAGTTGAGATGTGCTTAATACAGCCGTAATTTAGTATGAAGTTTTGTATAGGTATATTATTATGTCTACAAGAAACTAGGCCTAGTTATATTTAGAGTTCTTTAATGAATCCTTTTTAGAACAACATGAAATGTTTAAGAATTTAATATTTAAAATGACTACCAAAAGCTCGATTTAGGTCTTTTTTTTTTTTTTTTTACGTGGCAAAATCATCAAATGAGTCCTCCAGCCCCGGGCAGGGCGGGAGGGACTGTCAGACTTCTACTGACTAAAATCCACGGTGTCCTTCAGTAGCCTGTTATGTTCCGGGGTCACGGTAAGGAAATAATCCCGCGACCCCGGCAGGCTTTGGCCCTCTGAGAGGGGGGCCCCGTCATTTTGATGACGCTCTTTGAGGCGCGCGTGGGACACAACGCGCCGTCGACCCGGGCATGGTCCATGGTCGGGCAGCGAGTTGCCCTTTACTCGCTGCCCGCATGCCCGCGCCTACGGTGGCCGGAGATCGTTCGATTTAGGTCTTGGCTGAGCTGTAATTATCTCATTCAAAAACATAAAACAATAAAGCACAACATAATATAGTTGTTGTTCAGTTATTCGGATTGATATTTCGTTTATAATTGAATCATCAACAGTACTTAACTTAAATAGAGCTACTGAATATCTAAACTCCACAATCTAGTTAGTAACTAGGTAAAGTTGTTGGAACATTGTGATCAAATGTTTATTGTAATAGTAACGTGTGAATTAAAAACTCACATTAATATTTATCGAAAGCGCGCAAATATCTGAAAAAGCTATAAACACAGTAAAACCGAACATCAAACAAAATTAAATTACCGAAGTTTAATCGAATTATGTCAGAATTTCAAATAAAACCTTTATTATCGATACAATTTGGTGTATGTAGTTATATTGCATTTGTTTCAGCCCGCCGCTCCGTTAGTTTCAGCCGGGCCGTCCTGAAACACGGCCATAGCGCGTCGGCAGACGCTATCTTTTTTATTTTTTATTAACAACGTTCTTTGTTTAAAATTGTTTATTGTTTGTTTTTTGCAGTTGCGTGGTTATTCATTATGGGACAAGACTGTGATATAAATTGACAGTTTTAAGGAAAAACAGTGAACGATTTCTGTTAGTGAAAATAAATGATTGTAAGCGTGATTTTGTAGTAAAATTCTGCAACTATTTGTCATTCTAAGATGAGAAGAATGATAACATTATCTGGCTTACAGCTCCGTGAATTTCAGTGACTCATGTGGCTGAAGACTTTTTGGGTCCAATCAGCTGTTGTTTTTTTTAACACTGCACAAGTTATAAGTCAGTAATATCGGTTATTGAACCACGAAATCATTCAGGTACTGTCAGCCTATCATCCCATCACTGCTGGGCATAGGCCATAGAGTTTAGTTAGTTTTATTTTTTGGGAAAATCCTTCCGCGCTATTTCCAAACCACTGCAACTCCTTAAATCCAGAATTCACTTACAATTAGTGAAAATGGTATTACAGAAATTGTTTTCATACTGTAGTGGAAATGTCCTGCATAAACCTTAGATATCATCATCAGCTGTGCTTATTCCTAGGTCCGGTCTGGCTTCCGATCAAATCCTAGACCTACAGCAGATCATCTTGGTAGAGCACTCATAGTTCAAAATAATTGTCAGATACGTACACTATACTTATCGTGTATTAAAGACATACTATACCTATGAAGTCATTTGCGTCTGAACTGATGTGTGTGTTAATTGTTATTTGCGTGTTTAATGTGTAATTTTTCTATGAAAGTACATACTCTGATCTGAAAAATAAAAGATAATATTATAATTATAAAAAACCTAGCACAACAAACAAAACAGGCAAATTAACGAAAAATAATAAAAAAGCCAAAAGGTAATCATCGCGGAACATAATCTTATTACACAAATGTTTGGCAAAAATAAAAGAAGCGTAATTATTTAAGAAAAAACTCAACGCACAAAGGGTCGCCCCCTCTCTCCCCCCTCTCTTGGTGAAAGGGGGTGGCCGCCATCATTGTAATTATTTTTCTTCTTAAAAACTTTCCCGGTACGAATTTGTTTCTTTGAAGAAAAATTATGTAAAGCTGGATGTGGATGTGTTTTTTTGTGATTCTGATTTCAAATGTTTTTGTTTTTAAATTTTTCTTATGGCGTTTATTATTATATAAGTAGGTACTCATCTGTCAGTAGAGGTCTGGGTACTCCGTTTTTTTACGTTTCGTTGGGTTTACTAGTAAGTCATAGTTTTTTCGTTTATGTTTGGTCGATTGCAATTTTTATGGCTTCCATCATTCATTTTAACTGGTTAAATAAACACGCACATTTCCCGCAATGTTTTTTTTTAATATCTATGTAAATGAAGACCCTTTTATTAGTCTTAATTAAGATTAATTAATATGGCTTTTATTAAAGATTTTCTGATGGAATACGATAATATTGGAAATCTATGGGGTAGGCCTATGTTCAGCAGTGGTCCTACGGCTGATAATATGATGATGACGATGATGATGGAAAACGTGTCCATGGAGTTTCTACACTCTATTTATAGAAAAAAAGATCCGATCCGGTTTACCATAACGACGGTTAACCACCAAGACCTCCTAACTGACATATTTTGACAAATTGGTTTTTTCGCGGATTCTCTTCATAAATATTGTATCTCACATAATAGAAAAATCTTCTATTTAGAATTCGTAATATTTCGGGTATTTTTACAATCATGGAATTATCTAATAACTTTACGAGCACGAACTTTGGTGGCATTTGCTGCTAACTCCAGCGTGTGCCTTACAATTTGTACGAATTCGTCGCATGTTCGCGCGCTCTCGGCCTTAAAAGTAAGTTTTATTGTATTTTTTGTTAAAATTAGTTAATTTTTAGTTATTAGACTTACATGTTAGTTTAATTCAAACGTTATTTCCGCGGTAGTAGTTTGTTCTTACTTATAAATCAGCCATAAATACGAAATACGTAGATAGACGGTATTGGTAGTAACATTTTTTCGTATCTGTTCAGGATATTACGGTGTAGGTAGCAGTATTTAGGAGTTTTTATACTCAAAGGTTTAAGTTATTCATTTAGATTTGTTTTAAGAAATGTGTTGTTTCTATTTCAGGATGAGTTCTCTTTGAACAAGAAACTTGGTCAAACTTTATTTGGAGTCTGAAAAACAAGATGCAGACCCAAAACAATGCCAAAAGCCATCATCCACAGAGCTGCTCAAGGCAGGGGAACACCTGACTTGATAGAGCTTGTAAAGCTCGATGTATTATTTTTCAAAAAGGGCGATAACACGCTTCTTAAGAACAACCGCCCCGTTTGACTCCTGACCCAAGTCTACAAGTTGTTTTCGAGAGTTATCTCGAAACGTCTCGCCCAAAAGTTCGATGATTTCCAGCCGCCACAGCAGGCCAGATTTCGAAAAGGCTACAGCACCGTGGACCCCATACGTACCCTCAGGGAAATAATCCAAAAGACCGAGGAATATAATCAGCCTTTGTGCCCAGCGTATGTGGACTACGAGAAAGCCTTCGATATTGTTGAGAACTGGGCTGTGCTGGAGTCCATGCAGAGATGCCTCACCGACTACCGCTACGTTGAGGTGATGAGATGTCTGTATAAGGCCGCAACAATGACCGTGCATGTACAAGAACAGAGCACAAAACCGATACAACTGCGTCGAGGGGTAAGACAGGGAGACGTCATCTCTCCGAAACTGTTTACAAACGCATTGGAAAACGTTTTCAGGACGTTTGATTGGAAAGGACGGGGTGTAAATATCAACGGTCAGTACAACCCGCACCACCGATTGGCGGATGACATTGTCATCATGGCAGAGTTTTTGCAGGACCTGGAAGTAATGCTGAGAAGCCTAAGCGATTCTTCATGGCGTGTGGGTCTCGGAATGAATTTAGACTAAACCAAACTCATGTTCAATGGTCATGTCATCCCGAGATCTGTAATCGTAAATGGTGCTGCCCTCGAGGTTGTGCAAGAATAACAACTTTGGTGTCCTCGACTCACCTGGGTGATATCACCCAGCCACCCATCTTTCGGAGGTGAATCGAGGACACGCTTGGCTCGCAGAAGGATACGCTTGGGCATTCGGGAAGCTGCGTTATATCTAAACCAGGGTTTATAACCAGTGTGTCCTGCCCGTAATGACTTCGAAGAAGATTCGTGGACACTTACCATAGGCCTGGTCCACAAATTTAAGGTTGCTCAGGGTGCAATGAAGAGAGTAATGCTCGGAATTTCTCTCACATGAAATGCCAAAATCTCCTATCTACATTAATTCGTCCATAAAAAAGAACTAAAATATCTGCTATCTTACCTACCCATTTATTAAAATAAAATAAAACAATAAATTTATCATAAAACAGTAAATAATCATATTTAAAACCAACTATATTTTTGCTGTAGTCATATTTGTCCTTATGTCAAAACTACAAGGTTTTTTGTGCCTACTGAAAAGTTTTGAGATATTGAGTTAGGAGTTCTTGGTGGTTAACCGTCGATAAGTCATTTAAATCAGAATATTATTAAGTTTCTTCCAGTTATAAACGTAACATGGCCCTTATTATAAAAGTTTTGGAACAACAATGTCCGTATCATTTTAACGTTGCCTTTGGGGGGGGGGGGGGCAGCCATGGAGGTTATCTACCGACATGTTTTTTCCGCTCGTTAAAAGTATTGCTGCTACCTACTTGTTTATTCAAACAAATGTTTCTTTGAATTACTGATTATTTGTTACTAGCTGTTGTCAGCGGCTTCGCCCGTGTGTAGTCGGAATTATTCTAGGGGAACGTAATACTGGGATGTATATTCAATATACATAATTATAATGTTATTTCAGCTTTTGCTTTTACACAAATTACTTACATAAAAGTTGCAAATTGTATGCATCTTGAACAAATCTGCATACTTACAAGCTAACAAATTGCAACCTGCATGCAATTTGCAGGAATTACTTTACTATTGTTTCGCTAAAAAAATTAATGATGAGTGCTACATGCTTGTTTGCATACAAGAAGGCATGCAACGTACAAGCAAACATGCATGCGAGCATACAAGCAGGCGTGCAACTTGCGAGCATACAAGCAGGCGTACAACTTGCAAGCAAGCAAGCAGCAGACGTGCATATGAACGGGAATGCAGCACGTATGCAAGCATGCATGCAGCATGCAAACTCATGTAAGATGCATTATTTCTGACACGGCTCCGGCGATACGGGGCCTGGGTGACCCCACGCGAGCTTATCGTCGTAGATGGTTTTAACGCTCACCACCGCAGCTTCGGGCTTCGCAGTTGCTTGGGTATGGTTTCCTTTGCCCTATCGTTCGAGGAACACAGTCTTATTGTTATTATTCTCTACGGAACCCTTATAGAAATTCAAATATACATGACACAAAAGGCTACTCATTCATTATAACTTCCCTCTACTAAAGCTACTCTTATTCAAATAAACTACAACTGAACGGACTTACATAATCATATTGAAAGTTTCAGAAGAACTACCTAGTCAATATTTCTATTGAATTTTCGACCTTTAGCCCACATGTCAAAGTTGCAAATCCAATGCCAGTAAATGTCACTTACGGCATTTCATATTTCCATTGTTGTTGTGAGGTCATATTTTCAGTAAATAAGAAAGGGTTGGAACTTCATAAGCAAAATTACTGAAACCTTTATGAATCGTGAACTAACTAAAACTCTGGGCAAATAAGAACAGAGGCCCTAGCATGACTTACCACGTTTTAGTGACTTGAATTAAACGGGAACTTTGATGGAAAAATTTGTTCCTCATTCGTACATTAGAAGCGCTTTTTCTTTTTCCGTATAATAAGCGCCGTAGGTACTTCAAGTACCTACGCTGTAATGGGGAAGGCAAGTGTCAAAGTGACAAATGACAGTTTGGTCCCAAAAGAACTGTCAAATCAAAGGAATTTTCTGAAAAAAAAGGATTTATTGATGTAAAATGACTAGGTGTTGTGTAATAAGCTGTAAAAATGATGGAACATACAAATTTCCGACAATTCACACTATCAAGAAATAATGGGTAGCTGCTGTGACTGCTGTGAGAACAAAAATTGTATTATCACTAAGGAAAAGCTATATAATAAACAAATATCCAGCCTTGCGAAGCCGAGACAGGCCGTTAGTTGAGTTTATTAGTAAAATTATATGATTATACCACAACTAAACAATCGAATACACTTTTCAAAATAATATTTACTTTTCTATTGGAGGTTAAGTACCAGGATTGCATCGCTCTATAAATCATGAAATAGTTCGTCTGGCGGAAGAATTATCACCTGGAACGAGTTTTGTGATAGTTGTGGTGTTAAGAAATTAAATATATTGTGATATTTCTCGAATCTAAATAGAAAAAAAGGGCAAAATTACTGACTTAAAACATTATGATATTTTATCAAAATAGAAAGTCAGAAGCAGCATTATATTCTTGTTATAGGAGAGGACAGGTAAAACATACCTAAACTCAAAAATTGAAACCTTAACTACAAGTAATTGTGGATTTATTACGGTAAAATCAAATGTATTATCACTCAATTAAATCACTTTTTTTCCTCTTGTAGATGCACCGCGGCGTCTTAATTCTTTTTTTAGTATATGTACTTGCATTGACGAATAATTTTCCATATTTGTTTTGTATTTATACTCAATTTTTATAACAATAAATCTTGTTTGTTTTTTGTACAAGTTTGACATTAATCTGACGTGGGGACCAACTATCGCAGCGCCATCTACGATTAGCTTTGAGTTGCCATCCCCATTGCCGGGCCACACTAACGGCATTGCCCGTTGAATTTCGCGATAATAGTCGTGTCTTTAATTGTTAGATACATAATTTAAAATATATAACAAACTACCTGAACTATTAAAAAAAGAAGAAAAAGCAAATATATTTATAAAAAAAATGAAAAAGTTCCTAATCAAAACAACATGTTATTATATTATATTGTGAGTGAATATTTAAACGACAAAACAAAGTTATTAAATCTTTTTTATTTAATGTATTTTAATTTATTTAATCGATTTGATTTTAATTTTGATTTTACTTCATTGTATTTCAATTAGATTTTAATGTAATTTCAATTTAATTTCGATTTAATTTCAATTTAATTTAATTTCAATTTAATTTAATTTCAATTTAATTTAATTTCAAATTAATTTAATTTCAATTTAATTTAATTTCAATTTAATTTAATTTCAATTTAATTTTATTTCAATTTAATTTAATTTCAATTTTATTTTATTTCATTCCGCGCAATGTTGAACCGACCATTTGAGCGTTTTTATCCGGTTTTTTGATCCAATCCCAAACGGTCAACATAACATGGTTTTAATTTCAATTTTAGAAGATTAAATTGTTGTTAAATTGAAATTAAAATTAAATTAAAATCGGAATTAAACTGAAATTAAATTGCAATTTAATTGTGTTGCTAATTTCAATTTAACGACAATTTAATCTTGGTCTAGTTTATATCTTTTTTAATATCGTCAATAATAAAATAAGTTAGGCTGTTTGAAAATACCGTTTTAGGGCTTCCTCTCTCTTACATTTTATGTTTTGCTGTGCCCGACAGGGTCCACAATGATTTATTATTATTTTTAACTTACCACCTAAGTACACATTGTGGAATGCAGATTTTGAATTTGAATTGTGCTCAGCCACAGCGCCAATCGTGCCGTCTTGTTGTACAGACTGGAGCACATCAACCTACCTCAGTCTGTCAAAAATATTTAATCGATTCTCAACCCTATCACTACACACCCTACACATACAATAGTGGAAGATAATTAGTAAAATTTGACAGATTGGGGTAGGTTGACCTGCTGGCTGTCTGTACTACATGGATCTTTATACCTACATTTTTTTTTTTTTTACCCTCCATTTTTATTTCAGCCAGTGTAGACAACAACGACAAGTCAACAAGAAGTCAAGAAGGTTTACAATCAATCAGAACTATTTGGAGAACATTAAAACTTAGACAATTATAAAAGTGATAGCGTCATCGTGATAATAGTGATGACTGAAGAATTCGGTAATAAGGTGATGGTTCGTCTACACGTGTGGATCTTGTGATGACATTTCTGGCAGTGGAGCCTAACGGATGGCAGGTGAGAGAACCTTTAAGGCTTCAGTCTTGGTTTGCACAAAATAGAATCGCGTTCGGCCAGTCGATCGTACGTCAAATTTCGGGCTCCCTTCCCGCAACCCCCCGCATACATCCTGCCTACTGAATTATTATAAAACAATTTTGATGCGGTAAGAACATTGCTCTACTAAGGATTATTTAAAAGGAGTTATCGAAATTGTTGCTTAATAAGTAGTTTTAATATGACTTGGTTTGTAATAATACGAGTATCACACAAGTGTTTTAATAATAATAATAACAATCGTGTTTAACTAATTAAACCTAAAAAAAGGTCAGTGCAGCAGTGATGCTGGCGAAGGAAGAGGCGGGACGCGTGAGAGAGAGGACAGCGTAAACCTTACATCCCAGCCACAGTGGTAGACGCCCACGGTGACTCGGTCATGGTCATCTCTGGCCATCGTAAGCGCGTAATGGGCGACTCGCTGTCCGACCATGGACCATGTCCGAGTCGACGGCGCTTTGTATACCCTTTGTAAACCGAGAACGTAAAAGGCTATTGAAGAACACCGTGAATTTAAGTCAGTACAAGTCTGACAGTCCCTTCCGCTTGGCCTGGGGTGGGAGGACTCATTTGATGATTTTACCATGATAAATAAAATAAATATTTAAAAAAACAAAAAACCCAACTGCGTAAAAAAACTAAAAAGAAAGAAACAAGCCCAGTAGTTTAGAATTCACTCATTCACACTCACAGTCGGGGCCCATTCAAATTATACCAATCAAATCTTCCCAAGGGGCCCCGACTGTGAGTGTGAATGAGTGAATTCTAAACTACTGGGCTTGTTACTTTCTTTTTAGTTTTTTTACGCAGTTGGGTTTTTTGTTTTTTTTAATATTTATTTTATTTTACTTTTTTTATTTTTTGTTAGCATTTATCAGTCCAAATTAAATTGAAACATATGTTATATATACATTTTGGTAAACCATTTTTAAAATCCTTTGATTTGACACCCCACTTGATAGAGTGTGAGAGATCTTAAGAAAATATTTTTAGTTAGGAACCCTTTGCACGCGAGTTCGACTCGCACTTGGCCAGTTTTATGTACCCAGTGACACTCTCACGTTTAAGACGAATCTAACGACACCTCTCAAGTTAAAGTCCATCAAGCCGTTTAGGCTGCAGAGCAACACAAAGAAATATACATACAAACATACACTCGAAAAACATAACCCTCCTGGCGCAGTCGGGTATAAAAAGTCCTGGGCCATGCCCGGGTCGACGGCGCGTTGTGTTCTACGAGCGCCTCAAATAGCGTCAGCATGATGACGGGGTCCCCCTTTAGAGGGCTAAAGCCTGCTGGCGTCGCGGTACTTATCTCATTACCGTGACCCCGGAACATGAAAGGGTTATTTGAAGGACACCGTGGATTTTAGTCAGTACAAGTCTGACAGACCCTCCCGCCCTGGCCGGGGTACCACAGTAACATCCAAGGACTGCACTCCTTGTCATAGGCACAGTCCATTACCACCTGGAGACAGAGTAACCAACGCTTTTGTTCATAGCTGGATTTTAATGAAGGAGCAATGTTAGCGAACGTGAATGTGATACAATAACTTGCTATCGTTAAGCAATTTAAAAAACAGGTTCAAACGATTTTCGACCTTATTGACATTTATGCAAAAACCGCATTTTAATGAAGGAGCAATGTTAGCGAACGTGAATGTGAGAAAAAAACAAACCAAATTTTAAATGTTAATAAGGTCGAAAATAGCTTGAAGCTGTTTTTTTAACTTGCTATCGTTAAGCAATTTAAAAAACAGGTTCAAACGATTTTCGACCTTACTGACATTTATTCAAAAACCGGATTTTAATGAAGGAGCAATGTTAGCAAACGTGAATGTGAGAAAAAACAAACTAAATTTTAAATGTCAATAAGGTCGAAAATCGCTTGAAGCTGTTTTTTTAACTTGCTATTGTTAAGCAATTTAAAAAACAGGTTCAAACGATTTTCGACCTTACTGACATTTATGCAAAAACCGGATTTTAATGAAGGAGCAATGTTAGCAAACGTGAATGTGAGCAAAAACAAACTAAATTTTTAAATGTCATTAAGGTCGGAATTCGCTCGAACCTGTTTAGTTACTTCTCCATATCTCTGCTTTATAGTATAATTATAATGTCCTCAGGACTACATTATGTTAACTTTATTTCAACAGAATCGGTTCACAACTGAAAATTCTGTAGGAAAATTGACAATTAATTTCTTTTTTTCTACCCATATAGGCCGCGTTTAGTTTTGATATTTAAATGGGACCAACTTTCAGATACACTACGTACAACAAAAAAAATGATTTTTTGAAATTGGAGCACGTAAGAAAAAGTAATGAATGGTCATAAATAAAATATATATATATATATATACATGTCGAATTGAGAACCTCCTCCTTTTTTTCCGTCGGTTAAAAAATATATTTTAATTTAATCAAGTAGAGCAACCTGAGATGCGTAACTGTGCGTAATCACCGTTAGAGCGAGAGAAGGTGCGAGCGAGAGGGACCAATAAAAATTCGTCGTGGACCTCACGTCCGATCGCTCCGGCCGTCCACCGGCCACTAAGGAATTTCTCTTGCAATTCTCGTTTATAAACACTTTTTGAGAGGTTATTTGAGATATTTTTTATTGTTGAAAAAAAGTGCTTTAGGTACAATTTTTTTTTTTTGTATTTGCTTTATTGATCTGTCGACATCAAAATAATCTAAATATTACATACCTACGATGCATAGTTCTTATGAAAAAAACTATTTATTGAGAGATAAAATCCGAGAATTTTGATAATATTCTGCCATCTTAATTTAGAAAATGAAAGATAAATATAAAAAACTAATCAGCGCAGTTTGAAGACGAGGATATTTCGGTCATTATGCGCTGCTCAGATTTTTAAATTAATTCTTCATTGTCTCAGATTGAGTGCACCAACGTAACTCGAAATGACGTTGGGCAGGAAAGAGCTGATTTGAACGCTTGATTTACCGTATATAATCCACTTAAATCAACTTAAAAAAAATAACTAGCTGTTACTTATATTATGGTTATTTATGTGCAATAATAATATTTCAAGCTATTGCACTATTTTGTTCAAAAATCACAAACAAAGTTACGCAAATAATTCGGCGCGAGTGAATTTTACAAGACCTGAGCCTTAACTATTACAAAATATTATTTTTAAGTTTCACTTGTCAAGTTGTACGTCTCTAATCAAATCTTGCAAGTTAAAATAATACGACGTATACATTTTGCGCGATACCTTGTGACAATGCAATATTTTATGATAATTATGGAGCAGATCTGATGATGGAACTGAAAGGTGGCCTGGGCTGCGCGCTCTTACGCACAGCAATACACCAAGCGTTCACGATTTGATAGCCCGCTTGGCCGGGTGCAGCGCCACGGCAACATCAGTTTCTTCAATTACCTACCTAAGTATTTTTCAAATTCCTCGGGACCCCAGTCTCCTCTTAACAGGCTGAGCAATTCCTAGTGTAAGGCCTTCATAATTAAAGGAATGCTTGGCCAAAGAATCATACGGAGAAGGGCTTCTCACACCACGTTTGCGACCACAAAGCAAAGATATTCCGTAATCTACAAAGATATTCAACGAACACTAATTTCCTACCTACACTATTCTTCAAGCGGGCCATCTCAACACATCGGTCAAACGGCCGTAAAATCACATTTACCAACTGAAAACCTTATTTCTTCAGCGGAAGCGACGTAACAAACTAAATAGTGGCGCCACCTGGCGGGCCGTGCCGCCGGAAGTGGGCTTTATTGGCGGAAATGGACCGGTCGACCGGATATAGCAATTTACACGGGCGCCTCGCTGTTGACTCGTGAAGGAAATACAGTTTATTTTGAGTTCATTACTGTTGTTTGTAGTAGGGTTAGTTATATGTATTTATAGTATACTTCTCGGCTAGGAAGAAAACTGTTTGGCGGAAAAGTTGAGGGGTTTATTCGAAGAAAAGAGTATTTTTGTTGTGTGTTGGGAGCTGAAAGTAAAAAAGAGAGATAGACATAAAATATGTAGAGTCTGTAGTTCTGCACCTAAACAAGTAATGCTATTATAAATGTTAAACCTACTAAATGAGTCATGAAGTCATCATGGCGGTCAGAAGAAATCACGACCGCCGAGAGAGTATCTAACGATCAGCTTTGCGCAACGAGTAGTACGAGTAATCGCCTGTCGCACCCCGGGCAGGGCGGGAAGGACTGCCAGACTCGTACTGACGAAAATCCACGGTGTCCAATAGCCCTTTATGTTCACGGTGTTCAATAACCCTTTTTGTTCCGGGGTCACTGTAATGAGATAAGTCCTGCGATCCCGGCAGGCTTTGGCCCTCTAAAGGCGGGGCCCCGTCATCATGCTGACGCTCTTTGAGGCGCGCGTGGAACACAACGCGCCGTCGACCCGGGCATAGTCCATGGTTGGACAGCGCCTACGGTGGCCGGAGATCGTCTGCCGACGTCCGACGCCGTGGGCGTCTACCACTGCGGCGCTCGAACGCGCACTGACTGAAAGCTCATGCGACAAATCTTTTGGAACCATACACTCGCTGCTTGTTGCTCGCCAATTCATTTGCTCGCTCCCCGATGATTGGCATAGGTCTGCGTTTCTACCGAGAAAGAGTTCAGTCGTCTGTTTCCCAGAGCGAGCTCATTTTTACTCTTTGCGCTCGCTGAGTCATTCCCGCTTAACTCTTTATGAGCGGAAAACTATGTACCGAAGCAATTTTCTATTGTGAAGTAAAGTTATTTATGGGTTCGCTCGGTTCGAATAGAAATACGATCTGTTGTTGTGTCATATAAAGGTTATCTATAAATCAGAATGTTCGTTCATGAAAATTCTTACGAAACAGCTTTACTAATAGTACGAGATCCGGTAGAAGAAATATATACCCTCATCTGTTATTTGAAAATGGCATATGATACACGCTAGATACTCTAAACGACAATATTTTGGTGATAGGTTGTCGGCCTGAATCGCGTACCGTCAATGTTAATTCATAAAAATTGTCCTCAAAAATTTTCGATCTACTTCCCTCATCTGTTATTTAGAAAAATCAAGCATTAGCTGATAGAATATACCTCAAGGAATCTAAAAAATATAGGTTGTCGGTGTCTAACCCTGTCCTTCTAATTAGTTGTCGGGTTTGAACAGGTGAGTTACCGTAGATAATATACCCTCATCTGTTATTTAATCGAATCAGACATCAAATGATAGATTATTTTATTCTGAATCCAACAGTATTTAGTTGTCGAAGCAAAACTGTGGCTGAATTTTGGTTGTCTAAATTTTAATAGTAATATTTGTTCCATAAGCGTTGAAGAATAAAAGACAAGATAATGATGCTGGTGTGCAGTTCTGCACCCAGACAGGTCGAAAAGTGTTTGGAAGACTAGTTTCACTTCCTACTAAGGTCGCGGCAATAGTGTGAAGTGTTGTGTTTTAAATAATTTTCCTACTAAGTAAGCACGTGCCATTGACCAAACACTGGATTCAACTCAGACTAGATTAATAATAATGATACATGTTCATTTATTATCGGCAAGTAATTTAACTAAATTTAATTAAGAAACCGGGTGGTTTCCTTACTACTTCTGGCTGGTTTAAAAAAAAAATAACCACGAAGAGGACAGCGGGGTCTGAAAGATCCCGCCATTCTCTTCTAATCTAAATTGTCCGAGTCGGGGTACCAGCAAGTGAGGCTGCACCTAGTTCTAACAGATAAATATATGACTTTAAAAATAGGGTTATGTTGAGAAAATGTAGGAAAACAAATAAAAGTAAAATAGATGTTTTTTGCTACTGACATTTTGAAGTTGAATGCTTCGGAATAGGAACATTAGAGACAGAGTAGTTAGGAAATGTGTTTGTTAGGATGAAAAATGTTAGGAAGAACATTTTCGGGTTTCCAATTATGAGAGTTTAAATTTTAGGTGAACTTTGGCGCGCCCCTTCCAAACACTTTTCGACCTGTCTGTACAGTTTCGCGCATAACACTTCACACTATTGCCGCGACCTTAGTAGGAAGTGAAACTAGTCTTCCAAACACTTTTCGACCTGTCTGGGTGCAGAACTGCACACCAGCATCATTATCTTGTCTTTTGTTCTTCAACGCTTATGGAACAAATATTACTATTAAAATTTAGACAACCGAAATTCAGCCACAGTTTTGCTTTCCACGATTCAGGCCGACAACCTATCACCAAAACATTGTCGTTTAGAGTATCTAGCGTGTATCATATGCCATTTTCAAATAACAGATGAGGGTATATATTTCTTCAATGTATCCTAGACTATAAAAGACGAAACGTCATCTAATACCTAATTACAGCGCTACATACATAAGACAAGGAATATATTCAGCCGCAAATTGGAATGCTTTCCGGAGAGCGAGACGAAGCACTCCCCAAACAAATCAATAAAGCTAGGTTCATATTGCTGTGTCGGGGTGTGTCGGGGCGCGCCAGAACGCAATCGCTTACGTTCATTTACTATGAATAGATTCACATTAGTAGGTTGTGTTGTGTTGTGGCGCGTTCTGCTACTAATGTGAATCTATTCATAATAAATGAACGTAAGCGATTGCGTTCTGGCGCGCCCCGACACACCCCGACACAGCAATATGAACCTAGCTTAAGTTCGGGACGCGTGTCTGGGTGCGTTGCGGATAGTGAAGCAATGTGTCCGGTGGTTGAACTGTTTTGTTAAGTAAAAACTAGTCCTTATGGTAATTAGAATTAGGAACTATTTAGTCCTTATGGTAGTAAAACGAAGCCATTTTCATTTATTTTAGAATTAGAAACAAACAAATATTTTGAGTACTTTCTCTTAAATTTTACTTTTCGTGTGATATTTCGAAAAGAGACGTTGCAATTTATACTAAAGTTTATTTCAAATAAGTCTAAGGATTTTTAGTAAGTTAGACATTTGTGAAACAAGTTGAAAACGTGGAAAAAACATCGTTTTGCCATGTGTGACAACGAACCTATGAAAGACCTATGACCAAAATAAAATACGGTATATTTTTGATTGATTTCCCTTGAGTTTAGCCCTAGTGTTAGAATTGAATGTAAACGTTCCGCCATTACTTTTTATTAACCAGTCTGTTTGCTAATGAATTTAAAACTATACCTGTGTTTTGTTCTCACATAATTATTAACACTGTTGATTGTGCTAACGATTATCACCTTTTGAGCTGCAACACATGACGTGTTGATCAATTTGTCAACTGTCATTGTATACAAGTGGCAAATATAACTAGTACTCCATTATTTATATCTTCCAAGAACGTAGACTTGCTAAGACTTGTTATAAATTGCATTATTCATCATTGGTCAAAGTGTGAGTCATACAAAATGAAGAGTTTAATAATTTAATTAAAGATGTATAATCCTGTCCAAATGTACCTGTTTTACATTTGGAGAGCATATCCATAATGGATCTAAAACTCGCTTTACCCCGCTGCCTCGAGAAGTCGAGGCGCGGCGGGAAGAGCTCCGGCGCGATCTCAGGGCAGTATGGAGGGGACGACTGTCGCGACCGACGGCCGGGCACGCCGCAATTGCGTCGGTAAGACCCCTCTTTGAGGAGTGGCTGGAGAGACGTCATGGCGTCCTTACTTTCCGCCTGACGCAGGACGATCTCCGGCCACCGTAGGCGCGGGCATGCGGGCAGCGAGTAAAGGGCAACTCGCTGCCCGACCATGGACCATGCCCGGGTCGACGGCGCGTTGTGTCCCACGCGCGCCTCAAAGAGCGTCAGCATAATGACGGGGCACCCCTTACAGAGGGCCAAAGCCTGCCGGGGTCGCGGGATTATTTCCTTACCGTGACCCCGGAACATAAAGGACTATTGAAGGACACCGTGGATTTTAGTCAGTAAAAGTCTGACAGTCCCTCCCGCCCTGCCCGGGGTGGGAGGACTCATTTGATGATTTTACCACGCTAAAAAAAATAAAAAAAACTCGCTTTAATAAATAGCAAGATTTCAGGGACAGCCCGAAGTTCGGTTTGGTTAGGTTTCTATAAAACCTGCCAACAAAAATAGAAGCCCCGCCAAGCGGGGCTTCGTCGACCTTGCGTAGGTCGTTTTTTTTGCTATACAGAAAATAGGTTAATTTCTACAATACTTTATGATACACAATTTGGTGAACATTTATCCATTCCAGCAGGTGTTTAGATTTTTTGGTTTTAAAACAGGTAATTTTCTGGCAGGCGTTTAAACACAACCCATTAGAAATTGGACGTCTAAGAGCCTATGCACACCACGTTTTTTAAAGTGTATTTGTAGCGATACAGGCGCGATGCGCACGCAAGCAACGCAAGTCAGACGCAGCCTTTCTGCTCTGTTTGATAAAAACGTGGTGTGCATAGGCCTTTAGGCTAAATCTACAGCTTAAATTCATGTTATGCGGACGTCGGCCGCGTATTTTAGTGACAAAAAGCAACGTTGTAGGTACGCTTTGCTGACGTCAGCACCTCAGTGTGATGCTATATTGAACACAATGTATATTGGTACGCACGAAGCGAATTCGGATCGAACTTTCAAGTCCAACTTGCTACTAGACACCCTAATGTGAAATAGCAGAGGCATTTGGGATAAAAGTGAATCAGTTAGGCATATGGGTTAGTTGTCTACGCAAAGTAATATCACAATCTAAAGCCGGGACTGCTTCATCAGGTAACCGTGACCCTGGAACGTAAAAGGATCACCATGGATTTTAGTCAGTACAAGTCTGGCAGTCCCTCCCGCTCCGCCCTAGGTAGAAGGACTCATTTGATGATTTTACCACGATAAAAAAGACAAGACAATTAATGAAGAAAACACTTACTATGATGAGTTGAGACCTTTTCCTACCATCTGTTAAGGCGAGGCTTCACCTCGATTGCCAAAGAAAAATAAAAAAAAAAACTTGAGAGGTGTCAAGGGACACTCGGATGGAACGAAGTTACTGTTTACACTCAACAAAAATAATCGTTGCGACTCTACTCCACTCCATTCCGCTCCGCTCCAATCCGCTCCAATCCGCTCCGCTCCAATCCGCTCCGCTCCACTCCACTCCACTCCCCTCCACTCCACTCCACTCCACTCCACTCCACGCGCGATAAGGAACTTCGTTCCAAAAAGTGTCGTGACAACTTTTCGTAAGAATTTTTTCCGTCTAGCCCCCTTTCACAACGCGCAATAAGGAACTTCGTTCCAAAAACCCAATTCAATTGAGACATCAAAGTGACCCTAAACAGAGTTCACAAACACTATCTACCCCTACAATCAACGATGTTATCTGATCGTATTAAAATCAAATCGTTCGCTAAACTGTCCAATTTGTAGCTGATGATGAGATAGCGCCCCCTAGCGGCGCCTGCGCAACTGACCGTGACGAAATGGGGCCAGTCAAGTGCTCATGATTGATGACTTGTGGAATGGGTGGTGTGAAATGTAGACCTAGTTTGTAGGCTAATAACATACATGTAAATGTCAAAGGTTCATTGTGATTTTAATTAACTTGGGTAAAACCTATATCCACAACTGATTTGCTTTGTGAAAGGGATTTTGGAAATCAGCATGGCATAATTAGTTGTAAAAAAGTTTATTATTTTCCCACTGCATGGAATAGAGCCAGGAAGGATAAAGATGAGAAGAGGGAGTCGGCTGTAATTCACTCCGCGGGCTGTATCTGGTAATATTATAGTCTTTTCCATAGGTTGGTTTTTTTTTTCTTTCATCGACCACGCTTAGATTCCGCGACATGAAACGGGGTGGATGGCACGGGATAACATTTATTTGATCGCATTATTTTAGCAGATAACATAGAGGCGGACTTTTCACAGGATTTTTCTGCATGTCAACCCCTTAGCGACGTGTGCGCAACTGGCCGTGACTAAACGGGGCCAGTCAAGTGCTCATGATTGATGATAGGTATGTGTAGCGAGTGTGAATTGCAGGTCTAGAATGCAGGGTAATGATATGGTTGTTAAATGTTGGAGGTGAGAAGTCAACGTGGCTGGTATTTAGGTGTTATTCGATTTTTAAAGGGGCTCATGGTTTGCTCAGAACCACCATTTCGTAAGGTTCTCGATTAGAGACCGCGCACCGGCAAGCGCAGCGTAGGACGTCCACCCACTAGGTGGGCAGACGATCTTATGAAGGCCACAGGATCACGCTGGATGCAGGCCGCTTCCAACCGGTCCTCTGGAAGTCTAAAGGGGAGGCCTATGTTCAGCAGTGGATCTTACGGCTGATATGATGATGATGATGATGACCCTTTCGTAACAAATTCTACTAGTACATCCATGTGAAATTAACCTTCTTCTATCCAAAAGACAGTTAATTATAATCCATTTTTATAGGTGGCATTAAAATCAATTAAATATAAAGAAAATCATCTTCAGAAAGAAAAAATACACTTTTTTGTGTTATTTTAGAAGTCGTTTTTCATCATCATCATCCTGCCCTTATCCCATTTTACTTGGGGTCAGCGCAACACGTTTTTTACTTCCATTCTGCCCTATCAGTCGTCATAGTTTCATTAATTCCTCATTCTTTCTTTCATTATAAGTCTGTCATTATATAAGGTAAAGGGAGGTTATTTTGTGAGACAGGCAACTCAGTGATAGAGTCTTAAAAGTCTCTTAAAACGTTACCTATATGCATGCAGTGATATTTACATATTTTTAATATTTTGTAAAAATTTATTGATCGCTAGTGTATAATAAATGATTCGAAATAAAAACTCTGGAACTCGGGAAGATTCAGCACTCAACATAGGATAATGCAGATAAATACAATTCTCCCTCCGAAAGGTATTTTCGCAACTGGCGAATACATCAAAATGCAAACATTGCCAACTTAAATAATCAACTAAAGGTAATACAACTACGTACACTCGCCAAAATAAGCAAAGGTTCTGTAAGTATAGATTATTCTATCTCCCATTATCTAGAAAGTTAAGAAAACACTACGCATCATCTTATCTAACAAACTTCACAGCTTACTTGCACAAAGACGTGCCTCTAAAATCAATTTGACAACAACTTAGTTACTCCGACATGGAGTTTTCATTTCTGGGTGCAAGAGGCATGCAAAATCGCCTTAGGGGGTTACCAGCTTCCTCTGACCCGTCCCTCGTTTCAAAATGCACTTTATTTGGGTAGAGTACGGTTGTTTTTGTTTTGTTGATGGGTTCAGGGTGTGATGGGTGGTTGGTAGAAGATCATCAAGGTGTGTTTGAGCCCGTTTGGGCAATGCCACGGTCGGGGAGCGCTGCTGAGGGTTGGTAATAGGCGAGGCAATGACGTTTCATGCTTGCGACGCCATTGCGTTGCCATGGTTACGAATAAAGATTGCTTTTTGAAGAGTTGTATCATTTGCATGGAAGAATTTGATTTTAGAAACATACAATATTGGATTATAGGTCGTCACTTGCTTTAAGACATGGACCAGGAAGTACAACGCTGGGTTTCCAATTAAGTTAGATTAGGTTATTTAATAATCAAAGTGTCTACTTACATTACAAAGTGTTCTCTTTAAGACCTAGAATTTCACTTTTATGACGTTGGCATCCGGCTCGAAGGACTAATTTTGGGCTTACTTTATTCCAATAAGCATGTCAAACATTGGTCCTTCGAGCCGGATTTATGATAATTAGCTTTTGACCGCGTCTTTACTCGCGTTAGGTTCTGAAAATGTCGCATTGAATCGTTTTACATACTAGGTATTGAATAATATTGCTTAAAGTGTTTTAGACCCTCTGTTATTTTTACGGAGAATGCTGCAATTATTATAAAAACTGTAAAGATCCTATGAAATATACAGATGGCAGCCAGACGTAAAAATGCTGCGCTGAAAGAATAAACCTGGGAAATTAAATTATTCACATTTTATTATTAAAACTTAACACCTGGATTATTTCCGATGCAAAAATACGCCGGTGATCCGAACGAATTCAGTAATGGCCGCGGGCTGTGTTGTTATTTGTTTCTGTTCTTTTTAATATTAATGCAGGAAACTACTCATATATCTACAAAATATGTTCTGTTATATAAAATCATGCGAAATGTTTGCTTTATAATTATAAAATCGATATTGGGTATTTAAAGAAATTACACTACAATCTATGAAAAATGTAATCTTATTATACAAGTTGTGCAAATTTTTAAAGAATTTATTTTGATTTAGGTTCCTGAATAAAAGCGAGGCATTCCCGTTTGAGCAACGATTTTCAGGGCGCCTATGCTTAGAGCAACGATTGTGTTCCCAATTAAACACCTACTGACCCTACTGTAGTGATGGGGTGTAAAATGTAAAAGATAAAATGTTAGCACTAGTAATTATGACTTGTCACAAAATATATAACACCATTTATTACGCTTTATATGCATAATACGCATATTTAGGTTTATAATTATATCCCATCATATGCAGAATCAAAAAGCTCACAGAATTACCATACATTCATACTGCCGCTCCGTAGCATAGTGTCCGGTCTCCGGTGCGATACAGTGGAGCGGCGCGGGCGCAGAATCCGAGCCGCGGGCGACGCGCGCAGCTGCCGCGCCGCAGTAATGGACGCACCCTGTACGCTGACGGCTTAGATCTTCTACAGGAGGTGTGCTCATTAGTTTGCGGGTTAGTTTTAGTCGGGATTCATTTTGATGGTATAGAAATGGTAAGGAAATGAGTATTTTTATGACGATGTCTTGAAGTTGCTCTGGTTGCTGAAAAATTGTAATGCAGTGAGCTTGATACGGAAGAATGAGGACAATGTATTGAGAAAAAGTTTGAGTATGAATGTGAAATGCTGTAGAAGTAGAATCTAGAAAAGAGGAAAGCTAAAGAAGCGATCAATAAGCTGTGTGAAGGATGATGCTGAAATGTCGAGTAAGTTAGAAGAAAACGTGCTGTGCGAACCCTCAAATAATTTGGATTAAGGGCAGAAAGAATGATAAGGATAAAATAATTCAAATCATACTGATCTGACTGATCGGAGGTCGTGCTCCAGACCAAGGTAGGCTCTTTGTGTGATTCATTTCCTCTCTCCACCACTCTTTTCAAAACAGGGAAAGAGAAACATCTTAGAAACAAATATTATAATAATTGTGATATTCATTGGTCCGCACTAAGCTCGAGTACAGTGCAGTGCAGGCCATATAAAATGAACCAATTTATGGAATGGTTGCATTTTTTTAACTGCGGTTTTCTGGAATAATTTTGATTTTAAAAAGGCTTAAAAAATTAACAATCTTTTGTTATAATGAACCATAAACCTTTATAGATAAATAATAATGTGTATTGTCCCAGTCAAACATACAAACCGCGTATCCTTACCATTTGCTTCAGGCCTTAGTTTAGTGCTACTAGTAATTATTAATTTTATGGAACATAAAACTTGGACTTGTAATAGAAGGAAGAGGGATTAATGCAGCCGTTTGTAAACGATGTCGTATATCAGAGAAACATGGAGTAACGAGTAATATTAATGAAATAATTGTAGGTCGGCCTCGTATAAATTGAAATATATAGCTATTTAGTTGTTTCCTGTATGTTTTATGATTGAGACGGGAACTTTCAGGATTATACGAGTATGTTACTACCACTTTTCTATCGCAGCTATTCAGTGGAAAGAAACGAAATCGTAATACAATTTTTTTTAATAGTTCCGCCATACTATTTGTGGATTGCGTAGATCTCTAGAAACGTGCCTACGGAATGAAATCGATGAAGTCCCGGAGAATTTATGACTGTATTTGATCTCGTAAAGAGAGATAATTAGGTATTTGGTAACTTATCCCTTTCAGAGAGACAACGGCTGTGTCCAAACAGTGGAACATTATATGCTGATTATTACGTGTAGTGTGATCCTTGAGTAGCGTTGATTACCACTTCAAAACCTTTAATTTAACCCACCCAAATTACATCCACCACACAATTTTTCAATTACAAAAACCGTTTCACTTAACAAACACGAAAAACTCTAATAAAAACAAAGTTGTAACGATCAAACACCATGTGTTCTGTGATCTCGACGCGCATTACATATTCGTGCGGCATAATAAATGTATCCGCTTAATTATTATTTTGAAAATATCCGCGCCCCGGGCAGGCCGCGCGCTCGCTACACAATCATATTTCTTATAAAAATAAAAGTAATAAAATGAGTGTGCACTTGTCCGTGGCCCCACTTGTAACCGGGACAAACTTCGGTGAGTTATATGTTCGTCGGTTTAAATTGGAGTATATGGGTTTCGTTTTTGATTATTATGATAAAACACTAGCTGTTGCCAGCGGCTTCATCCGCTACAACTCGAAAATTATCCCACGGGAACATAAAATCGGGATAAAAGCTATAACATTTATAAAAAATATAAACTTAACCTATGTGTTAATCCAGGTTCGGGCACGCCGCAATTGCGGCGGTAAGACCCCTCTTTGAGGAGTGGCTGGAGAGACGTCATGGCGTCCTTACTTTCCGCCTGACGCAGATCCTCACCGGGCACGGATGCTTCGGGAGGTACCTGTGTCTAATGCGGAAGGAGGAAACGCCTGGGTGCCATCACTACGAAGATCGCCCGGAGGACACGGTGGAGCATACGGTGCAAGAGTGCCCCGCTTGGGCAGAGCACCGACGTGTCCTCACGGCTGCGATAGGCGGAGACCTCTCGAGCCCAGCATTGGTCGCGGCCATGCTGCGGGGCGAGACGGAGTGGGAAGCGGTCGCCTCCTTCTGCGAAGCAGTCATGCTCGCGAAGGAGGAGGCGCACCGCGTGCAAGAGAGGACAGAGTCCTCCCCCCGCCCCAACCGCAGTGGTAAGCGCACGCGGCGTCGGACGTCAGCAGACGATCTCCGGCCACCGTAGGCGCGGGCATGCGGGCAGCGAGTAAAGGGCAACTCGCTGTCCGACCATGGACCATGCCCGGGTCGACGGCGCGTTGTGTCCCACGCGCAGAGCGTCAGCATACTGACGGGGCCCCCTCTCAGAGGGCCAAAGCCTGCCGGGGTCGTGGGATTATTTCCTTACCGTGACCCCGGAACATAAAGGGCTACTGAAGGACACCGTGGATTTTAGTCAGTAAAAGTCTGACAGTCCCTCCCGCCCTGCCCGGGGTGGGAGGACTCATCTGATGATTTTACCACGTTAAAAAAAAAATGTGTTAATCCAGGTTATAAACTATATGTGTACCAAATTTTATCCAAATCCGTTCAGTGGTTTTTGCGTGAAAGAGTAACAAACATACGAGTACCTACATACACATACACATACATACATCCTCACAAACTTTCGCATTCATAATATTAGTAGGATTGGTTGCCCTGTGGTATTCATAACAACTTACGAGTTCTACTTTACCAAGATCTTGAGTTTTATTCTTTTCATCTCTTTACTGTCATCCTATATTTCAGTTTAACTTCATCACCACTGCTCTTAAAACAGTAAAGAAAGAAGGACATCCTTTTCTAAAAGCAGTGGGAAGGCTGATAATGCTTGGTTTAATTGTCGTTTTATTGAGAAAAAATATTCTTTTTCGCCATATAAATACAAATGAAATACCTACTTCAAAAGTCTAGTAAAAGTGTAGTTAGTCTGGGCCCGGGACTTACGAATTAGCGTGACAGGACACCGTGGATTTTAGTCAGTACGAGTCTGACAGTCCCGCCCTTTCTGCCCTGGATGGGAGGACTCATTTGGTGATTTTACCACGATAAAAAAAGGCTAGTTAGTCTAGGTTTAAACTAACTATTATTCCTACTAAAATCTCCTTAACTTCTATTATCATTTCCAACTTTCCGGTTAGAACATTGAGCTGGCGTAGTGGTATGTGATTTCGCGCTACGAAACAAAATTCGAAGCTACGAAAATCGCTACGATTGCTACGAAATTGCGATAAATGTACCAGGAGATCAGTTAGTGAAGGAGCTTCGAACGTACCCCGAGTGGAGTGTATTGTAATGACTGCCGAAAGGGAAAGGGTTGAGCAACCCTTCGCTTGACCATAGACTTTGGAAGGGGAATTGAATAAAGCGGTCGCCGTTAACGTTATTTTGTCTCTGTTATACTTTTATGTTAAACACCTGTTTATAAAGTAGGTATTTAGTGGATATCCAAACATTCGACACTACTTACTATCTATCTGTATTATTATTTCATTTTAGTTGAAACTGACCGGGTGTCTGACTGGCTGTCAACTATGGATATTGAAACATATTTACGAATACTTATCTGTCAAAGTGCTATGTCCGGCGTCTGGTCGATTTGACTGTACTTACCTTATAAAGATTGTCTATCTCTTTGAAAAACTACTAATAATCCATTAATCTGTACTAAAAACTGATACAAACAATCCTGAACAATAACAAAACCCTTCTCTAAAACTTAGATTGTCTACACAATTTCATAGAGCCCCCAGTACCCCAGCCATTGTTACCGATCAATAGCGACTCCCGCTTAAATAACAATCACTCATTCACTCTCATTCATTCGCTCCGTTCACTGCAGATCGGTTACATTCGAATTTCGAATTAAAATTGCTGCACAATGCTCTTTCGTTATTTTAATTTTCATTATTTGTTGCCAGAAGCTTTTTGAGGGTTATCTTTTGTTTTTGTCTCTTTTGTAATTTCGGGTTTATTGGCAATTATTTGTTGTACCTATGTAAGTTAATTATATCATGATAGCATATTAGCAATCACACCTGTTTAAATAACGGAGCTAGGCAGCGGTAAGTTGCTGTGATACTGCGAATAATTATAACCGAGAGAACAACCATTTTTTTATCGTGGTTAAATCATCAGATGAGTCTTTCTACCCAGGGCGGGGCGATCTTTCAACAGTCCTCTACGTTCCAGGGTCACGGTTAACTGACGACACAGTACTGTGACCCCGGCAGGCTTTGGCACCCTAAGGGGGGCCCCGAAGAACAACCATTTACCACCAATAAACCGCTAGGTTTAACACAGGTTTAAATCAGGGGGTCTAATCTCTAAGCAAGAAACCCGTATTTTCGACCTTAGTGATAGACATTTTACAAGGAGCCGGAACTAAGAATGAATGCTATTAGGATTTGACAGATAGCTTCTTAGAGTACGCGCCACCAATCATGGCCTTTTTTTTAAGAAATTTGATGTAATGAAATAGACACTAGCGCTGCGTAAACTAACTTCAGTCGTGGTCTTAATAGCCGTCCGCAATTTGATTTTAACGTTAATTACGTTCGTACGTCTGAGCCTCTACCGTGAGTTGTCATTACGATACTCGATATTACGCATCGACCGCGTTTGGCGCTCTCATTGGATGAGAGTTCAAACAATCTTGGAGCGGGCCAATGAGAGCGCCAAACGCAGTCGATATCGATGATCGAGTATCGTCATGACAACTCATGGTATCCGTTCCCGTGTTTTCGTTGACGGACTAAGAAGGTAGTCACCCTGATACGTAATGAAATCGCTTCTGAGAAATGGCTCATCGGCTTCATAAGGTGCACAATTCATTCGTTGGGGTTGGTAGGGTAAAACACCCAATTACTGACCCTTTAAGCAGTTTTCCTTGCTTCTTTGGCAAAATAAACCAATGTACGAGTTGCATGTGGAAATGAATGTTTTTGGTAGATAAAATAAACATTGGAGAATGTAACTAAAACATTATAAACAGTCATCCAAAGGTAAAAAGTGTTTTTTTGCTCGAGTTTAGCAAGAACTGGCCATTTGACCAGTTACTGTCATGCTTGTACCAATTACCCTCATGCAAATGACCAGTTTTTTGACCTCCATTATTACAAGAATAAATTTAAAAATAACTTATTTTGAATGTCATAGGAGATTTTATACGATGAAAAACAAATAAAGCTAATCTTATTGTCTTCATTAGCCTTCTTTTTTCAGACTATTTAGATCTCCAGTCTTCAAACGCGGCTAATAATATTCTTGCAACTATTTTTGAAGTTTTCTGGTTGCTTTTGTATCTTTTTGACCCATTTTTCCTCTTGATTAGTGTTTATCTCATTGTTTTGTATCATGCTGCATATATAAAAACGCTCGCCGGCAAAATAATTTGAATGGATACGGCTTTAAATGTAGAAACAGAGTTTAAAAAAGTTTCAATTACTTATAAAAACTGGTTTCTCATTTACAAAAGACTTTCTAACTTATTAAATTTATGTGGAATACCTCACAAGTGAAGAGAACATGATACAATTCAAAAACTAGCTCACACTTTGCCTCGGATATGATAGAATTGGTAATTTTATACAAACATGCAGGTTAGAGTAACTTTTGCTAGACTGTTATGTATTAAACCAACTTATGACCGCCTACCGCGGCATTGTTCGCGTTATGTTCAGTAGTAGCCCCACGGGAACAATATTTCGGCATAAAAGTATCCTATGCCCAGGTTTATCCACTTATCCAGGTCATAAAACGTATCTGCAAGCCAATTATTTTCAAAATCCATCCATTCAGTGACTTTATTCAGAATTATCCAGATATTATAGAATGTAACAGTAGACCGAAAATGTAAGCCCCTCGTTCAAATTATGTTAGGTTCTCAGGTTACTACGTAAGGTATTTTTTTTTTTGTTTGTGATTATGCAGATATACACACCCTTAGGGGAGCCAACACCCATGGGCATTATACAGATGCATTAAAGTAAAGATATCTCACCATGAAAAATGAACTTTACTTAAAAACAGTGGTGTTTATAACTGGTAATTGGTATATTTGGTTGACTACCAACTATTAACATCTCATGTCAATTAAATGGTTTTTCATACTTTGAGTGTACCATATTTTGACCCCACCATTTTAACAAAATAAGGCTCTCTAAAACTTGAGAAACATGTAGAAAAGCATTATATCTGTCTTAAATAACGAAAATAATACCAAACTCTAAGGAATCTATCGAGTAAAACTGAAATAAAATGACATTAAAAACAACCCTCAGCTTAGCGAAATGTTAAATTTCGTACTGATTTTGGCAGGGTATTTTATAACCATAGGTTTACGGACGCAACATTGCTTTATTTAAAATTTCTATGAGACTAATATATTAAAAGTTAAATTATATTTCATTTTGTGTACTTTTTATGCGACACTGCAAGAAGATTTACTATTATTTTTGATAAAAACTGTTAAGCGGTCAGTAGTTGGTGGGAGGTCGGCAATTGGGTACTTTACCCTATAACTTTTTATAATAAGTTACCGTCCTCTTTCCTAGATTTGCCATTTAACGTGTTTAAAGCAAAAGTAAAAGCTAACCTCTGTTCTAAAGGCTTACTATTCTGTGAGTGATTATTTAGATGATAAGCATAGTTGGTCGCTGTGTTGAACACAAGACATTGTTCATGTTCTTTTAACAAATTATTCTGTATTATTATCGTATTTGACTTTAGTTTTAATTCGTTATTTTTCTGTGTGTTTATTCTTTTCTTTTTTAAAGACAGTCGTAGGGTATCATCTAATACTAATGTTGGAGCTGATGAAGATTGTTAACTAACCTTGCATTGTATAGAGTAATCTTTCTAGTATTATATAGTTTCAAAGGAATCATTTTGTGAGCACAATGTACTTTATAACTTTCAATGAGTAGATACCCACGTCTTTTAATGACTTGAATGACCTTGGCGGTTGAGATTATGTCATGCTCACTCTAATGTCTCGCTGGCGGTGGCGCGTGTGTCGGATCATTTAGTTCCCTTCAAAATGGTTGAGCTGAGTGATGCTGATGCATGTGTCATGTTCGTGAACGGGCGCTGTCAGTCGTGACTGGTCATCTCTTAGCAGCCACGGTTTATTTTAATTATAAAGAATTTTGTTTTTTTTATATTAATCACCTATGGACACTTTTCACTTGCAACATCGTTCTCACAATAATGTACCATCACAAGTTGAATGATGTAACAAAGATTTTGTTATAATTTTGGCGATTGAAAAAGAGTGTCCATGGAGTTTCTTGCCCGTTCTTCTCCATAGAGATCTACGCTTTGGAATGGGCATCTACAGTACTTTCACAGTTTTTATGTCTTGTGACTGGGACTGTAGCACCGTAACTATTTGTTAAACTATTTTATTTTAATTTTGTCTTTTGACAATTCAAAAGTGCCTGTAACTGGCCTACTTGAAATAAACGATTTGATTTTGATTTTGATTTTGATTTTGGCTCCTGTTTGATTTTCTATATGTATAATAGAATTCATTGGTAATATAGGACTCAAATACAGTCGGCTGCTTACCTAAAAGAAATATTTTTCTTGATGAAAAATCCTGAAAACCGGGAAGGCGCTTTCACTTTAAATAGACGATAATGGTATCGACACGGGATTGTTAGTGTCATACGTTTCTATGGAAGATGAGCGACAAAGGACGATTTGCCAGTATTCAGTAGGTGTATAGTGTATGCTCCAAAAAGTGGTAAGATTGTAGTAGCCATCAATTTACTGACAATCAACCTGTACTGGTATCAGGAGTTGCAGAGGTTTGGGAATAGTGTAGTAGGTTTATCCCAAAAAAACCTTTATGTGTGTGTCCTTTTATTGGCATTCATTTCCAAGACAAATAAGTGCTTTCATGGCGGCTCCACATTATCGCCGTGAAGCGGTGAACAGGCGCGAACGTGAATGTGAATGGTTTTCGCGGGGTTCAAGCATTCACGCCTGTTCCCCGACCAGTGTTTATATAAAATTAGAACTAAAGTGAATGAATTAATTTAAAGCATCTGTTCTTAAAAGTTTTCGCAAGTCTCTTGGTTTTATTAACATCTATTTTTAGCCTAATTTTAAAGTACCTAATAAAGTAGGTACCTACTTATATAATCTCGCCTTTGTAATAAAACTTAACACTGTTAAGAAAAGCACTTAACCAAACTTTCTTATTGTTGCAAATTATTAGACTTCTAACTATAAACACTAAAGTTTGTGGAAATTATTAAAGGGATAGACTTTTGGTTCCCAAAATAGAGCTTTTAATGAAGAAACTTAATACTTACAAGTCGTAAATAAAACCTAATTTGGTTTTAAATAACGTTGTGCCAATCATGTCCTTATTTTTCGAAATTACTGAACTGGTATTGATGAAACTTTACACATGTAAACATGATACATAGGTACAAAAAAAAACGGTCTCATTTTTATGAAATCTTTTTACACACAATTCTCTTAATACAAAAGTTTACTTTTATTTCAGTACTGACCCAACTTCGCACAGCTCCAATTTGAATATAAAAAATAGCTTATGTTACTCACTGTGGCTGCTACACACTAGAGATGTGCCTGATGGCAATATTCCCGCTGCCGGCAATATTCCCAATATTGCCACTGCCGGTAAAATACCAAAATTGCCGGCAACTTTGGCAATATTGCCAAAGTTGCCAGTCAAATAACACCAGTATATTTTATTATTACTGCAGGTGCAGTTTATATTACTGTAGATAATACGTTGCGGCATTAAGTCCGCCTTATAAAAACTACTAAGTTGTTACTCTAAACGGAGATTTACTGATTATGTAAGAATTACCGAAACAAATGCATTAAAATAATGTTATTTTTGTTGATTATTTGTAGTTTTGACAGAGATTTATACTTCCATATTGTATAGGTACTTATACTCGTTGTTTTTGCTATGTGATTTTGCATGAAAAACTAGTAGCCCACTCAACGAACAGTTATAGAGGGAAATTCTTGGAACACGATTTTGGACTACGTTACTTTGTTTGAACTAGTTAGGAGGTGAATATAATTATCAAAAGTCCCCGCCACTAGCCCTTGAGCTGTGGGGGAGGGGGGTTTAAAGGTTCCATTTTTTGATTTTTCACTTATAACTCGGAAACCATGCCTCCTAGCGGCATGGTTTGTATGAATAAAACAAAGGCTGAATAAATTTCCTATAAGTTTTATTTAGTCATTTCGATATCTTGTATAGTTTTCAAAAAACCATATTTACCTTTTTGCATTCGGAAAGTCTTATTTAATATTGCCATAAATCCAGAAAGCAGCAGCAGTCTTTTCAGGCTCTCCCTGTAGTACCTACTCCTCCGTGTATTTTTGTGGGCAACTCACACTTGACCAAAAATTAATACCTACCTATACGAAAATTGTTTAAAACAAAAAAGAACTAAGGTTTCCAAAGATAGTTTTTCCGCATCTCTTACGGGTGCGGATTTCCTCCTACATAGTACAGTCCTACCTAGTCTGTAAGTACCTAGTATAATTTAAATGAGTCTCTAAGCTAATTTTTACTGCTCCCTCGGTGGGGGAAGACAAGACATATCAAGCTTGATGGTGGTCACCGAATTTAAGAACTACTTATACCTGGTGCCTCCAGATAAAGATCTGGATTCCCATATCACCTCAAGATGCAGCATGCTGGCTCTGTTCATCGCAATCAACAAGGGTCTGAATCAACTGCTACTGCTTTCTGGATCTATGGCGATATCAAATACAACTTTCAAAATGCGCGAAACTAAAAATGTTTTTTCCCCTAAATTACAGACTTTCAAAAGCGGATACCTCGAAAACTATGAAAACTCGAAAACTAACAAGATATTGAAATGCTTACTGAGTAAAACTTACGGAAAATTGATTTAGTTTTTTATTTTGTTCACACACGCTATGCTGCTAGAACGCATGGTTTTCCGAGATGTAAGCGAAACACCAAAAATGGTACCTTCCACCCCCCCCCCCCCAGAGCTCATGGTTTTGATATGTTCACCTCCTAACTAGTCCAAACAAAGTTACGTTGTAAAAAATGTGTTTCTAGAATTTCCCTCTATGCTTTGAGCATTCGTTGACTAGATTTAACTACAACATTAAAATAAATTATTCGAATTTATGCCTTTTTATTCAATATTTGAACTGATTTTGAATTTTGACTGGCCTGTTGGTCTAGTGGTTAGTGACCCTGACTGCTATGCCGGAGGTCGTGGGTTCGATTCCCACCCAGGACAAATGTTTGTGTGATGAGCACGATCATTTGTTCTGTGTCTGGGTGTAATTTATCTATAATATGTATGTATTTAGAAATATATAAGTATGTTTATCAGTTGTCTGGTACCCATAACACAAGCTCTGCTTAGCTTGGGACTAGATGGCGTTGTGTGATAGTTGTGGAATATTATTATTATTATTATTTATTCAATATACAATGATCGTCAATTCTTATCTTAAAATGTATGTGTAATTTCTTATATTCACAGTCGTGTGCGGCAACAATGGGCAATATTGCCGGTAAAATACCGGGAATATTGCCAAAATTGCCGGCAATTTTGGCAATTTTACAAAAATAATTTTTTTTTTTGTATATAATGTATACCATGATCTGTAAATGCTAATTTTAAGTGTGTTACATAGTTTTCGCACTCACTTTGACTTAAAATTAAGCAATATTCCCAAATATTTCCACTCCCGGCAATATTGCCGGCAATATTTCCACCTATATTCCCACCTTGGGCAATATTGCCGGCAACGGCACATCTCTATACACACCTCACAAAAAATCGTTACGATTGTACGGTACAGTTTAAACCGTACCGTAGTGCCTGCACACGTATTCTAGTTCTCATACACATTTTGTAAGTGCCATAATTAATCTTTTAATTAAGCGAAAAACCGATCAGTTACGAATACTCGTACCTATAGTTTGTTTTTTAATCTCGTAGACCAAATTGACAAATGATAACATTAAAACTGACGTAAATACTATTGAAATTTATGTCAGTTTGCCATTTGCACCTGTCAATTCAGTCTACGAGTTATTAAAACGGACTTTAGTTAGTCGTTAGACGATATCGGGAACGATACGACACTAGCACATCGTCCTGCCTCGCTCATTTTTCCTAGTGATGTATGAGACTAGCAATCCCGCCGATATCGTGTCGATATGGTTGTGTTGAATGTCTAGTGTAGTGTAGATTTGTGAGAAGGGCGTTGATCGGCTCATTATGCAGCCTCAAGAATATCTAATTTGTTTAATACAATATTGCTTTAATAGCAACCCCTTAAATAGGAAAATTACACGGCAAAGGTACACTGCAATAAAGCCTGACTCAGTTACTATTATTTATTCGACAAACTAGCAGAAACTTCATGGTACATAACCTCTACTACTCGCTACCATTATTTCAGTTGATAATCAACTTTAATATCCAGTAAATAAGGGTTTATTAAACCGCATTGTTATGTTTGTCAGTCCTAATAATGGGCTATCGTCGATATAAAATAATAATACTGTTTGTTATATGACATATCGCAATGATAATTATAGTCACGAAGTTCCGTTCGACCATTATTTATTATTTAAATTATCGCCATTATTAAATTATTGAGGTTTATTTTATCCTCAATTATCGGTGGATTAGAGTGACGATAAAATATTGTGATTATGTTATTACATGCTATTAAGAGTGAAATAACTTGACAAGAAGATGAAACCTTGACTGGCTTCATTGTAGGGTCAGTTTGTGTCGAACTTTGAAAGTCTGTGGTCAACAAAATAGTAACTTAGTTAACTATTTGATTACCCACGGAAGTAGTTTTGTTAAGAATTATTTTCATATACATAGATACGAGAACACACTCAGTCGTAGCCCACAGAATCTGTGGACTCTATGAGCTGTCTGCCTCACGTTAGTAGCATCAAAGCATTATCAAATAGTTAGTGTGTATAAGTTTCATTCAAAACCACATAACAGTGTTCGTAAGTCAACGCTGGTTTTTTTTTTAGTTAGGAAACAAAATAAAATAAGTACTTTATGATAACAAAACCTTGATTATTTTAACCCTTACCTATAATTATGTTTCTTATGTGTTTCAGCACTGAAAAAGACAGTCATGTCCATATATTCATCGAAAGTTGTGAGCATATGGCACTCGTGAAAATCAGTTTTCTGAGCAAATGCCTTGTGTTGCCCATGGCATGATGAGGCCTCTCTACATTAAATTAATACTTTATTATTTATTTAACTTGGTTTTTAATTATGAAACTAAATAGGTACCATTGACAATCGGGGTGGTAAACGCCACCAATTAGTGCCAACCACCACCCCGGTGGCAAGCTCAAAGGGTGCAGATGGGAAGAAAGGGTTTTAATGCTAATAAACAAAATTTTCCTACCTCTTTTCTAATTTTAAAACGAATCCATTTCAAAATAACCTAGATAACTTTTACAGAATCTATTCAGCTGTCAAATTCATCCCAACATAATCGGATAATAGCACGCTATGAGCCTATGTAGGCAACACTGTGAGGCAGTTATATCGCCATAAACACTGGCCGTAGCGCCTTGCCGCGAGGAAGCCGACCACGCCTTGCGACGCACACCTTTCTATGTAAGTAAGTATGTACTTGGCTTATGTATAAGGCTGCTTTTCCACCAGAAATGTGCTATGCTACGTTGCTGTGGATGCGTGTTATATCCACCAATCATATTTATTGGTTTACATAGCACTGTACTGGTGGAAACGGATTCAACTAAGATGTATTTTTTATATGGAAGGATGCGTGCTATGGAGGCGGGCTATAGGTCGTCTTCCCTACTATTAATACATCGCATAGCTCGAGCTGTGCATCTTCGTAGCACATCTTACTCGCACCGCTACATAGCGTAGCCTCAGTGGAAACGGTCACAGTTTTGTAGCTCAGCTTTTACATTCTCGCAGCACAGCTATATAGCAAATCTCTGGTGGATAGGCACCCTAAGATAGGCGTTGTGGAATTATAACCTGTATCAAGGTTCAATTGTATCGGTTGCTATTGTGACAGGCGAGTTTCATACTACGCTGCATCATCGCTTCACATTCTTTAGCCTAAATATGAGGCTGCATTTTTGACGGTATGGTTTGAGTTAGGTACTGCATGTGGCAGTCCGACAGGCAGTTGCTCCATGTAAAATACTGATATTCAGCTGTATCTGGTTTGACTGGAAGCCGACCCCAATATAGTTGGGAAAAGGCAGGCAGATGATGATGGGTTGCGTAATGGCTAAGATGATGGATTGGTGCTGCAGTGTCGCTGGTGCGATCTCCTCACGGAACCAATATTTATATGATCTACAAGTAGTTATTACGAGTATGAGGATTTGTTTAAGATGAACATAGTCCAGAGTAGGTAGATTGATTTGGGGTCAATAACCTGAAACGTATATATTAATATGGACATGCCTCCGGGATTCCGGGATTTTAAAGAGATTTTTCGGAACGTAGGATGAAGACGGACTCTGAAGTAGCACTCTGTTGGTCTGTTGCTTCGCCACACAGATTTAACACTTACATTGCCAACCGAATTTCTCAAATTCAGGAAAATATTTCACCTGAAAACCTATATCATATCGCTGGCTTACAAAACCCCGCAGACTGTGTATCTCGTGGGCTCACGCCTTCTCAGCTCATTCAACATGAGCTATGATTTAAAGGACCTTACTGGCTTTTCTTGCCTAGACAAGACTGGCCTATACAGCGATTTTTACCCAACCGGTCTTCATTACCGGAAGAAAAGACCGTTTCGCACGTTACTAAAGTCACAGAATTATGGATAACCCGCTTTTAAAATTAGCGTCAGAGTGTTCCACAGTCATCTTGTTTCAAATAGTCAAATCGATTAAAAATCCTGTGAGTACGACTGAAATGAAATCCCGGGAAAAAGGCTTATCTATGTTATGATTTCTATCATATTATGACAGTTCGTGATACAAGTACATAAAATCAATCTGCCTACTCCGGACTATGATGATGAGTTTTTATGTTGATCGCACCCACGATAGAAGAGAAACTTGCAGTGTGGGGCAATTAAAAATAAATAAATAGACAACAAATAAGAAAAGCATCGTTCTATGATTTAACCGCATATCTCAAATTTTTTACCCACTTAACACTATCTCTGAAATATCTAGCATATCAAACTCGTACAAAGACTTCCTGTATAATTTCAATCACGTAAGTACTAACTACTTCTACAATCCTAGTTCCCAAACAGGTGCATCTTCCACGAGACAGTGGTGCCCCGTTTACTTCAAACTGCCTGAAGTTGTGCCAGTAACCGCGCGAGTGAACGTGCTTAGTGAAAATAAGCGGAAACTTCTGAACTAAGGACTGAGGAGTTGTCACCTGTGATCGCTAGAGGCGTTCGGGAAGTGGGACAGAGCGATTGTTCGAATCACGAAAGTGTCTATTTTCTAGGAAGATTTGATATGTGGTTTTGATTGTAAATAGCGAGTAATGTATTGTTCTCTTGCGTTTCGTTCCACTTAAAATAACTTTGTTTAAGAATTATTTTCCCTAGAGCAAATTAAGCTCAACATACCATTTTTACTCAATAAAATTAAATGCAGTAACAATATAAACAACCTGCATACACGTTCAGAAATTACACACAGCAGGCATACCAACATTACCGAGATGAGTGGGTTCTGCCAACTGTAGCAACCTAATTGTGCCCCATTGCGGTGTCCCCCCGGCGGTCATGATCTAGCCACACGACTACCCCAAGGGCCGCACTAAATACAACCAACTTCGCAAACGCAACGGAAAAATTCGAAATTCGAACTTTTAATTTGACGTTTCGTGAAATTCCCGCCATAAACGGTAAGGATTGTTTCAATCGTGAGATTTTTTCGTCATATTCGTGAGTTTTTTACTGGGTTTAGCCTTAGGGTTTGTAATTAGACGTGGTTGATGTATGCTGCATGTGTTTTGGAAGTGACGTGTGAACTGGGATCACGAGTTCGTGCTGCGGCTCCTCATCAGCGGTCTGCATCGATGTCAATTGTAGGGACCGCATTGTTTCTGTGAGGGCCTAATGATGAGGCTGCATTCTTGACTAACTGATTGTTACGTGGAATACTGCGGTATTTTAGTTGCTTAACTAAGTCCAGTGAAAATATTTCTGTTATGGTTTGTTCTTTCAACAGAATTGAACTCATTGAACTATTTGATGACGTTCATAAAATGATTTAATGGGTTGTATTAATATTAATTTATTTTTCACAAACTTTTCGAGAGTTGATTGTTCAGCATTGTTTAACTTTTGTCTACTAAATAATGTGTATCTTATATTGACTTATATATTGGAAACTTGTCTCAGTTCTAATATAAACTATGCTGTGCTGCGTTTCGCGGGTTTGATTCCCACACGAAACAGGACAAATATTTGCATGGCCTATAGACTGGTTTTCGGGATCTGGCTGTTTGTGATCAAATGTTTGTAATCACATCCACAACACAAAAAAAAGTATTAGTGGCACATTCTACAAAGATTGATTTCTAAAAATGATACTAGAAACGTTTAAAAAATTTGTAAAAACTCGAAAGACAAAATATAAACATAGACAAAGTCAATAAAAAAAACAATTTTAAAAAGTCACCACCGTGTTAATCGCTTGCGTCTTATTAGTCTGTGCCGTGTTTGGACGATGACAGTACTTGTGTAAGATCAAACGAGCGAGTCCAATATGTTCAGTGGTGCGAACGAGGTAGAGGGGCGTCTTTGGTAATGCGAGTGTGTTGACAAATTGATTCATAACACGTTTGAATACACTTTGTAAACATCGACAAGAGAAAGTCAAGAACAGTTGTAAACTTTTTATCCTCTTTGGTCACCATTCGAAAACCTTACTGCCCCATCGGCCATCAGTTCTGCGTGCTATACGGCCTGTCCAGTGTCCACTGCGATTTCAACTTGCTAATTCGTTGGGATATGTCGGTAACTTTGTTTTGTCCATGAATCTCCTCAATTGTGAATCGATCGCGCAGAGAGACACCGAGCATAACCCTCTCCATAGCTCCTTGGACTATATTGAGAGTTGAGCTTTCTAATGAGGCCTATACTATAAGTAAAAGACCAAGTTTCGGAGCTATACGTCATGGTGGGACAATAACGGTTAATAAAAAAAAATGCCAGAGCTTCCGTACAAATTTCAAAAAGAACACATAAAAAATAATATCGCCGCTAAAAACAACAAGTCTCCACCATGACATAACGTGTGTGATTGTCTGTGGTGTTTGCTCGATGACAGTTCTAGCGGACATCAAAGGCGAGCTCAATATGTGCCTCTATGTGCGTGCAGTGACACAAATAAAGGCTAGGGACAGAGGGAAGGGTCCAGATATTAGTGATAGTGTCGATAAAAAATATGTGTTTACAAACAAAAAATAAAATAAAAATTCCTCTTTTTCATAGGTGCAATAAGTCGTTTTAGAATGTATATTATAATGGATTTATATATGTATTATAATAGGTAAACACTAATCCAAGTACGTTTAGAATACAACGAAACTTCTAAATGTTTAATTTTTGCAAATAATTAATTCTTATTTATTTATTAGACTTTGCAACAATAAGTACACCTATTACTTTATAATTTGTACATTGCAAACTTTTGAGAGCTTAAAGTATCTTTAATGTTTATTATTTAGAAAACGAACTTACAAATATGTCGATAAAACTGCGAATTATAAAAATGAGGGGAATTAAAGTAAGAATTACTCTTGTGATGATAGCAATAATAATAATTATCAAACTATGTTTTCCCATAGTTCATAATTACTCAATACTCATACTTTTTTTTTACGTGTTAAAATCACCAAATGAGTCCTCCCACCCTACTGTCAGACTCGTACTGACTAAAATCCACGGTGTCCTTCAATTGCCCTTTATGTTCCGGGGTCACGTTAATGAGATAAGTCATACTTGTGAAAAATAAAACGAGCTCCAAATACTCCACAATCGACATTAGTCACAGCACTATTTAAAAAGCTGAATGCACTCTGATAGAAATTTGTTTTTAATCGACCTCAAATTGGGCGCGAAATGAGTTGGACCCTCGGGTGGGGTGCGTCAAAGATAGCTTCATTACAAACGCAGAATTAATATTCTAAACATTTATCATGTTTTAGTATATTAAAAGCCACTTCACTCTAACTTTCATAGAAGTTTGCGTTCGTTTGGTTTTAAAACCCTTTTTTGCTCTTTGGAGGCACCTGGCTCTCAAAATTCATCATTATAATATTTTACTAGAGACAAATTATTAATTACAAAAAGAGACTACGCCAAAAAAAAGTACGGGTCTCGGTAATTCCTAGTTTAGCTTTCCAATTCCATCAGAGAAAAACATTTTAATGTTGGAGGAGGTAGATACTGAAATAGCCTTCCATGTGGAAATTATCTACAATCTACGTCTTCAATAAGTTAACTTTGAATTTTGTGACAAACTACACGCAAAATTTTTTTGTCAGTTGAAAGCATACTTAGGTACTGGTTCTGTAGTTATACTACTGCAAATTACTGTCCAGGTTATTAAATGCTAGAATTCTAGATGGACAGGCGGTCCTTAATAGCACAGTCTAATAGTAAGTACATTGTTATCCGAGAGGTGACAGTTACTTATTTCAGTTCTGAGACATGGTTTGGCGCCCATAACGTAGTGAGGGCGCTAATAGTTCAAGGGACTAAATAAGTAATTTACCCGAGGTAAACACTGTGCTTTTCATTACGAATACGAGGAAAGTAAAAACAAAAACATAAAATATTAGCTCAAGAAAAAATGAGTGTTGAGCGGATTGTCGCCATCCCGCTTATTTTGTTTTTTTTTTCTTAATTTAGTCTGTGGTCGTTTTTCATGTTGGTCATTACAAAAAAAACCGGCCAAGTGCGTGTCGGGCCACGCACAGTGTAGGGTTCCGTAGTTGCCCATCAAAATACTGCGAACTAACTAAACTGATTCGCTGAATTCCGGTTTAGCTTAGGAGTTTCCATGGCCACTTTCCAGGTCTATCATCAGAACCTGGAAAATATCCAGCACCAAAGTCCATGTAAAGAAGAATGAAACGAGCCCAAAATAGATGGGGTTGCGTTGTTGTACTATAAAGATCCCATGGCCTCCTTCTAGCTCCATCATTAGAGCCAGGAAAATATCCAGCACCAAAGTCCATGTAGAGACGAATCAAATGAGCCCAAACTCGATGGGATTGCGTTATTGTATTACAAAGATGCCATGGCTACCTTCCAGCTCCACCATAAGAGCCTGGAAAACATCCAGTACAAAAGCCCATGTAAAGACGAATCAAATGACCCTAAGCTCAGTAGGATTGAGTTTTTGTATAAGAAAGAACTCATGATTACCTTCCAGCTCTATCATCAGACCATGGACATCATCCAGCATCAATGTCTATGTAAAGACGAATCAAATGAGCCCAAACTCGATGGGGTTGCGTTAATGTATTACAAAGATCCCATGGCTACCTTCCAGCTCCATCATAAGAGCCTGGAAAACATCCAGTACAAAAGCCCATGTAAAGACGACTCAAATGACCCTAAGCTCAGTAGGATTGAGTTGTTGTATAAGAAAGAATTCATGGTTACCTTCCAGCTCTTTTCTCGGTTACGATTCTATCATAAGATCTTGACTTGATGATCATGGGACCAATTGGAAGGTGTACTCTTTCAATCAAAAGAAGAATTTTCAAAATCGGTCCAGGCGTCTTTGAGAAATCGGGGAAAATATATTTAAAAAAAAGATTACGACGAATTGAGAACCTCCTCCTTTTTTTAAGTTAGTTAAAAATAGTTGACAATAAAACCTACCAATCCCCAAAACATACCCACCTTTAAAGCTGTAAAAATAAAGTTGACAAACTTACATTTGCAGTTGAAGAAGATGTTCTCCGATACATTTTGTTTAGGAAAATATGTTATCCAAGTACGTTTTTTAAGTTGGTCGACTATTACTCGTAAACTTGTAAAGCCTACTTAGTCATGATAATTTTCTTTTAAACTTCGTTATATATACTACTATTGTGAATTTTTTCACACCCCCAAACATAACCGTTTAGCTGGTAGAGGGGGGGGACACTCGAGTCGAGCAAAAATTAGCACTTTAAAGCTTAATGTTTCACAAACGAATTTTTTTATAAAAAAATTGTCAATGAAAAATATCAATATTTTTTGAAGGCCTATTAAACGATACCCCACACTAAGGGGTACGCGAGAAAAAAAAAAACATCCCCAGGTTACGTGTACAGGAGGTACCCTAAAAAAAAATATTTTACGAAATTTTATTTTACCACTTTTTTGGCACAGCAAATCCGTATATTTACACCAAATTACAGCTTTCTAGTACTAGGCGTCTCTGAGCTAAGCTGCGGACAGACGGACGGACGGGCATTTATTTTTTTTTTTTTTTTTTTTTAGCGTGGTAAAATCATCAAATGAGTCCTCCAACCCCGGGCAGGGCGGGAGGGACTGTCAGACTTCTACTGACTAAAATCCACGGTGTCCTTCATAGCCTGTTACGTTCCGGGGTTACGGTAAGGGAATAATCCCGCGACCCCGGCAGGCTTTGGCCCTCTGAGAGGGGGGCCCCGTCATTATGCTGACGCTCTTTGAGGCGCGCGTGGGACACAACGCGCCGTCGACCCGGGCATGGTCCTTGGTCGGGCAGCGAGTTGCCCTTTACTCGCTGCCCGCATGCCCGCGCCTACGGTGGCCGGAGATCGTCGCGCGACGTCCGTCGCCGTGGGCGTCCTTCACCGCGGTTGGGGCGGAGGGAGGACTCTGTCCTCTCTCGCTCGCGGCGCGCCTCCTCCTTGGACGGACGGACATGGCGAAACTATAAGGGTTCCTTGTTGACTACGGAACCCTAAAAATGACAAAAGATTTTGTCGAAAGCTTTGTTATTTTAGAGAAATAGTTGAAACTAAATTATATTATAGCCGTAATATTACATAACTTTATGTTGTTTAATTTTAAAATTGCGCTGTAATTTAATGGCTGTTTATAAAGTTACAACATCAAAAAAAAAAAACAAAATAGAACTATTTAATTACAATTCGGAATTCAAAACGATTGTTTCCCTCCAAAATCTGACAGCTCAATTACATTCAGTCTCGGACGACATTTGTTCAAATTGCCCATGTTTTATAGATATTACCACATCTGTATTGCCATGATCATAATACAATGACATTCTTATTCGGAAACAAATAAAGGTCAAAGTTTAATGGCAATCAATTTTCGAACTGCATTTTGAATTTGTAAAAATAGGTTCTTTTTACTCTCCATTTCGCGGTTAACTCAGCGTGTAAATGAGTTCTTTATCATGTCGTGTTTTAAGCGGCTGTTTAAGTTTTGTTTCGGGTGACATTGAAGGGTGAATAAATTAAAATAACATCGACAAATTGGTGGTTAGCTGTAACTAAATTAGTTTTAGAATTACTATGATAAGCGAACGTTTGGATATTTGGAGAGAACAAAAAAAAAGTTTTTTTTTAAAGAAACTTGATGAATATACCTAGGAATCTAGATTGAAACGAAGATTGGAGCAATTAAAAGTCTGTTTCAATTAACAAAAAGTTCATTTTAAGTAGGCCAGTTACAACAGGCACTATTGAATTGTAAGAAGACCATGCTGTCACAAGACATAATATCTGTGAAAATACTGTAGATTCCAAAAATAATAATAGATATCTATGGAAAATAACGGGCAAAAAAACCCAGAAAGTCTTTCTAATCTTTTAAAATTATTTCATGTACTAATCACCTACCTATATAGTATATACTGTAATACATAAAGACATTTCGCACAGATACGTATACGTTCATCCTGCACCTGCCATTCAAATCACGCCTACAGCACTTAGCAGCAATAATGCTATACAATAAACAAACGAATAAGAACTCTATTGCAGTGGGATAAGGACTGCGAAATATTGAGCAATAGTAAAGTATTTGTCTTAGTGAAGCGAGTTACGGACAAAGATTAAGGATTTAGAGTTAAGAAAAATGATTTTGAACGTGGCTAAAGCAAAAGGAATGGGTTGTTGTAGATTCGTCACAAAGTTAATTCGTCACATTTTGCAAACTCCGTAACTTGAAAATTGAAAGTTAATTCGTCATAAAGTTAATTCGTCACATTTTGCGAACCGCTTAACTTGAAAATTGAAAGATAATTCGTCACATACGTCAAAATATGTTTAAATTCGTTACAGGCAAGTTAAGGGTTTTTGTAGGTTACGTTCTGTTGTTTCTGCAACCCTTGATCTTTCCCACCGAACTTAGGTCATGTCATAGTAGCCAGTCTCAATTTAAACTAGTCATAATAAGCACAAGAAATATATATTATCTCTTCTATATTATAATTCAGTGGCACAGAAACACAGAGAGATTTGGTGTAGGACCAAAGCGTGTTTTACAAAGCACATGAGCTTCCATCAATTTCCAAAATCCAATTAGCAAATATTCAATAAAAGCCGAAAGGAGAATCGAAAACTGAATCCCACGCTCGTTAATCAACTACTTATACCATGAAGACAGAAAAAAGCAGAAAGTAAAATAATATTAAAAAATAAAAAAGACCCTCTCTTGTCAAAAACGTTGTGTAATGAACGGATAATTATGTGGAATATTTTCTAATACTAAGAACCTATTTTAATGTCAATCGCGATAACTTTTGATTCTAACGATATCAAACATATTTAAAATCGGTTTAGGCGTTCCGAAGTTATGGTTGAACAAAGAAACCCAGAAATATAATTATATGTGAAACCTTTTTTTTTTTTTTTTTAGCGTGGTAAAATCATCAAATGATTCCGGGGTCACGGTAAGGAAATAATCCCGCGACCCCGGCAGGCTTTGGCCCTCTGAGAGTGGGCCCCGTCATGTGAACCCTAGTTTTTTTTTAGTAGTTGTGTAATAACAGTGACAGTTGGTCCTCAAAGTGCCCAGCCTCAAAAGACCATCGCACCTGCGACCCAGTCTATGTCCGCCCGTGGCATACAGTTACCGAAGTGGCAGGACGCAGGCGGAGCGCCCGCAGGCATCACGGAGCGATCCGTACGCACCGTACGTTATACTTGCGACTGAAAAATGTTAGATGTTTTTTAGTCAAGGTGAACATTATGGGGTCCTGGTATACATCTTGAGATCGTATTTCTTTTGTTTTGGCTCAGAAAGTATAGGGTTTCAAGGTCAACACTTTCATTCCTTATCTTCCCGCTATCCTATTCTATAAAAGTCAATTTCTGGGATGATCGTTATAACGAGCTCGTCGTCGAGTCGATTGATTGGTATGTCTACTATTGTTACCTACATGTCAGTGAGAAGTTTTCTAATAGAACCTCAAATTCTCAAACGGGTTCACCGAATAGTGTTAATTGTTTATTCATGTTCTTTTGTTACAATCTTAGGCCCACTTGCAGAAACCCGAGTTATCTTTTAAACTCAGAGTTAGTTGCCAACACGAGGTTAAATTGACAATATTGTATGACAAACTGTCAATTTGACCTTGTGTTAGCAACTAACTCTGAGTTAAAAGATAACCCGGGCTTCTGCAAGCGGGCCTTATAGTCATATTTTATTCGTCGTCTAATTAAAACTTGTTTGAAAAAATATTTCGTAGATAATTTTGCGCTACGTATAAGTTCAATCATGTGAGGAGATAACTCCTCACATGGTTGCTACGTCGCGTTGACGCAACTGCATAAAAGTTGACACGCAGTCTACGCATCACGTTTTCCGTAAGCGCCTACGCAGACACGTAGCTAGTGCTACGCGGAAGCTACGCTAGGCAAACCTTCAACTAACGCCTACGTTGCCTCTACGCGACTGCGTAGCATGTGCTACGAGCATTCTACGCCGTGAAAACGTCCCGCTAACGCTTACTTTAGCACATTTTCGAAGAATTTCTTAGACTAGACGTTATTATGTTCTGAGAAAATGTTATTATGAGGCAGAAACACGAGTAATACTGAGAAAATATAATGTGATTGCATTGTTTTGATTTAGTTTATGATCTCATGACATTAGATCTTACTCAGTCGCTCTAGTACTCTAATCGCTTAAACCTACCGATAGTCAATATACCTACTACATAATAACAATTTTCCTTTACGAAAGACCGCTCACGCCTTTCTATTGAGTAATATTTATTTGCTGAACAAAGAGCTACCTACTACAAAAATGAGTGCATTGACCCAGTGACGTACGGATAGAGTTTTAAACCTCTGAGTTGCAAATCCATTTTCTGTCTCTCTGTGGCGCGTGCGCTGCATGCTCAGTTTTAGAATGGGGTCGGTACAGAAAAACGTTAGGCTGTGTCTGGCTCGAACTTAATTTTATATTATAGCGTTGTATAAGTTATCTTTAACCCGAAAATAAAGCGACAAGAAACTACAAAGAAAATATTAATCACAGCATTTGCATTTGTTTTAAATTAAGAACATTTACAGCCTTACTACAAAAACTTAAACATCTGTTGAACACTTATCTAAAAAAAGTGTGACTGCAAAACGGACCTTATTTCAACGTCATAATCTGACATTTTATTAGACAAGTGTTCAACAGACGTTTAAAAGTTTTTGTGGTACCACGGAATATATTTAAGACCTTTTTCAAGGTTATAATGAGAATTTAGAAATTATCGAAAAAAAAAAAAAAATTAAACCTAATACGAGAAGGAAACAAAAAAAAACTACAACACTAGACTGACTTCATTTCTTTCACAACACTTCTACATCTGATTGATTGCTGTAGCAACATAATAAACACATCACTAGGCCACAATAGGCCAATAATTACGTATTGTGTGCAACGAGGCAGCTATTCAATAGGCCGCGATCTTCAGCAGGTGGGGAATGAAGAACATTGTTCATCTGCTTAGAACTTGTTACTATAAGTGAATATAACTGTAGCGATCGATGTTGGAAATGAACTTGAACAAAACCAAGATTATGACGAACATGGACGGAAGGAGTGCCCACATCACCATTAACCAAACCACCATAGAGCAGGTAGAGAAGTACGTATACTTAGGGCAGGAAATCAGAATGGGCAAGGACAATCAAACCAACGAGCTTCACAGACGGATAAGGCTCATGTGGGGAGCATACTCGAAACTGGACTTCGCCTTCAAAATGAAAATATCTGTAGAACAAAAAGCCAGAATCTTCGATCAATGCATCCTGCCAGAACTCACTTATGGTGCCGAAGCCTGGGTATTCACCAAAGATATTATAAAAAGACTGGAAGTGGCCCAGAGGGCAGTAGAGAGGAAGCTAGTAGGAGTGACATTGATCGATCGCAGAACTAACAAATGGCTCCGGGAACGAAGCAGAGTCACAGATGTGACGAAACGAGTGGCACACTTGAAGTGGGCTTGGGCTGGCCATGTTGCCCGAAAAGAAAACTCTTGGAGCAAACGTCTTCTCGAATGGAAGCCATGGGGAGAAAAACGCCCTCAAGGAAGACCACAAATGCGCTGGAAGGATGATGTGAAAAGGGTTGCGGGCTCAAATTGGTTACAAAGAGCTCGCTGTCGTGAAGAGTGGAAAAAGTTGAAGGAGGCCTACACCAAAATGGTAGAGAGAGGCTAAAGAAGAAGAAGAACTGTAGCGATCACTTAAGCAGTGGTGGCCAAGTGGTATATGCCCCGACTTACGCGCGTGTTGTAGGTCGTGGATTCAAACCCAACCTGGTGCATTACCTTGTGTAATTTGTTTCACCATCGTGAGGAAACCGGCATGTCGTAGAACCATCAAATTCGAAGACATGTGACATCTACCAACCTGTATTGGACCCTCGCGGTGGAAATTGGGCCCACTCCCTCTCAGAGAGGAGGCCTGTGTCCCAGCAGGGGGAATATTATAGGCTGATGATGATCACTTGTGACTGAAGCTAATATGTCGATATCGATAGGATATAGTTAATTTAGGAGTACACGGACGTAGGGGAAAGGTGTACGAGATGATCCGTTGAGGGAAGATGATCCTTTGATATTGCAACGAACCCAGTCGCGACATCTAGTTGTTTTTAATGGTAAAACGTAGTCCGCGATATTCCCCCGCCTCAGTCAAAAGTAGTGGTGTCGAGAGTGACAATTAAATTTTTTGAGAAAAAAAACAAATATTCCGTGACTTTGATCTAAGGTAAGGGTGAGTTGAAGTTTATATCTAATTTGTTCTAGGTACTTTATTACTAGGCTGTGGTATTAGTTAGCTTTGAATATTGGTCTATTTTGTTTTTTTAATAGCATGGTAACAGTTGAAAGCACATAGTTTAAGTTATCGAACATTGAATAAAAAAGTTTATGTTGGGGCAAGATGATTATGTTACCGGTGTACAAGATGATCCCCACGGATCTTCTTGTACACCGGTAACAAACCTACTATTACGGGGATATTTTAACCATTTGTATGTTATTATGTTTAAGTTTATATATTTTTGGTTTAAGACTCGTAATTATAAAAAAAAACTAAACGCGGATTGTGGTCGGAAGACTCCATGATCAAAGCACTGGATGCTGTTAAAAATGGCATGCCATATAGCACAGCAAGTAAACAGTTTGGGTTGCCTGTATTATCACTAAAAACGCGGGCTAAAGTCAAAAATAAGGTGGCTGTCAGTACAATCAAATATAGGTGAAAAAATAAACCCAGATTATGGTTTTATTTAGGTTATTCTCTTCCTGGATCCTGGGATCATCTTGCCCCTACCGCAAGGATCATCTTGGACACCGGGGTGTACAAGATGATCCTTTGACAACGTTTTAAAAATGTGTTTTTTTAATAGTAAAGCATCTAAAAAATTAAAATGTTGAGTATGCCAACAGTAAGATAGATAAATTTACTATGTATATACGTATTTACATTCGCGCTAAGTAGAATATCATGTGATCTACAAGCAATCTCCCTTAAGGGAATCATCTCGTACACCTTTCCCCTACCTATCCATAATGCAAAAGTAAGTTACATGTCTGCTTGTATGCGCGGGAATGCGGACGGCGAGTAAAAGGTGACTCTCCGTGGTAAAATGATCAAATGGGTCTGTCCACCCAGGGCGGTACGGGAAGAACTATCAGACTTTTACTGACAAAAATTCACTGTGATCCTTCAATAGCCTTTTAGGTTCCAGGGTTACTTGATGAGTAAGTCCCGCGACCCCGGCAGGCTTTGAATTGTATTTTTATTTTGCGTGGACATCTGACCTATAGTTTAATTGTTAGGCCTATTATTGATTCTCTTATACCCGAAATGCCTCTGCAATTTGATAGAAAGTCTAAAATCAAATTATTCTGAACTGTAAAGGTCGTAGTTGTCAAACTTATAGTATTTGCAATAGCAAAAGACAAATTATGTCAACCACATTCCTTACAGAATTATTGCCCTAAAGTGCCGCTAGACAATAAGTACGGACCGTTTAGTGCCTGTATATCTCCTTCTGTGGCACTCATTAGTCAGACACGCCGGTGGTCTATATACTACATAATGTACTGCGGATAATTTCACAATAGTCCACCGATTATATATTTAAGTAAATAGCACAGATACAGTTTATATTCTACTTGTACTGAGAAAGGTAATAGCTGGGTGCGGGGTGGCAATGATTTGAGTGTTTTGCGGATATTCTGGTCTAGTTTAAATGGTTGTGTTTTATTGGTCAGAAATTCACACTCGGTGAATAGCAAAGGTCTCTTTCTGAAAAAGTTTAAGGGCATAGGAAAGTAGTAACCAGCAATTGTAGACAGCACATCAACCTATCCCAATCTGTCAAATTTCTTTATTAGATTTTCAACTTTATCACAATAGTTGAAGGTTAATGTTCGATTGGTATTTGACTGATTGGTGTAGGTTGACCTGCTGGCGTCTATATCAAGGCGGTGATTGACAATACAATAAAAATAATGGGACGTATAAAATTATACTTTTTAGGAAGAGCTTTTGTTCTTTTTTGTAACTCTAAATCAGGTGGACCCGTTCAGAGGCCACGCCAACAGAAGTGTTTGTTTTTCATTAGAGCCTCGAAAATGAAATTATAGTCAATTAGGACAGCCCATTAAATGGATGTAAGACAAACTCTTGTGTCGTGTAGCTTCTGGATTGTACACCAGACTAAAATTTTAGGGAGAGTCCCCCATTTTTGCCAATCTATACTTATCTGTACATATTTGTCCTGTTATACACCGTTCACGTGGCTACTCTACCCGTGCAATAGTGTAGGTACGGCCAGTAGGTACCGGAGCCCCGGGCTGTCACGATGAATGACCCGCCACGCCGCGCCGCCGCCCATACACAATTTCACCGGACTGCGCTCATGAAAAGACGTTTTTTTTCTTTTCTTTTTTTAAGTTTTTTTTTTTAAAGCATGATGAGCTCCTTTTTTTAGGCTCGGATATTGTTTGATGGGTCTGTTGTGTCTTTGTTCTGTATGTAGGTGAGATGTGTAGTCTTGTTCATTTTAATAATTATTGTTTCTGGTTCTTTTTGCAACCTTTTTGATTGTAGGATTTTTAGTTGACATTCATTTACAATGGTTTTATAACTTTATATTTAATTGGTATTATAACTTTATGACTTCGTTTCGGAGTATAATATTGGAATTGCGAATAAAGCGTTAGTTTTCTTCTTGATGTTTACAGATTAGCTGGTAAGAATCAATATACATAGTGGTATAATAATCATAGGAATATGTGACATTAGTCATAATCTTAAAAAATCCCCGAACAAAATTATATGTATACCTAAATTGCAAAAAATAAGTGTATTTCCAAAACGGCGCAGCAATGAGCACAACCACAGCCCATTTAATATGAGTTCAAATATGTCACTTCAGAAAATCCAACAGCAAAATCTTAAAAGAAAGTAAAAATCAATCACCACAAACGCCACAAAGTCTAAACAACAACAACACAAAAAATAACCATTCTTTTAATAAACTAGCAAAAAATAACACAAGGGGATCACCGTCACAGACCCCAAAATTATCCCGCAGCCCGACTATAATCACCCTATCTGGGTTTTTTATCGGGGACCCACAAATCTAATATGAGTAATGACGGGATCGCAGAGTGGGCACTATAAAGCGCCTATTTGGTACCCCTTGTGTCATATCCTACGATTTATTTGAGACGTAATAATAATCTTTTACTTGTAGATGAAAATGTAAGATTGCGTTTGGAAGTTGGTTTTGTAAAAGAATGGATATTATTTTATATCATAGAGTTTACCATAGAGCCCGTGTCGCTGGACGGACCATAGATTATAAAATGTCCAGATTCCGTATTAGAAACAAAACGTAACGTTTTTACTGAAGCCACTTATAACAAGTGAACGCGACACCCATTTCAATGTTTTCCTTGGAGATGTTTACTTGTTTTATGTAGGAATCGATCGACGGGGGTAATTTTTGTTCCTTGTTTTTGGCTTCAACTCTCAGTGGCTTATTAGGACTCTGGATATTCCAAAATCTTGTCATACTTGATGTAATGGAGTTTACCATATAGAGTCTGTGTCTCTGGTCGGTCATTATTGTTGTTTCGGTTAGTTTCCAGTGGTTCATATACGTTTCATTTCGGTAGTTTTGTTTAACTTTGTGTAGCGCGTTTACTTTTTATGTAGACTTTAGGACCACTGGAAACATACCATTTGTTTTGCCCTCGTAAACATGTAACTTCGTAACAGTGGACTGAGCTAAACCCTCATGTAATTATGAAGGCAGTTTTAATAATTAAAACACCTACCGTGGTACCACAAAAACTTTTAAACGTCTGTTGAACACTTGTCTAAAAAAATGACAGATTATGACCTTGAAATAAGGTCCGTTTTGCAGTCACACTTTTTTTTAGACAAGTGTTCAACAGATGTTTAAGTTTTTGTAGTAAGGCTGCTAGTGTTTATGTATTTGTAGATTTCCATGTTAAACTCAGTCAGATCAGATTAACAGAAGCAACTCACTGGCGAAGAACTTTGAATTTTCGCCCGTGCACTGTCTGAAACACTATACTTATATGTAGGTGAATCCAAAACTTGTTCATTTGTGCCGTTTTGAGAGTCAATCAGAACGAGAACATTATATCTACACCAGTAATTCTAACGAATTCATCATTATCGTCCCACAGTTTTCGATGGCCCTAATCTAATAAATTATTAGTATTCAGCGCAGCTTCTTAATCCATACATTTCAGCATCAGTCCCGTCATGTCAATCGTAATTTTTGACGTGATAACGTCTTTTAATTCGAAAAAAAAATGACGTCATGCGGCGTGTCAATTGTTTGTTTAAAGCAACGTAAATGCAGTATTTTCATAAGACGTTGTCACGTTCAACTATCGTCAGTAAACCGACTTTACAGACAACCGATTTTTTTTCTATTTACGATGGGTCAAGCTCTTGACGTCAATCTAGCCCTAAAGCAAAGATGAGACTAAAAATGGAGCGAGCTCTACCGGATGGAACTGAAACTCCTCTGACGCCAAGGGAACACTAAAAAACTGTTTATCGTCGGATTCTGACACAGGATGATGGTCGCGAGATAGACGGCCCCTATGAGACATACTCGTACCACTGCTAGTGGCTGTTGACAAATGTCATCAATCCTCAAATCAAACACAATTTTTCCAACAAAATATTCGTCAATCAAATACTTAGACCGTATGCTTACACCGTAAGGGGCCATCAACTGTCATATCCAATCATAGCAATCCTTTTGACAAAATGACTTTATTCAAATCAAACCCAATGTCTTCATCAATCCATTCGTCAATCAATTAGTCGTCGTGCGCACGTTGCGCGGGCGTCGTCGTCGGGTGTCGTGCGCGGGAGCATGTCTCATTTATATATAGTCGTCTATGGGAGCATGCGCGCAGCGGGCGCGCCGCGGGGAGCAAGCGCCTCGCGACGTGCAGTCTTTGTCTTGGCGCACCTACGTGTTAGAAGTATTGTTTTAAAGAGACTGGCTGATTAGGGAGGGAAATCTGATTTTTTTTTTAGTTTAGGAACAAAGACGCTTCGTGACATTCAGCCGTTGTGTTTGCGCACCTACTTGGTATGAAGAGGCTTAGTTTGGAGAACTGGCTGATTTGGAAAATATGTTTTTTTTTTATTGTTGAGAAATAAAGTCGATTCTTTAATAAGTTAGAAGAAGAATTTAAAATTAGAATGGTCATGTTATAAAGAGTTTAGTGAGGAAATAGTATCTGGACTAAGTTTTTCTTTCATGAAACTATAGGCTGATTAAATTACCGAAAATGAAAGCCTGATTTTCAAGTCATATTGTTTTCAATTGAAAGGAAAGTCGGTGGTCTTGTCAAGATAATTTAGACATGCTAGATTATTCAAAAAGAAATATTGCAATTGACGTTTACAAAATTTTGAAATAAGCAACAAAGAGGCAGTGCCCAATTATTGACCTTATGTTAACAAAATGTCGATACAGAAAGCTATTTGTTCATAATAATGTGTCCAGTACAAGACGTTTTATTTTGACGCTGACAGTCTAGGTCCCGGAGCGATTTCAATTAACTTATCAGCAGTTTGTATCTGGGATGATTATGGCGAAGTTAGTGCACTTTAAATACATCTGCTTGGTATAATTACTTACTTTTTAAGGCCATTTTATTGTGTGCTCAATAAAAAGTTTTTTTTTTTTTGGTGAGGCAAATTCGTCGAATCCCGCCCTAGGTAGAGCGAAAGAGAATGACGCTTACCACCTTAAAGTCAACCCTGCACCTTCGCTTGCCCTTTGCACTCCAGGGCCACGGTATCTTCTTCAGACAATCAAGTGAACAACATTAAGAACCTTTCTTTGGGTGCTATTATAATTATCCAATGAGTGTCTCGCCCTGAGTGAAGCGGAAAGGACTGTCATTCGTATGAATGACAGTTGAGTGAGTGGACAAGCCAAGGAACAGGCTAGACTTCTAGTCAATATTTCAACTTCAAATAAGTTTCAAATATGTTGAAACACACCTTGATATAAGTCTAGTTTGGAAAAATCATTAAAAACCTTTTTTAATCTCATGAATCGAGGAAATTTTAAACATTAAAAAAAAATATCGTACCGTGGGCCATTAGCTGTTCCTCGTCTATGGCCTAGACAAATTGCAAGTAGCAACCGTTTCCCAAATTTCTTTCTTTATCGACTCACTTCACCTCAGTTTTCAGATACGCCCATTTTCACATTTGTATCTTGATTATCGTTGGGTATCATTTGTAAGGCCCTCTAAGTGATTTGAAACGTAAGTACTTTGGTATAAAAGAAACACTTTTTAGTTCACCGAGTAAAACCCACGATAATTAAGCGCTGCACTAACAAGCTAATGCAAGGATCTGTCAAAATTAATAAAGTAGAGGTATCGAGTGTCGACGCGTGGCCCACAATGGCCCACTGTTTTTTATCCGTGGCCGGTAATGGGCGCCGCGTGGCGTTACGAGGGCGTATTGTAATACCATGAACAACACTATGATACGGTAACTAAGTACTTGATGGAATCCATCTTTAATTTTTAGGCACGTGTGTTTTTGTATAAAAAAGTAACTGAGTTTGTTAGGATTAGGGTGAAGTACTTGACCGGACATCTGATCAATGTGTTTTTTTTTTTTGGCTATTATTGTCTATGGACTCTGACTCTACGGTTTCAGTAAAAAAAAACTTTGTTCTAAATCACATATTCTGACTACCAGTCTTACCATTGGGTATCGTTTTGCCCAGTTACTGGGTTGTGGAGGTCAGATACTCAGTCGCTCCATGTAAAATAGATACTGATATTCAGCTGCATTTAGCTTGACTGGAAGCCGACCCCAATATAGTTGGGAAAAGGCTAGGCAGATGATGACATAAAGTAATATCATAACCTCAATAATTATTTGATTATTGCGCTATTTGTCTGTATAATATGACTTTCATAAGAATAACTAAGTAGGTATTGCCTAAAAACAAATGTTCGTGCTTATACACCTAACAAAAACAATACAAAGAATAAAATAGTGTATTTTGTGAAAACTAAAAGTGATTTCATAATACAACGTATACCCATTATAAAAAACAACTTTTTAATTACCTACCCATGTAAAATAACAAAAAAGAAAAACAATTTCCCTTTTCAGCATTCAAAAAAGTTCGTATTGTAAATTTTTCGCGTCAATATGCAAAATAAATGCATAGAGCACGCGCCACCTGCCAGTTCAATTTGAATTTTGAATTTTCGAACTTATCTGCGTGATGCGATTTGTGGCACGCAAGCGATGCGAGGGCGCGAATTGGAGGGAATCGATGCTTGAAATCACATTGATTCGATTCGCGATTTAAAATTATTTTTGTTTCTGTTAAGTTGTTTTATTGATTTCTTTTTGAAATTAAGGACTTTGTCATCTTATTTCGTATTGTAATGTTTCTTTTACTATTTGAAAAATTAAAAAATTAATTGGTAAATGAAACCAAAAAGAAAATGGTAAATTGAACCTCACATTCACTTACTTTCGAGTAAATATTACCTACTTACAAAATAAAAATAATTGCGTTTATTTGTACACAAGAATAATGTGGTGAGTTCTGTTAATATAATCAAGACATTTTTCTGTATTTCCTACTGATGATGGAATTGGGAAGACCTTTTTAAACTTTCACTTTCAGTCACTTCATTTAATATTCCTTGTTTATGGATAAAAAATCATAATGTACACTTAAGGTGTAATAAATCCCGTATTCTAGTGATAATCAAGTAAAATTCTCAGAAACAATTATTATATTTTCCGTTTCAACATTTACATCCTCGAGCGCGGATAATAATTATAATAATAATCTGATTCTACCTCCACATTAAAGTTTCAACATGAATTCATTATCTGACCCATTCCGACCAATCTCCGTGGTTACTTGACTCGTCGCACCTGTTCCGATTCGAATATCGAATTACCATAATCGATTTGGGAGGGACGCTATCATGTGCTCTATGATGAATTCACAACCCTAGTCTTCCCTGAGGTTATCAAGTTTTCAGTTATTCTGACGTAAAGTAAACTGGAACTTTGACATTTTCAAATTGACAAATTTCAAGGAAAAAATTAGTTCCTGCTTCGCACACCTTAGGCGCTTTTCCATTTTTCCATACAAGACACGCTGTGAATACAGTACCCTTAGCACGAGTTTTCAGTATTTGAGACGTAAAGTAAACTGGAACTTTGACAATTTCAAATTAACAATTTTCAAGGAAAAAATTAGTTCCTTCTTTACACCAGAGGCGCTGTTCCATTTTTCCATACAAGACACGCTGTAAATACTGGAAAGACGCTGTAAAGTAAAATAGTGAAAACTCGTGATAAGGGTACTGTAGTTGAGTTTTATTCGTCCTTTCATACTTTGTTTACTACTAGCTATTAAACTGGAGCCACTCTTAGGGAAAATGCTGTTAATTATCGCGATAATGAACGGGATTTTCCGCTAGTGTGGCCCCCGCATTATGGTGACTAGGGCGCCACTATAATCGTGTGTAATTTTTGGGGTGTAATGAACAGAAAGAGTTTATACTTATCACGAACAGTTTATTAGTGAGTGTTTCACAACTTAGGTAAATCACAGAAAACTTAACATTACTGGAATTAAGATTAAAAGAAAACAATTTGGCGGGAGCGAGTGATAGCCGCGGTTATATTGGAATTACGTGACGTTCCGCAGTCCAGCCTGGTACTCGTTAACTTAAGATTTTTTAATATAACAATAAAATGTTCTAGAAAGAGAGAAAAGTTGAGGTCGACCAACTGTTAGAAAAACCAAAGACAGAGGAAAATACCAACATGAATTTTCCAAGAAAATATTATTATTACTAAACTTAATCATAATATTAACAAAATCTTTCAACATACGCAGATTTGGCCCAATTATTCTATTAAAAGAATTTGTTAGTAAATTCGCCTTATTGTAATAAATCAGGGTACGAGTATAATGTTGAACACAGCACATGAGTGATCGTGGAACGCAATAAATCAAATTTTGGGGATGAATGTGGTCAAATTGAGGCCATATTTCAGCATTACGAATTCTCTAAAATCAGATTTTGAATTTTAGTTTTTTTTTAAGAATGCGTTAGTCTGTGGTTTCATGAGAACGGCCTACCGAATTAGGAATGAGTTATTTTACGGCATGAAACATTTTATTAAAGAGCCAAGACAAGGAAGGCAGAGGGCAGGGTGATGTGCAGCCTGGGAAAGAACCATGTCTAATAGTGGACTGCGATATGCTGAGTTAACCAAGATACAAAATAAGATGACCACAATCCATTAGTAACGATCAGCTAGAACAGTTGTAGTCTGCAAGAAGTTTTTTAAACGAACCTTACTCCCACTGCTGGGACACAGGCCTCTTCTCTTTGAGATCACACGCGGGCCAAGTGCGATAAGCGCGATAATAAGATGGATGACACATTTGTTCAAATTGGATATAGATCGGTTACCACACGGTGTTTCCTTCATTTTGTTGTAAAGGTCGCCTTACAACAAAGCATTACCGTATTGCTATTTTGTAACCACTTAAACCCACTTTTCTCACATATTAAACAACAATTACTCTGAAATATTCGAAATTCTAAATTCTGGGGACTTGCGTGAGTCCATGCCAAGATGGCGGTGCAATCAATCAGTCAAATTATATTGTCTTAGAGATCGGGCCAAATCGTCCCGATCCCCGGCCGAAACTTTGCCGCGACGGATTAAATTGTTCTAAATGGAACGTAATTGTAAATATATTATAGTATTTTATAAATTGAACGTTTATTGCGTTGTTTTTTTAAAGTTCAAGTGGTGATCGTGACTTATGGTGAGGAGATGGAATGTCGTCCATATAATGGTTTAGCGTATCCAATAATAATTAGTTTATGTTTTGACTGCTAGGATATGGGTCACTTCTCCAGGGAGAGGACTGTAATTATTTATTCACATTACTTAAGTTTTCGAACTTTTTGTTCTAAGACATGACCGTTTCCTTACGTCTTTACTATTTTGAATTGGATACACAATTCACTAAGTAAAGTAACTGAATCGATTCATATCGAACCATGTTCGTAATTTATGGCCGCTACTACTGGACCACCATTTGCTCCAAATCCTTATAATGTTTTAATGTTTCTATAACCATTACTGGCGTCCTATATTACTGCTGTCAAAATCAACAGTAATTCATCTGCGGGTCTAAAACGGCGACAATAAGCAATATTCCTAAGAAGAATAACTACACCATTGTTAAACATTTTCTTAATCTATGACAAAAGGGATTTATGTACCTAACAGTTTTATTTCAACTTTCTTAATTTTGTTTTTTTTTTTTTTTTAATTAAGTGCTAGATTTTAATTATTTTAATTACTCGTTCTGTAATACGGGCCTTAGACTAGCTAGATATACGAGTATCTAAATAACAGTATCTTCCCAACAAAAGTGGATAATTTATAGCATTACAATCTTATCACCAAATAAATCAAACTAAAATCAGAAAAAAAAAAACAAAGACGAAATGCAGTCATGAGTCGTGCATCAAATTTTTTGTACCTACCTACAATCAAAATATGAAAGGTTAAAGTCAATCAGGCGATTATCAGATTAGTCAGATGATCCTTTAGTCGAATTATAATAATTTAGTTTCGTGTTAGTCGATTGTTTTGTTGTACTCGACTAAAATGCGAGGATCGTTTTAGTAAAAAGTAAATTTTGATTGATAGATGTAATTTTTGTGTAATTTATTAATACAATATGGTGAATGTGATGTTTCGTGTTTGGTAGTTAGGAGAGAGTCGGTTTTTGAAGTGGTTATTGTACTTAAGAGCGCTTATTCTGAAAGTTGGCAACATCACAAATGGCTGTCAAATAATTTAATTAATTTTACAATTTTACTGTATGAAAATAAGAAATATGGCTCTGTAGTGCACTAAAAAATCAATTAGGGAATACAATAATTAATATCGTAACACCGAATACATAGGTTTAGACGTAAAATAAGCATTTGGAAACATTCCGAATGCCTTTTAAACACCTGAAACGGTTACAACATTAATTGCATTCCTGTATCAGTTTTCTAGTGCACTACAAAGCCATATTATTTATTATTTCCATATTGTCCATAGTTCCACATTGTCAAATTAATTAAAACTTGTAAATATTTGACAGCTATTAGCGACGTTGCCAACTTTCTGGATATGCGGCCTTTAATATTTATATTTCTGACTAGTTTCTGCCCGCGACTTCGTACGCGGATCCTGTTGCTTATGCCAGCGACGACGGGGTCGTCAAAATCGAAGATCTGAAAGGTCGAATTCGTAGAACCTGGGGACGGGAAAACAACGGGATGCGCGAGACGATTCCAGACGTTCCAGATCTTTCTTTTTTGTAAGTCAACACGAAATGACCATCAGACTAAACAACTCTTGCTAAGACGTCATTCCTCGCGGGCATGCGGGCAGCGAGTAAAGGGCAACTCGCTGCCCGACCAAGGACCATGCCCGGGTCGACGGCGCGTTGTGTCCCACGCGCGCCTCAAAGAGCGTCAGCATAATGACGGGGCCCCCCTCTCAGAGGGCCAAAGCCTGCCGGGGTCGCGGGATTATTTCCTTACCGTGACCCCGGAACAGAAAGGGCTATTGAAGGACACCGTGGATTTTAGTCAGTAAAAGTCTGACAGTCCCTCCCGCCCTGCCCGGGGTTGGAGGACTCATTTGATGATTTTACCACGCTAAAAAAAAAAAAAAAAAAGACGTCATTCCTATGTATGTATATTAAGTATAGTGTAGCTGGGCTCTTGGAGTTCCACATCGGGTGTTCCAGATCTTCAATTTTTAAACGTCAATAGAGAGTGCTCATCAGGCTGAACAACTCTTGTACGTCATTCCTATACATATAGGTATTTTATAGTGTAGCTGGGGTCTTGGAGTTCCACATCAGATGTTCCAGATCTAATTTTCATACGTCAACAGAGAGTGCTCATTAGGCTGAATAACTCTTGCTAAGACGTCATTCACTTATGTATGTTATAGTGTAGCTGGGCTCTTGGAGTTCCACATCAGGTGTTCCAGATCTTCAAATTTTTATACAGCAACAGAGAGTGCTTATCAGGCTGAACAACTCTTGCTAAGACGTCGTTCCTGTATATGTCATAGTGTAGCTGGGCTCTTGGTGTTCCACATCAGGTGTCCAGGATCTTCAAATTTATTCTCTCAGCAAAAAATGCTCATCACGTGGAACAATTTTTGCTATGGCACCATTTCTGTATCTCTTATAGTTAAGCAGGTCTGTTGCGGTTCTGCATCAGGTGTTCAAGTTTCCAAGATAAATTATAGCCTATATGTTAACCGGACTTAATACCTATACAAAAAAAAAAACATTCAAATCCGTCCAGTAGTTCCGAAGATTAGCGTGCACAAACACACAGACAAACAGACAAACCGACAAACAGACAAAAAAATTTTTAACTACATTTTCGGGTTCGGCATCGATAAAATAACAACCCCTGCTACTTTTTTTTATATATTTCCATTGTACAGACACCACTTTTCTACAATTTTATTATATGTTTAAATGATATTATAATCTTCTTAGCTATGTTTGAGTAAAATATCAATCATCATCAATATTGTCCGTTCTACACTTCAATATAAGACAAAGGACTGTCGTCAACTGTTTAGTTTTTTTCTTAACGTGGTAAAATCATCAGATGAGTCCTCCTACCCAGGGAAGGCGGGGCGGGAGGGATTGTGACCCTTGTACTGAATAAAATCCACGGTGTTCTCACGGTGTTCGTTAGGTACTTACTATAAAAAATACCACAGATACATATTAATCCTACTTTCTGTCAAAGAGTTGGGCATAAGAACTTCGTTTCTACTTGCGTTGGTAGGTATGTGACTTACATTTTCGTGTCAAACATGATCATAATTATCTGTACTTAACAAATTCCCCCAGAATCATAAAACAAACGCGATAATCTATCATAATAATGCCGAAACACACTAACACCCAGAATCACAACATACTCCTCATTATGATCACAAAAAACAACGGAATTTTAATGTTCGTCTAAGTATAGGGTGCTCTCTCACTGATGTCGCTAGACCACGTGGTACCTCACTAATCTACATAAACCCGATGACCCGACATAGTTCAGCGCAACCTTTAATTTGATACATAAAATTTTAATAACATAAAAATTATAATTTTCAACATAATTATGGACCGTTCCGACAAAATGTTAGTGGATTTATATGTTAATTTAGTTTCAGCAGTTACAGTTATTTGGATGCCATTTTACCTAGTTGACATATCTGTCAATTTCATAATCATCTTTATTCACTTTGTATTAAAGTTCGAGCTGCGTTGCGTCCAATACCAAGCCTTTCAAAATAATAATGCTCTTTAATGTCCTCTGCAATAAAGTTGATTTTGATTTGCAGCTGTCAAAGGTAAAATAACTGAGAATGGACTGCAGTGTTATGATGATTCTTATCTTCCTTATCAAGCTCATATCTGGCAGTTTGTTGTGATGTTCGTATTAAAAACTTCTTAGAAAATGCCTGCTTAACATAATCAGGCTATAATGTTCCCACTGCTGGGACACGGGTCTTAACTCTATGAGAGGGAATTGGAGGGAACGGGGTTGAAATATTTCACATGTCTTTAACTTTTTTGGTTATAGGACATGGCCACCATAACCTTCACCGTTTTGAGAGCATTGATTGCGAAATAAATACTCGTAACACAACACAAAGCGTTTAAGTATCAGGATTCCAAGTTTCCAACCCACGACGATGTTACGTGTACCAACTTGTAAGTTGGAGCTTTTGCCACTAAACTGCTCTTTGAAATTGCCTGTTTTATCTGTGGAAAAAAGAAAAAAATCTTGACATATATCAGCTGTTAGTTTCCCGCCAAATTTCTAAAAGACGCCCAAGGGATAAGTTCTTGAAGCAATGATAAAGTGAACAAAAGATTTTCTGGCTAGGTTGCCTAGCTTGATGTGTTCTCAATTCTTCAATGTCATTGTTATCCTGCCAATCTTCTTTATGTTTAGGTGCATCTTGATTTTAAAATGTTCAGAGTCCGTGTTCGCAACAAAACGTGTGAAGCCACTTTCACACTTTCACACTCGCGGGCTCTGAGCGCGGCGACCGAATCAAGAAATTCCGTAACGAAAATACACCTAACACCCCGCATCGTCGTTTCAGTTCGGCAGACTTCGGCACAGTGTTTGTTTTTCTTGACGTTTCACTTGATTGAAACACGTCGCTGACCATAACCTAAAAAAAATGTATAAGTTGATAAAAATGCTATGCAATAGCTTTACCCTTTACCATAGTCTCATATGGGAATATGAGCAACCATTTTCAGAGCACCTATCTTAAGAGCAACTTTTTATTCCCGATTGAGCACTTATGTACCCATGTGAAGCCGGGGTGGGACGCTAGTCAAATATGTATAAGTGCTATTAGTTAAATAAGGATGGAGAGGAAGAAGAAGGCCAAAGAAAAGATGGATGCATTGTCTAAGGAATGATATGGAAGAAAAAGGAGTAAATGAAACTGTGATAGGGGAGAATGGAAGAAGAAATCGTGTTGCGCTGACCTAAAGTAAAATGGAATAATGGCACGATGGTGATGATGATGATGATGAGTTGAATAATTGCATTATTGGTCTCTTATAGTATTTAGTGAATAATGCTGAAAACTAACCTAGAAAAGTTTACTAGGTTTTTTTTTTCATGTTGAACTTTTACAATTTGTAATGTAACCTTCATGTTGCTTCCCTCCGGCGACACGCGACACACTTCGTTACCGTGGCACTAGATAGCTTAAACTTAAAGTCTTTAAAGCGGGGTAAAACTTTTTAATAACTAACAATAAAAAAGACTAAACTAATATCATCGTTGAATTTGCCGTTTTACGCAATCTACTTAGAAGTGTTGTGAACTTTTTCTTATTTTTAATTTATGAAAATGATGAAAATTTGATCAACTTTTTTAACCGAGTTTAAAAAGGAGCTTCTCGTTTTTGTCTGTTTATTTTTTGTGATGTTTACATCGATTAAGTACTCCGAGGTTTCAGTACCCTTAGCACAAGTTTTCAGTATTTGAGACGTAAAGTAAACTTGAACTTTGACAATTTCAAATTTCAAATTTTCAAGGAAAAAATTAGTTCGTTCTTCGCACACCAGAGGCGCTGTTCCGTTTTTTCATACAAGAAACGCTGTAAATACTGGAAAGACGCTGTAAAGTGAAAGAGTGATAACTCGTGCTAAGGGTACTGGTCCGATTTGTGTGATTATTTTTTTCCTCGATGCCAATATTGGTTTAGTAGTTTTATTTTATGAGCATTTTTTTATACCATCATAACGTTCATAACCTCATTTCAATTATTGTATCGGTATAGTATCGTCTTTGGAATATTCAATGTATTGTTTGCTTAATATAATGATTATAACAGCCTTTACGAGTGCTATCACACTGCTGGGCAAAGGCTCCACTCCTTTCCCTACTCACACTTTGTTGTTGCTCAAAAAAAGTTCTATAACATTTGAGATAAATCACAATTTGAAAGGCAAAGGTGCAATACCGTTCTAAAAACAAAGTTTCCACAGACAATATATTTATTCTTTTAGCCATAAAATATAGCCAATGACTATGTTTAGCTCAATTACAGGTGTGGGCCAAAGAGGTGCAATTATAAAACGTTTTGTGACTTACCCGACCTCAATTATAAAAGGTTCCTATTGTTTTTGTGGATTTTTATTGATTTTCTGACCTTTGAGGTCCTTTTGAGTCGCTGTTGGATAGGTTTAATAACTATTTCTTGGTTATAGAAGGTTGTAATGAAGTAAAAACTATGAACTAAGCTGGAATTACCAGAAACCTTTAAATATTCAAGCAATTATTACTACTTTAAAAACCTACATACGATTTTACTCTAGTGAGTGACCAAAATAGTTACAGTATGCGACCACGATCTTTTTTATCGTGGTTTCATCATCAAATAAGGGCGGGACGGGAAAGGGTGGACTTTAGTCATTACAAGTCGAACAGTATGTCAGACTTGTACTGACTAAAATCCACTGTGATCGTTTAATAGCCCTTTACGTTCCAGGGTCACGGTTACCTCATGAGACAGTCCCGCAACCCCGGCAGGATGCCGCCACGACAAGAGTGAAATTGTGATGGCACCATATTGTGACATCACTCACGCTTTTCAAATATTTCATTTCTTTTTTTTTCGCAGGCTAATTTATAAACAAAAACATGCGCATGTTTTTGTTTCATGTTTTTTTTAGGTAAATGTCAGTAAACATCAGAGGTTCTAGCACAATAGTGAACCTAAGCCAATTTTTCAATCGAATACAAAACTTAATCATAAGATTAAGTTTTGCCAATTTTTCAATCGAATACAAAACTTAATCATAAGATTAAGTTTTGTATTCGATTGAAAAATTGGCTTAGGTTCACTATTGTGCTAGAACCTCTGATGTTTACTGACATTTTACCTATCAATATTAAATATGACACAGGTAAATGACTCATTATTTATGCTAGATTATAGATGTGTGTAATTTTCTTAGAACGACGTTATGATGCATTATTCAGGGTCATCAATCTTCTAACTAAAAGCCTGGCACGACTTAGATCATTATACTAAAAAATTGTGGAGTACCAAATGTAACTTATACATCTTCTTAGAGATGTATTTTTTAATTTAGTAGTATTATAATACGAGAGTTTCGATCTGTTCTATAGAGATGTCGCTATACCAAAAATACTATTATTTATCATGTATTTTATTACGTTCCTAGTTTAATGTTTAATTATCTTTTTAATTGTGTCGTTTTTCAATATTTATATAATATGTTTTTCTATTTCGATATTTTCCCAAATTATTAATAGAATTCTATAATTATTTGGGCTACCTACTGGTAACTTTAATTTTCACACATTCGCACCTTTGGTGCAACAAAGACGTAACAGCTCATTTTGAAATTTTACAGGAGAAGACTTTTAAATTTTTTTTGCATGTTTTTCCTCGGTTCTGGATAACTATCTAAAGAAGGTTTGAAATCTTTACATTTAATTAATTGTTTTTTAGTTGGCTATAGTTATACGTAAAAATCTTGTATTTAATTGCCAAAGAAATCCTAATAAAAGACATAACAAAAAAAAAATGTCCTGAACTGTGTCTTTGTTGCACCAGAAGTTATTTAGTTTTTTTTTTTATTTGACTTAATCCACATCACAATACACACTAAACACTCCAACTCACACCTCACACCCCATACATACCTCACCACACACCCCACATATCACCCATCTCATCACATCACGCACATTACACCGCATTCCATGTATGTAGTTTATAATGTAACAATAATAATTGTATGAAAGAGCGGAGTCCTCTAATACAGGAATTGTTTGCCTAAAGGTGGGCTCCAAACACGACTCATGTAAAATTATCTTATTGAGACAATAAACTATTTTGTATTTTATTTTGTATGACTGTTATGTTTTATGCCTTTGTTGCTCCAAGATTTTGAGCGAAAAAAGACCTCAATATAAGGTCGCGGGCGAGGGGGCACTACTTACAATGAAACGGTGTCGGCCCAAAACGCATGGAAAAACCGCCAATAACCACAAAGGCACTTCTGCCATCTAGTGTAGTTTCGAGATACTTTCGCGGATGTCTTTGTTGCCCCAAGTAAAGGCATGATTTAGAAACAATTTGGCATACTTAGGTCGATTTTGCAGTTTTGGCTATTAGTGACTTTGTTGCACCGAAGGTGCGATGTCTTTTCAATACGTCAATAAAATGTCAGTGTCACATTGCACTTTGCTGAAAAAATTTGATTCTCGTTTGGTGCTGTTCGTTATTTTCCTGCATTTTCTGCTTTTGGTGCTATTCTAAAGTAGTGTATCCGTGTGTTATTTCCATGCTAATAAAATTCTTACTGGAAAGCAAGATACTATCAGTGACACCGATAAATATCAAGTAATGGCTAGAAATTACTGTAAAAACACTGTAAAAGGCCTCATAGTTGATGAAATACATATAATTACTTAACAAATTTGTTTTATTTTTTACTAATGTAGGCATATAGTTATTAATAGTCAATCAAAACACTAAAAGGAATGAGCAAGCTTTGTATATACCTATATATAAATAACTATATACAGAAAAGTTTTCGTCGGTGAACACTAGATGTCGCTGTTGTCCATTGCTCGAAAAACCCGTGAAGTTAGATCTCTATGCCCTATTAATAAAAGTACTCTGTGGCATTATTATGACCCTGAACTGTCAACGCTATTCACAACAGAAGACGGGCAAATGTCACAAATCACTATGACTGGTTTGCCATAGACAGTGATAATTTTCAATTTTGTATTATAACCTTCATTGATCAACAGATTGATGAATCGAGATAAATCATAAAATTATAATGTTTTATCGATGAAAACAGCATTCAGAGAATACGTAGTAGAATCATCCATATTTACTGTATTAGATTATGGATTATGGCCCACTCCCTTTCATTATAGGCACACACACTATCACAATCAAAATGAAAAAGATTAGAGATAAGTACATAAATAATCATAAAACTAGACAAACCCAAAAAAGTGCATTGTTGATTTCCCTAAACTAGTACCTTCCCAAAAGCAAACACCTAAGTCAAAAATTGCAAATAAAAACTTGTGCAAAATATACTTTACAAGTAATTTTAAAATTAAGATTTTCTTTCATATTATAATATTAACTTAGTATTAAGAATGCATTTGCATGTGAACTAATTGTGTTTGTCGCAGTTGTCCCAAACAATTAAACAAAACAGCTCTATGATAGATTTGGATTCAAAAGTCATTTTTAATTACGTTACGTTAAACTAAACCGCGCGCTGTGTAGTCCACTAGTGCCTCAAACATAAGATACACAAGTAGTTACGAAGTACGAGTATAACAATTACATGACATTAGCATTAGTATCAAAGCCCTAATAGTGAGTATCATATGGTATCATATTATATCCAAGTAATAGAGGTGTAGATACCTCGCGTGCCGCGTCCCCGAATACCAGAGTAATTGCAGTGGACACGGGTATCCGAATATTTCGAATATTTACCAAATTATACACTAGATTGAAGGAATTCTTCAAAATCATTATAGAGAGGTGATCTAGTGTTGATTTTGTTTATTTTTGGATAGTTACTATAGTATTAATACCGTCTACATTCCAATCGAAATTGAATCGATGATTAATCAAGAAAGGATTTGAAGTTTTGAACTTTAGTCTGTAAAAAACTGTGATTTATTGTTAACGATTTAAGATTTATTTGGTATTTCAACCTTAGCTTTAATGTAGTAATTTTACAAGCTGCATTAAATTAATCTGCGTAGGAGCAACGCCAACAAAAACAAAACTTTTAACACACCATAAATTCAGAGATTCGTTACGAAACACTAATGATTAAAAATGGCGACCTAAAAAAATAATGACAATCTAATTCCTAATTTAATTTTCAACTTTCCGAATTCGAACAACAAAAAAGAAATACCGTTACAAAATTATTCTAAATTCGAAATTTTCTAACGGGATGGCGCGTGACTAATAGTTTGGTCGGCTAAAACAAAACGACATAAGTAAGAAAATGTGAATTTATCAAATTCAACTGACAGTTTTGTAATTTTTAATTGATGACCCATGGGTCGGGTCGCTGCGGTGAATTAGACATTAATGAGCTGATAATGTGTGAGGCAATTTTTTGTCAGAAGTTTTTAGTTTTTTTTTTCTTTTGTATCTTTTGTGTGGCAGTGTTTGTTTGTTAAACTTCTGTAATGCCTAAAGGTATGTTATGATGATGACTTCTATTTACGTGAGTTCAGTTGCTTTTTTGCTTGGACAGATTTAGTTCTCATTGTGTATACGCTCTTAAAAGAATAGGTAGGTAGGTACTATGGTTTCAATGTAGCTAAAATATATTTTTTCTTGCAGGAACAGCAAATCAGTGTATGACACGTAAAGATAAGTAGATATCATTACAAACTATGTAGTGAACCTACTTTCAGATTTTTTACATAATAACATTTTACGGTAACTTACAATAAAATGCCGACTAAAATTTAAAACATATTTTATCTCTTTATGAAAGTATTCTTAGCTATGTTAAAATTATAATTTCTTTTCACAACAACCCCAATGCTCCATATTATTATAACAACATACCTAATTAAATAAATTAGCTATTCACATCAAATAAATGCGTCATTATCCTTTGTAACATGAAAAAGGGGTATATTTTGCAAACTTTCGATATAATGAGAGTTTCTGAAAATATTTCCGCGCCGACCAAATGTCCAACACCTCGGGGTGGTTATTAAACACATACGGGTAGGCGTGCGTTTCCACAAGAAATTAATTAACACAAATTATCCGAATTATTCGCGATGGCAAACCCGAAAAATTGACAATATTGCCACCGCAACGCAAGTGGTGGGCCACACAATGGTTCAGCTGTCACGTTTCTTCTTTTCTGTTTATTTAATTAGATTTTTGCCTGAAGGTGTTAGTGGTTTTGTGTTTATTATTGTTTTTGGCACTTGTTATTTCTTTGTTTCAGAAAGGGGTGTAGTTTGCCTGCCCATGCCTACCTAACGCAAAAGGGACTGGGATTTCAAAGTGTTTAAAATTATAATTTAGGTTTCGGGGCAAACTCCAATAGTAAAAAAGTTTTGATTGATACAATCGGGAACAAAGAGTTTTCAATATTTTAATGGTGTTCAAGAAACTAATTTCAGATTTCTATCTTACACTGAGCCTTCTGTAATACCTATGAAATGTACTCCTACATTTATAGCTCCATTTGGACATTAAAACCTAATATCAAATACATTATCCTTATACCAGTTGCTCTCTAATTTTATTCTTCCTTACATTGTTAGGTAACAATGTATTCATAAGAAGAGGTTCTTCTCCCCTTTGGGGTTCGCTCCTCAACAGGAAAACCCGAAATCCGTTCCCCACACTTTTCCAAGATAAACATAGTAAGATGCGTCCAATGTATGAAGGGAGGTGCTCGGAATATATTAATAACATCCTCCTTGCTTCATGTTTTCACTGTACTGTTCTACCAAGACTTTGGGGATTTGCTGTAGTGGGTGAGTTTTGTGTATTGTGTTGTGCATTTCTTATTTTTCTTGATTGATAATTATGTTTCGTTTGTTGATTGTTGAAAAAAACGTTGTTTCATACGTGTATTGCTTTGCTTGTAAAGGCTTCTTCCTGTAGCCATTGAACAATTCTATTGGAAGTGTTTTGAGATCCGAGCTTCTTCTTTTCTTTCAAAGTTTGCGAAGAAAAGGATTTCGCAGAATAGTTTTACATCAATTTAAGTAAACGATGCACAAAAAATACCTTTTGAATGAAAACATAAAGTAAACAGGTGGTGTTAACAATACCAACAAAAATATAAAAACTTAGCGCATCGAATCCAAACACGCTGACACCGAGCCTACACAAACAACAGCAAAAAGCGAACAAAATGGTGCGCCCGCGCAAATCTGACACAACGGACGTATCCACTACAAACGAGCTATTCAAACATGGAACACAAACGTCACGTATAACTGCTCACTTAACCCTACAATAGCCATAAAGAATTACAATTAATCGCCGCGACGAGAAATGCCACCGCGCCGGTAAAAAAATGTCAAAATATTGTCGGTGGATGCGACACGGTACCCCCACCGGCGGCTACTGGGTAGCCAATAGGGAGGCGCGGTCGAGGCCCGCTACCGCTTTTTAGCCAATGGCGTTCCCTGGGGCGGAGCCTCGAGCTACGCACGGTGTTTCGCCCCCAGCTAAAACCTTTTCGCCTGCAGTCGTTTACAGATAAGCCCGCGGGATGGTCGATTATTATTACATTTCATACGCGTGATTCTGTGATCTACGCGCGTCGCCTCGGGCGCTTACCGAATCGATAGCGATGTACAAAGCGAAGTGCGATACTAGAATTAGTTTCGGAGATATGAAAGAACTTGCGTTCTAGTGTAAGAGACATATTGTGCGTTCTGTGATATGTTTGCCTTAGTATAGATATAGCGTGCGGTATGAACCTATATATGCAGTGCCATCGTGAGGTATGGATGTATCTATCTTATATGCTTGTGTTACAGCCGGATGAAGCCAGCATCTTGTTAAGGCTTGTGATGGATTGCACCATGATTGTTTACTGGTTTTATAAACCGTTGCATTTAGTTTATAAGTTTAAATACCGTTCTGCTAATCTACAATTAAGACTTAGTAAGTGATTAAAATGGTTAAGTGGGCTTACTATAAGCAAGTTTGGTGTTTGTTGGATTTAAAACAAAATTACGTGTTTTTATTTTGTGGTATTTTTTTATAAGTTAGACTACTATTTTTTGTTTTATTTTACTAAAATAAAATTAAGTTTACGAAATGTGTTGGTTGTTGATAACATGGCTTACCTACTTACCTTGCCGTTTGAGGGTTAAAAGCACAACAACAATTTAAACTAAAACAACTTTGACACATTAGAGTAATCAAATTCAATTTATTGTATATAATAATTTGTTCATATTTAAATACAAAAAAAAAAAAACAATTTCCGTTAAATAATTAAAATAAACATCCGAGAAGTTAAAATGAACCAGTATTTATTTACGAGAAAACATTTACATGTAGCAAACGACAATTTACAATTAAAGTTATTTTAAAATAAAACCGAACTTTGTTGAAAGCGAAGCGGCCATGCCACGTTTAAAACATTCCATCAAAGGATATAATTAAATAGCCCGTATTCTTCTCTAAGTTATACTTTAAACTTATAATTGGCGGGATGAGACAAAAATTACTCCTGAGACAACCTTTTGTAGCTCGTATCTACAAACAGGTTTTTTTAAGAGTTGTACTAAAAAAACTAAAAGACCGTTTAGATTTTATTTTTAAATAAGTTTGAGTTAACCTTCTGCCAACAAAATAATTAATAACTTCAGCCCGGTTTCACTAACAAATAATTATACGAAAATTATAAATAAAAAATATTTCTTTACAAAACGTTTAAAACAGCATTATGGAGTTATCACACTTTTATTCTTGGTTGCTTAACAATTAATTTTCCCGGAAAATATATTCCAAATGTGCGCAAGCTGGACTGTCAAATGTAACAATATTAATTTGAATGTTGTTTTTATTTAATTTACTGCTTTATTTTCATCATCAAAACATAACTTTGTGATGTAATTACGTAGATAGATATGCAGAAAATATTGTAATTGATAAATAAATGCATACCTACAGGTTTAGCTAGTTCAATGTAAGTAACTTATGTGTAGGTAATAATATGCAGTGACAAATCACAACAATTTTCTGAGTAATGACCAATTTCCTCTCCATGTGTTCGCACAAGAGGAAATTCAGTATACAACCTCATGTCCATACTACTTACGTAGCTGACGATAAGTAATTTTTTACTAGCCATGGCTTTGCACGGATGTAATTTGCTAATGAAGAAGAATATTATAAAGCTGAAGGGTTTGGTTTGGTTGATCGCGCTAATCTCAGGAACCAGTAGGGTTCGAATTGATCAATTATATTTGTATTGACTATTTAACAAGGAAGGCTATAAAGGGTATTATACCTTCCTAAATTCTGGAAACGATTTAGGATAAGAAATTTAGTCGCCGAAGCTCGCTATTACACGTCCTAAATCGTGTACTAATTAGGATGCTAGTCGTCCTAAAATACCATTAAACTTTTCTGAATTCAGGATAAATATCGGCTCCTAAATTAAGAAAGGTATAATCCCCGTATAGGCTGTATAACTTAATGCTAGGACCAATAGCGGCAACAGCAAGTGACGAAAATAAAATTTAAGAGGGAAGGTTAAATTTTCATTTAAATAATAGAATAAGTCGACTTGGTCCAACCGCTCTCTAGAGTTTCGCGCTTAGCAACAGCTCTGGCGATTAATTGTTTATTTGCACAGAAAGTAGGTACAATATTGAGATGTTAAGTAACAGATTAACTGATCCATAAAGGTACTTTCTACCTTAACTAAGGCATGCAAAACAGTTTAACGAAGATATTATTAATAACGGGTCACTGAAGCCCAAACCAGTATCTGTAGACTGTTTGGAAATCTGTTTATGTATGCTAAATTAGGCAAAACATACATAAGACTTGTCCCAAACTTAGAGGTCATTTTCCGTTAGTCCCTGATGATCTGTCGACCAGCCGTCAGTCGCAGTGTCCCCGTAGAAATATTTGAGTAGTCAAAAAGCAGCAAAAAATGAGTCTAACTTCATGTTGAGTTTTATTTTTTAAATCTAATTAATGTTATTAAATTCTGTTTTAAATCACGTCACTTTAGTTAAACGTTGTTTGACAAATATTTTCAATAGGACTTGACATAGTTGCACCAGGTTACACTATACACTGTATTTTTTTTTCTTTTTCAGTTTATTTATTTCATTAATTTCATTTTTTGCATGTCATTAAATGTTTTATGACGCCTTAATTTTGCTTCCGCAGTCGCATTTTATAAATCCATTATTTAAAAAAAGAAATTAACACTTTATCTCTTATGCTCTATTATTCACTGTTAGCCAACGGGCCACGCTTCTTAAAACCGACCCTGACAACCATCGCAACTCTGACTCACGTTATGTGAGTCCGATGGTTTTAGTCCGTAACCCGCGGCCGTCGGACCTCCAGACGAATATCAGGGTGCGATCGACCCAATATGACTAACACTGTCTCGTAGTTAGAACATAAATCTGGATTTTTACCTATGTTTATCATTTAATCCGAATTTCCGAAATTTAACACTATTATTTTTGCGTGGTAAAATTAAAGCCCTAAATGTGTCTTCCAGCCCTGCAGGCCTATCTCTGTAGACAGTTCAAAGGGCTTTGTGCCTTTTGTACCAGGTGCCATCCGCCATTTTGATTTTTTGGCAGTCACGTCTGAAACATTCATAAATCGATAGATCAAAATATCAATACAAACATAAAATGTAAGAGGCAAAACCTCGTAAAACGAATACAAATAGCTACATGTAAGTATAAATGTTAGACAGCTCATAGCTCGGAAACGTGACGTTTTACGAGGTTTTGCCGCTAACATTTTATGTTTGTATTGATATGATCTATCGATCTATGAATGTTTCAGACGTGGCTGCCAAAAAATCAAAATGGCGGATGGCACCTGGTACACTCGCCATACAAAAATGTTCAAACCACTTTTAAGATGATCACTTGCTCTGGTGACCATCAAATAGCTGTCAAAAGGAAAATTTCGTATTGGCTTTTGCATATTTTGCAATGAAACTGATAAATGTAAATGTTCCCTAAAATCAGCTATTCTAACGCTCTTGAGGCACTCCTCAACTTAGCCTCATAATAGTCGATAAAATATAGAGGTGTCAAGCCATCCTAGTTCAGTTGACAACTGCTGGTCAGTGACTATCAAGTTAGCCAATAGCTCTACTGGGTGCTTTAATTTCTAATCATGGAGTTTAGAAATTAAGAGTTACTTTCTTCATGTATGAAAAGGGTTCGCCGAAATGCATAAAATTATGGTGGCGCTACAATCGCATCAGGGTATAATGAGAAGTTTTCTTTCTGGAGTTTAAAAAAAAAAGTAGTTTCCAAGAACTCTATAGATGGCGTTGAACTGACGACGTTACTCCGTTACTCTAGGAAAAAGATGTATGCCTTCATTTTTGCACAAATTCACGAGGCACAGACTTCTCTTCTTTTTCTCTTGGGACATTTTCTTTCTGGCGTGGAAAACTCATAAATTAAAAAAATGGTAAATGAATTTTTTTTTTCTTTTTCCTTGTTGTTATTTTTCAAAATGCCATTTGTGTGATGTGATGTGACTGACAGTGACAAGACATGTACTTTTTGTTTTACGATCTCAAAATTAGGTACATCCAAGTGAAAAAAATCAAAAAATGACGTGACGTTCCGTTCATTGCAGTAACGTATCAAGTTCAGCGCCATCTATCCATTGACTAGGGAAAACATAAAAAGAAAATCCCTCATTAAAACAACGCTAATACTTTTCTTGGACATCTTAAATTGTTAAATATAGTCACCAATAACCATAGACAACTTTTTTTTATTAACTCGGCACATGGGCTCTCTTTAATCCGTCTACAACTGCCATATTCATACCATACCCTGCAGCTACACTAGCACTATTTATTAAGGTGATTGCTTCGATGTAGCCCGCGAAATTCAATTTTTTTTACGTTTTTTGCAATTTGCAGGCCAGTGACATGTTGTAACTTTATATATATATGTGTTGCGGTAATAACAAGTATAATTTTAAATATAAAAATTATCAAAAAATTCGCTCCATCAGCTCTCACATAGAAAAGGTGCATCGTACTTAGTTAGATTTCGGAGATTTTAACATGATGCACCTTTTCTATGTGAGAGCTGATGGAGCGAGTTTTTTGATAATTTTTATATTTAAAATTATACTTGTTATTACCGCAACTCATATATTTATAAAGCTACAACATGTCACTGGCCTGCAAATTGCAAAAAACGTAAAAAAAATTGAATTTCGCGGGCTGGTTGGAGCATCCCCCTTAAACTGTTAATTTACAGTTTACAGCTGGATACTTTTTCAACCAAATCCTCTTAAAATAGTCCTCCTTACCTTTGTTCTTTATGATTTTAATCATTATTGATAAGGTCATGACAGGTTTCTTGAACTAGTAATTTCTGGCCTATCGCTATTGTAATCATTAGTAGGTATGGCTGGCTTACCAAACATGTTCTGGATTATTTTATTTGGATACAATATTTTAATTATAATAATCTTAATAATTATTATCTTTAGTTTTTACTTATATAAATTTTTATGAAGAGGTTTTGAGCAATGTATGAAATTCCGGTGATATAACCTAGTTTTCTAGTGTATTAAATTATTCATTTCTCGTATCTTGAGTTACTTAATAAACTCTTCACGTTACCTGTTGTCTATGGTTGATCCTTCGATATTCATTTGATGGTCTACAATTTATTTTGATGGCTTCTACCTTAGTTTTACATTGTTTTCTTTTAGCTTGGTCTTATTTTCATTCAGAATTACTAAGCTCTGTTTAAGAATTTCCTTTAAAACTGATTATTGTCGTTAATCATTCCAAGAACCACCATCAGTGTAACTCAAGAAAGTCTAATAAATCCATTATCTTATTCAGATTGAAGTAATAACTAAATTAATTTCCACATAAACAAAAGGGAATTAAAATCAAAAAGGAAATAATCTCGAAACGAAATGAAAGGTATTATATTTTTTATGGCGTCGTTCGCGATCCCATTAAGTCCCTGTCATCGCTCGTTGATAAGATTTAAATTAGCCGCACAATAAAGCTCCTGTCAAATCCGCCATTAATTTCGAATTTTGAATTTGGAACAGAAGCGGTGTTTGATCACACCACACTGGCTGGTAAAGTGGCCTCTATGGTTCAAATAAAATGAGCGGTGCAATTTAAATGGTTTAGAATATAGCTTTTGCTTAATTTACATAATGTCGAATCATTAACTGAAAGTAAAAATAGGTATTTCAACTATTAACCCCGACAAAAGTATCGGCATCAAATATTCAATCAAGCTGGTCCAATGACACGCATAGTGAAAGTGTCCATTCATCCATTGGTGTGCATCGCTATTACATACAAGTAGAATAGGAACTAGACCATAGACGATTAAAACTAGGATAGATTATGAAAAAAAACAGTGCCCCCAACACATCATCATCGTTAGCGGAACATACATACATCTTCTTGCATAGGTACTTCTCTATGACTTGACATTTCAGCAACCATTTCTTTTTTAGCCGTATCATACTTCACATGGTCTATTGTTTCTTAGGTCTAATCATAAACAGTGTTACCAGCATTTTATATGCATAACATTCCTCATACTACACCATCGTCTGTACGTCGCGTCGCGGCAGGAAAAAGGTCTTCAAATGTAATTTTAAACTAATTAATTTTGCTCCGCCTGTCCGCTTTTGAATAACACTATTTGGACTTCAATTGTCTGCATGCCAAATATAAAATAATGGCGATTTTGATGAAACACCACACACATATTCGTGTAGCTTTTGTTACAAAATATAGTAATATCATTTAACTAGCAACACTAAAGCGTTGGCAACACCAAATCCCTCCTACTAAATGTAGCGGTTAAGGTAAGAGAGCGCTACGACTCGGCCACTCGATCGTTGGCAGCCGACTTGGACGGTCGAATGGGAAGCCTCAGGATTGTCTAAAAATACTGTTGAATTATAGAATATTACCGGAGTGTTCTGTGTCGAAGATATATTTTGTTATTATAATTATTTAAAACTGATAAAAGTGATTAATAAAGTATTAAGTATTCCTGGAACTGCCGTTTTTCTGAGTTTGTGCAACAACTCAGAAGTGGGATTACGATAACAAGGTAAGAAAATAAGTTTATTTTTTTTTGTATTTCCTTTCTCATTGTCTGATATTTGTTGTCGTCCACTTACCCACAGATATTAAAAATGTGATAAAGTAATTTCAGTGTGAAGATTTAAGGATGAGTTTTGTTAACATTTGGTCAGGGCACTCCTTGACAATGTTGATAAAAAGCTTGTATCTTCTACGACCGCAACAACATTTGGCCGGGGTACCCCCCGGTATTGAGGTTGCGTGGTTAGAATTTACTCCCTGAATCACATCGACATTATGTAGTTAAACATTTACCAACTTGACAATGTTATCGTTACCGCTTGGTCAGGGTACCCCCTGATAGTGTTAACATAATATTGACTGCAGTAGTTCAAGATCTTAGCGACATTTGGCCAGGGTACCCCCTGGTAATGTTGCCACGTGATGGAACTATTTCTATTGGCATTACCTTCCTTATTTTGGTTTAAACTTTACCAAATTGGGAATGTTATTGTTAGCGCTTGGTCGGGGCACTCCCCGATAGTGTTAACATAATGATTCTGCAGTAGTTTGTGATCTTAGGAACATTTGGCCGGGGTACCCCCTGGTAATGTTACTACGTGATGAAACTACTTCTATTGCCATTTCCTTCCTTATTTTGGTTTAAACTTTACCAAATTGAGAATGTTATTGTTAGCGCTTGGTCGGGGCACTCCCCGATAGTGTTAACATAATGATTCTGCAGTAGTTCATGATCTTAGCGACATTTGGCCAGGGTACTCCCTGGTAATGCAGCTACGTGACAGAACTAATTCTATTGTCAAATTCTTCCTTATTTTGTCAAATCTTTACCAAATTACCAATGCTAGTGACCCATGATGCACGCAAAAGCTAAGTTTTTGCTTAAAAACGAACAATCAAAAGGGATTGATGCGTTTTTTTTTTTGTCCTTTCAGTATACCAATGGAACCTGAGCGATTTCAAACGCCATCGCGCTGTCGTGATGGCAGCTGCGGGGCTGATGATCATGGCAGGCGCAACCGGAGCAAGCACCGGCGCAGCATTACTTCGAAACGTCGCACGAAACGTCGTGACCGCAGCAGCTGCAGTGACGTGAACTCGGATGGACATCGGAGCAGGCGCAGCAGGGAGCGCCGCAGCGTGCTGACGAGTATGTCACGCAGCCGCAGCAAGAGCCGACCACGAAGCAAGTCTCGGGACAGCCGGCACCAGAAACGTAGCAGAACGAAGCATATTGATAGTGACGGCGAGGCTAACGAAGCGAAACGGAACAGATCTGATGTAAGCAATCAAAACACTACGTTATTGATAGAGTCATTTTTAGATATTATGAAGTCTTCAAAAATTGGTTCAAGTGAGAAGTTTTCGTCCTTAAACCAGGTTATACCTGAATTTGATCCAATGATGAAAGAGCAAACTATTAATGCATGGATTTGTAAAGTCGAAGAATGTAGACAGATTTACGAGTGGTCAGAAAAACAGGTCATACACTATGCGCTGCCCAAACTCACGGGCATCGCCAAGACGTGGTATCAAAGTTTACCTACTCTCTTGCATTCTTGGGAACAGTGGAAAACTAAATTAATAGACACATTCCCATCTAGTCAAAACTATGGAGAATTGCTAACAGAGATGTTGAATAAGAAATTACGATTTGGCGAATCCCCTGAGTTATACTATTACGCGAAAATTAATCTACTTAACCGCTGCAATATCCATGGTAAAGATGCGGTCGATTGTATAGTCTATGGAATCGAGGATCGGGGAATAAGGTTAGGAGCGCAAGCGGCGCAATTTTTAGAACCAGAGCAGTTATTGAAGTTTCTTAAAAACGTAAAACCAGGAACCCCTAGGGAGCCAGACAGGTCTAGTAAAGACAAAGAAAAACGTTCCAACGTAACCAACAAAACTAATTTCGAGAAATCAGAAGGTAGAGTCATGGTCTGTTTTAATTGTAAACAGCCTGGTCACCCCAGTTATAAATGCAATAAACCCACTATAAAATGCACTCGCTGTAAATTTTTAGGACATTTGGCGAATGCATGCCCAAAAGCGGACGTACCCCAAAAAGGCGAAAAGGAAAAATCTGTCCTTAATATAGCTAGTCAGATAACACCCAGTATATACACCTTTCCCATCACCATAAATGGAGTAGAAGTGCAGTGCCACTTAGATTTAGGTAGTGAATGTACGTTAATACGCTTCTCTGATGCTATGAGATTAGGAATCGGTTTTGCAACTAGTAGCAACTTGCCACTATTGAAGGGACTTGGCAACATACCGTATCAGCCTGCGGGTAGCTCTAAAGTAACTATTGCGGTGCAAGATATCATTGAAAACGATGTCGAGGTATTAATAGTTGACGATAATCTCATTAACTATCCTGTTCTGTTGGGCCATACGTTTTCAGAACGCCCTGGTATAAAAATAACCAAAACTGCAAATAATTTAGACATTAGTAAAACTACTAATTGTGACAAGATACAATTGTATTGTGGCAATGACGCTTGTCTCAAATCCAATGAAATTAAATCTATAGAAATAATATCAGATCCAGTCTTTTCTGGTTTCTTATTTGTGGTTGGAGAAATCCGTGGTCCAATTGGGTCCGAGTATTTCCTGTTCCCAGGGGAATACGAAATAAACAAAGGTCAAGGTCGAGTTTTAATTTTAAATTTGAGCACCAAAGATTTACTCATAAAAAGTAAACAATTAATTACTCGTGGCAAAATACCTCAAGGCTGCAAATACGTGTATGATGTTAAGTTGAATGATGTAGGCGATGAGTTTGACCCGAATGTCGGTGATTGCGTAACGGTCGAGCAAAAACAGGCAGTTAAGAGCCTACTTCTTAATTATAAGGAATGTTTTTCCTCATGTCTCAAGGACTTGGGTTTCACTACAGTCGTTGAAATGGATATAAACTTAAAGGACGAGCAACCTGTGGTCTACAGGCCATATAGACTTTCACACCCTGAGAGGGAAGATGTGCGACAAATGATAGCTGAAATGTTAGAGTGCGGTATAGTAAAAGAGTCTTCTTCTCCTTATGCGAGCCCCATTGTGATAGTCAGGAAGAAGAGCGGTGAAAAACGCTTGTGTGTAGACTACAGGGCGCTTAATTCTAAAACTAAGCGCGATCATTACCCTCTCCCTAGAGTGGAGGACCTACTCGACGAATTAGCAGGTCATAGTATCTTCATATCCCTTGACCTAGCGTCAGGATATTACCAAATTCCTATTTCGGAAAAGTCCCAAGAAAAAACTGCTTTTGTCACGCCAGACGGCCAATTCGAGTATACGAGAATGCCGTTTGGTCTGGCGAATGCGCCTTCACTATTTCAGAGGGCAATGCATAAAATCCTCCCCAAATCAAAGGTAGGGTACGTAATAATATATATGGATGACGTTCTAATCCCGGCGCAATCGTTTGAAGAAGCAATGCGTCGTTTGGACGAAGTCCTAGGACTGATTAAAGAGGGTGGTCTCACACTTAAATTAAATAAATGTAAATTTATGTTTGATAAATTAGATTTCTTAGGGTTTGAAATTAGTGGTAGAGGGATTAAACCGGGATCCTTGAAAACAGAAGCGATCTCTAAGTTCCCCACCCCTACCAACGTTCACGACGTTCGGCGATTTATTGGATTGGCTAGTTTTTTCAGACGATTCGTCAAAGGATTCGCTCTAATAGCTAGACCCTTAACATCTCTTCTAAAAAAAGATACGCCTTGGAGTTGGGGTAATGTAGAAAATGAGGCATTCATAGAAATTAAAGAACAGTTAGTTAAAAGACCTATTCTAGCTTTATATGACAAAAATTTAGAAACCCAGCTGCACACCGATGCAAGCAAGGTCGGTATAGCAGGGATTCTTCTTCAGAAGGATAGCGAGGGGTTATGGAGAGCGGTAGCTTACTTTAGCCGCCAAACATCGTTATATGAGCAAAAGCTCCACTCGTTTGAGCTAGAAACACTAGCAGTGATAGCTTCTCTAAGTAGATTTAGGGTCTATCTACTGGGTATAAAATTCAAAATCGTGACTGATTGCAATTCTTTGCGCACCACTTTGACGAAAAGGGATTTGATCCCCAAAATAGCGAGGTGGTGGGTGCAGTTGCAGGAATTCGATTGCGAATTTGAGTATCGCCCAGGAGATAAAATGGCTCATGTTGATGCCTTAAGCAGGGCACCCATAGATGGATCTGAAAATATGCACGTCATTGATGTTCTTGCCGTTACAACAGAGGATTGGATTACTACAGTTCAATCCTCTGATGATGAGTTACAACGGATCAAACGAATTTTATCCGATCCCGAGACCGCAAATATTGCTGATATCCAACGAAACTATAAATTAAAAAACGGTCGCGTCTATAAAATCGTAACGGAAGGTATCTTAAGATGGGTAGTACCAAAGGGCTCTCGATGGCAAATAGTTAAAGCAAACCATGACGATGTAGGGCATTTCGGATTTGATAAGACCTTGGACCGGGTTCGTGCATTATACTGGTTTCCTAAAATGAGATCATTTATTAAGAAATATGTGTCGGCGTGTTTGGAGTGTGCGCACCACAAATTGCCGAGTGGTGCACAACAGGGATATCTACATCCTATACAAAAGGTAGAAGTTCCCTTTCACACCATACACGCTGACCATTTGGGCCCTTTCAATAAAAGCAAAAAGAAAAATTCTTATATTTTAGTCATAATTGACGCGTTCACAAAATTCATTACGTTGGCACCAGTTAAAAGTACAAAATCTTCAGAAACTATGAAAGTAATTAAGAATCTAATCGGATGCTTTGGGACCCCCACTCGTCTCATCACGGATCGAGGGACTTGCTTTACGAGTAAAAAGTTCAAAGCGTTTGCACAATCTCTTGGCATTAAACACATACTTAACGCCGTATCAACACCTCGGGCTAATGGACAGGTCGAGCGTTCTAACAGAACTATCCTGGCTTCTTTAGGCGCGATGACACACGGAAAGGACCCTCGAACATGGGATCAGTACCTTCCCGATGTACAGTTAGGTATCAACACTACAATACATGATATCACTAAGAAATCGCCTAGTGAACTATTATTTGGGCGTAGGGTAACCAGTCCATCACAGGGCATCCTGAATGAAGTAATTTCTGATACCGGTGATGGATTGGTACAAGGCAGTTTAGAAGACGTTAGAGCAGATGCTAGCTGCTTGATGCAAAAGCAGAATGAAGTTAGTAAAAACCGATACAACAGTCGTAGGAAAGCGGCTCGACAATATAAAGAAGGAGATTTAGTTCGAATCGTACGGGCAATTGTATCAGGCAGCGGGCAGTCTAAGAAGTTAGAACCAAAACTACAGGGACCATACCGAGTGATAAAGGTATTGCCAAACGACCGCTATGTCGTTGAAGATACTCCACTGTCACGGAAAGGGCGACGCTATGAAGCTATTATTGCCGTAGATAAGATGTACCCCTGGTTGTCATTTAATTCTATCTCTGAAAGCGAAAATGACGATGGCCATAGTTCAGGCAGTGAATGTGCTAATGATAATTTTACGGATCATGATCCAGCCGAAAGCTCCTCACTCGACACCAATGTTTAGAAATATAATTATATGTATAATAAATATAAGTGAAAAGTCCATGCGTATACCATGACCAGGAAATGATTCGTGTTCAAGGTATCACATGGCATGATTGATAGGTTGTCTATTGTGGGCATGATGGGCGCAATGATGTGCCGCCTAAGGATAAAGCAATGGACAACTTGAAGTGATATTCGGACTACTCACTGTGGGCATGACGCGCACATGATGTGCCGCCCAAGGAGAAACAATGAGTATTAGTCCTAGTGATCTTGATTGGGACCGCTTATTGTGGGCATGACGTGCACAATGATGTGCCGCCCAATGAGAAGCAATAAGTAGTCCTAGTGATCTTGGTTGCAACCGCTTATTGTGGGCATGACGTGCACAATGAGGTGCCGCCCAATGATAAGAAATAGGTGATTTGACTAGGGATTTAGTTGAGGCAAGATAAGCACAATGATGTACCACCAAAAGAAATCGATAAAATAATGTATTTTGTTATGTAAGAAGTGAAATCTTGATCAAATTAATGATTGCAATTTGATTCGATTGTCTCATAGAGAAATGCTGATTTTACCTGATTAGCTGATTTTACTTAAACTAAATAGCTAGAGGATAACTGCTTGTTTTCTAAGCTTATGATTTTGTGACGTAGCGTATCAAAACTACCCTAAATTATACTCGGATCCGATAATCGTTAGATTATGAGATTTGTAATGATTTTGTGATTTTACCTTGTAAAATGTATTTTATAAAATAGAGAAGTAGAGTTGATCCGTGATTGATTGGTTAGGTACTAGAAGTATAGACGTATAGATAAATGTAAAAATATGTATATCTGATAAGTCTAAGAGTTTACTTGTCATTGTATTAGATTACTGTAGAACTTTAGTATTTACTTAGTTTGTAATTTCTTTATTGTATTTACAAAATTACAAAAACAACGAAGGCACTCGTTGGCGAGCGGATGGCCGAGCTGTTACAAAATATAGTAATATCATTTAACTAGCAACACTAAAGCGTTGGCAACACCAAATCCCTCCTACTAAATGTAGCGGTTAAGGTAAGAGAGCGCTACGACTCGGCCACTCGATCGTTGGCAGCCGACTTGGACGGTCGAATGGGAAGCCTCAGGATTGTCTAAAAATACTGTTGAATTATAGAATATTACCGGAGTGTTCTGTGTCGAAGATATATTTTGTTATTATAATTATTTAAAACTGATAAAAGTGATTAATAAAGTATTAAGTATTCCTGGAACTGCCGTTTTTCTGAGTTTGTGCAACACTTTTTATAAAATTTGAATGCACAACCATAAAGTTTTTTAGATGTTGTTGCCTCTGAAATGGCCGCAATAAATCAGTTTTTTTTTTGTGAACACGTTCTTACTTATTATTTTTATTGTCAAATATTTTATTGACTAGCTAACCGCAAAATTAATATTGTGTAGGAATTCTTATTGACATTAAGACGGTTGGGTTTCGTAACTTATTTATCTCTCAAAAAAGTAAGTAGGTATTTGTTTTTCTTTTTTGTAATTATGTATATTCAGATGTAGGTAATTGTTCTCTTTTCAAAATCAAATCAATTTTCTTCTCCACCAAAACAACGGCCTCTAAGAAAGAATGGCTAAGATTAAACAATGTATCATTTTCTACAGCTTACGTCACACTCGGTAATAGATATTGTCAAAAAGATTTAACGACATGTCACTTTAGTCCCGCCCACCGACCGACCATAATCTACATCGGACACATTCGATATTCGACTAATTGGCTATTTCGAAATTCGTTTTTCAATAATCATTGCCGATATTATATTTTAATAGGCAATAAGAGCAAGGATAAAAGCTTTTTTTTATTATTCTTTTTTTTAATAGTGTACCGCAAGGGACTAAATGAGCGTGTCGTTGTTTTTCAAGTTTTTTGATTTACTACCAATGAATTGTGAACAGCAATTAATGAAGTATTGAGTAGTGTCGCTAGAAGAAGGATGCTTTTTATTTTTAATTTTTAATGGGCCTCGGGAAACGTAACTCTTTTTGTTTGAACTCCTTCGTAATTTAAATTGTAAAATTCATCGCCATTTTCAGTACCTAACCACTTTTTCGATTGTACTTTAATTAAAGACTTTCAAGTTTGATTCATGTTTTTCTCTATTTTGCCAAACTCCGCACGATATATCAACAAACCATTCTATAAAAGCACTAGTAATTTTTCAATTTTTATTTTTTTAATGGGCATCGGAAAACATAACTCTTTTTGTTTGAAGTCCTTCGTAGGTAATTTAAATTTTAAAGTTCACCGCCATTTTCAGTAACCACTTTTTCGATTGTAAGTACTTTAATGAAAGACTTTCAAGTTTGATTCATGTTTTTGTCTATTTTGTTCTTATTAGCCAAACTCCGCACGATATATCAACAAACCATTCTATACAAGCACTAGTAATTTTTCACCGTCCCCTTTTTATAATAGCACATTTATAACAGCAAATACAGACCTATTGTGTGGTTAATACAGAGGTCAGACCGCGCACGGCAATCGCTTTTCTAAGCCGTAACCGGAATTTATACCCGACATTACTCATGCGATGCTGTTCGGTTGTTTTCCTCTAATTAGAATCCATTCAAGCGTACCCCATTAAAACTCGTCTAAATTAAAATTCGAATAACTTACTAACTAGACGTATAAATCACAACCGCACATAAAGACAATAAAATATATTGTCCAACTCGGCCGACGCGACGCGGACGATACAACCGACGCAACAATAATTAATACAACAATACACTCACCGGGTAATTAAAATAAACTAATTTCTAAACCTGAATGGCTTGGCTTTTATGAATGAATATTCTATGGCTTTTTTTAAACTGGCAACATTTCTCATTCTTCGTCTCCCGTACTGACAGTTCGGTTGACGGCGTTCTTTTTTAGAAGCGCGACCTCGCACAGCGGGGAACAAGCGCATCCGTTGCGCGCTCGAATTATCTCATTTTAATTTAGGAATCGGCACTTTTAATAGCATTATTGAGCTAATAATTCATTTAAAAATCGGAATCAATTATGTGGATGGTTTTTGGTATAATTTCGTGGTATTATTTCGTTTCTACTTTCCAGTAATCCCTTTGTTTCTTTCTCACGCTAAGCAAGGGTTGACTCCCACGAATTAGTCTGCTAAGGATTTTTATTTGCGGCAACATCGGATCGGGATGAGCAAATCGGTGTTCATAATTACAACGTTGGGGTATTTGGGCCATGGCGGCCGCGTGCACAGTAGCAATAACGTGCAATTTAAATGTTTCACATTTCGAACCGATTCTTTTTTTGAGTGCGAATCCGTTGCGTGTGAGCACGCAGGAGAAATATTTGGTTATTGCTGCCTGGAAATGACCTTTAGTCTGGTGTTATGTGTTTTTTAAAGAAGTAATTTTATCTGTGTTAAGAACAGCAAAACACTCTTTTCGAAAACAGACGATGGGGATATTTTTCTGGCAGGTTATGGTTAAAAAGCGTTATCGTCCCAATGAGTTTTAAGAATAAGTTGGTGGGTAAAAAAGCTATAATAATATAAAAGTCAATTCAAAGGCAATGTAGACGACACCCCTGCGCATAAAATTGTCAACGATACCAATATAAGGTTTTACTATAATCACAATTTACATACTAAAAACATAAATACATTAATATTGGCTTTCCAAATATTCAGGGGGCGTGTAATGGCGATGGCGGTGTCCAAAAGTTATGTCATCATAAAATAGCCAGGCATTTTGCATACTAACGAGGTAGAGGACGAAAATCTAGCCAATTATGAATATTATGATCTACTCATTATTAAATCGATTTTGATTTACAATAAGCTATATTATTATTATCTAAAAGCAATGGTTATGTTATTTGGACTGAACTCTTATGGTTATGCTATTTCGACTGAGGTTTATTTAAATACTAGCTGTGCCCGCGACTTCGTTCGCGTGGAAATTGACAAAGTTTCAAACAAACTTTCATCCCCAATTTTATCCCCTTGGGGGTCGAATTGATAAAAATCCTTTCTTAGCGGATGCCTACGTCATAACATATACCTGCATGCCAAATTTCAGCCCGATCCGTCCAGTGGTTTGGGCTGTCCGTTGATAGATCACTATGTCAGTCAGTCACCTTTGAGTTTTAGATATTGGATTATGCAAGAGAAAACAGAGCAACCTAGAAAAATATATCCCCTGTCAAAAATGTTCACCGATAACTTTTACACATAATTACGTATCCTGCTTACGCTTATGAAGTTTCGTTAAAAGCGATTCAGTTATTTAGAACAAACTTGAAAGTTTATACTGAAATGCCGTACGGCGTATACGCTCTTAACTTCTTAAGAATTAGAAAAAATCTTATAAAAAAAGGCAGTTAAAAATCGTCATTACAATTATTTTATTCAACTTTCGACGATAAAACTTGAAACAATGCATTTGTAACTGATTATTAAGAAACGGAACATAATTGCACTTCACTAAAGTCCGGACCACTGTGTTGGCCATCACGTAGCTACAAATAATACCTTTTTATTGTTCTAAAGAACGAAAAACATGCTTTCTTCGAAACACCAGATTTCGGATTTGATTCGGGTTGAATAAAACCTCTTATTGTTACTTTCTTTCGTTGTTTTTTGTCACTGGTAACTTTTGTGGTAAGGAATTAATAAAGTGGCTGGATTTTCTAAAACTGGCAATATTATACTGTTGAAGGAAGATGGTTCTCGTTTAAGGATTTAATTACTCTATAAAATGGAGAATCGTTAAAACCCATTTATTTGAAATTAACTGTAAACTGATAAATAAATGAAATCAAAACCTTCTCAAATAAAAGTCCTGTTAATTGTATAAGGGTAGTTCTTCGAAATTTGATTCTTTGACTGATTCATATGGTCAAAATTTAATTTCACTTTCAGTTCAGTAACACATGTTCATATGAAAGTAGATATTCCAAATAACATTTATTTGTTTGAGGGACTCGTTTTTACAAAGTAGTTTTTAAGATATCGACGTTTAAAAATTTTGTGCCCAGATGAATCAGAATTTTGTACAGATGAATCAAGAACAGAAATAAAAATGGAAAACTATAATTAAAAATGTGCTTTGGATTAAGAAAATAATCATAATGTTATAACAACAATAATATTTTTTTATAAAATAATTAATTATCAGTGATCATAGATCATTTCAACAATAAAATTCTTGTTTTTAAACTAACAATTACAGAAATAAATACTTACAGAAAAGCGAGAATTTTGTTATAAATAGGAACTAGATAATTATTTTAATGCTACGTTATAATATTCTCTCTGTTTATTTTTGCTTTTTCTCTCTATTTTTTCAAATATAATTCTTTCATTTTTAATTTCCACGCAGCATACTTGTCTGGATCTTTTCTTATTTTCCATCTTAGAAGGATGAAAAATTCGTACGTTCTGTGAGTCTCTTTTTCTCATAGATACATTTTTGACCATCTTTTCTACTATTGATAGTGGCATTGTTGTGAACAGCAATATAAAATAAAATAAAATAGATAGAGTTTGACTTATGAATAAATACCGAAAAATAATGTCAAAATTATCTCACACACACTCTACTGACTCTACTGACATGGAAAAGTAAAATAACGTAACAAAAGTGCTCCTTTCTGGCTGGAAAAGAGGAAAACTAATTTATTTTCAGATTCATATGGGTTTTTGAACATATGAATCAGGCACAGATGAATCATGATTTTGCCTAAAATCATGCTTAACTCATCATTCATACAGACTTCAGTATTATCATTTTTCTACACGAATCTGTAACCCAAAAGCATCACATGAAACTCAGATTAAAGTCTTAAAACAGCAAAATAAAATTAATAAATTAGGCATTGTAATCAGCAAGGTACCTAAACCAAGCACAGATGAATCAGACATTTACCTTTGTTTCACCAGGTTCTAAGCCAACCAGCCTCACGTCCGCCTTCTAACACGTACGTTGTACAACAGGTTTCCCCCCACGTGGGATCCCAGACTCTCATCATTATTCCTCGACCAAGTACAGTCAAGCGAAGCTTACTCCACATGAATCAGTATTATACGCCGGACACTTCTTATTTACTTAATTAAAAACACACTAACGTAGTTATATCTAATATGTATTTTTTTTGTAAGAGGTCAATTAATTACCTTTCGATATAACTTTAATTTATATTGATGAATCAAAAGGAAAATGCGACATCGACCATTTTGTTCCGGAAAATGGGAAACGGACGCCCTATATGAATCAGGAGAACAGACTTCAAAATTTTTTATTTTGTATCTAGATAGCTACTATTAAAAAAATATAAGTTGTCCCAGGTAGAGCTAAAGCTAAACTGTACAGAAAAAAATATTACATGCCGTTTTGTTAGTTGGTTACAGAAATATACCCACAGACATCGAAAATTTTGTCTCTGAAGAACTACCCATAAATTAACCTCAAAGTGAACAATTTATCTGAATCAGGCCAATAGAACTTCGTTGTTCTTTAGTCCTATGAATTTCAGAACGCCTTTTAATTTTGACCATATCGAGCTGTCAATTTGACAGATTGTCAAATCATCACAGCTTTGCATAGGGTTTACACTTGACATTTGCCAGCATTTACAGATAAATAGTCAATAAATTAGCTAAAATCGTCTGTCATCAGTGTAGGTAGTAATTAAAATAAATAATGAGTGAGCCCTGAAGCAATCAGTTTGAAGCCTATGGCTACAAGCTATTACATGATATTATGGTGGGCTATAAATATGCTGTTTTTATAGTTTCTTAACTAAGTAGTTTAGAAACTATATCCCATGAAATGGGATGGATGGAAGTGTGTATCAGGAATCCGGGAAAGCGCTAATTCATTTCACAAATTAAAGTCTGCTCGCTATTTGGTTTAAAACGTTCGGTAATGGCATCTTTTGCCGAGGTCTGTCTTTGCATGGGTGACCAAAGAGAAGCAACTCATGCCAAGTCTGTCTACAACGCTTCCCGGAAGTCATGCCATTCGGATTATGGGTCTCTCTTCTTGTTTTTAATGTTACTTACATTTTTACCCGACTGCGCCAGGAGGGTTATGTTTTTCGAGTGTATGTATGTATGTATGTTTCTGTGTGTTGCTCTGCAGCCTAAACGGCTTGATGGATTTTAACTTGAGAGGTGTCGTTAGATTCGTCTTAAACGTGAGAGTGTCACTGGGTACATAAAACTGGCCAAGTGCGAGTCGAACTCGTGTGCAAAGGGTTCCGAACTAAAAATATTTATTTTAAATCTCTCACATTCTATCAAGTGGGGTATCAAATAAAAGGATTTTAAAAATGGTTTACCAAAATATATATAACTTATATGTTTCAATTTAATTTGTACTGATAAATGCTAACAAAAACTAAAAATGGTAAAATAAAATAAATATTTAAAAAAACAAACAACCCGACTGCGTAAAAAAACTAAAAAGAAAGAAACAAGCCCAGTAGTTTAGAATTCACTCATTCACACTCACAGTCGGGGCCCCTTGGGAAGATTTGATTGGTATAATTTGAATGGGCCCCGACTGTGAGTGTGAATGAGTGAATTCTAAACTACTGGGCTTGTTTCTTTCTTTTTAGTTTTTTTACGCGGTCGGGTTTTTTGTTTTTTTAAATATTTATTATTTAGGGACCGCCAACACTGAACCTAGTATTCGCCAAGGCCCCTGCTGGGGTCATTAAACTAGCAAAAATAATATTCGAAGGTCATTAGCATTACTCTACGCAAATTCAAACGGTCACGGAGTACCTATACTTATACCTACTACAGAACCGCCTACTTATTTGTCAAAATCTTTTCTTTTCAACTAATAATAAAATAAAGATTAACTAACAATGCAAAAGCTTCTTCTAAAATCAAATCTTTGGGAGGTTTTAATATCCAAATAATTTACCATAACTAAACAAAACACGCCTTGATCATTACCAGTTCGTGAGCGGTGTTGCCAGTTAAAAAATAATCATTCCCGGAATTACGCGAGACGCTGCAACCGGCCAATGGTCACGACCTGAGGTCAGGCTATTAATTTTATTACTTTATTACTTTATCAGTGCTACCGCTTTTTTTAAATTCTCAATAATATTACTTACCAAATGGCTACCAGTATTTTTGGATAATCTCTACTTCTTTATGCTCTATTCACGACCTCAGGTGATGCGACTTTTGTACTGCGGAGTGTCGCCGTTGCAGTGACTCGTGGCATACTTTGATCATTGTGTCAACACTCGTGTCGCTATAATTGTGGCCAAATTACACTTTACAGTTTGTGAATTCATGACAAAATATTTTGCAGAAAAGCAATACATTCCGAGATACTGGGTCATGTCGTGTTTGCACCTTAGAAAAAGCGACGAGAAGATCTGGCACTCGGTACGAGAAGGTACAGACGCCAGCACATCAAGCTACCAAAATCTGTCAGATTTCTTTAATAGAATTTCAACCATATCACAAGAGTAGAAGGTTAATGTTTGATTGGTAAAATCTGACAGATTCGGGTAGGTTGACCTGCTGGCGTCTGTACATAATGTTAACCTTGCTGGATAGACTGAAGCAGTGAAAGGTGAAGGACCAAGCCTGACCCAGTATTATGGCGCCACTCGAGAGATGCCATAAAAGCGCAATAAAAATAAACAATCGCGGAATACCATAGACTAATTGAATTTCAAATTACTGAAGTAGAAAACCCACTTATCGTTTTAAAATCATTACCCAATTTAAAAGCCATAACAAAGCTTAGTGCTTATTTGAAAGTCGTAACATGGTGTTATAGAATTCTCTTTTGTGGCTTTAAACAAATATTTATTATTATATTAATATTTTACTGTTTACAGGCAGGAAATTTTAATGGAGGGGGAACTAAAGAAATAAAGCTGCTCTGATAATGTGCACTGTTTGGGTTTCTTAAAAAATACGGTCTAAAGAAAAATAATCAGATTTAGATTCATCAACATATTGTTATATTCTGGCTTCCTTGGTTTGCGCAAGTTTCATCCACGTTGTAGGAGAAATCTGCCTGTAGGTACCTACAGTACTTCTGAATGTCCTCCATTTAAATTTGGGTTGCATGCTTACATGTTGGGTAAAAAAAAAACTAAAAGATGGCTCTAAGTTAGATTTTTATCTTATCGAATTACCTGCTTTCACCGTGACATGATTCATTTCACCTAATCATCGGTTGATGATTAGGTGAAATGAATCATGTCAAAAAGAAAGAAAAGAAAGAAATAGGTTTGTCTTTGGTTAAAGACAAACCTATTTCTTTCTTTTTCTACCCTTCATAGAAACACATTAATCATCAAAACCACCTCAATCTTAACCGCCTAAAAACACCAATTAACCGTTCCAATATTCCACGATATAGGAAACGCCTACCCATAAAATCATTGCCAGTACAAAAAAGTCATTACCGTGTTACGCGGGTGAACCCAACGCGTGCCCGAGTCACGACCGGGCGACCGAGTACTAGCACGAAGACGCGGTGTAGACGTTACTTTAAAGGAACGATTTTTAAATTGGAAGCTCAAGACTCTACAATTTATCCTGTACTTGACCATCACAAGAGCGAAGATCCTGTGTAGTTCTCACAAAGGGTCAATGTAGACTGAGAACTGAGGAGAAGTTAACGGGACAATTGGCTAAAAGAAAGCACACTATCGAGAGGAGAGGAAGTAAGGGGGAAAACCTTTGTCGTCAGTGCGGGCTTATTAAAAAAATGTCTATGGTTGATAATTACTCGCAGGATACCTACGATGTAGGTAATTGTGCTTGACACAAAATTAAAATAGCTAAAATGCTATATATATATTTGTTTTTCCAATCATTAATCGACGTTTTTACATATCGTTTACACCACGCACTCGTGCTAGTACCTCTGACTTTACACGAATCGCGCGTAACGCGTAGGTAATTGAAGGTTAACGAACAAGTTTTGAATTACGAAGTAAAGAACGCTTACGGTTTGAATTTTCAAATTTTTGTTTCTTTTATTCGAGTTTTGGGAGGATTATGTGAATTTTAGATCCAATACTGGCACGATAATCTATTCCTAGAAAACAAGATTATGAGAAAGATATTTTTTCACTTCACTTTTAAGATGAAATTCGTTGGAAAATGCAAGGAAAATCTCATACGAGAATAAGTTGGGTAACTAGTAAAATCCCAGAAGAATTTTCTTATTATTCAGATTTTAGTAAAACTTTCCTCCATAAAAATAATTACTAACTCTTATTTTCCTGTAGTCAAACGAACCATATCTACCCACCTTCTGTTGTAAACAAAGGACACTGACACGGAACATAATTGTTTCGGAGCTCATAACTCAACGTCAGACAAAAACTAAAACAAATGCAACACACAGCTTCCTTCATTAGCAACTTGTTACTCCGAACCTCCTTACAAAACGACTGGCTGAATAGAAAAAAAAAAGAAGTATTGCACTTTGTGAACAGAAGAAAGGAAGAAAATAATTTAAAATAAGAACTTTTTCAAAAATAGAATTTATTAATTGTGAGATGCCCTGGGGTCATGCTTTCTAAATACTGTTTTTTTATGAAGCCCCGCCTTTTTTTACTCAACTCCTAGCTGTCATGTCATATCGTAATTATTAACTTCATCAATGGCCCAATTATTAGGAGTTACAAGAATTGCAACAAAAAACAACACTGCCTTACCAGATGCAAAAATGGAAAAAAAATCAAATCCAAGAAACAGACTTCAGCTTTATTATTATTAAGTATAGATTTGATGAGTTAATTAAGCTCTAGGCCTACTTTAATCCCGGCAATCGAGCATTAACCACCCAGGGTTCGCCTCGTAAACAAAGGAAGCGTCTTTATGACGCTTCATTTTTTTACACACCTTTCACAGTAAAATAACAAGAAATCAGTCTCCTCCTAACCCAACAACCTGTCAGTCAGTTCTATTTTCAAATCAATCTCACGTACTGTCAGGACAGAGTGAGTGCGGGGCATCGATCATAGAGCCACGCCCCGAAACCGCAGCGACAACCCGATTGAATATAAACTTTTTGAATCAACCTCTTTCGATTTCTGAACGTGGAATTTGTTAATCTTTTTTTGGGATTGTCTGTGGTTATGACTGCTGAATGCTTTCTTTCATTAAGTCCCCCCAGATCATTAAACTTTCTTCATTCAAAGTATCTATAAAGTTGCCTTTTCCTTGATCGCCGAAAGAGATAAGATTAAAAAAAAAATGTTTTTGCCAGCTTTCTTTCTGGATACTCTAAGTAATTAGACATAAATGCGAAAATCATAAGCGGAGATTTTTTAATTAGAAATGTCTCTAGTCTTGAACCTAGTCCAGTCCAGACAGAGTCTACAATGGATCTGAGCTGAGCTTACAAAGAAGAGCCTGTTCACTGTAACTTTGAAAACACCTGAGTTGTATCTTTTCTACTATAGCTATCGAATTTCTTGTCACGATTCATTACAATGACAGTAACAAAATACTTTACTGTATTGCTATTATACCTACTTGCTAACTTTAATTTTAATTTAAAAAGTATTTAATTTTTCGAGCCAAAGAATTTCATCTACTGACACGACTGAACAACAAAAACAAAACTCTGGCAATTTAAAAACAGCAGAATTTAAAAAGAGAACAGATGGAATGTTGAAATGAACCGCGCTACCATTCCCAAATACGCTCCAGAAAATAATAAACAATTTTGAACACTATCTTGATTAAAATAGAATGTATTTTACATAAAATTATTTCGGCGATATAAGACGTTTCAAAATCAGTTATTTTGTAATTTGGACTTCCGTTTTACGTACACGAGAGGAATGTAATTTAATCTGTAAGAGAAAGCAATTAAGTCCAAATTCATTTATAAAGGGAGGAATTGGTAAAATTAATTTGTTTTTTTTTTCTTTTACTGACTACCTGTATTGAAAGTATCGAAAGTAAAATTATAAAATGTATTTTAATAGGTTTTATGAGCAAGCTGTACACTTGTGCAGCTACTATAATTTTGTGTAGGAAATGCGTCATTATGTCTATTGCCCTCGGATTGCCTCCTATTCACACTAACATCAAGTTGTATTAAATACTTAGAAGAAAGGGACGCGACGCTGCTCGCACATTTCAATGGACCGACTAAAAATCTAATTAAGTACACGAAAAAAACACATTTCCAGTATCGTCACGTCGTCGAAGTGTAAATTGACTCTAATACAACACGAAGTTACAGACGCTAGCCTAGCACATCACGCGAACCTAATATCTCAAACTCTAATATGTAGATTTTCAATTTTATTACAAAAGGTTCTTGTTCGATTGGTAAAAGTTGAAAGTTCGGATTAGGAAGATTTGCAGGCATCTGCACACGTACAAATAAATTACAAGGAGTCTTTCTACATAAATGCTATCCCGTTTGCTATTCTACCAATTTAGTATTTTGTACAAGCACTTTGCAAAGAAGTTTCCCCATCATCGAAAAGTGAGCCACATAATTATACATATTACAACAAACCTTCGATCATTAAAAATAACTGATTTTGATGATAAATAATTGATTTTAACCCTTTAGCTCGCAACGACAAGCCGGCTCAACGCTCACTTTAAAAAAATGGTGATAAAAAATTAGACACTTTTTATAAGTTTTTATTTGATGCCCACAATTCATAACTAAAAGCAATTGTAAAAAGAAAACAGTTTGACATTTCTGTAGACATTTTACGTCAGTTTTTTGCAAAATGGCATCACGGTCGCAGTGACACCGCGGATTACAAATAATTTAATTGCATAAAAAATATTTTTGAGAGTTTTTTCTGATAGTGGACACCGGTATTTTATTTCTAGAAGGCTATTGTATTATTATAATTACAAATTACTACATTGTATTGACTAACTTGCGAGCACAGAGTTCATAAAGTGATATGTTGAATATTCTCAACGTTGCGCCTTAATCGGAAAAGTACTTCGTAATATGCATGTTGAGCATGTTCAACATTGCGGCTTTGCTAATGATTTACTTAGCATGAATATATATTTAAAAAAATATATATATTGGTGTTTTGTCCAATATATTTTATTTACTGACATGCTATGGATGTTTTCATATTTTTTTGTTCTGCTAGCTTCAGACTTAAGCCAATATGGCAAAGAACGCTGAAAGTTATGTCACTATTTTCGCCAAAGAACGCCCCATCAGAAAGTAGCAGTACCTACTAGTACTGACGATGAAGTTATTTGAAGACAGGACGAAAGAACGTGAAACCTCTTAATCTAGCTCCAAACCCTGGTCATAGCCTTAGTCACTAAATAACTTGGACCTTGATAGTTCTACAAATGAGTGTCTCCCGCCTGTCTTATCCGATGAAAAAACTGGTCGATGGAACAGTTTTTTCATCGGATAAGACTCGTCATGTATAACATGTTCCCTCCATATAAAACTTCACATCACTTTCCAGTTCTCCAGTCAGTTTCGCCTATTTGATCACCTCAAGTTTCATCTATTTTGTCACCTAAGTTTCATCTGTCTTATCGCCACAAGTTTCTACAAATATATCGCTCCAAAAGGCGAACGAATACAATACCTAAAATCGAAGCTTATAAAACAACAAGTAAGCGAGAAAACTGTCGTGGAAAACGGGTAAATGGAAACCTGCTGAAAAATTAAGACATGCAGCACATTTAGAACTAACAGTGTACTTGAAGTTCCGCTGGATTCAAGAGCGATGTCCCCTTTAGACTACTTTTACAGGTTTTTTTTTCAGAAGATGTTCCCAATAATTGATTAAAGATCATACAACATACATACTTAAATTCTGTACAAAATGATGCTGCCAAATATCTCTAATGGGGACAAATATCTCTCCAAATATCTCTATCGGGACTTTTTAGCCATAACTCTTATGATGGGCGTAGTAGAAATATTATCTTCCGATTGCAGATATCATGCCGGTCAAAATGTACGAAAAAATCAGAAAAAATCTTATCTTACGAATTTTTTTTTGTATCAAAAAGGAACAGTTCTTATAAATATCATGACTGTGTTACAGTAGATACCTAAGGTGATTTATCGTTCATTTTTATAATTGTCATGACTGATTGTTCTTTTTATGTCTTTTTCAATTGTATTTTTATATAAAATGCGTGATAATTGTGAATAAGAGTTTATTTTATTAAATTCATAAAAACCTACATACATCGCGATGTCGAAAATACTCAACGTTCATTTTACCACCTTATTTCTTCAATACATCGCAACGTTGAGTATTTTTAACGTAGGTTTTTCCAAAGACTACACAAGCTAGATTTTTTAACACATTTTTCTGTACATATATACACTATTTATATACATATAAACTAAAAAAAAACACAAAAATACAGATTTTGTTTCCTTGCGAACTAAAGGGTTAATGATCGAAGCAACAAACCGCCAAATAGCACTATCACTTTCGTCAACTTTGAACCAAATGTAATGATTCGAGACCCAGCATTTTGGGCTGTGTCATGTCTGTCTAAAAGCTTTTTTTTACATTCTATTTTATAAAATATACATTCTAAAACAGACGTAAATTGCAAAGACGAGCAGATTATTACAAAAATAAATGATTCTCCGTTCAAAACTGAAAGTTGCCAAAAACACAATTAAAAGTGAATTTAATGGTTATACTTACGTTCTTCAAGTTTACAAAGTTTTCTGCGTTATAAGTGTGTTTGTGAGTGTTTAATGAAAAGTTTGTAATTAAACCATCTATTATAAATTATAATAACATACAAAAGTAGATTCCTGCTACATCTACTTGTAAGCCATTGGTTTGGGGGATTGACTGTTGCGGTGCGTGTCGTGAGTTGACCTCGATTCCCGAAAAATGTATAAGTTGTATACTTGAGACACTTGAACAGAAACTTCCTAGACCGAATTTAGAATTTAGAATTATTGAATTAAAAACAGTTAAAATAGGGTCATGTAAGCGTTCATATTTCTTCGTTACTAACAACCAGCATTCATGAATGCCTCGAATTGTTTAACCCAACAAGAAATTCGGCGGGAAAAGTCCGTTACTTATGATATAAGTACTATAAACAATAGTTAAGCAACCTGCATAGACACAAATTATTGTATTTATTAATGCATTATGATGTATCACAAATAAATCTATTCAACATAACGCTGAGCTACATTCCGCAAATACACTAATTAATCTTTCTGAAACACGCAAAAAATACCAACATAATGATAACTTAGAGCGCGCTACAATGAGGCATAAAATTCTTGATGTCTGGTACTCACAAAAAAGGTTACTTGAAAAAAGCGACATCTGTTATTGGATAGTCGACCTAAATGCTTTAGTACAGAGTAGAATTTTGTATCTTACAACTTTTCTCTTCGTTTTTTTGGCGGTTTAAAAAATGCTGGAGCTGACCGCACCGCCGCGGGCATGGCACGGGCCGGCCGCACTCTGCCTAGAAATCTTCACTTCAAATCTGTGCTTAATGATTGCGTACAACTTAAAATTACCTGTCAATATTAACTGTAAGCTATTATTTTTATGATGTCGAATATTTAATTTAAGGTGTAAATTTTAAAATGAATTTTTGTTTTGTTGATAATGGACCGGATGTTTTGTTAATATTTTTATTTATGGAAATTTTAACATTGCACAACTTCGACAAAACACCGCAATTGGTACTTAAACCTTTTTCTTAAAACCTTTATTTTTAAAACTGATGTACTTCTACAAACACGCTTCTAAACTAAAAACATAATAATTCTATGGACCTACAATTAAAAAAATTCTTCCCAAAACATCAAAAACTCACAAAAAATCCTTCGGAATTCAAATACCGGACCAGTTTCCTAACGTCTAACCCGCTAGACAGACACGTAACATCTTTTGTACCCCTACGCCTAAATCGCTATAAAATTAGACCCACCAATCATATTCCAATCTAAATTATGATTGCTCCAGTAACGTTGATCGACGCGCGATGATGATTGGCTACAATTATCCCGTCATAAGTCAGTTATCTATAAATCAATAGAGCCTTTTTAAAAGCGTTTACCTTATTCGGCATGGTTTGTCTTCTGGTTATTGCAGTCTTTTGTGTTATGATCAGCAAAGTTGATTTCGCTCTTAATCTTGTTTGTCGTTTGAGAATGTTTAACACAAAGTTAGAACCATCCATGTTTTATCAGAATTTATTTCAGATCTGTTGAGTGTTGATCGATAGGTACTTCTTTTTAATCTGTATCACTAAGTAAGTGTTTTGTTTTGTTCTAGGTAAGCTGTGAGAAGAACTTTATTTGTAAAAAATATTGACCAATTTTGTGATATTAGAGAAAAATGACTTTTCGGTGTGTTCCTACTTTTCAAACTGTGTCCAACGATAGCAACGCCACCTGGGTAAGTTTTTACAACTATATTTTTTTATTTATGCTATTCGATACTAGATGGCGCTACTGTCTTTTGCTTTATCCATTATTCGATAATAATAAAATGATACACGGTAATCATAAAAACAGAAGACTAAAAAGTTGCCTTAATTGCAAAATTAATTAATACTTTACATATTATTATAACAAGACGCTAATTGATGCTTTGTCTCGTTTTGAAAATAATTATACAGCGCCATCTATGATACAATTGTAGAACCATTAAAGAACGTAAGCAACATGCTTTTTAGTTCCCAACCAACATTTTGACGCTAATTTCCACCTCTGTTATAGTTTGTATTGGTTTAACGGGTGTATAAAAGCGCCCAGTAAAACTTTTGTTTATTCAATGGTTATGACTATAACTAAATAACTCATCAAGATGAGTAACAGTAACAAGAATACATAATATGACTAGGGTAGGTATAAAAGATAAAAGCTGAACCACAGTAACACTAGGGGTAGTAACTTCAAGTAACAATAAGTACCTAAGGTAATAGTTAGATTTCTAATAAGTCTCACTATTTTCAAGTGTTCTTAAAGAGTGCTAAGTAAATGTTTTATACCACCTAACTTGCCTAGGAAACGTACTATTACTTAAGGAGGTATAAACGGTACAGTCGCAACCATCATAGCACCTGCTTTTATAAATTCAAGTAACAGAAATGACTAAAAGTAATATCATAGTTTGTTATAACTCTTCCTACCGACAAGAGCTCTTGAAAATAGTTAGCAAAATATTTTTACCACCTACGTTGCTATAAAAGTATTAATTGCAACTTATTTACAGCTACTTAATTGAGTAATCAGAAACCCCTATTTATGATAGCAATTGGTATTATGGAGTTATTTTTAGAGCCCTAATCGTTACAGTGGGGTTCAAATTTACTTTTATGTTATTCTAAGCCATAATAACACGGAATTTAAACATTGTAACTCTTTAGCATTTAATCTCAATTTTACATATTTATTCCCTTTTTTGATGGAAGGGTTTTATCGATTGAAAAACGTAACCCTAAAATACCACTACTTTTGCATCTAAGTCGAACCATTATAGAACCAAACCTCTTAAACTTGTACTCTTAATACCTTTAAAACCCTATTCTGGTATAACAAGTGCTACAATAGTTCTAACTACAGCCCATCCAGTACTTCTTGTTCATTAATAGTAATAATAGGAACCTAGGATAATAAGGAGTAGACACCATTCTAAATCAAACATAACCTAAAAATAAATAAAAAATAAATTGTTTAAAACCCATATTTTGTTTAATTTTCTCATTTTAAAACGCAACATATTTACTACAATACACAATGAATGTAAAAGACACAGCCAATATCCTGTTTTTATCTAAATTTAGATTGAGTGTATGCCCCGCATGATAAAATGCAATTTATTTTTACTTTAAATATCACTTATTTTTAAGGCCCTGCAAAATTGAGATGCAAAACATATATTATTTTCTCAATAAAGTTACCCTCGCAATAAATTTTAGCCATGTGATAAAGAAATCAAACTTGATTCACCGAGTTATTGACAATCCGTAACTTGAAGTTCACTTAATTTCACCTCCTTAATACCATCATTTTTGAGAAATAAAGTAACACTTTTGGAACTAATGTATATGCAAAACAATAGAAAAAGAAAACACGCTACAGCCCTGAGTTGCTAGTCAACTCTGATCAAGATACATAAAGCAAATCCAAGAAAAAAATGGACCTAAAAAAGAACTAATATGTTACTACATATTTTATACCAGTAGATTTCAGAACTTGTGTACCACCTATAGTTTTTATTATAACCATAATACAGACTTTAAAGTGCTTGAGGTAGCTAGATTTATATTATACCACCATTATAGATACAAGAAATTGTTTGCCACTAACGCCACCCTATAACTATTATGTAACTCTCAGTGTTAAAAGAGTGAGCATTAAAATCATTATATTACTTATAGCGCTATAAGACGTGGGCCCAATCGAGAGTTTGTAAGGGGTTAGAGCGTGCTCTAACTCCAATTGCTAAAACCATTGTATGACTCTTGCTTGCCAAATGCACTTTTAAATAACTCTTTTATCACCAATTCTTATTACCAAAATGCTAGTTGGGTTAGTTACGCTACTCGCCACTAGATGTCTGAACGTATTCCATAATTTCGATTTCTTATTATTTACTTATATTATTATATTTTGTTATTGAATAATTTATTTGGTAATGTATTATTTGCATTTTTTTTTATTCCTATTAATCATTTACTCGAAGGTGGTATCACAAACATGTCAGTTTTTTTCAAGCCCAATCTAGATTCTGCAAAATCATCACACAGCAATCATAAAAAGCAATTAACAAGTTTCAAATCAACGCTTCATTGTCCGTGCCCAATCGTGCTCAGACCATTGACACATGAAGTGTTGTCTCGTTGACATGTCGACGAACTAGTGCTGTGACCTCTACGATGCGCCCACTCACTGCTCAACCTAGAATTTACAAGTTTATTTTGGCAGTTCTCGATGTCGCTGCTCGTCAAGTTAAACGTCGACAACTTGTCAAATACGGTACAAAAAAATAGTTCCTTTTTTGGCCGCATGTCACAATAAATTGGTTTTCTTTCGTGAAGAGACGTGGCTACTTGAAAATGACCCTGTTATTTTCCTGGGAATAAAAATGAAGTAAGGATGGGCGACTGACTGTACGTGGGCAGAAGAAGGTGTTATAACTGTTTCGTTATTTAGGTTTTTATGATTTATTTCGTCTAAACATTATGTTGTTACTTTTATAAAGTGATGTCTTGAATGTATTAGCGATAATTCATTTTAGAGTGTGGGTTTTAATTGTGTGATAAATTTTGTGATAATAACCGATTTATTGATTTACGCATACGGTTATACATGCATTTTTTACATAAATACTTATCCTCAAAACTTACCATGTTTCACAAACAAACAGATAACTGCTGACACCAACATAGATATACCTACATAGTACCTACTAGGTTTTTCAATAACTTCACCTCTGCGTACACTTTTTCAATGCATAAAAACTTAAAAAATAATAATTTAAACAAACGTGTTCTATTACTGAAATAGAACCACACTTCATAAAATTGACCCTGTATGGTATTATGATATTATTAAGCTCAAGGTTTAAAAAAAATTGTTTTCTTAGGGCCATCCCATCCTTCACTTAATACTTTTTATCATTCCCATTTTTGTAACATCATAGAACAATGCTACAGAGAATAGCATTATAAGAGAAAAGCAATTATCGATTTAAATGTTCAGTCAAATTGTTCGGCGAACTATTAGAAGGAGATAATTAGCTCTCGTCTGAGATAATTACAACTTTAGTGCTCATCAAATGCTTGTCATCGCTTCATCGTACTCTTTGTACAGTTTTCAACGATCGATAATGTAATCAATCGCCGTTTGGGTACTTTGTACAACCTAAAGTGGAAACTTAATTTATTCTTCTCTGCTATCATGACTTTTCCCGTTTTTGGGACGTAATCTGGATCTTTGACGTTTTGAAGGAAAAAAATAGTTCCTCGTTCGTACACTAGACACGCCTTTTCCTTTTTCCATAAAATATGAAAAGAAATGAATACCGGTGAATGACCGGACGGCGAGACACCCTACTCGCTGCCTGCATGGCCGCTCCCTCTGAAAGCCCTAGGGTTAACTTATCAGAAATACTTTTAATAGAATTTTATGATTACGTAATTAGAATCATGTCACGTGAGTTAATTATCTATACATCTAAATAAAATTGGAGTGTCTGTTTGTAATATTGAAATTACCGTTTTTTACTACATGCATACGAATATCTATACGGTACATACTCCAAAATATCAATTATTAAAATTTTTGTCTGTCTGTCTGTTTGTAATGGCTAATCTCTGAAATGGCTGGGCCGATTTTGTCGGGACTTCTATTGGCAGGTAGCTGATGTAATAAGGACTAAGTTATTTTAGAAAAAATCCTTTGTTTAAAAAAAAACATTGTTGAGTTCCGACATCCCCGCGAGCGAAGTCGCGGGCATAGCTAGTAACAGATATTTTCCAATACAATTTTTCTAGTAGCATTTTCACGGCCTCTGAAAATAGAAAAAAACATTTTATCATAAGTACGTTACACAACTCACACAAAATTGGTTTTAAAACTATTAATACATTGGCGAGCTTCCTCTAAAGAGAAAGCTCGCCAATTGTTAAAAGAAAATCAATCCGTTAGTATACGATGGTTACTACTGAAGTGATTATATCTGTGTTACTAACTAACGATTGTCGATGATAATAAAACAACGGTTGGATGCCACCCGTCGAGAAAACGCCTTGATAATGCAATCTACAACATATTGTGGAGGCTTGTCTTTAGCTAAAGAGGCGTTTAGGCTTCCCAGATCTTCGGCTTTAAGGTCCCATAACAGTAATAAGGATAACAGGAGATAATTAAGCTCAGTTTTCACGAATTTCAGCAGAGTAACGCTTTTAGTAAGCTCTGTTTCACTTCTGCGGATCTGAAACGGCCACTCTGCAATATTTTTTTTCATAAGGCAATATTTCTTAATAATAGCCAATGACGTAATGCACGAAGTGAATCATTAGGAATATTTCTCACAAAATGGAGGAAATGTCCATTAAGTAGTCTGTTTGCTTTTTTTTAATCTGAACGTACAAAAATTACACAATGCAAATTGAAGCCCATTTACAAAAACTTTAATAAATCTCTAATATTCGCATTCGCTTTAATAATAAACTTACGCCTACAAAACTATTCGCCATTTCAAAAAAAGCTTTCTAAGCTCCACGCGACATGTCGTCAAAAATGCGTAAATGTGTACGCGCAGACGCAAATCATTTCTCACACACATACACACAATCACAGAGTAACACACACACACACAAGATCATCTCACAATCAAACCTGATATGAGAGGAACAATGATACACATTCGCCGAAGAGCGAGAAGGAGCTTTTAGTGTAGTATGTGTAAAGTAAGGAGATGAAAAATCACGATGATTATTTTTAATGACTTACAAATCGTAATACAGGTTGAATAATCGTTATTTTATTTTTATTTAAATAGGTATTCTACAAAAATACGTTATTCGATAAATGTATTTATTTAAGTCTCGAAAAAATTTATTTGAATTAGAATTTTGTTTAGAAGCTTGTAGCTTCTAAAACAACGGACAAAACGTGTAATTAATAGCTGCTTATAGTGTTCTAGTCTTGTAACAGTTGTAAGCCAAATTTTCTCTTTCTTTATCTGTTCTATGAAACCATTAAGTATAACTAGTTAGGATACAATTACTTTTTTTGGGATAGTAGGTACCTGAAAATTAGGAAAATGCATAAATTAAGGAAACTTGCAAAATATGGTAATAAACTACATGTTGCTCTATAAATACATAATAACATAGTCTAAGCATGTTATACAGAACTTATATCATCGTCGGATGGTACAATTACCTCTGGCTATGGCTAGGCGTTGATAATGGTTATGCAAAATTATTTATTCTATCAACTAAAAATAATCTACTAAACCGATTGACGCAATTCAATTATGCACACAATTAATCTACGCCCGCTCGTCGCCTACCAATTCATCATCAGTTATTAAATGTTAATGTATTTCTTGATCTGCATAGTTACGGTGGTCTGTGGTCTGTGCGACTGGCACTCCCCGTCTTTATCGCAGGCTGTACGTCGCGCGCGGCCACTACATGTGATAGCCGCGGGCCGCGACCGACTGCTCACGTGGGCTTCAAACACGCGCCAACATACGAAATTAAACTTTTGGAATTCGAATTCGGAAAGTTTTTAAATTTTTTGACAGTGATTGTGTTTTGTTTTTTTTTTTATTGGATTTGGGTGTCTGGTTTTTGTTTGTTGTCTTTGAGTGTGCGAACTTTTTGGTTTTAAAACTTTTTTGAATAAGTGACAGTGTGAATTAGGCGTTAGATTTTTCTTGTTACCAAATTGATAAAGTTATAAACTTCAAGAGGATTGAGTATACCAATCCACCCGGCAGTAATCACATATTGGTCAGGCAATTTCCTATACCATCAATAATAACGGGGCAAGTAAACAATAACATTATTTGATGTAAGACCGAGACAGACACATGTAGAAGAGCAGTACAAAACAAAATCATCGATCTAAGAAAATAGAATTCTCATACGAAATGTAATGGCGGAACAATAATCTTGTAAAAGTTCACGATAGTTGCCCAACGTGAGGCGGTAACAATACAATAACGCCAGCGTATATAGATCTTGAACAAATCGATTTGTGTATACTTGGTGTACTGAAATTAGAGGCCTCTATAAGCTGGCCAGTTATAGCGGTCATCTCGGCCGATAGATAATGATCTGTCGATGATTTACGCCGCGTTAAACCGACAATGGCACCAGATAACCCCCAGCCGCTGTGCACAATGTGACCAATTAGAAACGCGGAACATTCGCCACGATGACTAAAATGAACGGCATCAACCTGCCAGACATGACTGACCGAGATCTCTCCGTCGACGACATATTCAATGAAAACTTCAATTTAAAAAGGAAGAAAATACAAATCGATTACGTGGACAACAAGAAAGCTAACACAACCGAAGATTCTCTAAAATTCGGCAACAACAATAATGTAATCGATAAAATAGAATCGCCTCAAAATCTGAAGAGGAAAACTAAAACTTTTGCCGACAACTACGATATCGATAAGATCGTTCAATCGAACATGATAATCGATAAAGAATCGAGTAAAGTAAGACTGGAGATGAGACACGATATGGAATACAAAACAAACGGTCACGTTGGTAATGAGATGAACGAAGTAGGTTCAGTATCAACAGACGGGAATGAGTATACGATGAAGGATGGTAATGATATAAGAATGGATGGTGCTGACGATAAGATTTTGAACAACAATGAAGGTGATTACGGCATCAACGGGAATGATGAACATGGAAACGATGTGAGTAATGTAGATTTAAGGTTTTCAACAAAGATATTGGCGGTACTGACGAAAATGGCTTTTATTAACAAGACCTAGTCAACTCTGCAATTGATAGTTTCGTTGATCGAACTGTCGCAAACGTGACTGAGCATGAAAACCCGGATATAATTCCCATAGGTATTGGACGGAGTGGTTACAGGATTTTTCAAGTAACTACGGAGTATGGATAGTTCGCGATTGATGGCAATAGACTCGCCCCTGTTACTTGGAATGTAATCGTAAAGGCGCTCCCTCACCGCGAGCATTCACCTGTAATGTAACGTTACAGATTCGAACATTCGAAGACAATAATAGAGCATCAAATTGCGCACTTTTATGTTACATTACAGGTGAATGCTCGCGGTGAGTTAATAATTTAGACGACACAAGAAATTGCATGCCAGTTGCAAGCTTGACTACATAGCGGTATTTTTTAAAATTTGTTTGTTCACCTGAATTCATTGTAGTCAAACGTTGAATGCAACTCGAATGCAATATATTACAGCGTGTAAATGGGGCTTTACTGGCTAAACATAGGTGTACTATAAGGGACGCTTCCGCCTCATCCTTCAGATAGATACAATTAATGATGCTATGGCATTAATATCTTCTATATAAAATATTGTGCAACAACATTAAAATTCAAAATTATGGACACCTGTGTCTCCATTAACATTTAGGAGGCAATTATGTCAAGCGGCTTTCAATTAAAGGTTATCGGATGTCTATTGTCAAAGTTGGTGAGCTTCAAAAAAGTTCGTTATGTATTCATTAGTTGATGCTCAATGAATTCCTTTTTCAATTATGTAAGTTTTTCATCTGCTGTAATTGCTATTTAGCCTTTAGTCATGTAGGTTTGATCCTTTGGATTTTCCATTTTGGCAAATTACCAATTTTTCAGTATTTCTATCAGTATGCTACAGCTTCTACCAAAATACCTAGATACTAAAAGGTGAACATTTTTCTACGATTTCTGAGAAAATAAAACAAATACTTCCGCTTTTTTTTTCGATTTTACATTTCATCTGCTAAATCTATCATAGGTATTTTACTAACATCCGCGACCATCGCCCAATGGGGCCTACATGTTCAGCAGTTCATAAATGTCAGTACAATCATGTGCAAAGAGTATTCACAATGTATTTATATCATAAATGTCTTACACACCGACATCTAAATCTATGTTAGAGTAATCTATTTAAGAGGAAATACCATAAAGTAAGCTTGATAAGAGAGGCACTAGTGTTCCACCTGAGCATTCATTGACTATTGAAATATTTGGAGACTCTTTGTTACAATCAGCCAGATTGCACAAACCATCATAATTGTTAAACGAAGCAGAAATAATTCACAAAACGCCATCTCGTTTACATTAAAGCGTATAAAATTCGTCATGATTCGATATCGAATGCGATAAGACGCCGAAATTCCGACAATACTTGACTAATTTCGACAATAGTCGACTAATCTCGACAATGGTCACCCAAATGCCGTTAGTGTTCCACAATAGATTCGCTGAGTGGAAATAATTGCAATCTCTATGCGTTCGATGAGGAAAAAAATATGGAATATATATTCTTGCATCGTCATGGAAACGAGGATCTTACTTCAGTGCAAAATCATCCGTTTTTGTCACTAAACTCTTAATTTTACCAAATAAACGTACGTATACGAAGATAGTTGCTCCAGAATCTTTCAGAGCATTTGGTAGGACAATAGATATATTCTGACCAACCCTACTATATTCCTCGTATTAGAAAATATTTCTCTTCATTCATACGTCTTTAACCCTTAACCACTGACGTACGTACGTCATACGTCAGCCCAACGGTTAATCGTTCGTATTTTGGAATTGCGCTGGAATATCATGGCGTCCTTTTTGGTAGTTTCCTAACTGTCAGTGACGCCTATACAGCAGACGGGAGCGGACGTGTAGTGTGTCTCTAAGCAGGTTAGTTCGACTACCTTACGTACGTGGTACGTAGCGTCAGTGTTAGTGTGATTTTTTTTATTTTTATGTTTATACTTATATGTAATATTATAATATTTATTTGTTAATAAAATGAATCGTAAGCGGCCTAATTCACCCCCCGAGCCCTCAACATCAAGAAAAATACAAAGAATTGAAGTGAGGACAACAGATGAAGTTATAGAATCATGGCTTCCTGAGTCTGACGAAACATGAAAATGACTTCATACATTCAGATCGCGCTAGTTCTTCGGAGGAAGAACATTCTGATGTTGAAGAGGCTGTTGGTCGTGCTTCGGTGATACACTCTTCTGATGACAAGGTACCATTGTCTCATTTTTTAACGGCTACGGCTGTCGAGCATGCGGTAAACCGGTCTGTTTGCAGTGCTCTAAGCTAACCTGTGACAAGTGCTGTTAAAAAGTGCCTAAATATAATAATTTACATGATTGTGATTTGTTACCAAATTAAACTGTCCTTAGTTAGTAAGAATGCCAAATAAAAAGGTTCCTATGATTAAAGATTTTTTTATAGTTCATTGTTGAAAAATGTTTATGTTGATTTTGCTATGCTTTAGGTTATTGATTAATAAATATGTTTCTTTGAATAATATTACCGTGTTTTTTTTTATCCCTACACTAAATTAAATATACATAATCAAATACAGTTCATATATTACGATAGTTAAGTGCCATCGACACGCCAGAGCTCTTCAAATTCACAGACGTATGTCGTACGTACGTCAGTGGTAGTGTAACTAAATGACACGTCAGTGGTTAAGGGTTAAGTCGCCGTCGACTTTAGTCAGAAAACGACTCAAATCATCCAATAAATAAAAGGAAAACTCTACAGATCAGTCATAGACAAAAACACGCAACTGTTAATCAATTTCACGACATAAAACCTCATAATGTCAAGTCTCTTTGTAGTATCCTATGTTTACTGGGTTTTATCTATAATTCACTGGCTCTCATTCCACACCAAGCATCGTTTTACTTTCCTCTGTCTCAACCTGCGTGACCTGCGTCCGCGCCATTTCCTAATGACTGACAGATGTCATTTGTGACAGGTCCGAATACTTATGTGAGAGAGATAGTGTTTACATACCTATTATATAGATACGCTACATCCCTTTCCTATTATATTTGTTTTTATTTATCAGAATACTAGAACCAATAGTAACAATTACTTTCTTCTCTCAAACACTCAAACAAAATTGATACCTCTAACTTCTTTGATTTTATCTTATAGGTACTTAACACTGCAGACTGACTGCAACAGATTCTACTCTTTCTTAGTGTACCATGTACCTTTCTCAGGGTTTGTCTAGTTAGCCCATTTCTGAGGTAACAACTTCTCCGTTATCCTGTTTCTGTTAATGTGGAGCTAGATTGAAATTACAAATGGTTTATAACCTGCCGTTTCCTTTCTATAGCATAATCACACAGTCTAACTAATACCTGCATACTTCCTTCCCATTCCTTTTTCTCTTTTGTTTTTTCGCTCAACCCATGACGCATTTTATAAGATTCTATTCCTATCTTTGCTAATTATAAGAACCATTTGCAAACACTCATACGAGGATCTATGAACCTCCGAGTGTCACAAGCCACGTTTGTAACACCCATGTGGAAAAACTAGTATGCTGTAACCGTTCTACTCAATTTGTGCTAGACCGTCCAAACCTTACAATATCCACAAGACCCAAAAACACTTTTTATACGCGTGCCTTACCGATGCCCAATTTCAACGCAACCAGTCGAGTTGTCAAGTTCAACATTACTCCTTACCATTATGTTTCAAGATTTTTTTTTTTTTTTTTTTTTTTTACATTTCGACTACTACCGTTTTTTACAATAACGTACTTTATTGTTTTCTTTCTATGCGCACGTTACCGGGGCCCAACTGTAACACAACAAGTGGAGTTATCGAGTAACATTTACTCCTTACTCAAGTTTAATTACACTAGCGACACGCCCCGGCTTCGCAGGGGTGTAATCTCTACTATATTATGCATGTTATATACATATAAACCTTCCTCTTGAATCACTCTATCTATTAAAAATATTTAAAGATCTAAGCATACATAGAGATTTTTTTTTTGCGTTTATTTACTTAATTACAAGTTCAATCATTTTTTTCAAAGCTTGTTTAGTCGTATAACATTTTTCTCCTGAATACATACTTGGATATTTGTTAAGTCGGTTGTTAGCAACTGAACGTCACTTCTGCTCTTTTATCCAATTACTGGAGTTTTAGAAAATATCGTCTTATAGCCCCGGACAGTGTAAGAGTAAATATTATGATTGTTCTTCTGCATTTTACATATAACCTTCGCAAAGCGGTATAGTTTCCGATCAACAATCCGCAATTTAATGAGTGTTGTATAGGTCTCATTCAACTAAATTCAAATACGTCCAGTCCAATGGCCAGTCTTATTTAATGAATGTCAAATGCTTTCAATTTACTGAATTCCAAATAAGTCGATCTGTTTCAACTTATGCCAAATAGATCCAATTTAATGACTTATCAAATAAATCTCATTCATTTGATGTCAAAGAATTAAAATTAAAATGGAAGGATCTCACCATGCTTGAGCGGTGCGGTAGTAGATGTGCATCCCTCCTACCTGTTGGATCCCGTCACGCCAGTTCCATCCAGGTGTTTTCGTTCATCGTCAGCTTCCAATTTAGTGGATGGAATTTTATGGAGTTTCTTATCGTGCATAAGCACTGCAGGGTAGATGTCAAATACCTCCTGCCTATTGGCTCCAGGTCATGCCGGTTTCCTTAAGATGTTTTCCTTCACCTTCATGCTTCCATTTTTATGGATGCCCATGTTCCAACTTTAATGGAGGATCTTACCATGCGTAAACAATGCATGGTAGATGTCGCATACCTCATGCCCATTGGCTCTAGGTCATGCCGGTTTCCTTAAGATGTTTTCCTTCACCTTCATGCTTCCATTTTAATGGATGCCCATGTTCCATCTTTAATGGAGGATCTCACCATGCGTAAACAGTGCATGGTAGATGTCGCATACCTCCTGCCCATTGGCTCTAGGTCATGCCGGTTTCCTTAAGATGTTTTCCTTCACCTTCATGCTTCCAATTGAATGGATGCCCATGCTTCCAATTGAATGGATGCCCATGCTTCCAATTGAATGGATGCCCATGCTTCCAATTGAATGGATGCCCATGCTTCCAATTGAATGGATGCCCATGCTTCCAATTTAATGGATGCCAATGCTTCCAATTTAATGGATGCCCATGCTTCCAATTGAATGGATGCCCATGCTTCCAATTTAATGGATGCCCATGCTTCCAATTGAATGGATGCCCATGCTTCCAATTTAATGGATGCCAATGCTTCCAATTTAATGGATGCCCATGCTTCCAATTTAATGGATGCCAATGCTTCCAATTTAATGGACGCCCATGCTTCCAATTTAATGGATGCCCAGTCTACCATGCGTAAATAGTGCAGTGGGTGACGACACATGCATCGAAGTATTGGTTCTCAGTCATGCCGGTTTCCTCGAGGTGTTTTCCTTCACCTTTCCTTAAAGAGTGATGATGAGTCGAATTTCGACACAAGGCTTGCTTGGTTTTTGGCCCACGACCGAAGTCGAGCGAAGCCACCATCACTCTTATCACATTTGTCTTAAACGCTGCTTAGAGTACTTAGTAGCAAATATTATTATTTCATAATATCATTTAGTTAATGTTGTCCAGTTATTGCGCAAACTGTTTATGCAGCAATTAACTTTTAAAATAGTAAATATACTTTAATTTGTTTGTATGGAGTACTTCACTCAACTCGACTGAAATGTTCGTAAATGCAGCAAGTAACTATTGCAGTAAGTAAAAGTACTTCAGTTTAATTGTATGCAAGTACTTTAGTCAATTTCAATGTTTGTAAATGCAGCAAGTAACTCTGACAGTAAGGAAATAAAAGTACTTTTGTTTGTTTGCATGTAAGTACTACTGTCATTAAATTATTTCCTCTTTTGATATTTAATCAAGTACATACTTATGAATATAATACATAAAAATTTGTTCCACATTCAAGTAACGCGGTACACAACATATAATGCTAAATGGAGTACATGTAATATCATATAGATTTACTATCAATTATAATCAAGCAAGTACAAGTCCAGACTCCATGTCTGCCACCAAGATGTCTCCCATGAAAAAGCCAACATCACCCAGTTTAACCCAGGAATTGAACCCAGAACTTCATGCTCAGTAATCACAGCCACTGGTCTCAGAAGGCAGTTTTAATTTCAATGTTGTTATTTTCTTTCCTTTGTCCAGCAACCAGGTAGTAATAGACTGGTATTATTTTTTAAAGTGTTGACTACTACATAATTAATATTCTTGAATAATATCAATATAATATACTACTATAATAACATCAAACCTGTAACCCTCAACACGCCAGCCAGGTTGCTTGCACTCAACAGCACGTCCACAATTGAGTAGGCACATGCAAATCCAATGCACTATAAGTAAGCTCACTACTATCATAGTGCGCAATTTCAGACACTTCAGTTGTCAGAGGAATTTCTAATAGATATACTCAACAATGCTCCGTTCAACTGGGAATCAAACCTCGAAAAACACAGCCACACTCAATTAATAGGTTGAAAGTAGACACTGTATCCATGGACCACTATATCACTAATACACTAGGCCGTTATGGTGGATCACAGCTCACCCTTTTCCACAGAGAGGAAGCCTATCACCCAGTAATAGGATAACAACGGTTGACTGATCAACTATATTCACATGAAGGACTAAGTGCGGAAACCATAACCCCTAACATAGAACATATTATATTCACATGATACATATTATTTTGAGTAGCGGGTAATTTGCAAGACTTAAGTCCAATATTATATTTACACATGCTTCTTACTAATCAATTACGAATGTGAAAGCTTGTGAGAATAGATTATTGTATGTATGTTTGCGCTCTTTTACATAAATTATAACAACTGAACATATTTTGATGAAACTTGGTACATGCATAGTCTGTAACCAAGAATAACACATAGTCTTTCATCCCCATTCCCTGTTTCATGAGATAACCTTCAAATTGTAGAAGACAGAACCACTAGCAACAGCTAGTAATCAAGCTCAAAATATGATTGTTAAATGTACTGGCATTGTACACTGAGGACTGAGGATCATCCCAGTTGCTCCTTACATAACTTTATACATATCAGAGCTACATTGCTGGATATTGTTTTTTTTTTGTGATTGTCTGTAATTTCTTAAATGTCTAGAACTGTATGAGATCCAGGATTATAGGAAGACATTTAAAAACAATGACTAGATAAGTTAGCAATACTTCACATCTTAATTTTTATATATTTTTCAACACTACAATTATTATTGTTTTTAAGAACTTGCCTCTGGCCTTATTCCCCCTTTTTTTTTTCTTTCTAACCTGAAGCACTTTTTTTTTTTTTTTTTTTATACATGCTAGTTAAGTAAATGGACTTTAGTGCAGGCCAAGCTCTTGGCCACAAATCAGTCTGTTAATAACAAAACTCAAGTTTTCATAAACAATGTTTTTATGTAAATTAAATTCATGATTTAAATTATTATTATTAACATGCCATTATTCTAATGACTTAGGTACTATGGGTATTCCATGTCTTTATAGTCCAATAATGACTTTAGAATGTGGTATTCTTATTTGTCATAAATTAATTTCTTTATTATTCTAGATTATGTAATGGGCTGCTCATATTGAATACTGTATGTTCTACCTCTTCCAATAGTTCTAATGTAAATGTTACACATACAAAACTACAACCAAACTCAGCAGTCTCACTCCCAGCTTCGCTACAGCATTACACTATGGGGAAATAGCACCAATGCCGATATAATTTCTTTAAAAATATGTGAGAATCCTTGAAAATATAAGTGACATGAAAAGCTGGAGACCACATTTCATTAATTAATTCTTGAAATCTGTAGGTATTTGTCAAAAAGTACCACTACCTTTTCTCCCTTTCCTAAGACTAATAAACACAGTTTTGCACTTTAAAGTACCTATTAGAAAACTGGCATTACTCAGATCCAGTCCAACAATGTTTCACTCCGGGCCCCGTGCCATGTAGTCAAAATATACCTATCAATTTATCAGAAAACATTAAAGGAACCAATAGTTTTAACATATTTAAAAATATAGTTTAACATGTTTTATAGTCTTAACATTGTAATAACTTCTATGTTCTTTTGAAGTTAATATGCTCTTGCAGGATTCATGACAGGCACTGGCAAAATTGCTTAACATCTTGTAACTCCAGATGTATGCAAAGTTTGAGTTCGAAAGAGCGATAATTCGGTACAAGATGTTAAGCATTTTTGACTTACAATAATAAAACAACCCCATTATTCTTACTCCTGTTTGAAATGCTCCTCCAGTATGTTTCGAATATAATTGGTTTAGGTACTTTATTTACGTTTAATGTCGGCTCAGGTACCTGTTTTAAGTTCTTGCAAGTTGCATGACGCGTAAAAACTTAAAGGTTATACTCACAGACTTTGGGGAGTGGTCGGCTAAGGGCCACTAAGTATTTTTATTCGTATTTTTTACCTTTATCCTCGTCGCCACTTGTAGTATCCTATGTTTACTGGGTTTTATCTATAATTCACTGGCTCTCATTCCACACCAAGCATCGTTTTACTTTCCTCTGTCTCAACCTGCGTGACCTGCGTCCGCGCCATTTCCTAATGACTGACAGATGTCATTTGTGACAGGTCCGAATACTTATGTGAGAGAGATAGTGTTTACATACCTATTATATAGATACGCTACACTCTTCATAAGTATACGACGCATAGACACTCCCGTCTTCTTTTTATTGGTTTGTTGCTGGCCCGCGGCAAACAACACAAAACATTTATAACTGTAGTCTGATGCACTTGCTGCCGACACGTGCTGGCACGCCCGAGCTTAGCACGTGTGTAATATTACCTTTGTAGATTCAAAAAGATGTATATAATCGTGTATAAAGTTTCGGGTGTAGTGAACAGAAAGAGTTGGTACTTATCACGAACAGTTTATTAATCGTTCACAACTTAGGTTAATCACAAGAAACTTAAGATTACTATAATTAAGATTGAAAGAAAACAATTTAGCGGGAGCGAGCGAGAGCCGCGGTAATATTGGAATCGCGTGACGTTCCGCAAACAGGTGCGCGGCTGGACTGCCTCGGGACTCGGGAGAGCGGCGCGGGAGACGCGGGCGTGTGCGCGGGGTGTGCGCGTGGAGCGCATGCGCGATGCGCGCTCGGCGCCTGTTCGGCTCACTGCCGGCACGACGTACCTACCTAGGTTTCCGGCCTAAAATGCTCCGCGTTACAGTCTCCCCCTCTAACCCGAACGAACGTCCTCGCGTTAGGGTTAGACCTTACGAGGCCTCCCCCTCCGTCTTTTCTCCTGTACCGGAGCTTGGGCGCGACCAACGAAGGGTGTCAAATCAGATGCATGATACTTTCCGAGCACCGTACCGTCCCTGAGACGCTCTAGGATATAGGTGGTGGGACTGACCACGGACTGAACTTTGTATGGTCCGTCGCGGCGAGGAATGAACTTTGACGTCTGCCCCCTGCTGGTGTCATTGGCCCCCTGGGTTTTCAATAACACCAGGTCACCAATTTTGTAGTCGGGGGCCGGTCGACGGTGTTCGTCGGCGTATTTCTTGTGTGCCGCTTGAGCACTCTCATAAACGTCGCGAGCGTCTAAAAGTACCGACGAGATCCTCTTCAGAAAATTTGTGATGTCACCTACATAATTATCGTTGTTGATAATGGTGCGCATCTCTGACATTACGTCTGCCGGTGCGCGCATATTGCGCGCGAAATTCAAATAAGAGGGCGAATAGCCCGTTCCTGACGTGACAGCCGAGTTCATGGCAAAACGGACCGCAGGTAAGTGGACATCCCAAGTATCATGGTCTTTACCTACCAGGATCGCCAGCTGTGGCTTGAGGTCCCGGTTCTTGCGTTCCACCGGGTTCGCCTCTGGGTGATAATATGAGGTAAGCGATTGTGTTATTCCCATCGTATGACAGGTTTGCTGCATCACCTCACTTATGAATTGGACACCGTTGTCACTGACCAAGCGCCTGGGGACTCCGAACCGTAAGTATACCTCTGATACAAGTACCTTTGCGCATTCTTCGCTGGTAGCAGAAGTAAGGGCGAACAGCTCAACCCAGCGCGTGCAGGTGTCTTCGACTATCAGGATCCATTTGTGTCCATCCGCAGTTACAGGTAGAGGACCGAACAGGTCTACAGCTAATACCTCAAACCGGCGTGCAGAAGCGGGCGTCTGCAACAATCCGGCTGGCTTTCTGGTGTCCGCCTTATAACGCTGACAAGGCACACAATTTTTTACATACTGCGTAACGTAGGAACGCATTCCCGGCCAGTAGTACTTACCGACTAAGCGTTGCAGCGTACGTTCCGCGCCCATGTGACCAGCAGTGGGTGCATCATGGAACTCGGCCAATACTTTGGCGCGTTCTTGTTCTGGAACCACCAGACTAGCGTCGTCGTGTTCCTCGTTCTCAGGACAATATCTATACAACACACCTTCAGCAAGCACATACCCCTTGTTGGCCCACACCCTCCCCCTAGAGGGTTCGTCGGATTCTAGGGCCTCAACGATTTTACTCACCTCGGGGTCTTTCAATTGGTTCTCGCGTAAGTCCTTCAGACTGCGAGAGGGCATATCGGCCGTTGCGCAGCAAAGATCACAATCGCTGTTTTCGGCGCATGCTGGACGCGACAGGGTGTCAGCTATAACATTGGCCTTACCTGGGGTGTATTCTATCTTCAGGTTATACTCCTGAAGGCTCAGGGCCCACCTTGCTAGGCGGCCGCTTGGAGATTTCATACTCATCAGCCATCTAAGAGGCTGATGGTCCGACTTAATTACGACTTCAGCGCCATCTATGTACCCCCTGAACTTGGAGACTGCCCAGACTACGGCTAGAGCCTCCCTCTCCGTCGTACTGTAATTCCTTTCAGCAGCAGTCAAGAGGCGGCTGGCGTATTCTATTGGGCGTTCGTCGGTTCCCTCCCCCTGGAGGAGAACCGCCCCAAGGGCATAGCCGCTGCTGTCGGTTCTGAGAATGAAAGGTAACGTTGCGTCAGCCTGACGTAAGATTGGCGCGGAAACAAGCAGTTGCTTGATCTGCTCAAAAGCTGCCTGCTGCTCCGGGCCCCATTTCCATGTGCTTACCTTTTTCAGTAGCATTGTCAACGGCTTGGCAACCTCTGCGTAGTTAGGGACGAAGCGCCTGAACCAGCTTGAGGTCTGCAGGAAACATTTTAGATGTTTAACGTTCCGGGGCGCCGGCATGTCCGCGATGGCTGCGGTCTTCCCAGGGTCAACGTGGATACCACCTGGTAGAATAACATGACCTAAAAACTTTACCGAACCTCTCGCGAAGTGACTTTTCTCGCGGTTCACTCTCAAGTTGAAAGAGGCGAGTCGATCAAACACGGAGGTGAGGTCGGCTAGGTGTTTTTCGAAGGACTCATCGGACATCACTAAAAGATCGTCCAGATACGCCAATACGGTTGTACCTGGTAAGTTTGACTTGAATCTGTCGATCAGCCTCTGGAACGTAGCACCTGAGTTGCGCAAACCCATTGGCATGCGTTTAAACCTATAAGTACCGAGCGGTGTTATGAACGCTGTTTTGTCCCTATCATTAGGGTCAACGTTCACCTGGAAGTAGCCGGCTCGCAGGTCGAGTGTGGTCATGTACTTAGCAGTTTTCGCGTCATGAAGAATGTCCTCGATCCTTGGGAGAGGATACCTGTCAGGCTCGGTGACAGCGTTGAGCTTGCGGTAATCAACGCACAGTCTATAGCTGCCGTCCTTCTTCTTAACAAGTACGACATTCGAAGCCCACGGCGACTCGCACTCCTCGATGACGTCAGAGTTAATGAGGTTGTGCAACTCCTTCTCGAGTGCCTCTCTCTTAGGCGGTGACAACCTGTATGGAGGAGAAGCCAAAGGTTCCTGTGTCTCACTTACCTTAATCTTGTGTACAGCGAAGTCTGTAGGAGGTCCAGCGGAAGCGAACTGGGCGACTCTGTGTTGTAAAAACTCGTTGAGTGCGGCCCTGTGCTCCGGTGACAAGCTCGTACCTTCATCTTGGCGCAGCGATACATCGCAGACCTCTGCTTGCATCACGGCCGTGCTGTTTAATACGTAAGATTGCAAGAACGGGAACCGGTCTCCTGGACTATCTGCAAAGTGCCACGACTCCTGGGCTATGTCTAAAACAATAGCGGCGTTGGCAATAAAATCGCGACCTAAAAGTGTCCTGGTGTCGTCACCTGGAAACACCATGAACTCGGTGTCGACTCTTCGACTATGTAAGGTAACGGGTACGGTAGCAGTCTTCACCATTTTCCTATGACACGAGCCGTCGGCGAGCCCGACATAACGCTCTGTCTCTTGAAATTGAACGCCGTTATCCACTAATAACGAATACAATAACGGGCTAGCAACACTGTGCGTAGCCCCGGTGTCGACTATCGCTACTCCTTCCTTGCCTACCACGCTAATAGGTATCAAGGGATGTGACGTCGTTGAAGCGAAGAAGTCGCCTTTAACAACATTAAAATCGGATGGTTTAGCTGGCGCGGGTTTAATCGAGCAATTTTCGCACTTTGACTTGACTACCCCTGGCTGGCCACAACCATAACAACGTATAGGATTATTTCCTTTATTATCGCTAGAACCTACTTTTTCAGTTGGCTTAGGATCTTCGACCTTATTCGCTTTACGACATTCGCTAACCGTGTGACCGGACGCTTTGCAAAAAGAACATTTGGTTCGACTACGTTTCGAGTTTTCGTTCGAGTTAGAGGTGAGTTTGGAACCTGTGGTTGCGCTCGGACTCGTAGTAGTATCCCGGTCGCGAATAGGTACTTTCGAGTTCTCGGAAACGATCGAGTTCTTTAATTCCGTTATTGAATCTTCCGCGAGTCTCGCTCTCTCTAACAGATGATCAATATCGTTAATAGAGTCTCGCGACAAACGTTTGCGAATTCTACGGTGTAAAAGGCCGTACACAATATCTACGAGCATAGCACTTGGCACAACGTATGGTAACCGAACTAACAGGGATCGTGCCCTTGATATGAAAACTTCGGCACGTTCACTATCTCTCTGTTCACTTATAAATACCTCACGGAGGGTCCTGTACGCGGGCTTTTGCACGCCGTAGGCAGCGCGCAGGCGCGCGAGCGCGTCCGGCCACGTGCCGACGCTAGCTCGGGCGCCGCGCCACCATACCGCCGCGTCGCCGCTCAGCAACATGGAGAGACCGCGTAGCGCGTGGTCATCACTTACGCCGGTGCACTCCTTGTAGACTTCGACTGCATCGAGGAACGCCTCCAGAACCTCTGGGTCGCGTGACTGGCCGTCGAACCTGGCGGTACACTGTGAAAAGTTACCGCCGGGGGCCGCGGGTGCGTGCGCCGCGGGTGAGGCCGCCGGTGTCGACGCCACTGGGTTCCATTGCTCGCCGTGATGTAGAGATTGTAGAGTCGCCATCAGCGTGCGATTGGTCTCCGCCTGCATTCTGGCGAATGACTCCATTACGGTGGACAGTAGCCGCTCGGTGTTGAGTGCCGCGGGTGCGCCGGTTACGGCCCCGCAGAGCACGTGGTCGAGGGCGGCGCCCGCCTGGGCGCGCGTCTCCTCGGTCGTGTCGGTGTTCAGCGCTGCGGTGGGTGCGCCGGTCTGGGCCCCGCCAAGCGCGTAGTCGAGGGCGGCGCCCCCCTGGGCGCGCAGCTCCTCGGTGTTGAACGATGCGGCGGGTGCGCCGGCCTGGGCCCCGCCGAGTGTATGGTCGAGGGCGGCGCCCCAATGGGCGCGCAGCTCCTCGGCCGCGTTGGTTGAGTCTCGTGCCTGGGTGGTAGCGGCGCCGGCACGTGCGCGCGGTTCCACCACTGAGTCGCAGTCTGTGTCGGAGTTATCATCGCTTACTCGCTCCTCCGCCTTCCGGGCTTGAGTTGCCCGCGTGGTTCGTGGCATGTTCACTTACAGTACTTTTACACTTCACTTGGTCTTGGGTTCGTAATTTCGCTGTTGGCACTAACACAACATGGCCGCGAGTTGGGCGTCACTATAATCGTGTATAAAGTTTCGACCTAGGTTTCCGGCCTAAAATGCTCCGCGTTACATGTAGATATTTAGTAATTTCGTAGAAGTTTATTTGCGTCAGCTTTTGGGTGTTAGAAACTACTAAATGTTGCCAGCAGCTCAGAAAGCGTGTCACTCAAAAAATATCCACGGGAATGTAAAAACCTATTTCAAACCTATTATCTAAGCCAGCATCAAGATCAATTATTCAGACGTTTTCAACATTTTGTGCTTAATCAAGGTTTGAGTTATAGGAAGACCCATCTCTCAAACGTTGATCATCATCTAAAGACTTGATTGTTCACTCAAATAGAGCCTAGCTAAAAAAACACAATGCGCATCCAAACTTATTTTCTTAACACTCACATTATTCATCAATGTATGTCAAATACACACTTGAAGCAACTAAGCATAAGAACCATGAGTCAAGAGCTAACTGACCAAGTCAGAGGTGACACAACTGGGTCAAAGAGGTTATAGATCCTGTGGTTATAGGCTCCTAAGTAGTGATGTACAAGGCAAGGCAATCGAATGTTTAGAGTATCGATACAATAGGATGCGATACTACGATAATTATGTTGGATTGATGGAAAATTAACAGAGTAAATCATAGGCCTCCCCCATAGATTTCCAAAAGGACCGGTCGGTTGGAAGCGTTCCTGTTGTCTCCATTAGATCATCTGTCCACCTTGTAGGTGGAAGTCCTACGCTGTACTTGCGGGTACATGGTGTCGTGATCAATTTATAAGAAAATGAAGATAGAACTTATAAGATTTTAAAAAATCTAAAAGTCATCCATTATTCCTACCTACAGGATAATACTATTCGATATTTGGGGAAACCCAATGGACCAAATAGTTGCACTCCGGATCGCAGAATTATCGATACAAATGCAGGTATCGTACATCACTACTCCTAAGGTTATAAGGCCAGATGAAGTATTAGTAAATTGAACATTATAGGTTCTTAAAGCCCCCAATTATTAGGAGCAGCTTTTATGGATAGTAAGTGACGGTTTTAAGGGTAATGACTTTAATGAAAGACCAACCTGCAATTATTTGCTTTATAGGTTTGACGGAAAGTTGTTTGTTGAAGTAAATTAAAATTGTGGAAGTTTAGAAGGGGCCAACTCTTTTTTCGATAGTTAATATGAGGTTTGATAGAAAGGGGTAGGTAGAGGGAGGGAAAGAAGGCCTTCGCCTGCAGTGAAAGACAAATCATATTGCAAAGAGGATGACTCCCGGCAGATAAGAGAAATATGGGAAAAGAAGACGATAGATAATGATGAAAGAATGAATTTGAACAGAATAACTTCTGAAATATTGATGCTTTCGCGTCTGCATTCATTAAAGGATTTGGCACTGGTGCTTAGTCCACCCATTTTGTATAGATTGAAGTTACTCGTAAACGAATACGAGCCTCATAAACCATAGTCAAAAATCCAGCGCATTACTACTGCGTAGTTTATTGTAATAGAAAAACAGAATAAAGAACACAATTTTGGAATACCTAGGCTGCAAATCCAATCGAATGTTATAACTTCTGAATGTAATTTACTGAGAATCAGGATATAAAGATAACTGCCCCTTTATTGATGCGGATGTAGCGATGATGATCAGATATTCTAATTGGAATTGAGATGTTAAGACGGATTTATCTCAATCCAAACTAATATTATAAATGCGAAAGTAACTCTGTCTGTCTGTCTGTCTGTCTGTCTGTTACGCTTTCCCGCTTAAACCTCTCAACCGATTTTGATGAAATTTGGCACAGACAATATCTTTAGACCCTGAGAAAGAACATAGGCTATCAAAACACCACGCGGGCGAAGCCGCGGGCGGAAGCTAGTTTTAAATAAATATGAGAGATGCCAAAACATTTGTTTTTTACCAAATTCCGTTAAAAACATAAAACAAATCTGCTTTTTAAGAAAGCGTTATGTTACTGAATCTTCTTCTGCCCCTATTTCAATAATTTTGGTTTTCAAAACAACTTAAAATGCGAACCAATCTCTAAACAAAAAAAATACACATTTCGATCGTTTTTTGTCCTTATTAGAAACTTCATTTTTGTACTACCTTTCTCTTATCTACAAATTAATGTAAAGTTAATTCATTTAATTAATTTTTAACAGTTGCTACACTATACATTCAAAATTCGCACCTCCCGCCAAAATCTTGTTCATATTCAAACGCAAAAGTACGAATCACACCTCTACTCTTGTCTATGAGTAAACGAACTGGGCACATTAAAATCCCATCCATTTTGACCGCGTGTCTCATTTGATATATTGTTTATGGTAGCTTTCGGAGTTCTTTCACCTTTGGCTCAAGTAAATGTGTCAGGCTGGCCGGTTGACTTTTTTCTTGAAGAAACCAGAATACAATGAGCCTTGTTCAAGTGCGACCGATTGATATGTCGTGTTGGGATCGTTGAAATACTGTGTCGTTGTATGCATGGTGTTGGTTCTGAGAAATGAGATTTGCATATGGTGGTGGTGTTTAAATGTAGGTTGTATTTTTGTTTATTTAATGATAGGTTCGCGTTTCCTCCGTGCCTCGGAAAGCACGTAAAGCCGTTGGTCCCGGCTGTCATTTGTAGATCATTGACAGTCGTTACTATTAGTCAGAAGCTCTAAAAGTCTGACAACCAGTCTTACCATGGGTTATCGTATTACCCAGTTCCTGGGTTGTGGAGGTCCGATAGGCAGTCGCTCCATATAAAATACTGAAGTTCAGCTACATCTGGTTTGACTAGAAGCCGACCCCAATATAATTGAGAAAAGGCAGATGATGATAGGTTCGAGTTTGACCTGCACTTCTCGCCTGATGGTAAGCGATGAAGTCTAGAAGTAACCTGTTCACTCTTGACTTGAAGACCCCAAGGTTACAGCTGTCGGGAAATACAGGCAGGAAATTCCACTGCGTAGCTGAGCGCCCAATAAAAATGTTGGCAAAACGTACGGGAGGGATGTCCACCTATATCGATGGCGCATTGCCGTAAGTCTTGTAGTCCGAAGATAGAAAGGAAATAAAGTTGTTCAGTTTTGACTGAAATCAGAATCTGTACTCTCTCTGTCAGTAAGTAGGTAATAAAGAAAGAGAAGGTACGTAATCTTTTTGAAGAACCTTTGTTGTCGTCAGTTTCTCTTATTTACTAGATTATCTCCTACAATATTATATTACGAGTACATACACTCAATATTTAAGTAAATTATTATTCTAACATCATCAATTAGTTGCCACCACAAAAAAAAAAACATTGTTAAACCGTATTAAATTGAGTTCATATCAAATCCATCTAAAATGACAATGACATCATTATGTTCTAGACTTCATGATAGACGGTATGTCTGGATCTAGATTTTTTGTCACATCTAGTTTGGACTGACAATGACATTTGTGTTCAGCCGTCTGCCTTAGGCGCGGGCCACATAGAAAAGACGTAAGACGCAGACGAGGCGGAGACATAATAATATGTCTCTTCGGCGTCTCTTTCATACAAAATGTATAGAAGCGTCGCGACGTAAAACACACAGAAGAGACGGGGCGCGGACACGACTCCCATACATTTTCGCACGTCCGCGACGCGTCCTCGTCTTACGTCTTTTCTATGTGGCCCGCGCCTTAGAGCGAGCGCATACTTAAAAAAAAACCTATCAGAATTATTTTTCTGAAGGCTCTCGCTCCATACATTTTGTATTAGATACCTCACACGGTAAGAAAAATTCTGACGGATTGTCTTCGTCGTCGTCTTCTGATTCTCACCGAAACGTACTCGCTCCATAAGCTTTGTATGAGATACCCCACACTGTAAGAAAAATTCTGACAGATGGTCCACTTGTACTCGGTGCATACATGTTTTATTGTAAACCTTGCAGATCAACCTGTTAGTGTGCGAGGTGCATCTGAATTTTTCTGACCGCAATTTCTTATAGTGTGCGGTGCCGCTTAATATTGGCGAATGTGTTTGATAGACACTTTGGAGTACTGGCTTTGATGTGTGACAATAGACTTTGTAGATACAGCAATACTTGAGTGGGTGGATGGGTGTGACCACTGCTTTGGCTAGCTGCATTAGTCACTAACTCACTAGCAGTTAAGTAAACATTTGGTTCATCACGTAAGATGAAGGATGAAGGTAACATGAAGTGATAAGTTCTAATAAAACATTATGACTCTAAATGCCCGTAAAGAAATTGAAAGAAACTTAAGTTACTACATCTTTAGAGAAGTTTATAAAATATGTATTTATGGCCACTGTGTTATAGTATAGGAATTAATAATCAAATCCAGCGTAGTTTATTGTTTTTTGTTTATCATTGGCTTAGGTAGGTAAGTGATCTTTGATAGTCTTCCCGAATTACGAAAATTATTTGAATTTGGATCCTCATATTCTTTAGTTGGTGCTTTACAAACAGGTAATGAGCAATACATGTAAGGCCTCGTTGACACTCGCTTAATGTTGCCAGCAAAAAAAAATGTACTACAACTTTTAGCACAGACCTCACACGTCTCGGTCGTAAGTACTATCACTCGTAAGACGCCCACGCGTGCACCTCTGGCTCAGTTACGAGGTTTCACAACAGGTACTCTACTGGTTGTTTTCGATAACCAATTCGATAATACTGTTTGGTACCTCCGGCTTTGTGTGAAAAAGTCAATAACTTCGTATACCAGAGTCGCCTTTTTAAATGGAGTGTTGAAGAGTTAATTAAATACCCTGTTCCAGTGTCGGATAAAGCATGAGCGGGAGCCGTAGCAAATTCAATATTGATTTCGTTGAAACAATAAGTAGCTTTCGTCGATCTGGTGGCCTACCCATACATAACGCCTTAAAGTGTGAGCCTTTATGCTGTGGGAAAGAGATAGCGCTAGACGACTTGTATAGCTCTGTCTCTTTCCCACAGCCTAAAGACTCACGCTTTAAGACGATATGATAGGGCACCTGCATGCGTAGCATGACCACCGTAGAAACGAGTTATATCGACGGGAGAATCGACAAACTGACAGATTGAAGAAAGATCTCTATCGTCCTAAGCATGGCGATGTTTGACATGTAGAAAAGAAATGTTTCTTCTCTACGATAGAAAGAAGTCTACAACGTCGAGCATGGCGACAATATTTTCTCTACTTTTGACACTTGGGGGAAGACACATTTCTTCTCTACAAGAGAAACTTGTCTACATCAAATCAGACCTAGACAAGATTCTTTTAATAATATTCTTGGTGTTTATCAACTTGAACTTGTTTTAAAAACAAGTAAGGGTCCTCCCAACTCAATCGCTTTAGTTTTTAAGCCTTTTAGAATAAATAAGGCTGAATGAAACTTATTAGGAAAGTGCATCAAATTTTTTTAATACGAGTTCCATAAAAATATATAAAATGAGAAACTTTCAGTGAAATAATGCAGACAGCTAATCTTTCCAATGTTTTATTACACAAAAATAATTTAACAAGAATCTACGTGACATCAATCATAGACGTGCAGCATGGACCCAACATTATCTGCCTAAAATGGGGAAGGCAAGTGCCAAAGTGACAAGTGACAGTTTGGTCCCAAAAGAACTGTCAAATCAAAGGAATTTTCTGCAAAAAAACGATTTATTGATGTAAAATGACTATGTTGTGTAATAGCTGTAAAAATGATGGAACATACAAATTTCCGTCAATTTACACTATCAAGAAATAATGGGTAGCTGCTGTGACTGCCTTGAGAACAAAAATTGAATTATAACTAAGGAAAAGCTATATAATAAACAAATATCCAGGCTTGCGAAGCCGGAACAGGCCGTTAGTTGAGTTTATTAATAAAATTCTATGATTATACCATATCTAAACAATCGAATACACTTTTCAAAATAATATATACTTTTCTATTGGAGGTTAAGTACCAGTATTGCATCGCTCTATAAATCATGAAATGGTTCGTCTGGCGGAAGAATTATCACCTGGAACGAGTTTTGTGATAGTTGTGGTGTTAAGAAATTAAATAGGTACCTATATTGTGATATTTCTCAAATCTAAATAGAAAAAAGGGGTAAAATTACTGACTAAACATTATGATATTTTATCAAAATAGAAAGTCAGAAGCAGCATTATATTCTTGTTATAGGAAAGGACAGGTAAAACATACCTAAACTCAAAAATTGAAACCTCAACTACAAGTAATTGTGGATTTATTACGGTAAAATCAAATGTATTACCACTCAATTAAATCACTTTTTTTCCTCTTGTAGATGCACCGCGGCGTCTTAATTCTTCTTTTAGTATATGCACTTGCATTGACGAATAATTTTCCATATTTGTTTTGTATTTATACTCAATTTTTATAACAATAAATCTTGTTTGTTTTTTGTACAAGGTAGACAGTAATCTGACGTAGGGACCAACTATCGCAGCGCCATCTACGATTAGCTTTGAGTTGCCATCCCCATTGCCATAATCATAATTTATCATAATTATAATAAATATCTGTCTCCTATAACACATAGATAATGTTCTACACTTGTTTTTTTCTCTTTCTAGAAAGAATAATAATTTTATTTGATATTTGGCTAGGAAAGACTCGTGTCCATACTGTGTGTCTATGGTGTGGAACCTTTTTGCGTTTTGTTGTCGCTTTGATTTATGTGCAAAAAGTTTTTTTATTGCAAATGAATGCACATATTACTAGAATTATGGATAATTTCTGTCCGATTTCAATAAATCATTTTAATTGTATTGAAAACTTGAGAATTTTACACGTTTTTTTGGTTAACTAAACGTTTTAGTTCATTCACAGTTCAGTCATTCGCCGTTGCTATGGAAAGAAAACTTATGTCTTGTCTTCATAGAAACACGAGTCTACAGGTCGCGCCATGCTCGGGCAGAAGACATAACAAGTGGGATAGAAAGAGCTTTGTCTTTTCTTGGTAGAATAGAGATAGAATCGCCATGCTACGCGTGCTGTACTCTTATCACGAGTTTACACTATTTTACTTTACAGCGTCTTTCCAGTATTTACAGCGATTCTTGTATGGAAAAATGGAACAGCGCCTCTGGTGTGCGAAGAAGGAACTAATTTTTTCCTTGAAGTTTACGTCAAAATAACTGAAAACTCATGATAAGGCCTCTGATTAAGTAGGTACCTATAACTTATCAAGTAAAGTAATACTTCATAAAATACTGAGGGCCCCTGGTTATCTGTTACGCGGGGCCTTTTGCCTTAGTAATTGCTATAAGTATTTCTTTTTACCGTGCTAATCCAGCACTGCTCTAATCCACTTTTATCCTTTTTTTTTTTGTTATAGTATTACACATTTTATCAGTTACGTTTAAGTCTCATGTAAAAGGAGTCTGGTGCCTTCAACTGGGTTCAAATCAAGACTCCGAGGCTGCTACAGAGAAATTCCCTATGGAAAACTACGTAACACTTTGCCGGACCCGAGAGGCAACTCGGTAGCTAGCATTAGCTACCGAGTTGCCTCTCGTGAAGTCGCACTTGTGACTACTAGACTAACGAGGCTGTTCTGATCATCATCATCATCATCATCATAACGTAGGAAATCCACTGATGAACATAGGCATCCCCCATAGATTTCCAATAAGACCGGTTCGAAGCGTCTTGCATGCAGCGCGATATGATGAATCATTGGTAAATTATTCGGAAGATGGTTTAAAAAAAAAAGCAATCAACACACATCGTGTGACCAACATTGGCCCCCAACTCAGATAAGCTCCTCTAGATTCCGTATAGAAGGCAACTTTCGCGCATTTACCATTACTTAAGTTTTTGTACTGTCTTCAAGAACTTCTTCTTTTATCAATTATGTTTTTATTCCCAGGTCGTGGGGCTTATCTCATTACCGTGACCCCGGAACATAAAGGGCTATTGAAGGACACCGTGGAATTTAGTCAGTACAAGTCTGACAGTCCCTCCCGCCCTGCCAGGGGTGGTAGGACTCATTTGATGATTTTACCACGTTAAAAAAAGTCAAGTAGGTAACTCATATCTAATCCATTTCTAAACAAAAATAATTCTATCTCCAATTTGCCTTATTTTCTAACTTACACTGTAGAAATAAAAGGTAATGTTTACAGACACAAAAACCTCGACCCCCTCGTAATCAAGAACGAACCTTGGAGTTTCTTGCTAGTTCTTCTCTATGGAAACGACCAACCCGAACCGAGCACCAGTTGTCAACGCTTTATAAGTACCCTCATGGGCTTATGTGAAATAAATACATTTGATTTTGATAAACAATGGAAAATGCATTAAAGTGTGGCGCTCAGGTTGCCTTCCATGCAGAATCTAGAGGACGTATTCTGTGCCCCAACGTATAAGCAACACGTATTATCAGTAATTGCAATGATTAGACAAGTCAGTCTTCCTAGAAACAGACAGTTTCGTTCTGATCGAAAGTTCAATTAGGTCCAGTAATGTTCAGTGTTGCCAAAAAAGAAAAAGAAAAAAAACCGCAGATCTTGTTTATGCGATTTAAATTATGTTTACTGTAAACTTAATTGGGTAGTCGAGGTTTTTGTGTCTGTAAACATTATACCTTTTATTTCTACAGTGTAAGTTAGAAAATAAGGCAAATTGGAGATAGAATTATTTTTGTTTAGAAATGGATTAGATATGAGTTACCTACTTGACTTTTTTTAGCGTGGTAAAATCATATCGTTACCTACTTTACATTTTCCCACGTTTTTCCCACGTTTTTATAAACTCACTTTTCTTGTTTGTTTATTTGTTTGTTTGTTTGTCGTTCCGGTTGGACTTTTGCAACTCAATTTTGAGGCACTTCCCGATAAGCTAGAAGGCTGAAATTTTGCACACGCTCTGAATTCTGATGACAATACATGACTAGCTAACAAACGTCATAACAAATCCAATATGGCGCCCTCCCCAAGATGGCGGACTGACTGTTTGAAACCCACCCCCATGATATGGGTATCAAATGAAAGGGTTTGCTGTCAGGAATACGACAAAAATAGTTACGTGACTTCAATCCAATATGGCGGACGTCCAAGATGGCAGACTGGTTGTTTGAAATCCACCCCCATGATATGGGTATCAAATCAAAGGGTTTGCTGTCAGGAATACGAAAAAATAGTCATGATCCTTAAATCCAATATGGCGGACGTCCAAGATGGCAGACTGGCTGTTTGAAATCCACCCCCATGATATGGGTATCAAATCAAAGGGTTTGCTGTCAGGAATACAAAAAAAATAGTCATGAGACTTAAATCCAATATGGCGGACGTCCAAGATGGCGGACAAGCTTTGAGGCACTTCCCGATAAGCTAGCAGGCTGAAATTTCCAGGGTAGCTTCAGACCCGATCAACAAAGATAAAAATAATAAAATAATTAATAGATTTAAAAAAATCTAAAAACCCACGTTTTTAAATATCCTAAAAATAAGAAAATAACCCTACGGGGTTGAGAAAGGGGCCACTCAAAACGTGGGGGCGTATGTTTGCAAGTTACACCCACGATCTATTCACTTTATGTAAATATATCCCATAAATAATCCCTTAAATATTTTTCTCAGCCCCGTAGGGTTTATTTTCTTATTTTTAGGAAATTTAATTTGATGTTCCATCCTCTCTAAGCCTCTAAGTAGGTACTTGGGTCTTGCAGTTAATTTAGATGGTGATGAACTCAGATTCTTGCAAAAATAACGTTGTCTATGCAATTACCCCTAATATGATTCAAAACCACCTTTGTCAAAATATTCAACTATTCAAGGTATACATTTAATTGTGTGAACAATGAGCATTTGAATTCCTATAGAAAATGGCTAACTCATAATCATAAATCGTGAACTTTTGACAAAGGTGGTTTTGAAATCATGTCTTCTCTTACCTATAAACAAAAAAATCTTCATGACGTCATCAAAGTATTCAAACTTAATGACAAACGTCATTTATTCTTAGGACAGTGACCTCCCGCCTATACGTATTTTCATAGGTCCGCGAGTAATGAGTTACTATAGTGGCCAATACTGGTCAACAGTGGTTGGTAGTGGTTACCACATGCCGTCCGTACGGCCAACAATAACATACCTTTAAAACACACCTATTGTGTTTTTTCATGCCGACTTGATAGATATGCAGGAGGTACTCAACAACTTATCTCTACATGTACATGTAGAGATAAGTTGCAGAAGTATTGATGACAATAGCTCTCGTATTAACCAATCGTTTACTTTGGTGGACATATAGAAATCTCCTTCAATCATTTTATGATTCGAAATGCTCTGCTTCAAGCTTCAACTAATTGTTTAATATTTCCTTCACATAATTATTGTCTACCATCAAAATGACACTAGCCAAAGCTCTTAGTGTTAAAAAAACCAATAATAACTAAAAACTCAGGCCATAATTTCAATAATTTAAAGTAGAGCTAAACCAAAAAGGCTAAATACAAAAGTATACCACTAAACAGAATGACAGCTGTCATTCAAACGTCAATCTGTCAAACGATTGGAATCTTCGCGCGCCATCGTTAGCAACGGCCGCGTTTTTATTTATTGTTTTTTAGATAAATAGGTGATAACCGATAACAAATACATTAAGCTATTAGAACCTATTTGTAGGCTGTAATGTATTTTTTTAGGATGTGTACTGGCAGGTGAGACAGTATAGGAAACGGTGATTCAATCGCTACTGGATTGAAAATTAAAAAAAACCGGCCAAGTGCGTGTCGGGCCACGCACAGTGTAGGGTTCCGTAGTTGCCCATCAAAATACTTATGCAAACTAACTAAACTGATTCGCTGAATTTAATTTTAAAAAGAAGACTTTTCAAAATCGGTCCAAGAGTCTTTGAGAAATCGGGGAAAATACATAAAAAAAAGATTACGAAGAATTTAGAACCTCCTCCTTTTTTTGAAGTTAGTTAAAAATAGTTGACGATAAAAACCTACCTATCCCCAAAAAACATACCGTAAAAACATACCTATTAAAGCTGTAAAAATAAAGTTGACAAACTTACATTTGCAGTCAAAGAACATGTTCTCCGATACACTTTGTTTAAGAAAATATGTTATCCAAGTACATTTTATAAGTTGGTCGACTATTACTCGTAAAGTTGTAAAGCCTACTTAGTCATGATAATTTTCTTTTAAACTTCGTTATACATATATATACTACTATTGTGAATTTTTTCACACCCCCAAACATAACCGTTTAGCCGGTAGAGGGGGGGGACACTCGAGTCGAGCAAAATTTAGCACTTTAAAGCTTAACATTTCACAAACGAATTTTTTTATCAAAAAATTGTTAATGGAAACTATCAATATTTTTTAAAGACCTATTTAATGATACCCCACACTAAGGGGTACGCGAGAAAAAAAAAAACCCCACTTTACGTGTACAGGAGGTACCCTAAAAAAAATATTTTACGAGATTTTATTTTACCACTTTTTCGGCACAACAAATCTGTATATTTACACCAAATTACAGCTCTCTAGTACTGTGCGTCTCTGAGCTAAACTGCGGACAGACGGACGGACGGACGGACGGACATGGCGAAACTATAGGGGTTCCTTGTTGACTACGGAACCCTAAAAACTAAACATCTAAAAGTGCTGATAGACTTGAGCATTCAATTGTAACAGAACATCGAGCATTCGCCGTTTTTAATTTTATCGAACTGAGAACGAACAGAGCCAAGTATACTCGTAGATCCAAACATCGCTACGAACGTGTCCATGATCACTCCAGCGAACGCTCTCTAGTCGATGTTCGTCAAATAATTTATCTTCATGCAGATATCAGACGAGTGGGCTTGCTCCAAGTATAGATCCAAACATCGCTACGAACGTGTCCATGATCACTCCGCGAACGCTCTCTTTAGTCGATGATCGTCAAATAATTTTTCTTCATGCAGATATCAGACGAGTGGGCTTGCTCCAAGTATAGATCCAAACATCGCTACGAACGTGTCCATGATCACTCCGCGAACGCTCTCTATAGTCAATGATCGTCAAATAATTTTTCTTCATGCAGATATCAGACGAGTGGGCTTGCTCCAAGTATAGATCCAAACATGGCTACGAACGTGTCCATGATCACTCCGCAAACGCTCTCTATAGTCGATGATCGTCAAATAATTTTTCTTCATGCAGATATCAGACGAGTGGGCTTGCTCCAAGTATAGATCCAAACATCGCTACGAACGTGTCCATGATCACTCCGCGAACGCTCTCTATAGTCGATGATCGTCAAATAATTTTTCTTCATGCAGATATCAGACGAGTGGGCTTGCTCCAAGTATAGATCCAAACATCGCTACGAACGTGTCCATGATCACTCCGCGAACGCTCTCTAGTCGATGATCGTCAAACATTTTTTCTTCATGAAGATATCAGACTTGAGTGGGCTTGCTAGAACGCTCTCGTTTATTTCACTGCAATGTAACATTCGCAAGATAACTTATAACAAGGAATGCTCAAATTGAGCAGTACCTTTCTGCAATTAATCGTGTAGACAGAAAACTACAAAACCTGTTAAAAATGCTCCTATGTACTACTTTCTGCCTGCCGGGGTCGCGGGATTATTCCCTTACCGTAACCCCGGAACGTAACAGGCTATGAAGGACACCGTGGATTTTAGTCAGTAGAAGTCTGACAGTCCCTCCCGCCCTGCCCGGGGTTGGAGGACTCATTTGATGATTTTACCACGCTAAAAAAAATAAAAAAATGTACTACTTTCTGCCCACATACAATCTTTATTCAGCTGTAATTATAGTAAAAAACTTTCTTGTACCCTTATCACGAGTTTTCACTATTTTACTTTACAGCGTCTTTCCAGTATTTACAGCGTTTCTTGTATGGAAAAATGGAACAGCGCCTCTCTGGTGTGCAAAGAAGGAACTATTTTTTTCCTAGAAATTTGTCAATTTGAAAATGTCTAAGTTCCAGTTTTTTAGAATTACGTCAGAATAAATTGAAAACTCATGTTATGGCCTCTGGTAAAAAGTTTGTGTTACTTCGTAGATCGCCTACCTAGTTTTCTCACAACACGTAGTATGATCTTCAGTACCTACCTATTTTATGATAAAAATAGGTAGGTATACTTACATTATTTCTACATACATTCTTGACATTACAAAGTTTAAAGCACCTACTGATTGTTAGCCGAGAATCGCACAAGTGTTGCCCGATTCATAACTTATGTTCCACCCACGCGTTGTCTACGCTGCAATAGGTTTATTTCATTACGAACGCGATATTCTGTCATTCCGATAAATCATAATGGAGTCGAAAAAACGCATACTAGTATTTAATGCAATTGTTTGAACTGGTGACCTCAGTATAATTTAGTCTCATCTGCAGTCAATACGTGGCCATTCAATAATGTTTGTTTGTTCATTGTGGTAAACAGTTTGCAATAACATCTCCCTTTAAGAGCGTATATTCCGAAAGCTGGCAACGTCGCAAATGGTTGTCAAATATTAACAAGTTTTAATTAATTTAGCATTGTTACTGTATGAAAATAAGAAATATGGCTCTGTAGTGCACTAAAAAAATGATAAGGGAATACAATAATTAATATCGTAACACCGAATATACAGTTTTAGATGTAAAAAAAGCATTTGGAAGCCTTCCAAATGCCTTTTATACACCTGTAACGGTTACAACATCAAATTCAGTGTTTTAATTGCATTCCTATATCATTTTTTTAGTGCACTACAGAGCGATATTTCTTGTTTTCATACAGAAAACTTGCCAAATTAATTAAAACTTGTAAATATTTGACAGCTTTTTGCGACGTTGCCAACTTTCAGAATATGCAGCCTTAAGAAGTATTCTGTGCCTTATGTAAAACTGTACGTAATTAATTATAAATTAAAAAAAAAAAGTATTTTACATTGCGCGTTAACATTACAAAATCTATCTATATTATAGGTACCAAGAATAGATAATATTTCTACAAAATTCCACTTTTTGTCCCGAGTATGCCACAATCCGTAGACCACTGACGAATAAAATCCTTTCTTTTCCACATCTCCATGACGACGATAGAAATCTTTCTAGATTATGTTATTTTTCACCTCACACGCTCGGAAAGATTCTATTTGTCATTCGAAATCTGAGCGCAAAACTCCGTTTTCCTCGCTAGCGCGGAAAATGTTTTCAAAATTCGAACACGACACGTCTTCTTTTTAATTATTTTTTACACTGACAGACTGCGCATGTTGCATGTTGCGCTCGGCAGCAAAGTTATTCAGCGTCTCGTACCTTCGAAAACTTCGCTACGCTCAGGATTCTATTCTAAAACAACTTTGCAGCCTTGCATGACAAATAACTATTGTGTCTGTTATCAAAACGTCCAGCACTTCGGACGTGATTAAGTTACGTCCATTGATCTTTTCAAACTTTCGCATTTGTAAAGGGGATATGATATGAATGTTAAGAATGACGACTGGTACTAAATTTTATCAAAAATCTAGTCCAATTACAATTTTATAGCAACATTTTGCAACACACACCTAATGAATAAGTCCAATTTATTGCCAAAAATCAACTAATTAATTAAATTCAAGAAAATAATCGTCCGTCAAAACTGTCTCAAAGCGATTTCACATCGACAAGTTGATCCAGTTTGTCAATGTTTTCTATGAGGACGTATTAGTTAATTAAACACCTAATGTTTCCTGTTTGCTAAAGAAATCGCTCAGTTGCAGAATTTTGGCAATAACCTGATAAATTGTCGATCAATGAAGTGAAGTCGTAAGTGTTTCGTAATTACGTCTTTTTATCTTTATTGGGTAATTAAACTTTAATTTGACATGCTAATTAAGGCTGTGTCAGTTCTGTCGATAGTAAGTATTTTGACTATAAAAATCTCTTTAAGGTTGTTATTTTTCTAAACTTTCTTTACCATAAACTTTCAAAAGGCATTTAGGTATTCACTTTTACCCCGTTTTTATTTGCCTTGATCAACTTGTCTTCCGTTGATTCGTTTTATAGTTACAGAATTTAAAAAAAAAACTGTGGATCGCCGTAAGTAAAAAGGGCGTATCTGCAGAAAATCTGCAAAATCTTCAATAAAATTAATCCTATCGAACATCAGGTTCTACTTCCCCCATTCCCTTTTCCACAGGCATATACCCCATTACCCCTACAGCGACAATTCAGGCTACACTATTTTTATAATGTCATGTTCTCAGAATAGCATAAATAATGTCTCACGTCTGTGTTAATTAAAAGTTACAATTCAAGCTCACGTGACATAAGCCTGTCGTAACAATTAGTCATTAAGGAAAAAGTCGCAAACAAAACTTTGTAAACGCTTTCTACATCGGCCATAAACACGGCGACATGACACAGGTGTTCAGTGACTCATTGCTAAATATTTTACAGTTAAAATAAGATACAACCTATCATAAAAATCATAAATCGTCTTTGGTCAGCAGCATAACTTTGTCAAAGTTGCCATAGACAAATTGTAATCTGATATCAGTTTTAGATTTAGTGAATAGGTGGGTCTTCAAAGAGAATGTATGCGCTAAAAGCTTCTGACTATATTTTTACATTTCTATGTAGTTTTAGTTTGTCTTGTTTTTGAGAGTGTTAATGTAAAATTATGTAAATAAACATACAACTAACCAAATTGGCCACTCGTATTTAGCCGCTTGCGGCTTGTCCTAGATGACCTATTTACTTCTTCTACTTTAGGGCAGCGCAAATGGTGTGTGCCACGATGCCCAGGCGCAGACCCTGAATTGACGCAAAAATGGCGAGTCCAGGACCAAGAAACTCGTATAGGGCGCATAAAAGGCTGCCAATGGCACTGCTTGAAGGCAACGATCCGCTGCAGTAGTGGATATTTGCTATATCTTTGGAACGCCAAAGATGTGGCAAATATCCACTACTGTACCCAGTTCTCACAAGCCGATCTCAATTTGTACGTCAACCATCATCATCTTCTTAACTACATCGCAATTCATTAGGGGTCCTCGCAGCATGTCTTTTTCTTCTATACTTCTTCCAGTAGTAGTCCTTTATACCCTTAATCTACTTCACACAGTCCATTCGTCGATTCTTTGATCTTCGCCTCTACCACATCATATAGCCACCCAAAGCTCATAAAGCTTTCCTAAATACATAATTTGGGCATGCGGGCGGCGAGTAAAGGGCAACTCGCTGTCCGACCATGGACCATGCCCGGGTCGACGGCGCGTTGTGTTCCACGCGCGTTTCAAGGAGCGTCAGCATAATGACGGGCCCCCCCCTCTAGAGGGCCAAAGCCTGCCGGGGTCGCGGGACTTATCTTATTACCGTGACCCCGGAACATAAAGGGCTTTTGAAGGACACCGTGGATCTTAGTCAGTACGAGTCTGATAGTCCCTCCCGCCCTGCCCGGGGTGGGAGGACTCATTTGATGATTTTACCACTATAAAAAAATGCATAATTAAAAAAAAAGATTCAGACGAATTGAGAACCTCCTCCTTTTACGAAGTGGGCTTAAAAGTAATCGAGTTTTCAGGGATGATAATTAATTAAACATTAATTTACAGAATAGTTGTCATTATTGGTTAATAGTATCTATCCTATTACATAATACTCAATTTTATTGTCACATATAAATCAAGAGCTGTAAATCTAATCGGTCCGTATTGTTTGTCGGTCTGTTTGTCACACCAGTTTTATCATTTAATTGGCACCAGCGATGTTGTGGCGTAATTGCTACAAGTTTTTATGAACACTTTGGACTTGGGACATTTTTGTCTCGTCATTGATGAGGGTACATTTTTTTGATTTTGGAATACACACATCAAAAGTGTCTAGGGATCAAGCATTTTTATGCGGATTTCTTGAGATTGAGATGTGGCTTTGTAATAAATTTATGATTTTATAAATTTATATGGATTCTTTTTGGTGCATTTCATAATTTGAATCAGGAACTGTAAATCAAATTCGAGTAAAAGATGAAAATCAGCTGTCAATATTTTCCCTATAAAAACATACAACGCATTGAAGACATTATTAGTGCTACTGTTTCCCTACTACTGATTAAAACCAACGTTATTATGGAGCGGCGACGTCATTTAAGCAGGGAAGAAATGCTCAGAGCCGTGGGAATGATAGAAGCTGGTTCCCGGCAACGTACTGTGGCTTTAGCTCTGAATACAAGTCAGAGTGTTATCAGTCGACTTTGGACACGTTACCGAAGCACTGGTACCGTGGCTGAGCGCCATGGAGAACGGTATCGCTGCACCACACGGAGACAAGACCGATACATTCAAATCTTAACTCGAAGAGCTCCAACAATAACCGCCATGATGTTAGCCGTGAGGCTTCATCACTCTTCAGGGAACTTAATTAGCGACCAAACAGTCAGAAACCGCTTGCATGAAGTGAACCTTCATTCCCGAAGACCGCTACGGGTACCACCTATAGCAATGCACAATCGTAGGATTCGATATCAATGGGCTCTTGAACACAGAAATTGGGCAGAAGAACAATGGCGTTTCGTGTGCTTTTCTGATGAGTCTCGTTTTGGTATGAGACCGGATACAAGACGTATACGACACTGGAGAACCCCTGGACGCCAACAGCGATTAAAATCCTGCCAGGAAGTCCATCCTTATAGTGGTGGAACCATCATGGTATGGGCGGGTATTTGGATCGGCGGAAGAACTGAGTTGATTTGGATCAGAGGCAACCTCAACGCTCAAATTTATGCTGAGACGATTGTATCAGACGTCATCGTTCCTCTACAAGTGCAAATCGGTCCCTTATTTCAGTTAATGCATGATAATGCACGACCGCACACCGCAAGAGTTGTAAGACAGACTCTCGCCGCAGCTAACATCAATGTCCTGCCCTGGCCTGCTCAGTCGCCAGACTTGAACCCGATTGAGCATGCATGGGATATGCTACAGAGAAGAGCTCTGCCGAATATGGAGGGTATCCAGTCGCAAGAAGACCTTTTTTTGTTGTTGCAACGAACATGGGCGGCCATTCCACAGCGTGATTTGGATGAACTCATTTTGAGTATGCCAAACCGATGTTCTTGTGTTGTTAGTGTTCGCGGTAGAAACACGGATTATTAATTGTTTAAGTTACCCAATAAAATTTTAAAGAAAACTGTTATTTCAGTCTTTTTTTCGAACTTTAATGTTAGTGGTTCAAATGTCAAAAATCCCTTTATTAGGAAAATGGCAAATTTCTTTATGAATGCAAAGGTGACTTGGTTTATCGTTACTGTGACAAACGATAACACTTTATTTGATGAATCCTTAAAGAACATTTTAATTAATATCAATCAGGAGAAAAGTTATTGCAAAAATATATGTTGATCCCTAGACACTTTTGATGTGTGTATTTTGTAAAAGGTGTGAAAAAATGTCTAGGATTATAAGTTAAATATATACCTACAGGATAAAAATTAAGTGTTTATGTAAATTTTATTATAAACTATGCATTTTTGCGTTCGTTTGAGAAATATTCTATTTACATATTAGAATATTTCACGAAAATTTGGCATGCCTCCTAAATTTTTTCTCAGCTGAAGTAGTCAAGTAGAGCAGAAGTTACAGTTCAATTCATACAAAATATAATTATGCATTCTTTTTTAAAGTACCTAATTCTTCGTTTATAATTATTATGTCCTATGTCCCAATTATTCGTGTTAGCTCAGTGGCACCTCGTACAAATTTCGACAGTCGTTACGTATTCCACATACACATACATACATACAAGCCATACTTGTTTATACTTATAGAAAGTTGCTCCCAAATCAGCCTGCTTGTCAACATTACTCAATACAAAAACCAAGATAGATTACAATCAGGAAACTGGATGTCACATGCAATTTCATCTTTAAAACCATGAGCGTAAAGCTCATGTGAGATTTTATCGTATGTTGGATAAGTTTGTCGTATAAACCTTTGATTGGGTCACTCGCAGTTTTTTAGGATTTGATTTGAATATAATATAGTGCAGTGAGATTGACTGGGATGATTAGATTTTTGATATATTTTTTTGTTATTAATTCATTTTGTCATAAATCATCATTGCTTGAGTGCCTGTGGGAGTGCCCCACCAAATAGTGAACTCATCATCATTAGGTAGGTAATTATTACCCAATATAAAGTTGTCGTCAGAAACAAATACAAGCTCAAGCAAGCTCAAGAGACATCCCACCCAAAATAAAAGGAAAGCTTTAGAAACGCTTCAATATTTATAAATACTCTTTTCACCTCACCCGCTCGGAAAGATTCTGTTTGTCATTCGAAATCTGAGCGCAAAATCCATTTTCCGCGCTAGCGTGGAAAGTGTTTTCAAAATTCGAACACGTCTTCTATTCAATTATTTTGGACACTGAAAGGTCAGCCGGTCCCACTCACTTCCTCGCTGTAGTGAGATGAAAAGTTGTGTGTTGCGCTCGGCAGCAAAGTTATTCTGCGTCTCGTACTATAGATAATTTCGTTTCGCTCAGGATTCTATATTTCTTGGTTCAATCCTGGAATCCTTCGCTTGCTCAGTTTTTTATTCAAGTACTCGCGCCAAAAAACAACTTTGCAGGATTTGTTATTTGCATACAAATAACTAGGTAGGGGAAAGGTGTACGAGATGATTCCCTTAAGGGAGATTGCTTGTAGATTAAAAGATATCCTACTTAGCGCGAATGTAAATACGTATATACATAGTAAATTTATTTATCTTATTGTTGGCATACTCAAAATTTTGATTTTTTCGATGCTTTACTATTAAAAAAACACATTTTTAAAACGTTGTCAAAGGATCATCTTGTACACCCCGGTGTCCAAGATGATCCCAGGATCCAGGAAGAGAATAACCCACATAAAACCATAATCTCGGTTTATTTTTTCACCTATATATTTGATTGTACTGACAGCCACCTTATTTTTGACTTTTGCCCGCGTTTTTAGTGATAATACAGGCAATCCAAACTGTGCTATATGGCATGCCATTTTTAACAGCATCCAGTGCTTTGATCATGGAGTGTTCTGACCACAATCCGCGTTTAGTTTTTTTTTATAATTACGAGGCATAGTCTTAAACCAAAAATATATGAACTTATACATAATAACATACAAAGGTTAAAAAAATCCCCGTAATAGTAGGTATGTTACCGGTTTACAAGAAGATCCGTGGGGATCATCTTGTACACCGGTAACATAATCATCTTGCCCCAACATAAACTTTTTTATTCAATGTTCGATAACTTAAACTATGTGCTTTCAACTGTTACCATGCTATTAAAAAACAAAATAGAGCAATTTTCAAAGCTAACTTATACCACAGCCTAGTAATAAAGTACCTAGAACAAATTAGATATAAACTTCAACTCACCCTTACCTTAGATCAAAGTAACGGAATATTTGTTTTTTTTCTCAAAAAATTTAATTGTCACTCTCGACACCACTACTTTTGACTGAGGCGGGGGAATATCGGGGACTACGTTTTACCATTAAAAACAACTAGATGACGCTACTGGCTTCGTTGCAATATCAAAGGATCATCTTGCCTCGACGGATCATCTCGTACACCTTTCCCCTATTACTTGTTAGGTAGGTACCTGAAACAGCAAAAGTTCTAAAAAACCCAAAACTTTTTTTATTTCAAAATGTTTCAGACTTATTTACGTTATTAGGTTACGTGTAGCAGCCTCATGTACACAACAGGAAGAAAGACATCTTGCAAACATTTCACAGATCTGTGTCTTTATTTCTCCACTAAAGTGTTAATTTAACGCTTGTTCCTAATGCCTAAGCCACATTCCGTGGGCCATGCTTGCCCACGCACAGCCATCAGAATCAGCTGACCACAATGGGCGGGCGCGCGGAATCAATCACGAACTTCCAAGAAAATAACGGTTGCCTTGCCAGCCAGTATCTGCCAGTATGTGCCGCGCGCCTTTTTACTTTCTTTATTGCGTTCCTTTTTCGAAAATTTCGTAATTAAGACCTTTTTTGTGAACCGAAAAATATTTTGTTAAGAACGCGCTTTATTTCCTCGCGAGTTGATTTACCGCGTTATTTTGATCGTGACCTTTTGCTGTGTGTATGAGTATTTTAATTACATAATTTTAAAAATAGGTGACATTTTCGAGTTATTAAAATCCTGTTGTTTTATTATCTACGATGTTTTCATTTCTTTCCTTCATTCTCTCTTCCGAAGATTTAAAACTATATCCTAAAAATATCTACCTCTACCGTTATCTCTTTGACAATCTATCATGCATGAATCAGAAGATTTGTGACCCTGTTTCGGAGTTTGAAAACTCTTTTTCAATGGATTAAGCAGATTCGGTGTAACATAGTTTTGGTTCCGGGTTTCTTTTAATAAAATCAGCTCGAAAGCTGAAAAAAGTCCTAAAAAGCTGACAAAGCTTCGTACATTATTATTCATAGTAGGTAATTCTCTGAATCAGCGAAAAAATCTCAGCAAGACACAAAAAATGCAATTAACAAAACGAAAGCTACTCCATTACTTTTGTCATTATAATTTATTTTTACAATGCTCGTTACTGTTTTTTTGCACTTGCAACCTTTTGACATGCTATGGAAAATCGAAAGAACAAATTCGAATTAGGAAGGTCATTAGACAAACAGAATCCATATTTCCGGCCGAGAGGCTGGCAACATTCGGCACCCCGCCATCTTGCCCGAGGCGATACAGCCAATCGGCGTACGTTCTTTATTCAAAAAACTACTTTTAGCACAATGCACTTTTATTATTTTTCTATTCGTTCGACATTTTCATTGTGTTTTGTAGTAATTGGGTATTCGTGCTCAAAGTAGAGTACCTACATGATTTTGATTTTATTTAATAAAATTACTTTTATTATCCGGGTATGCTTTGGAATATAAACTGTTAAGCTTTCTAATAAGTAATAGTGACATACAAGATATTGGTAGAGCAAAAAATGAAAAATATAGGCAAAGGGTAGCAAATTCAGTAGCATTTCTATCCTTATAGCACAGGCCTCCACTCTGTTTGAGGTACTCTACACAGTTTGTTATCCACCATAATACCTATCTCCGTCTAGGACATGCCGGTTTTCTCACGACGTTTTTCTTCACCTTTTTGATGTTTTGTAAATAATCGTCGAGTATATCCTTTTCCCAACTATGTTTGATCTGCTTCCAGTCTATTTTGATGCAGCTGAATACCAGTATTTTACACGGAGCGACTGCCTTCTAAAAATCTCTGGCCTCCATTGCTCAGTAACTGGGTAAAACGATATCCCTCATACGTCAAGATAACACCTTGTGTTTTTTTTTGGAAAAATATTAGTTTTTATTTCGAATTTTCGAGTGACATGTCCGGCATTGTTGGACTCCGCGTCACCACCTGCGGAAAATTCGTGGTACAAATTTTTTTTCAATGTACATTATTCGTGGGGCGGTCTATAAAATGACCTTTTTCGGCCAGGGGGGGTAATACAACGTCTTAAAACTTGTATAGCTCTGTCACTTTCACTCGCCGGAATAAGCCTGGGCCCCAATTCTGCTAATTTAGTAATGACTCAATTGAATATCAATTGGATCTCAGTAGCAGTTTTAACTACATTTGGTATTCTGCTACTAATTTAAGACCAATGGTTTTCCAGTGACATTCCATTGAACTGCTATTAGAATATTTGCTAGTCTGCTCTTCAATCGTGTTACAATTGTAAATCGATTGTGGACTTTATCGAATTATCGGTATTCTACTCTCTAATGGCAATACTTGTAACTGTTCAACTGAGAGTCAATTACAATTACACTACGATTCCATTACGACTCTATTGAGCTTATACAAGTTTTTACAGAATACCAAATTTGTTCTAATCGTAATGGAGTCGTGATTGAGTCTCAATTGAATATCAATAGCATGTGAGTTAAATAAAATTAGCAGACTTGAGGCCCTGGTTTTAAGACGTTGTAATACCCCCCAGGATATTTTTAATAGCGGCCTGTATTCCTGAAAATAATTAATTAAATAGGACTATTATCTATGAGCTTTGCACTTCAAAGATTACAGACACAAAGTCAAAGAAAAAAAACGAGTTAAGTATAAAACTAGTGTCACTAAACCGGCCAGGTGACCACATCTTTTTTTTAGCGATGTAAAATCATCAAAAAATGAGTCCTCCCACCCCGGGCAGGGCGGGAGGGACTGTTAGACTCGTACTGACTAAAATCCACGGTGTCCTTCAATAGCCCTTTACGTTTCGGGGTCACGGTAATGAGATAAGTCCCGCGACCCCGGCAGGCTTTGACCCTCTAGAGGGGGGCCCCGTCATTATGCTGACGTTCTTAGAGGCGCGCGTGGAACACAACGCGTCGTCGACCCGGACATGTTCCATGGTCAGACAGCGAGTTGCCCTATACTCGCCGCCCGCTTGCCCGCGCTGACCACGTCTTAAAGCGAGAGTAATCCAGTGTGGGAACGAGATGGCGCTAGACGACTTGTATAGCTCTGTCTCCCACACTGGAACTATTCTCGTTTTAAGACGTTATGGTAAGGCCACCAGTATTTAAACACAGCTATATAAAGTTACTCATGGTAGTAAATAGCCTGGGGGCATGAGGAGACAGGGCGGTCCTCGCCGGATATGAACGAAAGTGACTTCGTACCCGCTCCAAAGGGGAAATATCGGAGGTGTTGCCAATTGAAAAATTTGAAAATGATTCGGTTATTCGAAAATTGTAGAACCGGTTGTCAAAAATTTTGGGGCTCATGAAAACTTTTGCCTCTTTTTCTGCTCAGATTTTTATGTGTGTAAAATAGTGATGCAGACTTTTACCTATTGTTTGAATACCATTTTAAATCCCATTTGTAATCCCAAACATAACTTGAAATGGTCAGCAGTATATTGGTATGTTAATGTCACAAAATAGGGATAAAGTTTATAAAACCCAATAACACTACCCAAATCGGGAACAAGACCAAGAATATCATGCTTAGCAGTAGCGCTGACCCAAACAGGCAGATTGAAAATAAAAAAGTGAAGTTAAATGGAGCAAATCTTCCTGGCAGTGGCCAATGTCTACACTACGAATCGTCGCGGGACTAACGAACACCGTGACCCTGGAACGTCATGGGCTATTCAAGGACACCGTGGATTTTAGTCAGTACAAGTCTGACAGTCCCTCCTGCCCTGCCTTGGGTGGGAGGACTCATTTGATGATTTTATCTCGCTAAAAAAAAGTAATACCACAAAGCTTGCGAATCCTTATTACCTAAAACTTTTTTACACCTCGAAAAACCAAAAAATAAGGTTTTATTGCCTTTACCGCCCGAACAAATACAACATTAGCATTAATAAACTCATTAAAGTGTAAGTACATAAGTAAGGCTCGTGCACACTCGAGTGATCACCAATCGCGCGCTCGCATCGCTGGCAACAGTGCCTACTAATTAGCGACCTCTGGTGGGGCGAGGTGGTACTATCGGTTTTTGCATAGTGTATAAATTACGCGTGAGAATTGATCGAGTTTTGCGTGAAAGAGTTTTTGAACGGTTTGGATCGATATTGCCTTAAATTCAACGATGGATCTATAGTTTTGCGCATTATTGTATTCAGTTCTCACTTTCGCGTTGGTAGTTGGTTTTTTTTTGTTTACTGTATGATTGTTGATTGTAGACAACCCTCAGTTTTTCCTGAAAATTAATATAAGTACAACATATTATGTATTTCAGTCGTCAACTTTAAAATAGGTATTAAAACAATCTTTAGAAATCAATAATGAATCCTTCCCATGGGCTTGAAATTACGAGATTTAAACCGAGAAATTCTCACACAAAACTCACTTACAGACCAACAGTGCAAATAGTAACCACTAAACATTAAAAAAGGGTCACATAAATCGAATATCAATCGTAAGGCCGAAAGCACATGGTTACCCCGAGGGCGGAACGACCGCCCTCCGGCAGTCTGTGCCGAGCACGCGACGCGCGCGATCGTAAACCCAGCTTTACGATACATCGATTATAAATCCGATAACCAATCGATTATTGTGAAATAAACTTTAAACACAATCAAAGTTAGATTCTCAAATCATATTGTTATTATTTTATTAATGAAAATTAATTACAACATCGGTTGATTAATCAAAAAATCGTAACCGCAATTTAAAAATAATCGTATAATGTCGGTTTACAACTCTGACTTCCCGTTATATAGTAAAAAAAAGTTCATCTACTACTAGTTTCTCTATTTAACATCAATTATTTTATACAGCGTTCTGAATTGGTTTAATCGATTTTATTTGCAAAAGTAATAATTAGTCGATAAACTTAATTGACTGAAATTAATTACTTGGATTAATATAAAAATGATTACTGGTTATTAAATATTTCATTAATAGTGCGCCGATGGAGTAGATTAACCGTAATAACTTTTGATCGTTTAGCAACAGTTAGTGTATAGGCCGCGCGGCATTGTTTATCTTCTATTTGTACTTTCGCAATCGTCGGCCGCCCGATTGATTAATATGTTTCATTAAAATATCATTAGTCACACTTTTTATCTAGATACAATTTAATGATACTGACTTTTGTATCACTAATACCACCAGGTGTTCAAATAACTTTTATAGCTCGAGCCTAGTTTTTTACCGATGCACTGTATTATTAGTTGGCGATTCGAGGAGCATTTGTTCCCGCCCCTACTATGTATAATAGGTTCTTTACAAAATAAATTGCAGCTTTATAGTAGCTATTTAAACATTATCTATACTCTACATAGACTACTGACGTCAGCATTCACGAATGCTTCTGTGACGTACTATTAAACAGAGATTGCATCTCGTTTCCAACGTTAATAGGCTAGCCCGTGATTCGACAAACTATCGACATAAATCCGCCACCTGGTAATAAATAAAAAAAAACCATTCAGTAGTCGGCAACTCGGCATTCGGTCATCGAGCCGGCGCGCAAGGCAGCAATTTAAAAAGCAATCACTAACCGATTGTAGCCGGAATCGCCCGCCTTTTAAGGGACCGGTAATTATCGATACCCGAACATTTACATATCAGTTTTTTGACATTCGCTTTCACCTCACTATTATGGCAATATATCGATTTTAGCCGCGTATCGATCGACTAATTCGTTATAATCCGATGTTTTAGTTGATGAATAACTTAAATTAGTTAATAAATTAATCATCTTAATTGCATTCCTGTTTTACAAAAATACATTGGATCATTAAAATTGATGATTCTTAAGTTGTAAATTATTCGCGTGCTGCATATATTAACTTACATTTTAATTAGTACAGTGAATACCAAAAAAACTCATAAAAGACAACGTTAAACATAAATAATCGAAACAAATACTCAAATGTTATCGTAATTACCTCTATGTACCCAAAGAAATACTATCATGAATTGAAGACAATGTGAGAAGAAACATTGAAAGTGCTAAAAAGTTCGATTCGCAAAGAATCAGTCTTTCTGTGAAGTGTATCAAAAGCTTTGGAACTGGCGTACGTGGATTTATCCAGTGTGATCGAGGTGCAGGTAATAAAAAAAAACTTAAAATTATTAAAAAAACAAAAAAAAAAATACAAAAAGAATCTCTCCGGCGGGGAATCGAACCCCGGTCTCCCGCGTGACAGGCGGGGATACTGACCACTATACTACCGAAGACTTGCTAATGTAGTGCGAAATAGCGGATCTAGTTCAGAAACGTACAAACGTTTGATATTTTTATCAACTTTTTTTATTGATAAAACTGCGATATTATCGCAAAATACATACATTTTCAATATGGATTTAGCATTTATTTAATAGTCTCGTGCTCCTTTTTTCATTTCTTTCGTATTTTGAACGTGGGGGTCGCGGAACTGTACCAATGAGTAACCGTGACCCTGGAACGTAAAGGGCAACGAGTTTGAAAGTCCCTTCCGCTCTACACAGGTGGCTCTGTTGATGATTTTACCATCAAAAATTTTAAATAAAAAAGTTGTTGAAACTTACAAAATAGATATAAGTAAGTAGATAGATAACGGTTAACTTGAAAAATAACTTTTTATTTAATGAACACATAAAGTATTCATTTTACAGAAATTGATCAAATAACCTGTCAAAATTTTAAGAAGATATTTTTTTTTTGTTTTTATTGTCATCTAAAGGAAACTTACCGTTCTCACCAATTTACTTTAACACCCTAGTCCAGGGGTTCTCAAACTTTTTCAGTTCGCGGAAGTCTTGCAAGTTTTGTCTTGGTTTAGTATTAAGTCTTCGATCATTAATAACAACAGTTGTTATTAATTTTCGATGTATTAAGTACATAGTGCACTAGTTGGCGCAGTGACTGAGATCAACTAGGTACTATGCGCTACGTGTCGCGAGTTCTACTCCCGCGCGGGAAAACTGCAGATCGTACAAATTGACCTGCATGTTATTGTTCCGGATTTGAGTGTTTGTGTGAGTTTTAAACCCACGATAAAGGAGAAATCCCTAGTGTGGGGCAACGTTATTTTAAAAACAAAATGTTAAGCAATTTTATACGCCAAAAGATCCTTGTAACCCTATAGCGACAGGTTTCATCATATCTCATAATCGGAACTCAATTTAGGACCCATTAATAATAGTAGTAATTTATTTGGTGAACGTAATGCTAGGCAACTGGGCTTCTCCCAGTTGTAATGTCCCTTTGTGCCCTTGGCCTTGTTTTGTTCTGGTACTGCTTGACATGGAGGGAAGTGGAAACATATTATTCTTACTCCTCCACTATTCGTTTCAGATTAATTTCGTTGCAGGATCCAAGACAGGTAAATTCATTCTCCGGGACACGTCGAGCTTTATTGTCTCGGCGCTTTTCTGGTGGTTGCCACTGTTGATTCTGGCTTTCAGGAGTTGCAGTTGTTTGGGAATAGTGCTGGGTTTGTTTCAATAACATCTTATAATCCGCTGAAGATAAAGAAAAATATAATATCATTAATATGTTACAGTCTATTTTGCCGAAACATCAAAGCAAATACCCTTCAACTTTCCCCATATTGTTTCACAATAACGAGTCAATGATTAATAATCGAATACTTCTAAACAATGTCTAATTGTGAGTCCACTCGGCATGTTAATGAGACATACATTCGAATCGATTTATTATTGCATTCGAATAGAGACGTACATCTAATACACATTCCGCCATTGATTGATGGCGAGTTTCCGATATGTAACAGTAAATCTATTCGATTAGATTGGATATCGATATTCTAATCGAGATTAGGATGAATGACAGGTTTCCTTTGCTTGTATAAGTTTAGTTAGTGCTGAGACATGCTGACATTTGTCTATCAAATATTTGCTATTGAGTCTGAATTTACTTTTGCAAACTTATAGTGTTGTTGTCGATTTATGGACATATTTTATCACATAACTCAGTAAAAGAAAAATAGCATGTATTGAATTATTGACCTTTTCATTTGCTGTGTCAGATATAAATCTCTCTACGTGTTTTTTCATCATCCAACTGACCTAAGGAAAAAGAAAATGGCCATAAATCGATAAAATGAATGCCAAAATAAATAACTTCAAAAAGCAATACATTTTTTTACTTAACACCAACAAACAATAGAATTTCAAAGAACATCATTTCGCGTATTTATCTCGAAATATATTAACAACATACATCATCAAAAACTTCTTATTTTGACAGTTGAAAGTACAGTTACCCGCGCATATATCTGTCAATTTATCACGCCGCCATTTTTATAAGGTATGTCTATCATGGCTTCCTAAATAATGGGCAGTGTCTCCATCTACGAGTCACCCAACACGCGCTGACCCCGCGACCTGAGTAAACAATACCGCCTTTCACCTCCACGCATAGACAATATTAAGAACGTATTTATTTTTGTTTTATCAAGATTGTCTTTGGATTTCCCAATCAGTTTTTTTGATAAGTATCATTTAGGAACTGTTGAGGCGTTTAGTTTGTTACCTAATAAGCGGTGAGACTTACGAGTTAGTCAATAATTATGCACTTGAAGAACAAGACATAATAGGGTGTGAGAGCTTTTGTGGTGACATTTCATATTCCGAAAAGTGTACACAGTATAGGTAGGGACGCCGAAGGACATAGATGATTTAAATAAAAATCGACTTAATTTTAACTAATTTGGAATTCAGATCCCACAATCATCAAAAATCAATACAGACTAATCAACAGGACTGTCTTAGAGAAATCGTGCCGAAATCGTTTCTCCTACAAAATCAACTTAATTTAGTGGACAAGTATAATTCTATAATCAAATTAAATTCACAAGGAGCATTGCGTGGTTACGCGCATAAATCAAGTGAACAAATTCAGAACACTTGCGACACGACTCACACGAGCGCATGTAACGACAGCAGCACAATCTTAGTATTGTAAGACTTATTTTTATTTATGAGCTCAAAACGCGAACAGCACGCATTGGGTACAAAGATATTGCTTATTGTGTTGGTAAATCTTCTAGCTAGACTTGTGAATGTGTTGGTAAAGAAAAGCGTTTAAAAAGTAAAACTAAAATACACAATAGTAAGTAACCATAGTACCTACTGTAGAACTTAACTAAAAGTAGCCCAAAGTATTACCCAAAATAAAAAAAAATATCTAAGAAATACACACAGGTGGAAAAGGCTCTAAATTAAAACAATACGACATACTTCAGTAAAACGAGATGTAAGGCTTGAGGCAGTGGGCTAGTAGAGTACAACTGTCACTAGAATAGCCCCTATAGCTAGACTTACTCGGTCGTGGTTGTAAAGCTAAACACGATACACTTCGAAGACAACTGTACAAGTGTACATGCTAAGTTTGATAGACTAATAAGTAATTCGATAAGATTGTGTGAGGTTGATGACAGATCGTTTTTGTGTTTCCAACTAATTAGTCAATTAAACTATCCCCTTAAGCTATGACTTGAATGATCGCTGCTGCCCATTGATGAGTTTTTATATCCCATCTTAAACTGTGATGAATGTAGACCAATTTATTTTATTTTATCACTAATAAAAAATGTTTCCAAGACAACTTTTTGCTCTATTGCTACTTGATTCCAACAATTAAGTATCGTAGCACCTATGTCATCACATCACGACAAGTTTTCACCACATCCGGTAACAAGGTGCATAAATTAAAACAGATAATAAATAAAAACTAGATCGAAAGTAATCGATTAGGTGTCCAATGCCGTAACTCGATATAGATACCGTAAGTTTTGTAATTGATCTACATGTTATTGAGTATAATTTCAACCGATTGGGCTACTCACTACAGATTTGAAATTGGAATACCTTGATAAACTTTTTAATGCAGTCCATAGACTACATCTCTATAGAACTTACGTGAGATGTGAACTTTTTTGACAGCAAAATAAGTATGGCCGCTTTATTGACCGTTTTTGATGGTCGTTAGCGTAATTAAGTAGTGAATACTCAGCACCGAGATTGAATAACTTGAAGGCCATTAAGTATTTGGTCCACATACAATAATGTTTACATTAAAAATTAATATCGGATTAAATTGTGATACTTATTACTCGTATATTAGAAAGTTAAACAGTTTTATAATCCTTGCCTGCCGTTTGATATTCTTTATTCGGAACAAAAGCTCGTAGTATGAAATAGTTACTTAACTGTTCTAAAGCCTAATCAAGTCTTTGATCGGTTAATTTGCTGCCAAATTCATTTCACGTTGATTAGATTAGTAGACCAAAACATGAACATTGGACAGCTAATTATATTTCATCTAAGTCGACATGAGATCTTAGAAATTTTGGATTAGCCATTGCTAGTGAAATCTTCCCCGGAAAAACATACCTTCCGCATGACACAGTGATAATTAGATATCTACATTTCAGACAAATGAATCAAGATATCATTAGAATCACATTTAGATAAATTCCTTACATTAACACAAATTCATTACCGTGCAGTGGATATACTTTAAAATAATTATACGCCGAATATATCATAGACTCAAGTGCTAATTCATATATTGCGTGTATCTTGTAATTATAAAATAATATGATGACCATCGTTGTCTTTGTCTGTTCGCGTATTGTAATCTAGCCGAATATTTCATTGACATGACTAGAGATGTGCCTGATGGCACTATTCCCACTGCCGGCAATATTCCCAATATTGCCACTGCCGGTAAAATACCAAAATTGCCGGCAACTTTGGCAATATTGCCAAAGTTGCCAGTCAAATAACACCAGTATATTTTATTATTACTGCAGGTGCAGTTTATATTACTTTAGCTAATACGTTGCGGCATTAAGTCCGCCTTATAAAAACTACTAAGTTGTTACTCTAAACGGTGATTTACTGATTATGTAAGAATTACCGAAACAAGTGCATTAAAATAATGTTATTTTTGTTGATTATTTGTAGTTTTGACAGAGATTTATACTTCCATATTGTATAGGTACTTATACTCGTTTTTGCTATGTGATTTTGCATGAAAAACTAGTAGCCCACTCAACGAACAGTTATAGAGGGAAATTCTTGGAACGCGATTTTGGACAACGTTACTTTGTTTGAACTAGTTAGGAGGTGAATATAATTATCAAAAGTCCCCGCCACTAGCCCTTGAGCTGTGGGGGAGGGGGGTTTAAAGGTTCCATTTTTTGATTTTTCACTTATAACTCGGAAACCATGCCTCCTAGCGGCTGAATAAATTTCCTATAAGTTTTATTTAGTAACCATTTCGATATCATGTATAGTTTTCAAAAAACCATATTTACCTTTTTGCATTCGGAAAGTCTTATTTAATATTGCCATAAATCCAGAAAGCAGCAGCAGTCTTTTCAGGCTCTCCCTGTAGTACCTACTCCTCCGTGTATTTTTGTGGGCAACTCACACTTGACCAAAAATTAATACCTACCTGTACGAAAATTGTTTACAACAAAAAAGAACTAAAGTTTCCAAAGATAGTTTTTTCGCATCTCTTATGGGTGCGGATTTCCTCCTACATAGTACAGTCCTACCTAGTCTGTAAGTACCTAGTATAATTTGAAATGAGTTTCTAAGCTAATTTTTACTGCTCCCTCGGTGGGGGAAGACAAGACATATCAAGCTTGATGGTGGTCACCGAATTTAAGAACTACTTATACCTGGTGGACATTGAGAGAGACCCGAACGGGTCTCTCTCAAGTCCTTGGGCCTCCAGTTAAAGATCTGTAGGCCCATATCACCTCAAGATGCAGCATGCTGGTTCTGTTCATCGCAGGTGGTGAAGGGAGGGTCTGAATCAACTGCTACTGCTTTCTGGATCTATGGCGATATCAAATACAACTTTCCAAATGCGAAAAACTAAAAATATTTTTTCCCCTAAATTACAGACTTTATATTGAAATGCTTACTGAGTAAAACTTACGGAAAATTGATTTAGTTTTTTATTTTGTTCACACACGCTATGCTGCTAGAACGCATGGTTTTCCGAGATGTAAGCGAAAAACCAAAAAATGGTACCTTACACCCCCCCCCCCCCCCCCAGAGCTCATGGTTTTGATATGTTCACCTCCATAACTAGTCCAAACAAAGTTACGTAGTAAAAAATGTGTTTCTAGAATTTCCCTCTATGCTTTGAGCATTCGTTGACTAGATTAAACTACAACATTAAAATAAATTATTCGAATTTATGCCTTTTTATTCAATGTTTATTCAATATACAATGATCGTCAATTCTTATCTTAAAATGTATGTGTAATTTCTTATATTCACAGTCGTGTGCGGCAACAATGGGCAATATTGCCGGTAAAATACCGGGAATATTGCCAAAATTGCCGGCAATTTTGGAAATTTTACAAAAAAAAAATGTATATAATGTAGACCATGGTCAGTAAATGCTAATTTTAAGTGTGTTACATAGTTTTCGCACTCACTTTGACTTAAAATTAAACAATATTCCCAAATATTTCCACTCCCGGCAATATTGCCGGCAATATTTCCACCTATATTCCCACCTTGGGCAATATTGCCGGCAACAGCACATCTCTAGACATGACTGATGTTGGGTTGATCTTCCATAGCTTTAGCAGTGCGATGTAAGGGATAACTTATGCATTTATTCGTAAAGTTCTGTGGCGGAGTGTAACTGAGTAATTCTGTAAATAAACTCTATAATTCTATCTCTTTTCTTCCTGCTACGAATTAATTCAAACACTACCTTGTCTCGAATCGATAACTTCTTTATTTGATACAAATCAATAGTAATTAAGCGAAAGGAGAGATTCCTTTCCCAAAATTAAATACGCACAGCATGAACCAAACTTTTTAGTTTCATACCCTAAAAAAGAACCTGTACTTCGACCATTTTTAATTAAAGATCTAACCAGTTAACTTTTAACATCATAAAGTGGGTGCCTATCGCCACCTCACAAAATATGATTGATTACATATTGATCGGTAGCAATTTCATCCGTCATTTGAGTTTTAAAAGTTGTATTACCAACTTTCTCAAATGTATCATCGTCTTTTCACTCTGCATTCATCGTAGCCACATGCATATCCTTAATTTTTTTTACCCAACACTGCTATTCTCTATAAACTTTATGACAGCTTAGCCGCAGCGCTCACTCCACGCTGGGACTATAGTTTAAATTGCTATTCACTAATCTACTGATAGCTCCACCGCTCGCGGTGTACAATCAGACGATCTCAAAACTACCTCGTCCTAGAGAACATCGTAAAGTACAGCGATGAGATTTCTTATAGAGAATAGCAGCATTACTTAACATAGAGCGTCTGTCAGACCCCCACATGAACTAGAAACTGGTTGATACGATATTCTTTGGTAAAACTGGTAGTTGGTCTACCGGTAACGATGGTCAGGTGGACTACCATGACGTCTAAAACGCTTGCCGTGTTTCGTTTTGTCTACACACGCTTGCCGTGTTTGCCGAACAGAAGAAGACGGCGTGGCGCTATACTAAGAAAAGACATAGAATTATTTGCGTCTTGCTTTCTGGTATAGCGTCGTCCCCTTCAGTTTTAAAGCGTGAGTAGTTACGTTGTGGGGAAGAGACAGAGCTATACAAGTCGTCTAGCGCCATCTTGTTCCCTGAGCGGAACTACTCACGCTTTAAAACGTCATGGTAGGCCAACCAGATCTTCAAATAAATTGCCAAATAGCTTTCTAAACTGTATTATCTTTTCGCTTAGCATAATTTGGAGCAACATCCTTATCCTCCAATCTATTCTCCACAATAGCATCATTTAGCCAGAGCAAATTGCCAGTGTTACCAGCATTATATCGAGTGATTCGATAATTAGTGGCTTTAATTAGTGTATTCTGATTGGATCGCGTCATCGTGAATGATGGCTTTCATCGCTATTACGAGTATCAGGTGGAAGGTGAAGTTATTTTGCTGTTACAATGTTGCACGTGTCGAATTAAAGATATAATTTATTACAAATGTTAGTGTTTAAAACGGGATATTTACCATGTTTATTATTTGTTTTGAGTTTCCGATATTTCGGCACTGTTGCAAGCACCATGATCACGGATGAACTGAAGTTATTGCGGGTGGATGTTATGAGCAGACAAAACGGTCTACCCTCCGTCTCGTTCGTTTTTTGCGTTCGACTCCACTATCATTGTCACTAGTCTCACTCACAACACGATATTGTTCCCGACACACAAAACTCACTGTATCTGCTCGCGAAGTAGTTACCGTGTTTTTTCGGTTTTTACACAATTGGACCACTGGGTTCCAGGCCCTCGGCAGTTGAAACCCATCCTCACGATTGAAATTTTTATATTTCGTGATTTCGATCGCTTCTCGAACCAATCTCGGTATGTAGTGGCGTTCTGTCGAGATGACCTGAGGGTTATGTAACTCGATCCAGTGGTTAGGACCCGATTCCAACAGATGTTGAGCTATTGCTGATTTTTGGATATCGTTGTTTTTCACCGCCCTAATGTGTTCCGATATTCTGCAAGCTACAGTTCGCTTAGTCTGCCCGATATACGCCTTTCCACAGCTGCAGTCTACTTTATAAACCACTGGATCGAGTTACATAACCCTCAGGTCATCTCGACAGAACGCCACTACATACCGAGATTGGTTCGAGAAGCGATCGAAATCACGAAATATAAAAATTTCAATCGTGAGGATGGGTTTCAACTGTCGAGGGCCTGGAACCCAGTGGTCCAATTGTGTAAAAAACCGAAAAAACACGGTAACTACTTCGCGAGCAGATACAGTGAGTTTTGTGTGTCGGGAACAATATCGTGTTGTGAGTGAGACTAGTGACAATGATAGTGGAGTCGAACGCAAAAAACGAACGAGACGGAGGGTAGACCGTTTTGTCTGCTCATAACATCCACCCGCAATAACTTCAGTTCATCCGTGATCATGGTGCTTGCAACAGTGCCGAAATATCGGAAACTCAAAACAAATAATAAACATGGTAAATATCCCGTTTTAAACACTAACATTTATAATAGTGACCATGTCAGTTTAAAAACTTATATAATTTATTACGATTGCAACACCGTGTTTGAAAATTACCTGTTATTTTTTGTAGTTACCTGAATTACGTTTCTCTCAACGGTGAAGTCTTTAAACGAGTTTAATACATTTTTGGCCAGTATGAAACAAAAAAATAACTTTGTAGTTTAACGCGTTGAAGTCTTCCTGTACAGAAGAATAACACCAGTACCATTAGCACGAGTTTTCAGTATTTGAGACGTAAAGTAAACTGGAACTTTGACAATTTCAAATTGACAATTTTCAAGGAAAAAATTAGTTCCTTCTTCGCACACCAGAGGCGATGTTCTATTTTTTCATATGTAAGAAACGCTGTAAATACTGGAAAGACGCTGTAAGGGCGTGGCCCCATGTCTCCGGCGCGGCGCCGCGCCGTGCCGAGCTACGGCGCCGGCGCCGGCGAGCGGCGCCGTCGCCGGCGGGCGGCGCGGCGCCGTGCCGCGCTACGGCGTCGTGTACCGGCACGTACCCTATGCTCAGTAAGTGTATCCAAAGATAAAAATTACAGTTTTGATTTGATATAGACCGCGAAAGACGTATCCTGGTCCTGTTACTAGTGTATATGTATGTATGTAGTCATACGTATGTCTACATCAAAAAAAAAATCTATGATTAGAATAAATAAATTAAAATACGTCGATACGATACGTCTTTCGCGGTCCATATCAAATCAAAACTGTAATTTTTATCTTTGGATACACTTGCTGATCAAAGGGTACGTGCCGGTACACGACGCCGTAGCGCGGCACGGCACCGCGCCGCCCGCCGGCGACGGCGCCGTGGCTCGGCACGGCGCCGGCGGCGGCGGCGCCGTAGCCCGGCACGGCGCCGTGCCGCCGCACGGCATACGGCGCCGCGCCGGAGACATGGAGCCACGCCCTAAAGTAAAAGAGTGAAAATTCGTGCTAACGGAACAGATGTATTTATAACTGTAATAATACATAATTTATGATAACCTTACTTCATTCTTGTTCAGATTTCTTTTACCGATTTTCTTTTACCGATTTTCTTTTACCGATTTCTTTGGCCATCCTAGTTTTAATCACCATCATGGGCGCCGGCAGGGGGGTGCCAGGGGGTGCACTTATACCCCTTGGGAATCTCGGGATCAACAGGAAAAATTGGATTAAAAATCCGTTAGTTGGAAATAATTTTTATTCACAATAATTAATTTAGTAGGCAGTAATTACACAATTCTTATTTAAAAAGGCAACTGCAGCCGGCGGGGTTTTTGACCGAACTTATTAATGACGTTCATCTTTTTAATATACGGCAAAGATTGTAAGAAAACTAAAATCTGCACCACCTGGAAATTATTTCTGGCGGCGCCCATTTTCACCATCTTTATTAATAAGCCTCCGACAATCATCAGCATGCCGATAAATACTGCTGATCAATATTCACCATTATTTGTAAGACATTAAAATCTGCATTCCATTACTTTCATTTGATTAGAAACATCGCCATTATTTCTGAGATGATCAGTTTACTTTTACCTTCATTGAATCATCAGAAAACTTCTGCCAAACATTAATAACTATTATACCTAGAATTGTTAGATCTAGTGGCCCACCATGACGTTTTAAAGCGTGAGTAGTTCAGCTGTGGGAACGAGATGCCGCTAGACGACTTGTATAGCTCTGTCGCTTTCCCTCAGCGGAACCAGACACGCTTTAAGACGTCATGGTAGACCACCTGTATCCTGTATTCTCTTACGGTCTACTTACCAGTCATTTGTTTTGTTGTTCAGGAGCGGCTGGGGAGCGGCGGGCTGGGTCTCGGCGGCGGTGGGTTCCGCGGAGGCGCTCAGCCCTCGCTTGCGGACTTCCAACCGCCGTACTTCCCGCCACCCTTCGCCCCCGCACCTCACCCTGCCAGCCCTCATCATCAACAACAAGTAAGTTTGCTAGAACAAGGAGATAAAGTTGTTGTCACTATGACAAATTTGCTTCTTCTTAGCGTGACAATAAATAACATTGGCTACTACAATGTCTTATAGAGCATCCATATAAGCAACAATTTCTGTAATGAGTCGAGGCCGTCATTTCTAACTCAGATTAAATTCTGAAAATTCGGACCAGTTAGTAGAAGTTCGGGCCAGTTAATACAATAATGGGAGCCAATAATTTAGACAACTGGACTTGTTTATTATTTTCAGTTTTTTCAGTTATTAGATTTCGTTGGTCTGAAAAATCTCCAAAAAGAGACTTCTAATTCTCATCCAAAAATTTCACCAGAAAACTTTCCGTGTCTTCAAATGTCCTTTTCCCTGCAGCAAAGTCATGGCATGGAGTACGGCGGCGGGGGAGGAGGGGGCGCGGAGTATGCGCAACACTACGCGCCGCAGCAGCTCCTCCCGCGCCACCACGCGCACCACGAGCCGCACGCGCACCTGCGCCACCACAGGGACCACCACGACATACATGCGCACCACGTAAGTTCCAACATTCACTTAGTTATTATTCTGCCAGTTAGTCTTAAGGAAAGAGTAGTTCCACTGTGGGAACGAGATGGCGCTAGAAGACTTGTATACCTCTGTCTCTTTCCCACATTAGAAAAACTCTCGCTTAAAGACGTCATGGTAGGCCCCCAGTTGTGTTATTTTCTAAAAACTCGCTTCGCCGAATTTTCTAAAAACTCGGCGTAGCGGCAGTGTCGAAACTAAGATTTGTCTGTACTAGTTTTTCAACTTTATTCTCTTGAAAATAAAGTTGAAAATCTGTTGCAGACAAATTGTTACGGTTATCGTCGTTGAGGCAGTTTTTTTCTTTAATGACTTTATATCTATCAGAAGCTTGTCAATTGGTTTGTCGATGAGTCTTTTAGAAAGAAACATAGCATCCTGGATATAATATGTATGTCATCTCCGTAGACCCAAGACAAACTGACAAGCCAAAAGTGCCAATACAGGATTTATTCAAATTAATTCTATCAGTCACACAGACACATACAGCCTTACTACGAAAACTGAAACATCTGTTGAACACTTGTCTAAAAAAAGTAATGTGACTGCAAAACGGACCTTATTACAACGTCATAATCTGACATTTTTTTAGACAAGTGTTCAACAGATGTTTAAAAGTTTTTGTCATAAGTCTGGTTAATTCTAAAAAACAATTGACTTTTTGACTTCACCCACAAAGATGTTGGTCCTTTCTTGTTTCGGCATTGACAACGTTCTACACAAGCTAATCACTCAGTATCTACTCATCCTCGGAATATTTCGTTCAAAATAAATCGATGTGCACCACAGTGTACTTAGAAACTATGCGCTTCCGGGCCCACACACCCTCGTCACCCCTCACGAAAGAATCTCCGCATAGTTCACCCTCCACGAGTACAAAATGATTATGTTAATAATATCATAGTAATTTTCCATCGATACGATCCTTCTCATTGTGCATTGTTTTTTCTAATAATAATTAATCCTAGTACTAAAATGAACTAAACCTTTTTTGAGTTTCTTTTTCATAGTTTATACTTAATTATGCTGATTGACGTTTATTTCTTGATCTGACTGTACCTTAGTGTTCAATCAAAGCTTTTCCGTGCCAAAAAAAAAACTAAAGCTGTATAATATAAAATAATGTTTTCATGATAATAAATAATTTCCAAATCCTCATAAATTGCCATAATAATAATATATCTAAAATATATTGTAAACAAAAAATTACATTTTAATCATGCGATATTATTCAAGAAATATTATTGTTACAGAAAAGGCATTTTGTCTTGATTTGTCCCCAAACACTCAATTGATCAGAAACGTTAGGTACTTTGTACGTATTTTATAGCCAATTAACGGAACTTCTGTTACACAAAAAAACTAAACTCGAATAGCTAGAAGTTATTTTTATTGTTTCAACAGTATTTTAAATAGTTGCTTAATTGACTTCATTAATACAAAAGAAAGTAATAGAACATCTCTTCAATGTAATCTCACTCAAAGCTTCATTCGAAATACGAATTACTCCGGTCAAGTTTTTTTTCTTTTTTTTTTTGCTGAAGAATTTTTATTAACAATATTTTTGAGCCAACAATAGACTAACGTTAGGGCTGGGATCACTTTGCTAGATTAGCCTCTGGTAATGGTCCGGTTTGGTGAAAGAGGGCCATTCGATACAATGCTGGGCGATCGAGGGCAGGAAGACTCGATGACATTAGACGCCATTGAAAAGCAATTTATGAAAAACTTTCACAAAAACTTTCGAAATTATTTGGTAAAGCTTTATTAATGTCTAGCTCTAACGTATCTTTAATGTTAGTGTTTCCTTATATTATTTACTAAGTAGTTATTAAGAATGCATTGGCATAATTTTTGTTTCTGATCAGAAACGAATGGATCGATTGTGAATTTAACTTGAAATATTAATTATAAAGTTCGATCTGCAGGCTGTAGGACCGTCTTTAACGTAATCGAGTCCCTGGGTACTTTAGGACAATGGGGCCTTAAACAGCCTACTGGAATACGTAACATTTAGTTTTGATTTTTCATACAAAATTCTAGTGCCAACAACTTAACTATTCTGACAGGCGGTCAATCACGTTGGGTTGGTACTGTAACCGTTAATTTCAAAAAGTCATAATATAATTTCAACACCGAATTCTGCACTAGCGACGGAACAGCTATGTTATTCTGTATTAGTATTAGTGAAACAACTTTATGTTATGACCTAGAATATAATTTTCAAATTCTATTAAAGACAAACCATAGCTTCAGCGCTGCCGCAGGGCTGAGTCTTATAGAGAATGGCACTTCAAATAAGTTAATGGGTTCTGTATACCTAAGTACATTTCCAATCCGAAAAATCATCTTATCCTTATTATTTCTTTTCTACAAACAGTTATCACACGGCGGATTCAGTTACGGCGGTGGTGAACGACGGGCAGACTACGGAGCTCGAGAACAGCATGAGTTGGCGCTACATCATGCGCTGCATTCCGCTGAAGAAACGCCGGTAAGAATCTCTATAGAAATACTACTCAGAAGTTCAAGCAGCGGAAAGCGCTGCGTTCAGCCCTTTTTCGTTAGGGAAAAGTGCTTCTCGGGCGTTTGAAGATTCTTAGGCAGTTTCCCCATGACGCGATTCGTGTGATTTGCAATTTCTACTAACTAAAAATTAAAAATCGACCTTGCTACTACGATATAATGATGCAATTCGATTGACTTAACGTCGTCGTGGCGAGCGTGTTTTGTTTTTCATCCGCGACAACCGAGGGTTTTATGTCATATGTCGTAGTGGTAAGGTTGATTTTCACTTGTAGTTGGAATCGGTCGAATTGCGTCGCATCGCGTTATGGGCAAGCTCCCTCTAATGCAACTATTCTGACTGATAAGGTTCAAAATTCGAATGACTTGTAGGAGAAACAATTCAAGAAAGAATTAATTGATTAGTGTTTTAGGGCCGAAGCATTGTAGAATTACACAAAAAGACATTCTTTTAGTTAAAATTATCTAAAAATCGCCCGAAAATCATTTAACCGTGTGCTTGTTCTTGTGATTGACATCTTTTAAATTTAGAATGGCAATTGGTTGTGTACAAATCGGGATCAAGATTGCGACCGAGATATTATAGTACTTATTAATTTCCGGCGGAAGTTTTTTTGTCTTTTTTTTTACAAAATCTACTGTCCTAACAAAAACTGCTTCAAATAATTTGCAACTTATCGAGCTCACCTCAAAATCTGCTAGTAGGTGCTTAGATTGCAAAAATTGCAATATGACAAGAATTTGACCTAGGCCAATAAAATTTTCCCTAAAGTATTTCCTGCAACGGGAAAATTTTCATAAATGTAATATAAACTACTTGAGCTATTTAAGATAAAAAATAGGTATAAGAAATGCCAATTATTTATTTAAAATTTCACCCTCCCATCGTCGATATTTTGATAGACATCCAATATCTAAGAAATATGTGCGCCCAGTCCTATAAGGAATTTAATAATAAGCTAACTAAATTAAAACGCTCTCCTCTAGTGTGGAATGTTGGAAAGTTCATGTTTTTCTTTTTATAATATCAATACTCTAAGAAAACATAATATTAAAATAGTAGCTTATCACCTTTTTACTTATAATATCATTGGTTTATGAAACTGGTACATAATGAGGGGTATTTATTATACACGAGTTGAGTTTAATAAACGAGCGAAGCGAGTTTTTTAAAAGCATCACACGAGTGTACATAATACCTAGATACAATGATATTATAAGTAATTGCCTAGATAAGTGCAGTTTCATACACTACTTTATCTACTCTCATTGAACACGAACAATCGAACATATTAGATAAATAAATAAATAAAAAGATTGAAGATTGACACAGTTTATTTATGGCTATTGGTTATTGTAAGTGTTCATTTTTCAAAATTTCAATGAAGCGTTCTTTTCAAAGCGCGCGCAGCCACAGATAAAAAAATAAGTAGATGTATCTATGATCTGTAATCTGCATCGTAATGAAAAAAAAAATATTAAAACATTATTTTGTTAGAGAAATAGTGTCATAATTATTTTTATACCATTCCCACTTTAAAAAGTTACTTTTTCTCACTGAAAACAGTGAGTAAAAAGCTCTTTTACTCACTGTTTTGGTGTTTGAATTTAGAACACATTGCTGCGGTCCACCCCCGTCAGCCCCCGTGTTGTTAGGATAATGTTACTCTTAATTTAAATCATTGTTCTGAGTTTAATGTCAATTTGTTGGCGCAGTGACCGAGCGATTGGACTACTTCGTCGCGTGCAGTGGGTTCGATTCCCGCACGGAGCAAATATTCGTATGATCTATGCAATTATTTGTTTCGGGTGTTTGTGTATGTGAATTTAGGTGTTTGTAAACACACGTTTGTCTTTTTTTTTTCTTCGTTAAATATCTAATTATCGCTTGATTATTATTTTTCTCGTGGTCATGGTATAAAGTATCGTATGCAACTCGTGAATAAAACGGATTTAAATCGAGGGCCTGAATCACTCGCGTCGCTCAGGATTTAAATACTTGAATCACTCGCTTCGCTCGTGATTCAATCATCATGAATCACTCCCTACGGTCGTGATTCAGTCATTAAAATCCTTCGCTTGCTCTTGATTCATATATAAGGCCCTCGCTTTAAATCCGCTCTTTATTCACTAGTTGCATAATGTACTATTTTTTCATTTCATTTCGATAGACTATTTGTAAAGTAGGTACGTTTATATAAACTCGTTTTGAGTTTTGTATTTCGAATTTAACGATATGAGAGATTATTTTATTGTAAGTTGCTTAAATACTATATTTTTCTACACTTATTTTTAATCTCACGCCCACTCGCGCCAAAAACACTTTTTGACGTATTGTTTTTTTTAGAACGCTGGCATGGATGACACCACGGGGTTCATGACTGATCTTCCATTATTAAAAAGTAAGTATTTTCTTTACTCATTAAAATAAACTGTTATTACAGAGATTATAGTATAATATTTACTATATTTTAATAATCTTTCACAGCATGTGGCATAATAATATCTAACTGAAAGATTGAATCTGTTCTGTTCCTAATTTTATATTTTTCTCTTCTATACGAACTACTTAGTCAACAAATGGGTATGATTTTTACTTTTGTTTGAACTTCTTTAACATAAATGTAAATGTAACACAAATATATTCAGTTCCTCAAAGAACTCAACAAGATTCCTCGATAGGAACCATCTGCTGCTGCTATTTACTCATGTTATAGGCAACAAATTAGGCGACCCTATACCCTTGACAAGAAAAAGGTAGGCAACCCTACGTTAGCATATTCTATAGACTTTGGACTTTCAATTGGTGTTAATTTTGTTTGGTTACTCTATCGGTGAAGGTATTGAAAAAAAATAACCTTTTAAAAAATTAATTAAAAATATCCTTGACAGGATTTTATGAGGCAACCCATCACCGTCACATTCTTCAACATATTTTAATTCATAATAAACACATTTCGTCCGGTTACTCGATCGGTGAAGGTCGTTCTATATACGTATCTTAGACTATTATAACCAATAACCACGGATTAAAAGCGTAAAATTATTCACTTAATCCTCCTGCCATGGCTCCATATGTAATTTAAATTGCGAACATCAGATAAAAGAACTACATATTATTAACATATCAAATGTTTTATTGTTACACAGTTCTAAGATGACCCGCATAAGATAAAACTGTAATTAGACTTCATACCGCACTTATCAAGTAGGTGTATCGATTTTTCTAAGTAGATTGTAAAAAAAGTACCTCATTCATCGGACGAATGAATCAATATCAAATAAAATAAAAGTTTCGATCAATCAATCGATATTTGAATAGCTAGCGTTCGATTTTGGAAATGACTCTGTGATTTTTGATTTTGATTTAAAAACTCTTTGCTGTATGTTGCTAAGGATTGACCGTCTTTTTTTATCTATTTCAAAATATTGAACAGATAACTGTTTGATTTATAATTTAAAAATAAATATTATTTATCATTGCCATATTTTGTGTTGCTTGGCTGAACAGCATTAAATATACTGAAAGTAATTATATTTAGATTTGATGATCTGAAAAGACGTTGTAACAAAAACGCTGGAATACAGTTTCTTTTCCTGGATACTTATTTAATATTACGATGATACTACAAAACTGAAAAATATTCAAATTATTTTAAATGTCCCTATTATGTAGTTTTTACATAATTTTATTATTTAAACGCATTTAAACAGCTACCTACTAAGAAACGTCAGTTTACAAGTACAAGTCCCACACTTCGTCGGTTTTTTCAAAAACATAATTGGCGAGTAATAAGCGTGCGCACCTTTAACTTTTTGTGCAAAAACCCGGGGTGTTAAATAGCCAGTATGGTGCCAACATAATGACATACTAATGTTTATTGTATTAGGGTTGCCATATAGAAATATTACAATGAGAATAGAGATCACGCTGCGCTCATGTTTGGGGCGTGGCAATGATTGTTAGTGGCCCTATTGTTGATATTTGAAGCCGAGGATTTTGTAATCACTCCAATTTTTGTATGGCATGGCTGTACGTTTAATGTATTTGTAACTATTGCATTTTTTATGACTCGATATTTTTTCTTATTAATACTAGTAAGTATAGACAAAATATTGAGTAGGTGAACAAAATATAAATAGGTTAATATAATAGGCAGGACTGGCCTGTTGGTCTAGTGACTGGCCTGTTGGTCTAGTGGTTAGTGACCCTGACTGCTATGCCAGAGGTCGTGGGTTCGATTCCCACCCAGGACAAATGTTTGTGTGATGAGCACGATCATTTGTTCTGTGTCTGGGTGTAATTTATCTATAATATGTATGTATTTAGAAATATATAAGTATGTTTATCAGTTGTCTAGTACCCATAACACAAGCTCTGCTTAGCTTGGGACTAGATGGCGTTGTGTGATAGTTGTGGAATATTATTTATTTATTATATTATTTATTTAGGTACCTACCAATTAAACCATATTCCAGAATTCCAATAAATCTCCTAACATCGCTTTGTGAGCTTTAATTGACAGGCATTTTTTTCTTTTTGATACTGAGAAACCTATTGAAGAATAATATCAATATTAACGATGGCCCATTACGATACCATTCACAATATCTATTCATCAAGCAGTATAGTAAAAGTTGACCTGCCATCATTGATAATGAAATAACTACAAATATCTGACCAAATACAATTTCCTGTTGGAAATTTTAATACAGGATGTAATTGATATGATAGCAAAGTGTGGTAATGGGTTACCTATGTTACAAAGTTACTAACATAAATATCTTAGTTGTATGATTTATTAAGTGCTACATAGTACGCAGGTGCGTGTTCCTGATGAGTTTCAAGACTTTTCACAACTTACGACTTTATAAAAATTACAAATCTGTAAAATTCGCTTCTTGGTACTGCTACGGTACGGTATCAGCACATAAAGACACCCCACAAGAGACGTTTCATGATTGGGAACATTAATTGACATATTAGGGTGGATTGATGTGCTGACATCTAGATACGTACTAGTACGTAGTAGAGTATTGTACTTAATAAGTTTCTCAGATCAACTCAGTCTTTGAAATAGAAAATCATAATAAATAACTAAGTTTCATTCACCTTAGGCTTATGTGTCTATTTAGGTAGGTATTAATTAACCAGTCACTTGGAGTAACTCCAAATCTTACCGCATCCTTTCTTACAGCAATGAAAGGCCGCGATGGTCTCGGCGGCACGGGCTCCTGTGCGCCCAACGACGTGTTCTGCTCCGTCCCTGGTCGGCTGTCACTCCTGTCCTCCACCAGCAAATACAAGGTGACGGTGGCCGAGGTTCAGAGGAGACTGTCACCCCCTGAGTGCCTGAATGCGTCTCTACTTGGTGGAGTGTTGAGAAGGTAAGGAAAATTAACTGATTTCTGTGAATTTTAGTTCAGACTAATGGTAGGTCTAAAATCCACGGTGTCCTAGGCTTCAATACACCCCGGCAGGCTTTGGCCCTCTTAAGGGACCCCGTCATTGTGACGCGCGTCGAACACGACGCGCCGTCGACCCGGGCATGGTCCATGATCGGACAGCGAGTCGCCCATTACTCGCTGTCCGCGTGCTTAGGGTAGGTCTAATGTATGAGTGAAATCCGTGAGGATTTTCCCACTAAAAAAAAAAAAATTTTTTTTTTTTTTTTAGTGGGAAAATCGTAATGACACGAGGGCCGCCGCGTCAAAAGGACTTCAGACGGGGCGTGGACTCTACCAAATGTCTTGCAATTAAATTGTCATTTTACAAAAAGGCTGCATGTCAAACTTTGCCAAAAAAATGTGGAGGTAGGCAACACTTACAGCTGCGTATGTTTGATGATCCAATACAAGTTAATTAAAACAATAATTACTGTATGCATAATAAACATTAGGCAATTACAAGACAAATTCACATCACCCGCCACACGACCGTAATATTGAATTTAAACGTGGCATGCTCTTGTTCCGATAGTGCGGTTGGTTATTTATTATATTTTTTGCTCTGGCAACACTGTACAGTTTGCGGCGAGCGATAAAGACATGTTTGACTTTTAATATTGAACCGTTTTGGTCAGCGGTTATTAAGTTACATATTTAGGGTACCATTAACCCACCACACTATTCCCAAACCACTGCAACTCCTGAAAGCCAGAATCAACAGTGGCAACCACCAGAAAAGCGCCGAGACAATGAAGCTCGACGTGTCTCGGAGAATGAATTTACCTGTCTTGGATCCTGCAACGAAATTAATCAGAAAAGAATAGTGGAGGGTTAGGTTAGGGTACCATTAGTAAACTACCCGTTATTAACTTCGTTTATTTAATACCTGAGCTATATGAAAAGCTTCGATAAATAATAATTCCCTATCATTTTACCCTATGTTGGCTCTACCCCTGACCCTGGTGGCTTCCTTAGATTCCTCTCTTGACTTTTGTCTAACTTACTCAAAAATATTTAGGTATTCCTGCTCAAAGATAACGTTTAAAGATATTAATAAATTGTTTTGGTTCCACTGCTCTTTACCCCATTACATTAGCATTACTCAATAAAATTAAGAAACAAGACAATTTTAAACTGCCTACATAATCAGCAAAAAGTGTAAAAAACCTTGTAATTGAATATTCAGGTAACTAGTTTATTTAAATTACGGAACCCGTAAATACTGCTCAAATTACGTTCAGCGCTTTTTGTTGTGCGGTTGAATGTGGGCTGGCATCGGATCGCCGTTACCTTTATATGTTTATTGAATATAATTATCGGGTATTACTTCTAGATACCTTATTGTGATCATATCTTGGTACACACGCCGTTACGTTAAAAGTAGCTAGTTACGTTTTTGCTACCTGTTTTTGTTCATCTGATGGACATTTTTTTATTAAATCTCACGCCTAAACCTGTTTACTAGACACAAATTTAATTTGACACTTGACTAAATAATGAACTTCTTTACCCATCACTGACTTACGCATATAATATTTTAGATAGATTCAAGCACTTACTGTGAAGTGCCCGCCAAAAGCTCGTACGTTTCAGCAAAAAAACTGTCCGGTCATGATTTAATAAAAAATCCAATTATTCCACAAAAGGAAGCAGTAATGACTACCTATCCAACTTATGAGGTCATTTAAAGCACATCCTAGTTTGTACGTGATCGCTGTAACTCTAGGATTTAAATTAGGGAATGGAAAAAAAAACTGCAATTAAATAATGAAAAACTTTAAAAAGTCGAGCTTCAAAAAGGTCTCCATTTGACGTAATAAATACCTGTCACTGGCCACTTGTTTTATTAAATTTAGAACGCGATAAACAGCGCATCATCGTCGGCCTAATTGCCGTCATTACGTGCCGATGGTAGTGATGTCAAAACGCCATGCTACCAACATTGTGGCTTTAGAAAATAATTTAAACCATGGCAACACCGAGTAATGGCGGGAAGCCGGCAGCTGGCTGTAAACGATGACTTGAATATTTCACATTCTCAACTCGGTGTCTCCTTACATGGTAATTACATTAAATAATAAATAAATTTTAGCGAAACTAATTGCGGAGAAGACAGACATAAATACAGAACTACTTAGTTTATATATTCAAAAGCGTGTAATTTTTGTTTAAATACGAGTAGCAGCGATAAATTATAGGTGTTCGTTTAGATATTAGGTATATTTGTCACTTTCAGATAAAATTTGTAAGTAGGTAGGATACTACCTAATTATGTATGTCCTGTCTCAAAACAAATATTTAATAGTAATGAGCTGAATAGCACATATCAATCTATAGGTAGTATCTGCCCATATCTACCATCTAAAAAAATCAAGTGTGTCCATTTCAAAACAAAATCTAAATTAAAATTAATCACTCGTAAACCTTCTTAAACGAAACCTCTTTCCACAAAAGAAATGCTGTCAAAACACATAGTATGCCGCAGACGCCATTATTTCCAAATTCAAAAAACTCATTGTGTCGTAAGTAGAAACGCCATTTTGATTGAATCAATCGCGTATTATTAATGGATCCGCCGCTTTACGATACGAGAGTTATTTTTATTATTTTTCATATCGATACACTCGATTCGGTAATTGGAGATGAAATGATCTTACATTCATCGATACGCGGTCACATTGAATCGAAATTTCTTTGCAGCCGGTAAAAGCCAAAAAATATCGATTACTCAAATGTTTAATTCGTATGTCAATTTGATATGACGCTTGTAAAGAGTCGAGGCAAATAACACATGTGGGAAATCGGCCAACGGTATCTTTTCGTTATAATTATCGTACTTGAATCAAAGACGTATATGTACCTGATTGATAAATAATCTCTTTAATCGGACACTTGAGTATTCGATACATACTCGATATTCGATGCCCATTAGTTTACCAATCTGTCGATTCATTCGTTTTAGTTTTCCATTGATTCTAAATTCATAAATTCGAAATCATTGTTTGGCTCGTTAGCCGTGCGGATGATTCTTGCTTCTTTTGTCGTTGTCTAAACGAACGTGTGAAAATATTAAACTCGTATAACGGTGCTGTCTAATTACAATTGTGATTATTTTCACCTCAACTATTGTGTAATGAGAAATAGTAAAATCATTGGTCAGTGATCACACGAATCTGTACCTCAAAGAGATTTGCGGCTTCTTGTTGGCCAATCAAATTTATATTTTCTTCAAATGTTTGTATGAAGCAAATTATTGGAAATAATTATTCGAACAGTTGGTTTCATACAACGAATTTGAAGCTTAGTAAAGCTACATATAATTAAGTATTTTTTAATTTGTAGATTAATCTCTTCATTAAATTGATATAACTACAGTTGCATTGATTTACGTTTTATGATGATGCTAAAAAATCAATTGATACCTCAACAAATTAATCTGCAAGAATTCTGGAATGCATGTCGGTAAGCTTAGGAGCAGTTACTATGAAAATTCATAAACTAATAACAATTTGTTAGGAATTCGTTCGCATACCAACCCGATATAGCGAGGGGGGGCCGAAGACGTCGTTACGCAGAAGTAGGCCCATCTCAAGTGAAAGCGATTAAGAATTCTGAAATATTTTGAAATTAGAATTGAATATTATGGCGCCTTCAGGAAGTTTTCTTGAAAACTCGAGATCGAACAATGTAGTACAAAACTTTTTTTTATAGCAAGTCAGGCGACGGGCTGCAATGCAAAAAAATATGTGAAAATAAACTGACTTAAGAGCGCGTATTCTAAAAGTTGGCAACATCGCAAATAGCTGTCAAATATTTACAAGTTTTAATTAATTTGGCAAATTTTCTGTATGAAATTAAGAAATATGACTCAGTAGTGCACTAAAAGAAATATATAGAAATTTGATGTTAGGGTGAGTGGGGGTAAGTTGGAATGAAAAATTGATGAGATGAACAGTGTTGATTTGAAACCGTTGTCACACAAAGGGATTCAATGCAAATGCAAAAAAAAAATGTTTTGGGAAAAAAAGCATGGTCAAGTTGTTTCTATAATGTTGAAAGAAATCTTTGAGAAACAATTATTTATGAAAAAACTGTAATTAAAATTGGTCTTAATGAAGAAAAGATGTAGGGGTAAGACGAAATGCCCAAGGGGTAAGACTGAAATAGTGACTAAAATAGTCCTTATGGTTATGGCCATAAGTACGTTTTTATTCTTACCCCGCTTGATGGAAGACTAAAATTTAAATTTTACGCGGATAATGTGTCCGTACGGAAAATGTCAAAAAACACACAAATGCTTAGCTTTAGCTAAGCATTTGTGTGTTTTTTGACATTTTCCGCCTTTGACATTTTTTGCCTAGCTTTAGCTTTAGCTTTACTTAGCGACTGACGCAGACTGCGGTGTGGGGCAAGATAAAACGGTGTCTACAATGATGTTGCCAGCATTAAAAGATTTCCTTTATATTCGGCGTTATTGTATCTTTTTTATCTTTCCCCGTTTTTCATCTTACCCCCACTCACCCTATAACCGTTTTAGGTGTAAAAAGGCGTTTGGAAAGTTTCCAAATGCTTTTTTTACATCTAAAACCATATAATCGGTGTTACGATATTAATTATTGCATTCCCTTATCAATATTTTAATGCACTACAGACCCATATTTCTTATTTCCATACAGTTACATTGCCAAATTAATTAAAACTTGTTAATATTTTGACAACTGTTTGCGACGTTGACAATTTTCAGAATATGCGCCCTTACCTTTTAAAACGCATTATTTCGCTTTTTTTTACAATAAAAAAATATAGAAACTACTTCTACTCGTACTCTTTTCAGATTGCCACCAGTACGTTCAACAGTCTGTCAAAATCTGAAATCGCCAATCAGCCAACATTATTCGATTAATCATAACATAACAAGCGAACTCGCATTCTTGAACTTCATTCATAAATTTCATCAAAGTTTATCGAAAACAATTTCGATAACGAGCTTTTATTTCACAGCGGTTAATACTGGTAGCCATTTTAAATGCCGAAGAAAACATCCAAAATATTTTTTACCGCCATAAAAATACAAATTACTCGATAACCAGTCCTATTCCGTAGTAATAAGAAAAAAGTTAATCGAGCAACAACGTCAATTTCTTCAACTTTCTATGCGTCAATCACAGATTACAATTTTGACGGTAATCGATAGGTTATCGGTAGCTCCATCTACCGGTCAGTAGCAGTACTATTGACTGACATGTAACCGTACCAACAAAAGAGTGGCTACTTTATTTTTTACGCACTGACTTGCAATTTGATATAGGCTGAACGTGTAAATCAAATACCGATTCAAATGCCTACATACTTATTAGTATGGATAGGAATTCTTCTGTTTTTTTTTTTTAAAGATAGTCATATAACAGCAGGGTTAAAACTCGAAATTCGCGCGCGAAATCACGTAATGGTGGTCAATGTTACAGATCATGCAATTTTTCTTAAGGGGGATGCTCCAACCAGCCCGCGAAATTCAAATTTTTTTACGTTTTTTGCAATTTGCAGGCCAGTGACATGTTGTAACTTTATAAATATTTGTGTTGCGCAAATAACAAGTATAATTTTAAATATAAAAAATATCAAAAAACTCGCTCCATCAGCTCTCACATAGAAAAGGTGCATCATGTTAAAATCTCCGAAATCTAACTACGATGCACCTTTTCTATGTGAGAGCTGATGGAGCGAGTTTTTTGATATTTTTTATATTTAAAATTGTACTTGTTATTACCGCAACTCATATATTTATAAAGCTACAACATGTCACTGGCCTGCAAATTGCAAAAAACGTAAAAAAAATTGAATTTCGCGGGCTGGTTGGAGCATCCCCCTTAAACTGTTTTTCCCTTCCCGAGTCGTACTCGTTCACCCTAGTACCAACTTAAGATAAATTAAAGTTCCTAATTAGACTTTATTTTTCAGAGCGAAGAGCAAAAATGGCGGCAGATTACTTCGTGAGAAATTGGAAAAGATTGGACTCAATTTACCGGCTGGGAGACGGAAAGCTGCCAATGTGACGCTCCTCACGTCTTTAGTAGAAGGTAATAAGTACTAAAATACAAAAACCTATTTATCTTCTTTTCATAGGCCATTATTTTGTGATTGTAAGTATTCGAATTTCACCCGAGGACTGTTAGGTATTCTGTGCCTAATCCTCGGCACAGAATACCTAACAGTCCTCGGGTGAAATTAGATAAGTGCTAAAAAGATATTTTGACGCGTGAATGACATTTATAGGAGCCTGCTGTTGGTAAAAAATAATTAGTGAAATTGAGTGGAAAAACCTAAGCTTAAACTTTAAAATAAGAACGGTACTTTACTTCACTGTGGGAACAAGATGGTGCTAGACGACTTGTATAGGATTATAGTAGTCCCCTGTATGTCCCCTGATATGTAATTATTAGGAATTGTGTAAGCTCTACATGAACGCAGCTGAAAGGCAGCCATATTAATTTAAATGACTTTTTCAATCTGTCACCTGTCAATCATTATTAATTCACATTACTTCCTGCTCATGGCTCTTAGCCGATATATACGTTTTTGTGTTGTCTCCAATATTATCTAATTTAATCATTAATCCAAATTCATCTTATCTAATTTATAATGGACGTGTAATATCAGCTTATATTTTGATAAATAAAAGTCTGGATATTCAATCGAAGTGTTTATTTGGTTGATCACGCCTGACACGCCATACATTCCATTGCGAATCCCAACACCTGCATCAACAGGTTTTGACCCAGTGAAAAAGAGAAAAAGGCGTGCAACGAGGGATCTACGCATAATCACCGTTGAATGTATCACCAAAAACTCACTGTGGACCAGATTTATTTTTTCAAAGAAGAAACATGGCGACGCAACCAGCGATACAAATCAATAATCACGTGGAGAAGCTGAGTGGTATTTCTTCTTATCCGAACTGGAAGTTTTCATTGAAGATGTTACTCACTTTAGAAGGTTTGTGGGATTGCGTGATCGGCACCGATACTGACGCCGTGCGTGATAGCCGCGCCTTGGCGCGTATTTGCCTGGCACTACAACCCAACTTGTACCAAATAGTTCGATCAGCATCAAAAGCTAAAGAAGCATGGGAGAAGCTAGCTCATACATTCGAGGACAAAGGTCTATATCGCCGTGTTCTGCTACTTAGACAGTTACATCGAGTTGACTACAGTAAGTTTAGCAGCATGACTGAATACATAGAAAATGTCACTGGATTAGTTCAGCAACTCTCAGACATTGGAAAAGTTATAGACGACGGTGAGGTAGCTGAAATTCTACTTAGCGGCTTACCGCAAGAATTTGACACACTGGTCTCCGGTCTTGAAACTGCCAATTTAACTAGCTCGCTGACTTCTGAACTAGTGAGAACGAGATTGCTTCAAGAGGAACACAGAAGAAATGGAAAAAGTGATAATGATGCTTCAGCCTTTCATGTAAAGAAGAACAAACTTTTCAAATGTGATTACTGCCGAAAACCAGGACATACAGCGAAGCGATGCTTTAAGAAAAAGAGGGATGAGAAGAAGAAAGAAGAACAGCATACCTTTTATGCATCAGCTTTCATCGCTCAACATAATGATGTCATCATCGACAGCGGGGCCTCGGCTCACATGATCAATGATGCTAGGTTAGTAAGAAATTTTAAAAGTTGTAATAATAACTCAATTTCTATAGCAAATGGTGGTCAATTAGAAATGTCTGGCATTGGCAATTTAGTTTTGTCTACTGACAAAAATAATATCACTTTAGAAAATGTTTTAGTTGTTCCCAATCTGTCAACGAATTTATTGTCTGTAAGTAAAATGTGTGACAATGGCTTTACAGTAGTTTTTGATAAAAATGGGTGTCATGTTTATAATGAGATAAGTTCTTTAACTGGCAACCAAATTTTAGCTGCTACAAATGTGAACGGTTTGTATAAGATACAGCAGTGCAAGCCGCGTGTGTTGGGGCATTCCATGCTGGTGCATCCTAGGCAGCAGCCAGAGAGTGTCGATACTGCTTTGGTGTCTGCAGCAGTCTGGCATAAGCGTTTAGGCCATATCGGCCAGAAAGGTATGAATAGCCTACGGGGTGGTGGTATATGTTGTGGTGTCGTTTTTCAGGATGACGACTCGCCAAACAAGTGTGTTCCCTGCTTAACTGGAAAGATGCATACGAAGCCTTATCCGAAGCTTGTGGGAAGCCAATCTACTGTACCACTCCAGCTTGTGCATTCTGATGTCTGTGGGCCCATTCAAGTCAGCAGTTGGGGCGGTGCCCGTTATCTTTTGACTCTGACGGATGATTGCACTAGAAAAACCTTCGGTTATTTAATGAAAACAAAATCCGAGGTGAGTTCACATATTGTTAACTTTAAAAATATGGTTGAAAAACAAACAGGTTTGCAGCTTAAAATTTTAAGAACCGATAACGGTACTGAATACTGTAACAAAACGTTGACTGATTTTCTTAAAAGGGAAGGGATTATACATCAAACATCGGTGCCTTACTGTCCACAACAGAATGGAGTTGCGGAGCGCGTCAATAGGACGATTTTTGAGAAAGCTAGGGCCATGTTACATGACGCGGGTCTGTCTGAACGTTTCTGGGGAGAAGCAGTGATGACTGCTATATATCTGAAAAACATGTCTCCTACCAGCGCGTTGTCGGATGACATCCCTGAGAGAAAGTGGACTGGACAGCCAGTCGATCTCAGTCATTTGCGCGTATTTGGCTGTGTAGCATTTTCTCACATTCCTGATGTAAAACGTCGTAAACTTGACGCTAAAGCTAAACCATATATCTTTGTTGGCTATGGTGAGACTTGTAAGGGCTACCGTCTCCTTGATCCATGTAACCCTAAAAAGGTTGTTTATTCGCGAAATGTTACATTTTTAGAAGATGAATTTATTGGAGGACTTCACTTTAAAACACAAAGCAAGAATAATGATTTTATCTCTCATGAATGCATTATAAATAATAATAATTATACAAATATTGATAATGAAATTTTAAATATTGACTGTGATAATAATAATGCAAATGAAATGAATGATAAAATTATTAATGATGTCTGTGATAAAATTAGTCATAAGTCTACTACGGAATCACCTATTTCAGGATCTGAGTGTGACATAACACCTCCGGTGTGGTCTCCTTTGATGGACCTGGTCTACTGTACTGGTGACGAGGGTGATGTAGGTGATGAGGATGATGTCTGTAAGGACGCTGTGTCTTCTCTGCCTGATGCCACACTTCGAGGAGGAGAGGTAGATGCGCAAAGTGTTGCCTCTGGCTCGCGTCCTGTCCGCACTAATAGAGGTAAAATTCCGCTAAAATATAATGATTACGACTTATCGGCTATGCTAATTGAGCAGAGTTTGGAAAATGAGCCTAATACATACGAGCAAGCTATGAAGTCTACTGACTGTGAACAGTGGCTTCACGCCATGAAATGTGAGTATGATTCATTAATTAAGAACAATGTTTGGACATTAGTCAATCGACCGGAATGTGAAAACATTGTAAAGTGCAAGTGGGTCTATAAAAGGAAACATGATGCCACAGGTAAACTAGATAAGTATAAAGCTAGATTGGTTGCCCGTGGGTTTAGTCAACAAGAAGGTATAGACTACAATGACACTTTTTCTCCGGTTGTCAGACATTCTACATTGAGAATTTTATTTTCCATTGCAACAGAAATGAATTTGCAGATGGACCATGTTGATGTTACCACAGCTTTCCTAAATAGTGATCTGGATGAGATTATATATATGGAGCAGCCAGAAGGTTTTTGTTCAGATAAAAGTAAAGTCTGTAAGCTGAATAAAAGTATATATGGTCTCAAACAGGCTAGCCGTATGTGGAACTTAAAAATAAATAATGTTTTAATTAATAATGGATATACTCAAAGTAAATGCGAACCATGTGTATATATAAAGAAAAATGATAAAGATTATATAATAATTGCTCTGTATGTCGACGACTGTTATATATTTCATAATGGATGTATTAAGAATGTTTTATCATTGTTGAAAGAAAACTTTGAAATACGCCATCTAGGCCAATTAAAAAATTGTTTAGGTATGAATGTCACTAGATATAATAATACAATTGTACTAGACCAGTCTAATTATATAAGATGTTTGCTAGCTAAATTTAATATGAGTGACTGCAAGCCAGTACTTACACCGTTACCTGTAAATTGTAAGTTAGAAAAATCTGATGGGAAGTGTCTTGATGATGAGGTATACAAATACAGACAACTGTTGGGATGTTTAATGTATTTGAGTGTGTGCTCACGCCCGGACATTTCATATGCTTGTAGTCAACTTAGTCAATACAGTACATGTTTCGACGTGAGTCATTGGCGCGCAGCAAAGCGAGTACTTCGTTATTTAGCAGGGACGATCAACTATGGTCTTCATTTTACAAAAGGTGCTAATTTTAATATCAGTGCTTATGCAGATGCCGACTGGGCTAATGACTCATCAGACAGAAAGTCCTACACTGGATTTGTTATAAAATTAGGTAACTGCTTGATCAATTGGGAAGCTAGAAAACAGCGTAGTATAGCTTTATCAAGTACAGAGGCAGAGTACTTAGCAATAAGTGACGTTTGCAAGGACATTTGTTTTGTGAAGAATTTCCTGTCTGAAATTATTAACAAAACTTTTGATGTAATTGTATACAACGACAATCAAAGTGCTCAAAGATTATTACTTGTAAAAGAGTATTCGCATAAGAAAACGAAGCACATTGATTTGCGTTACCATTTCGTAAAGGACTTAGTACAAAAAGGAAACATAACTGTAAGATACTTACCTACTAATGACATGCTAGCAGATGTATTGACAAAGCCACTATGTGCGCAGAAACATTGTAATTTTGTAAAATGTTTAAATGTGAGAATTTGTGGAGCAAATGGTTAATGTTTTGTTGTGTACTTATTTTGTTAACGATTAATATTATTATATTGTGATGAATCATGTTATGTATAATTAGGTATATAGAGTCGCTCATAAATAGATGGAGTATGTAACTCTTGAATGTAGAGTTTTTTCAAGAATAAATGTAGAGTCTCTTAAATATTGTATAGAGTCAGAGTAGTTTCTTTTTCTCTCATGTAGCGCTTAAGGAGGAGTATTAGGAATTGTGTAAGCTCTACATGAACGCAGCTGAAAGGCAGCCATATTAATTTAAATGACTTTTTCAATCTGTCACCTGTCAATCATTATTAATTCACATTACTTCCTGCTCATGGCTCTTAGCCGATATATACGTTTTTGTGTTGTCTCCAATATTATCTAATTTAATCATTAATCCAAATTCATCTTATCTAATTTATAATGGACGTGTAATATCAGCTTATATTTTGATAAATAAAAGTCTGGATATTCAATCGAAGTGTTTATTTGGTTGATCACGCCTGACACGCCATACATTCCATTGCGAATCCCAACACCTGCATCAACAGTAATTGATAGGGCATTTAGTCATGACGATATCCAGCACGCGTAGCATGGCGCCGTAGAAACAGGTTTTGTCGACGCGAGAATAGACAAAATGACAGAACGTAAAAGATTTTTATCGATATAAGCATAGCAAAGTTTAAAATATAGAAGAGATATGTTTCTATTCTTTAATGGTGTATGAATCGTGTCATACTTGTGCAAAAAAACAGTCGATTTGTATAGGTATAACGATGAAATAACTTTGTCTTTTCTTGGTAGAATAGAGATAGAATCGCCATGCTACGCGTGCAGGTCAAATCTATTTGTCTTCATAGATTACCGATATTAATACAATCGTCATCAGCAGCATTGTGATCTCAGTCTCTTTCTGAATTGCTATCATCTTTACACAGCTTAATTAAGTACTTAACATACTGTCATTCGTATATTCCTATAGTTATTAAGGCCTTATCTACATCTCCACCGGGGACTCGGGACTATCTATCTAGGTAACCGTGCACCCTGGAACATAAAGGGCTTTTGGATGACACTGTGGATTTTATTCAGTCCAAGCCTGAAAGTCCCTTCCGTTCTACCCTGGTCAGGACTCTTTTGATAATTTTACCTCGATAAAAAAAAACATCTCCAAAAATCAACTAAAATACCTTTTTTTTTCCTAAACAGCGGAAGCAGTGCACTTAGCCCGCGACTTCGGCTACGTGTGTGAGACCGAGTTCCCCGCGCGAGCGCTCGCCGAATACCTCGCGCGACAGTACGCCGAGCACGACTCGCGACGGAGGAGGGACTTACTGCAGGCCACTAAGCAGGTAATTACGACTAGTAACATAGTGATCACTTAGATAAGAAAAACTCACGCGACAGTTCGCCAAGCACGAGTACATGAGAAACTTTCTACAGGCCAAGAAACAGTTAAATATATGACGTTACAGTGACCAAGCCGCGCGGGCACTCGCCCTTCAGGAGATCTTAGTATTCCAAGTATCCTTTTGAGACAGTTTGAAGACTCAAAACCATCAAACCTGCAGTAATACTGCGATGTGCTAAGATTATCCTTACATTTCTCTCTCTTTACTTTATGAGTCCCATCTAGTATCAATACGAAAACGCTTACAAAGTCAATTTTCACTTACAATCATTGAAACCACTCCTACTTATTCAACTGTCAAAGTTTTACCTTTCTTTCTTTGACTAAAGCGAATAACTCTTACAGGTAATAAAGGAGCTGATGGACCTCCTGAACCAAGACCGGTCACCGCTGTGCAATACCCGGCCCCCGCATCTACTAGAGCCAGCGATACAGCGTCATCTGACGCATTTCTCGCTCATCTCGCACGGCTTCGGGGGTCCCGCCATTGTAGCAGCGTTGACTGCAATACAGGTGTGTATGCGGCTTTATGTTCAGTGGTACGACCACGGAGTGATTAATTAATGGAGTACTATGCATGGACTAATATTTCTCTTCGTGGCACAAAAAAAAAATGCAAAAATTTGAAATGCCATATCGAGGTTGAATACCAGTATTCAACCTCGATATGGCATTTCAAATTTTTTGAAGTTCATAACATACTCGTATTGTTGTTTAGCTGCAGTAATTTACTGTTTCTTGTATAGTCTTGAATTTGCTCAGAGAACTAAAACAATTTCGATTGATGAAGTCTGATGATGAAATTTATCAAATGTCATTTACACACAGCCTAACACGTAAACAATTCTTGCGTAATAATAAAATATATCGGTGAGTCTATCAACCACCAAATAAGTACAATAATTTTATTTGTGTCTATTTTAATAATTCTAACGGTACCTTATTACCTTTGTTCCAGAATTTCCTTAACGAGTCGCTCAAGCATTTAGACAAGTTATATCCTCAAAGCGGTATGGTGTCATCATTGATGGATAAAACAAAAATGGACCCTGATATCAAGAAGTAACACATGCGTGACGGCGGTGACGTCAGTCTCTGCAGCACGGAAACATGAGCAAAGAGAACAAATCTCTTACAAACACTGTCCCACAGAAGATGCCCTGGTGGCTGTGGAACTACACATAAAGTACTGAATTTGAAATTTGCCTTCGCATTTGACAGTAGCGCTGCCAAAATATACTGAACGCACTGTATTATCAAGGCAAAAATGCCAATCCTACACCAAGGTTACTAATGATATTATCATCTAAATAAAACTGCCATAATAAAATGTGCGTATGAGAGAATGCAAGGAGATTGCGTATTTATTTTTATGATGATCTTCGTTAGAGGCGACCCGCATACAAATAAAGTGCAATTATAATACTCATGATTGTGAGAATCTGTACATATAGTCTAGAATTAATACTAGTGTTATTTAAGCATTTATGCGAATAATTTTCAGCTCAACCAGTGATTGTTGTAATATCAAAATGAATATTTTTTAATAAAAAAGTAAAATATTTCACATCCACCGCAATAAAGACACATATCAATAATGTAAATAAATAATTTTAGAACGGAAGTTTTATCGTTTCTCACAAGGTTTCATACTGTTTTAAGATTAAAAGAATAAAAACCTCTTTAGTTTTTAATTAGCTAGGTATAGTTTTGCTAGTGATTCAATGTGAAAGTGTGCCAATTAGTTTTAATTGTGGAAATACCATAACGGGTTCCCGAAAATTAAGTATTTAATTAATATTTATTGTGGCTTGTACATAATACTTATAAAATTACTATTCACTTGCCTAATATTTAGTTTTTTTTTCTAAAGTTATTCTAGTATTCGACATCTATCTCTTACTCCAGATTTTATAATAATGAGTACTTAAAGTTTATTTTTTTATTTGTGATATTGTAAGCGTGATTTTTAAAGTTTCTAAACTGCCTCAGAGAAGCAACGAATGGAGTGCACATGAAGTATATATTACAGCTAAAAGCGTACTAGACATCTATGTGCAGACGCCAGCTTATCAAATCCCAATCCAAAGTAAAATAACCGTGAAAAAATAGTTCAGACGCCCCTGCATAATTCTTTCACAGTTATTTTACCTGTCAAAGTTGTCAAGGACTGAGTAAAAAAAACACTTAATAAAAATGGCTCGGTAACTGTCAAAGAACAGCACTCCATTTATTTACTACTTATTGAAAACTCGTGACAAAATTAATATATTCTTATGATATTGAAATCAAAATTGTCTATGAAATTGTCAAACTCTTCGAGTTAGAAAAGACAATAGAAGAATACAAAAATGTACCTTTAACCATTTGTACGCAGATTTTGGTACTTTTAATATTTAAATGAAAGTTTTCTTTGTAAATAATCTAAAGGAAAGCGAACTATTACTACGTCATTACTCGTTTTATTTCATATTATATCCTGTGAACCGTAACCATCTATTATGCAATCTTGTAAAAGGTCACATCTTGCTGCAGCATCTCGAGGAATGACTCAGTAGAGTCATGTGGGTCAAGTGTGCGCATTTTTTCTTTGATGCTTCATAAACTCGAATATTATTAGTAGAATGAAATAAAACTGTATTAATTAGAAAGACTGTTTATTTGTAATCACCTTAGACACAACACTAATATTATCAGTAGCTTATATTTTAAGAAAGTATAGAAAACAAAAACCCTTTCGTATGCGCACTTTTACCCCAGTATCGGGGTATGTGTACGCAGCACTGTGGGTAAGTGTGCGCAACAACACAAAATGTATATTTTAGAAGATAAACAATATTCTATTATATTTTTTTTCATCATAGGCACTTAGAGTAATTAACATAATAATCATCTTAAATCAAATTATGAGATCAACTTCGTTATTACATGTATCACAAATAAAAGTGCCGTGTTCGGAGCTGGTGCACTGTTCGTACCACCAGGCTAAAGGGCTAAAAAGGCTACATTCAAGTTAGTCGTTCTTTCTTTATGGCTAATTTCTCTTCTTGCTCTTCTTTCTTAACTTCTAACTCAGATTTATAGGGACTTCCTTCCAGCGTACATCTGTGACGATCATAGATATATGTGGTGACGCTGCGCACACTTAACCCAAACCATCGAAACAGGATTATATGAATACCGTTGATTATTGCGTCATCACAACAACTTAAACACTGGCAAATAACAAACTTTATATTATGTTGCACTTGATACCAAAACGCATATTTTCAAAAAAAATACATAACTACAAAAGATTACGCGTCAAATGTGACAAAATATCGTAAATATTCTAGCAAAAATCTTCATTTACGTGTCAATCCAAAATGGCGCGCGAGAAACCGTTGTAATACGAACGCTTCGCAGGACATCCCGCGGGGTACCGAAGAGAGGGGTTGCCGTTCCTGGCCGCTTTTTAATATTCGAGATAATTAGAATGCGCACACTTAGACGCTGCGCACACTTGACCCACATGACTCTATGTCAGGGAGCGACATGTCCGGAACGTCCTATTCCTGCTAAAATAAAAGAATTGCAGCACTATATTCATTGGAACAACGTCGAAAATAATTTGCCCCGTGAAAATAGTACTTAACCATGCCGCGATGCGTGGAGGAGGCGAGCTCATTTCTCTCACGGCTGCGCAGCTGCGGTCTCTGTTATATTTAAACGTCAATGACAACAACTGTAAACATAAATAAAATACATTTACTCAAAAATGCATGTAATGTGGTCATTATTTTGACAACCTTGTTTGATCAAAGTCGACCTTGCCGGTCTGTATCAAGGAGCGGCCAGCAATGTTTTTGCTGGCCGTTCTAACAGGCCGGCAAAACATTGCCGGCCGCTATTTTGACATTCCAACGTTTTAAAAAAACAAATGCAAAATGATTAATTTATTTAAAACACAGCTGTTTGTATTTAAAGAGATAAGTACAAAAAGATTTTATTCCATAATTAAAAAAAAAACAAAGAAGTAACAAAAGCGCGGTTTAGCAAATTTTTTATTTTTAGTTAGTGACTTTTTTGCTATAAATAAATGAAGTACTATATGAAGAAATAATACAGCAGTCAAAAACCGCATTAAAATTATCGCAAACTATTCGTAATATGAAACCGGGAAAGTCGGTGCTGAATTTTAGTAACTGTACTTTTACAAATTGTCATTTTAATTAAATTTCTAGTTAATTAATATATATTTTATTTAAATAACTTGTTGGTTTTATTTAGGTTAGGTACTTGCATTTTTGAGTAAAGCACTATACAAGCCTTGGCCCACGATGACTGCTTCGCTGGTCACGCTATGATTGCCTCAAGCTAGCCTAGCTACGCTCTAGGCTTTCCAGCTTGGCCATCATTGCAGCCCTTGCTGTCGGCCTGGAGCTGCGCTATCGGCCATCATCAGCGCGACCAGCAAAGTAGCCATTATAGACCGCGGCAGTAATGTACTATTCTGTATCGTCAAGTATTATTGACGTAATACTTGACGATATTTTTGTTACTCAATACAGAAATGATTTGTTTCAATGCTGTCGTCATAATAATTCTTACAAACAAGAAATTTTTTCAACACCTTTTTGGCACTTTCGAACCGTTTATCAATTGTAAATTAAAGAGCACTGTTCTGTAAGTTTAAAAATTCCTTAATTTGTTATCATAATAAAATGTAATTCCTTCTTAATACCACTGTGTACTTAAATTTTATTTCGTGGAGTAAAGAATGATGTTAAAAACGATTTGTTTCATTTCAGTGTAATATGTATGTATAATAATATTATGTACTCGTTTACATATACCCAATAATTACCTATCGTTAAATAAACCTAAAAAAATATATATTATATAGTTTAGATGTATGAGAATATAATTCAAATGCGTGTTCCACATCTTACTACTTATAAAAATTAAAAGGTTTTTAAAGATAAGGAACCCGCACTGGGCCCGCTTGGTGGATTATGACCCACTCTCTCTCACAGAGAAGAGGCCTGTGTCCCAGCAGTGGAAACATTTGTAGGCCAAATGGCTAAATGGTGAAAGATGAGGATATTTGGATAGATGTTCGCTACCTATTTTTATAACTTGGATCAACACACAAGACACATATCAATCCCGTGGAACAATTTTCGAACTTTACTGGCGAGGACACAAGTTTTCTGCTTAAGTTATCTATAAAATACATCTAAAAAAAAATTGGAGTGTCTGTTTGTAATATTGAAATAACCGTTTACTACATGCTTACGAATATACATACGGTACATACACCAAAATAACATTTTTAACAATTTTTGTCCGTCTGTCTGTCTGCTTGTAATGGCAAATCTCTGAAATGACTGGGCCGATTTTGATGGGACTTCTATTGGCAAGTAGCTGATGTAATAAGGAATTACTTAGGCTACTTTTATGTTAGAAGAATTCCAATAATTTTAAAAAATACATTGTTGAATTCCGACATCCATGCGAACGAAATCGCGGGCACAGCTAGCTTACTAATAAAATTAAACTGTACTCGTTTATTTTTCCTTGCAGCACCATCTATTATGGAGTAGCGAAACTAATGAGAGATTTGAATCATAATAAAATTACTAATTTATAATTATTTAAAATTGTTTTTTATTTTCCTAAACGGTTAATTCCAAGTTAGCGTTTCTAGTTAATTATATATATTTTAAACACATAAATTAGAAAGTCAAGTCGTCAAGTATTTCGTTTCGTATTGATTTCCGAACTGAATGTCAATGTCAAATTTAGAAATTGTACTTGTCAGTTGTCTTGCTACTTCCCGCGAACAGTGTTGGATTAATATATATGTTATTAAGTATTTAAAAACAATAATCCTACTCAAAAATGGATATCAGCTACGATAATGAAGTTGCAAAACGGTGTTTTAAATGTGACTCAAAAGTTTTAAGCAACTTGAATATAGTTTGCAATGCTTCAAACAACACAATAATACTTTGGAATCAATTTCAAATATTTGTGTATGAGAATCTAGAACTCGGCACTCCTGTGATAACATTATCACCGAGATTTCAAATACACGACTTGGTAATATCTAGTAATTATTTGGTCTGCCTAGATTGCAGTGGAAATATACACACAACTTCAGTAAAATTAAAAAGTGTTGGACCAAAATGTTTAAAATACAGTTTTCAGCCTAGAGAACAATGTGTGGTGGCCAGTACGCTCTACGAAGAAGACCACGCCCTATGTTTGAAGTACGAAGCCAATTCATACTTCTTCTGTCTTCATAAAATTACGACTGAGTTTCCATTAATTAAAAATGTAATACTGATCTATGAAGAACATTTACCAATAATACAACCACAAAGCAAATATATTTTAAAAGTCCATCCACTCACAGAAAATAATCTAAATATCCTGAAAACAGTTTTGAAAGCAGAAGAATTGAACATCAGAAACAAACATAGTTTGGTAGTTGTAACTTTTGATAAGCTGAATATTTTCGGTTGTTTACTTAGTTCAAAAATGGCTGAAGAACAAGTGCAACTGGTCAAACTTTACTCGTGTCCGTCTGAGATTAGCGGAATACTAGTTATTGAATCAGAAGAAATTATCATTATAATTGGACTCACAATAGGGACAACAATAAGACTGTCTTTAAAAGACTTAAAATCCCCACTGATTATACATTTGAACACAGCAATTCACAAATTTTTAACCTACAACAACAGTTTGATATACACAGATGGTAAATCTATGTGGAAAGCAGAAAAAATCATGTCCGAGGATATAAAATTCAGTCAGTTTTTTGTCAAGCATGTGAAGGATTTCGTAAGAAATGGAGATCAAATAATTTGTACAACATTCTTGAACCTTATTTACAAATTCTCTGTAGATGATTCTGAATCATATTTGAAACAAGAATCCACGGATGAATATTGTCCGGCGGAAAAAGTTTTAAATAACTCAGAGTACTTGCAGAAAATTCTTGATGAAGTTAAAAAGAATGACAAACTGATTAAAAAATTAGGTAAAGAAAATGATTATATTACTGTTCTATCATTTTCCAACAGGCAGGATGTCATGGACAATATTACTAGTCACAAAGTGATAGTCTATGAGAACTATGAAGACGCTATCACAGAGAATAGTAAAGCTGTCCTTACAGATCACATCAGCCAATATTTTGACAAAGAATCATTTTTCTTTTTAGTCAAAATCTCAACTACCACAGAGCATAAACTTGGCAATATATTATCCAACTCTTTAGGAGACTTGAGAGTCCACTTAACATTATCAACTACAAACAAAGTTATAAGAACAACTTCTATTAAAGTTACAGAATTGAAGACGTTAAGTTTCTTAATGCCGTTGAAAACTAAAGAAATAGATTTCACTGAAATGAATATAGATATAAAGATCATGACTAATATACCGGGAGTGTTTGATGCAAAGCAGAAAATTTGGACCATTCTATATAGAAAGCATGTCTCACTCCTGTCGGAACATTTTATAAAATTCACCTTAAACTCAAATAGGCAACATTGCTTGAAAAATATGGAAGAACCTGTAGAAAAACTAATATTGCAAAGTGCAGTTAACCAATATGGGAATTTATTTGAATTTGAAGATGGTTCAAGTAATAAGTCAGCAGCAAGAGAATGGCAAATGTATGTGAGACTACCAGATAAATACCAAGAATTATTCAGAAATAAGGATTTAACCAAATACTTGACTTCGAAAAAAGTTACCTATTTCCTTCAACAATTTACATCAGAGGAGTTTTTGAAGTCAAAAAGCAACTTAATATTTTCAATAGGCAATGAAAAGGTTAAAACAGAAATATTCGATGATGGTTTTTCTAATCCTTTGTTAAAGTTGTCAAGTACAAATCTTAAAATTGTATTGAATGTGAGGAACTTTTTGTCCGATATGATTTTCTGTGTCTTTTCCAATTATGCTCCAGGAAAGGAATTCATCAATCTATCTTCTTATGCAACAGTTGAAGTAAGTTTGAATTGATTTAGAGAATAAATCAATATTGATTTAGGTAATAAATAATACTAATTTACTAAAATAAAATATTGTCGGCCTAACGGTCTGCGTTAAAAGAACGTCCCCTGTTAAGCAATAATTGGCGGAATGTGTAATCTGCCCAACACATTGGGGATTACCGGCGTGATGTTATGTAAAAAAGTACAGTCGGCAACAAAAGCTGTATTTTTTTTTGGAAATTATTATTTTCTAATTAAACAAGCTGTTCCACGTGGTTTCGCTCACGCTGGTCGGCACCTATTGATCGTAGCGTGCTATATTCCTCGATAAGGGCTCATCAGCAGCCTTTAAATGTGCCCACTGCTGGGACACAGGCTTCCTCTCTGCAAGAGGGTGTGGGCACAGTGTGGGCTATAATCCACCACGCGGGCCCAGTGCGGTTTCGTGGATGTCACATGTCTTTGAACTTTTGGTTTTTCACGATGGTTTCCTTCACCGGTTTGAGAGCAATGTTGATTAAATAAATTACACAAAGTAATGCGCCTGGCTGGGTTCGCACCCACGACCTACAACTCGTAAGTCGGGGCCGATACCACTGGGCCACCACTGCTCCTCAATGCGTAAAAGACTCCAGCACAAAAATATTATTTCAATTCAAACCAGTAGTTCCTGAGATTAGCGCGTTCAACCATAGAAACAAAGTCTTCAGTTTTATAATGTTAACATATCTAATTATTATATTCATCAATAATATATGTCCTCAAAAAGAAAATTATCATTTCGTATTTGTTACAGAATCTTCAGAAGGCCGTCAGAAAATTTGTAACGGGCTCAGAAGAGGATATGGAACCACTGGTTGAACAATTTGAGAGAAATGTTATTGGAATTTTACCTGTTTAGAAAAACTACTTTTAAAAAGTACCTACTTATATTTTTTTACTATATCGAAACTGTGATCTAATAAATTGTTATTTTAATCAACCAACAATACCTTTTTTTTTTGCGTGGTAAAATCATCGAATGAGTCGCTACCCAAGGCAGCGCAGACGGGACTGTCAGACTTGTTCTTACTAAAATCCACGGTGTCCTTTAATAGCCCTTTGCCTTCCGGGGTCACAGAATTTGTTAGTCCCGCGACCCCGGCAGGCTTTGGCCCTCTAAGGGTCCCGTCATGGTGATGACTCCCTGAGGCGCACGTGAAACAACGCACCGTCGACCCGGGCGTGGTCCATGACGGACAGCGATTCGCCCATTACTCGCCACCCGGATGCCGGTAGCCGGAGATGGTCTTGCGACGTCCGACGCCGTGGACGTCTAACACTGCGGCTGGGTTGTGAGGCGGACGCTGTCCTCCCTCACACGTCCCGCCTCCTCCTTCGCTAGCATGACTGCTTCGCAGGAAGCGACCGTTCCCCACTCTGTCTCGCCCTGCAGCATGGCCTCGACCAAGGCCGGGCGCGAGAGTTCTCCGCCTATCGCCGTCGTGAGGACACGGCTGCTCCACCGTGTCCTCCAGGCGAAACCAACAATACCTATGTAATTATTTATCCCCTCCAACTTTTGACCGTTTCGTTTCGGGACATAAGGTCCCTACGCTCCCATTGCCACTTAGCGCTCGGAACGGTTCTGAGTTCTGAGCGAGCAATCGTGTTTGTTTTGAATGGAAACATCAGTGACCAAAGGAGTATGTTCAAAGATGTTCAGCTGAACTCAATGAACGAACGGTAGTCATTATCATTTGTAAGCAAACAGCCCGGTTCTTCATAGCCAGTCGTTTCCGCCATGTATGTATTATTATTTTTTTGTATGTTTGTTTACAATTTTATAACTTTTGAGTTACGACTAAACCAACTTCTAAAAAGATATTAGTGGAAATATAATTTCCCAGTTTCCAGACTACTGTCTACTGTCGAGAAACTAGCTCAAAATTTGAATTTTTATTAGAACTTGGTTATAATAGAGGAATAGAAAAAAAACGCTACTAATAATTATAATCTATGTATATTATTAGACCATTCTCCTCAGGAGTTCGTTGATCTTGTCCTCACGGTTTCCGAAGTCACCTCCGTCGACGTAGTGGATGGTCTTCTTGCGCCAACCTCCGGTGGGGTTGTTCAGCTTGAAGGGCCACAGGAAGTTGCTGGCGTACTGTACACAATGGGAGAGATTTCATGAGTAAACAGTTTTTAACACATGGCTAAGACTGGCTCCATGGTAGGATTTGATACAACCTGCTGGAATTTTACTTTTCAACACCTTTTCACAGAATTTTCTTCGCTTTTCTCATCCATTTTGTGCTTTATTTTATCAACCATGCTAAATCTGCCCCCCTAGCCAAATCACAAACGACTCGCCAATAGATTTTCAAATTAATATCCCAGAGCCTAAAGTTGAAAATCTATTAAAGATTTCTAAGTGTTAGCATTTATCGTTTGTTACATGGCTACAGACCCTAGCAACAAAATAGTAGTAATAATTATGTCTGTCTCACCTTGAACTTCTCTCCGACGCTGAAGATCTCGTGGATGAGGTCCTCCACACAGATGATGTTCTGTTTGCTAAGCTTCTGCTCAACAATTGTGTTGGAAGTGATTGGCACACGCTGGCCGTTCACCTTGGCGAAACCGCGCTTGTATACCAGCTGCGGAAGAAAAGGTTCGTTATAATGGGATCAGGAGATATAAAAATATAAAATTATTCTTATTCTATTTTTATACTCTTTTGTTTACTGCAATTTATGATTTTGCTAAAAAGGTGACTCCTAGGCAAAAAAACAAGGTATCAAAGAAACTAACATGATCATTCTTCTAGTTTTTTACCTTATACAGAAGCAGCTGATGAGTTTAAATTAAATTATGGTAGTTCAATTTTGCCTGCCTCTGTGGGTTTTCCTGTCGCGTACCTCTCAATCACCTGTCCTATTTCACATTGTGTGACATAGAGGAGGGAGGATGATCTCCCACATGGGTGGAGGAGAGAATGGCACAACCTGGAGGAGGCCTATGTCAAAGGACAACTTCAAAATATGATATAGTAACATTTTATTTTCCAAGAATGGAATGAGGTAGAAGCTGCCTGAAAATTAGTCTGTCTACAAATCCTCTTTGCGCATGTGTGTTAAAATCTTGTCAAAAATATAGCATGGAGTGCTATATTTTAGGATTGTAACAAATAAATAACTTATATGTCTTTGTGGTTGGTGTCTAGATGGCTGTCTTGTTCTAAATTGTTAAGTAGGAAATGAAATGTTAAATACTGACCTCCCTAACGCTCTTAAGGTTGGGGTATCCCCACGCGATGTACGGCTCAGCGATACGCAGCATGTTGACGGTGGCCTTGTTCAGACGGATGAACACACCGTTGTTGATCTGGCGCAGTCTGAATAGCTGCAGCACTTTGCGTACCTGTGGGACACAAGAATATAATTGTTTAAATAATTGGAAAGGGATAAGAGTTCAAGCGTCGACAAGTATTTGTTTTTCAATTCATTAAGTACTATCTAAGTTTATATGTTGATATCACTGACTGGAGACTAAACATCATGAAGAAACCTGGACTTACATAAAAAATACAATATAACCCATGTGAAAGGCATGTGATATTCCCAGATACCATAATAACTAACTCTGACACCAGAGAGTGGCTAGATCCATACACATAAAAAAAAAGATTTCTAAAATAAATCCCAATATCATTTAAGAATAAATCAGAATGTTTTAAACTCACAAAAAATAATTCACAAATTTTAATTTGTTGTGACCTTGACGCTTATATTCCGTAAAAGATTTCAAATTATATTTACCTTGGGTGAAACCTGGTTGATACCACGGATACGGATGACGAAAGCGAGTTTCGCTTCTCCGGGAACGTAGTAGTTACCTCGGTTGCGAGCCTGCAATGCAATACACAAACATGGTTAGTAAGTTGTCACAATCATGTTCTCAAGAAAAATCTCTCACTTTTTCTGAAGATCTCTAAGTTTTCTATATTCAGTGGTCAAAACAAATCACCAAAAATTAAGTATAACAGGACTTTTCCCTGAAATTAATTAACAGAATAGAAAGTAAACATTATAATATTCAGTCTTAAACTTGTTTTTGGCCAAAAGAGGCAAAATAAACAGGTTTAAAGTTCATCCCATTGATGAGCCACTACTACCACATACCTTAAAATATTACTGGTTGTTACGCTCATCCGTTTTTATGACTAAATATGATACAAGTAGTCCAATTAATATATGATTTTTACAGATTTTGACTGTATACCAAGAATAATAATGTCTCTCACTTGTCTGGCTAGCCTGATCTCATCTCGCTCCCTGATGCGGTATTCCTTAACATACTGTTCAGCCCTCTTGAAGATCTCCTTGCGCTTCTTGACGGCCACTGAACGCCTCTTGAGGGTGACCTAGTCATACACAATGTATGTTTTAGTATAAGGGTATTGTGCGGTAACTGTTGGTAATGTGATGTGGAAGATATTCCATCAGTTAGAAAGTTAACAGCATCTTATTCAGATGAACTATGCCTTTAGTGTGTTGGGATCATCATAGAAATACGAAATATAAAATTATAATAAAATTTTCAAACAATCAAAATCTTTAACGGTGTACTGATTTGATCTGATGATTCACTTCCACATAATGACATTTAAATCAATCCTAGAAAATGAAACAAAACTTGGGAACATAATAGGTATATAAAAAATAAGTGTGGTAGCTATTCAAAAAAATAAGTTTCCTTGTTCAATTGCAAGAAGAGAATCAACCAGTAAATTAATTTGAATTATGCTCTTAAAATCTCCAGTTTTCACTAGTAGACAACTTTTTTTAGCTTAATGTTCCCCAATTAAAAAAAAATGAGTTGAATCAACAGCAGTAATCATTATAAGTACGGATTCATTAGGTAATTAACAAGAACCCAATCAAAGTTATCCTGAAACGACACATTAATGTTTGTAGGTTATGTTGATATACCTGTAGACGGCGAGTGCGGAGTGCTTCCCTCCTCTTGCGGTGCTTGAGCACTGACTCAGGGACGGCGGGCAGCTTCTTGCTGTCCTCCTTGCCCTTCACTGGCTTCTTCTCGGCCGGAGCCTTCTTCTCTGTAGTTGCAACCATCGTGCTGAAATGTGGAATATCATTGTTAGAGGTTGGCTAGAGAAAATGTATCAGTCCCTGCAGTTAATACAATATCTATATTTCGTACAAGTTACAGTGTTGTCAATTAGTGTTGATAAACAGAGGGGGTAAGAAGAAACAACCTTTTGTGACCAGGATTTTTTTCTGTATTAGTTCATTGAACTGCACTTTGAAGGTGGTAGAACATCATAGTTTGATTCTTTGCTAGCTGCGATAGGCACCATGAATTTTGCCACATTGTTCTAGTTTCTCCTTGAGATCATAAAACTGTACAGAAGAATAAATTAGTATTCTTCAAGTGCAGTCAATACTTGCTGACATATTTCAAAGATAGCACAAGGTGTCACTAGGTTTCTTTTTTGGCTGTTTTCATGTAAAGGTCGCCAAATGAAAATTAGTCAATGATCAGACGAGGAAATGTAATGGTTTTCAGAAAGTTCCAATGCCGTAAGTACCACACTAGTATTGTCAAAGAGGTTAGGTCGCATTTTTTCGATCTTAATAATTTGGGGTAAATAAACTAAAAAACGTGAGCTTTCAGAACAATTAAATCACGGAACGGTGTAATTTAATTATTCTCATTCCACATAATCTTGCATTCAAGCAAAAAAACAAAGATCGTTGGTGTGGCGGCATGTCACCATCCTACCCATCCAGTTTATCAACACTTTTCACAAAATACACCAAACATTTTGTATTACTAACACTGTAGTTGTATTCCTTGTGAGATTACGAACTATTTTAACACTTAAAAACTAATAAATATATTATTTTTTATCAACCTGCGGGGCAAAACTCCACGCGGCACGTGTGTCAAATTATCAAAAGAAAGACAGAATTCAGACTTCCGCCAGTCGCCATTTTATTTTATTTTTTCGTATAGTAACTCTGAGGCTTGTTCATTTCAACGTCAAAATCGTCACTTGTGGCCTTGACATTTCACAGCACTTGTTACAGCAAATCCTGGTTCTTATTGTTTTAGTTTTACTGCCAAAGAAATTCATCCCTTGGCTTTCTTCACATTGCTAACTCTAGAATCTTTTATTATCAAATAGGAAGATATTTTATTTTTATCTCAATATTATATTTCTTTTGACTTTGAAGTTTTTGTTATTTTGATCGTGAAAACAAAACGGTTTCAACTTTCTGGACGACTTCCGGTGGCGCAGATTTTTGAAATTATATTGAATCAACGTTTCCATAGTTACAAACAAAAAGTGAATACGTTTGAGTGGTTTGACTAAAACATTCTAATATTATTGAGAAAATACTTAGAGGAATTAGTCAATATGGTTGAAAAAGATCCTCAACTAAGTGCCTTAAATGTAGGAGAATTAGATTTATTTATCGACAGCATGGAGCCGTCTCGTATAGAATCCATTGGTCATCAAGGGTAAGTGAATGGGAGGTTCAAGACCTTCAAGAGTTCAGACTTCCATCGAAAACTCGTCTCATGACCTACACCTTTGGTGAAACTGTCAATCGGGCTACCCGTTATGACTGTCAGATCTACAAAACATGACAGTCGAGGGTAAAATTGCTTTCTGAAGCATGCTGGAGTGGTCTCGGTCCACAGACAAACCCCCGGCAAACAGTGACGATGAGTTAGTTATTACGATAAAAGAAAATAAAAATTAGAACCTTTTCAGATGGGTGGATTGGCATCTGAGATTGCAAAAGATAAATCAACAAGCAGTCTTGGAAGCTTCCTCGATGCAAGAGGAACTCACGAAAGAAACTCTTATTTCTTCCGGAAAGGTGCGTATGTCATAATTAAAATTTTTACGAAAATGTATTTATTGTAGCTCCATGATAAAGAGCTTGGTACACACGGCTACACATCAATTAAGCTATACATAACCAGTATAAGATGATCGTTGTATGCGCGGAATGATCATACAAAGCGAGACCACGATAAATTGGTTTTATCCAGCTTGATGTGTAGCCCTGTGTACATCCGCTCAACTGATATCGATGAACGACTGGGCAATTCATAATAATAATATTATTTTGTTAAAAGTGGCCCTAGAGTGTTGGCCCATAGTGCATTGCATTGCAGCAAATAGGAAACGCACTAATGGGCACTTTTTATCATGGTAAAAATATCAAATTAATGGAAGGGACTGACAGACCCGTACTGCCTTAAATCAACGGCATTTGGCCCTCTATAGAGGCCCCATCAGATTGCTCACAGCTCTCTTGGATTATGGGCCTCACTCGTATTTATCCATTTTTTTCTAATTTTACAGCTTCCTGTGTTGGTTTACGAAGCCATATGCATCCAAGTGTGGCGTATAAAGATATACCCACAAATTATTAAGTTGGAGCCCGCGCCAGAGAATACTTTTGGCGTTTACATGGTGGTAAGATCTTTTTTTCTTTTGGCAAATCTTTTATAATGTGGTTTTTCTAACTTGTTACCTTCCGTATTACTCTCTCATTGGTTCATATTAGTGTTTGCTGGTGAGAACTTGCTACGTCTTAAATCCCGGGCCGTATACAGCTTCATACGGATTTTTCATATAGAGAGCCCGGATTCTGAATTCATGTTGAAAATGGGTCAAATTCTCCAAAAATAACAGGGATGTGTTATGTATTGTTGTCTGGGTTCTGCTAAGCCATTAAGCTGCTAAGCCAAAAGAAAATTTTTGAGCGGTACGCCAAGACCCTCATCGTGAAGCCCTCGCCCTGAAAAGCTTAACTAAATATTATACTGTTTTCGACTGGGGCAGCGCTACACACAACACTTGGCTGTGATCCTGCCTGGATCTATTTCGTCACTCTATTCCATATCGGAGGGGTAGAATAATGTTGTGGTCTGACTGGTCTAAGCTTATCCTCTTACTTACTTTAACCCTTTCAAGAGTTCAGATGATGATATTTCGTGGGTCCATCTGATCCGTCGCTTTTCAGTTGTACCACGAGGCAGCGGCAGTGGGCTTGCTGGAGACGGTGCTATTCCATGAGGATGGTGCGCAGTGCATCAGCGAGGTTGTGGTGGACTTGCTACACTACGCCGTTGATCAGCTCACCGCGCTGTTGGCGCTCATCAAGTTAGTGTCGATCGTTAATTTAAATAATTATCGGTTAAGAAAGAAAGAAAGATAATTTATTTGTCAAACATGCGTTTACATAAACTGAGTAATCAGACATGCAAGGTATTAAATACTATCTTGTGAGCGTCCATGCTTTGCCAATATCGGCGTACAAATTTTGTTTGTTTAAAAATTACATTTCATTTCATTTAAAATTCATTACCATCGATAAATGTGGCCCGTGAAACTAGAAAAATGCCATTTCATGTTGTTTACTTATATTTCGACTTTTGGGCTATACGGGTGCCCAAAATTTGTAGAAGATTTTAAAAAAGATTCAGGGGTTCTAGATTTATCATAATTTTCTTGGGATTTTTTCACGTAAAATTCGGCAGACTTGACGGTTAAAGATATAAAACAAATAAATGTCTTGATTTTTACCAAGTTTTTTTGTCGCAGTAACGACTACCTAAAGCCCTTGACTACTAAAGAACTAGAAAGTGAGACAGCCATCGAGGAGTTGAACAGACAGAAGCGAGATCTTCAGTTCGATATCAGCATGAGATGTATTTCCATTGTACGGTAAGATACTTGTCCAAATGCATCATAGCATACTTGATTTCCATATTTGCTCCTCCGGTTACGATTAGGATCAACCACAGGAACAACTTTATAAAAAAAAGTGAATGATTTATAGTTACCAACTCTTTAAAATACTTACAACATGGGGCTATTGTATAGGGCAAAGTATTTAGTGACGGCACCACGCATAGTCGATCGATACCGTCGATGCCTCTGGTGTGCACCGACGTCCATCGGCTACATGTGACCGCTTTCCATTAGGCGGGAGCGGGACATTCTTGTTTGTCACCTAAATATTGACAAAAAAATTCGACAGACTTTATTTTGGGAGATGGCACAACGATAAATAATAATAATAAATAATACTTAATAGTTTTATTTTCCCTTTCCGAATGGTCCCGCACTAGGAATTTCTCCTGTCTCGTGGGTGCGTTTACAAACATAGAAACTCACATACACAAACACCCAGACCCGGAACAACTACTTGTAGATCATATAAATATTTGTTCCGTGCGGGGATCGAACCCGCGACACGCTGCGCAGCAGTCCAATCGCTCAGCCACGAGTCCACGACTGCGCTAACCGTGCCGTCAAAAAGCCAAAAGTACCAAAGTCTCCACTTTGGTACTTTTGGTAGTGACATCACTATAGCAAAGGGGGTTACTTTTCTCTGAAGCTTTTACTGTTCAAGATTTTTGGGCTGGGCTGAATCAGCAAAATCCCTTTTGATACGGCCTGTCTAAAACTACCCCTCTTTTTCCAGCTACATAGCAGAGCACATGGAGGTGGGCGGCGCGGGGGCTTCCATCGCAACCAACCTGTACAAGACTCACGACGTGCCCTCCCTGCTGACACATCTGCTCATACACGAGCCGTGGAGGAAGAGGAACGAGAAAGATGAACTGGTGTTTTTTAATTGTAAGGATGCGTTCGTAATTTAATACAGTTATAGACTTTCTGAACTCTATAGACTCCTAACATGGACTAGACTTTTTCTAAGTCTTTGTCTTATCAATGTGTTTTCCACCTCCCGCGTCTAGTGTGCCCCAGACACTGATATGCAAATTGCAAAAAACACATGAAAATTTTAATTTCGCGGGCTACTACGGAGGATTTTCTGAAAACCCGAAGAATCGCCCCATTTAAATCCACCATTTTTTTTACAATAACTTTGCCCCACGCTAGGAGTATTCGCCATTGATATCAAAGAGTTTGGTGTCCACAGTTGGTCGCTGGAGCAAGCCGGAGGCTGAAGACCTGGCTCAGATGCACCGCACCGAGGTGCAGCTCTGGCTGTGCGTGCGACAACTGTTGCTGGAGCCGCGCCTCGCTCACTACTACACCATCGACGAGTGTCGACGCAACGCTTTCTGTAGGGTAAGTGCCCATGCATTCGCACGAACGTTTTTTTTTTCGGGCGTTAAAAAAACGCGGCGCCTTTTTTCAAACTGCATTTGATTTTAAATGTTGGGCGGTGATAGTTAAGTTCAATTACCTTTCTGAAAAAAAAGCGCTCGTGCGAATGGGGGCTAAGAATCAGAAACGGAAGCTCTAAAATTCTAAGCACAGTAAAATATTAGAATTGTTTCACATTTTTCTCATAATTTAGTTGCAAGCCAAGATAACGGAGCAGATGCTGGACCAGATCCCTCCATTAGGCGACCTGAAGATGTTCCTGTGCCGTCTGGCCGTGGGTGACTACACCAGTCTTCACAACCGCACGAACGGCGTCAAGAACCCTGGCTGTACCCTCATCGAGATCGTGCCTCAGGTGAGTCCATCATTTAGCCTACTAGCATTTTATGCGCCCAGAGTAGTTCCATTTTTTTTTTTTTTTTTTGGGACAAACCCACCACACTATTCCCAAACCACTGCAACTCCTGAAAGCCAGAATCAACAGTGGCAACCACCAGAAAAGCGCCGAGACAATGAAGTCTCGACGTGTCCCGGAGAATGAATTTACCTGTCTTGGATCCTGCACGAAATTAATCAGAAAAGAATAGTGGAGGAGTAGGAAAAATATGTTTCCACTTCCCTCCATGCAAGCAGGAGACAGAACAAAACAAGGCCAATAGGCACAAAGGGACATTACAACTGGGAGAAGCCCAGTTGCCTAGCACCACGGGTAAAAATGACTACTAATATTAATGGGTCCTAAATTGTGAGCTGCTATATTTGATTCCAATAATAGGTATGGCAAAAACGCTTGAACGCACGGAAGTTTGTTCGAGTTTCGACAAGGTCCGTATAATAAATGACTCCAGATGTAGTCTGAACAGCATCCAACATAATATTGCGTTCGTTTTGCCAAAGAATACACTCCCAAAGAATATGATGTGCTGATTGTTCATATTCACAGTCAGGTGTCGAACATTGACAAAAAGGCGAGGGAACAAGCTTGAAGGAAAACAATTTACTTTTAAAGTTACCATGTCCGGTGAGAAATTGGGCAACACAGTGATCCACCTCCAGCCACGTCCTAGCCAGCCGCTCACGAACGGATGGAAAGAACTGGTAGAGGTGCCGTCCCTTGATAGAATTATCCCACCTATTTTGCCATTCGGATAAAAGATCCTCCCAGACGTCGCTCTGGGGTTTGAATAATCGAGATATCTTATCACGGTCACGTTGCGGTAGAAAATCAGCGTCAGTGGTCTCCCGTGCGGAAAAGTACATTGCAGCGCGTCGTTGCACTTCAAGATCTACTGGTAGAACACCAGCAAGCACCGGTAAAGCTTCAGTACTGACGGTCCTATACGCTTTACTTAAGAATAACAAAGCCAAGCGCTGACTTTGAAGCAATTTACGTCGTGCCGCACCTATGGTGGCTCTATCGGCCCAAACAGGTGCCCCGTAGCACACACAGCCCAAGTAAGTAGCCCCATAAATAGTTTTTAAGGTTAAAAATGACAAACCCCAAGTAGATTTAGATATTCTCGTTAGGGCATAAAAATTATTTTTAGCTTTTTCACCAACCGTTTTTATATGTTCTATGAATGTGAAATTCCTCTCTAAGACTAAACCAAGATAGCACACCGATTGTTTTCTCTTAACGGGAACATTATTGAATTTAATACTAGGCCACGATTTAAGGTCACCCTTTAAAATGAGTTGATAGGTTTTTTGTGGTGCAAAGGTCAGGCGGTTTCGATCGCCCCACTGAGATATTAATCGTAGGCAAGTGTCAGCCAAATTCTCGAGTCCAGCACGAGTACTCGACTGAATGAGCAGAAGGCCATCGTCTGCATAACCAGTTAAAGAACAACCACTTGGAAGAGGAATCGCGAGGAAATCATCGAAGCCTAGATTCCATAAATGAGGACCGATAACCGAACCTTGAGGACAGCCCATGGTAAGAGGTTTCGATACAGAATGATGTCCGAGTTTAAGTTTAGCGGATCCATTAGAAAAGTACGAATAAAGAAGATTAAATATATTTTTATAGCAACCACGAGCTTTTATCTTAAGTAGTAGCATTGGCCACCACGCGTTATCAAAAGCCCCGGAAATGTCTAGAAAGATTCCTACTACGTACTTGTGCTCGGAGGTATTAACCATTTTTCTAACAGAAAGTGCCGCGTCAACGGTTGATTTGCCGACAGTAAAACCGAATTGATTTTTATGGAATTTGGGTCCGTCCGGTAACAATCGTGGGACGATAAGACGCTCCAAGAGCTTTCCCAAAGATGGTAATAATGTTATGGGCCGGTAAGACTTAGGGTCATCTGGTGGCTTGTCGCCGCTTTTAGGTATTATTCGTATAAAGCCATGTCTCCATATACGAGGAAAAACACCTTCAGCAATACACCGGTTGTAAACAGTTAATATCGCGTCGGCCGCTGTTTTACACGCTTCTTTTATCATACGATTGGATATTTTATCTTCACCTGATGATTTGTTTAGGGGCAGCCTCCTGACAACATTAATGAATTCGTCAGTGGTTGGAAGGTCTGACGCTGGTGATTCAGGCGGGACTGTAGCCCATGCTCTAATCTGTTGGTGGTAGTCAGTATCATTAACAGGTGAATCATCAGGGATAAGAGTATTTAATAAAACTTCCGTTGTTTCTTCAATACCGGTGGTGTGTTTATTATTTACTTTAATATTCTGAACATACGCGAGGTCGACCGATCGATTGACTTTAAACTCATGATATAAAGGAGACCACGGACCTTCCTTTTCTAATTTATCCACTACTTTGCGCAACAATTTACCCTTAGACTTTTCAACCGATGCTCTGTAACGGGACCTGGCAACTCTAAATGTATTTAAAGCAGAGGTTAGTGAGTCTCCGGTGACTTGACGTTTTTTAAGCTTATTAAGATGTTTACGCGCTCGACGATAAGTTTTACGCTGTTCGGTTAGGTAGTCACACCACCAATCACATCTACGTACATTGGTCATAGGTCCGCGACCAATAGCAATGTCAGCACAGTAAGTGAAGGTGTCTGACATAATTTCAGCACTTTCTTCAGCTGACAGCCCATCACGAGTGAACTCTTTGGCGTGACACGCAAAAAGTGATCTAAAGAATTCCCAATTAGCACCTTTACTTTTGTACCTAAAGTTACCACTGACATGTGAGGAACCCTGAATAAAAACCGGAACAAATTCGTACACGATCAAGCGATGATCACTACAAGACGCGTCCGGTAGGACACGCCACCTATCCAAGTGTACGTCTGCACTAGAAAGTGTGACGTCAATACAAGACTCGCCCATTTGGCTGCAAAAAGTAGGTGGTGCTTCGGGGGTGTTATAGATAGTTAGGTTCATCTCAGCAATGAAATCTTCAACAGCGCAGCGGCGTTCGTAATCCGTGGACCGAACTTTGCCATACCACAGTGACGATGACGCATTTACATCAGCGCCAACGATGACTTTGCAGCCCGCGAGTGACCGCAAGACGTGACGGAGGTTATGTATGTGAGGAGCAACAGGGTCTGAATATTGAAAGTAGCAGCTCACAACGTAAACTTTAAAAGTAGCGGATGAGACTTCCGCAACTGCACAGTGGGGCGTCATGAGGTTACGCAAAGACGTTACTGTAAAGTTAGAAGAACGCGACACGTAGATTCCGGCTCGTGCCTTGTTATCCAACTGAACTACTTTGTGGCGTAAGCGCGTGTTTTGGTATTGTTCTTGAACCAGTACAATGTCTAATTTGTAATCGATAATTAATTTGTCCAATTCAGAAGTCGCCACCCTATCATTGTGAAGGTTTAGTTGTCCTATTATTAAACTATCCATTTTATTAATAATTAGTGTTGCGTATTAACTGTTCGAGCCTAACTTTATAGGTGGTACACTGTTGGGACCCGCACCGATGGTCGAACGGTTTTTTAATACGTTTGCACGCCACACATACCGGTGTAAAATTTAAATCATCCTTATGCGGGCATTCTTTTGTTTCATGTGCTTCTGAGCAGTTAGCACAGGTAGGCGATTTATTAACGCAGTATTTTTTCACGTGACCGAACTGCTGGCAATGTAAACAGCGAACTACATCGATATCATCAAAAAATCGGCAAGTCGCGAAGTCAATAAAAAGCTTCTCTTTGGTACTAATTAAATGCTTTCGTATGGCGTTGTCGATTTCAATGCCTACCCACTTCCGACCATTATCTAATGCACGTCTACGTATAATATTTGTCGACTTAATAAATTCTTCCTCACTAATTGCCAATTCGTTTTTGATATTTTGGCGGTACAACGCATGCAAAAAAGGTTTGTCTTCCATTGAGGATGGGACGTCTTTAATTAAATAAACGTGGCCTGCGGCCTTTCGGTTTTTCAAGCCTTAACCCGGCGGTCTTAATAGCATCAACCGATTGAAGTTTACTTATTTGACTGTCGTTAGCGACACGTAATACAACGCCCGATTTCGCGATTTTTTTCATGCCTACTATTTGAAAACCGTCGTCAGTTGGGTTAATCGCTTTTTTAAGCGCTTCTTTAGTGGCTGACGAAGTCGCGAATTCAGCTGACCTTTCGTTCGAGGGGTATGCTATTAAACACGGCAGCGGTGGTCTCGACTCCATCACTGGAGCGACCTTCGGCAGACGAAGTTTCAGAGAATCTGAATAAGAAAGTTTGTTGGTACTGTCTGTCTTAACAATACTGACATTATTATTTAATTTGACTTTATCCAATTCTCGCTCCATATTGGCTAACTTAGTTTCATTGGAAGACGACCGTATGGCTAACAAAGAAACAATGGACGTAATCCGCTGTGACATGTCCATAATCGCGGATTTATTGGCTACATTAATACGAGAACCCTGATCATTCACAAGGTCGTTTATTTTCGATAAGTATGCAGACGCCTGATTAACTAAATCGTAGTACTCTTCATTCGAGTTACTGATATTCACTGTTACCGGCGGAGATTTTTCGACAGAATCGGTTAAATGTTGTCTCTTTGGTCTTTCTTCGGGTGTTAAGTATGACGGAGACATTTCAGTAAACAAACGTTTAGAGTAAGCGGAGGTCGGTGACCTGTGTGGTTTATTTATTCGACGCGATGTTTCTCCTGGTATCGGATCAGGTGGTTCATCACTGGACAACATATTAAATTAAAACAACAAATGGATTTAAAAACAAACGTAAAAAAGAAAAAATAACGAAGAAAAATTTTAGCGCGGTACCCCCACACCCAAAAAATAAAAGTACTCACCGAGCGCTGAGCATGAACTGAATTAAAACTATATTTACCAACAAAATGCGCGTAAAACACTTAAAAAACTTAACAATACCACCACTAAGCACAAAAGCACACAGCTAGGATCAATTCACGAGCCGGGAAACGACGATGAAACACGTAAAAATTAATTATTATCGGCAGCGAAACAAATCACTTCTACACTGTGCGGTTGCACGAAAGGAAGTGAAGAGTAGTTCCATTGTGGGAGCGAGATGGCGCTAGACGACTTGTATAGCTCTGTCTCTTTCCTACAGTGGAACTACATCTTTAAGACGTCATGGTAGATCCCAAGAGTGAACTTTTCTCTTTAACTACACCCTGATCTGACCAATTGAGGTCTTTTTCTTACCATGTCTGCATCCAGGGTCTCCGCTCTGTGCCTGAGCACTGCTGGGCAACGTAGGCACAACCCTATTTTCGGCATTGCTTAAGTTGTTGGAAAAAATCATGATGATATTATCTAATTGCTTATTCAGGGATAATTAAAACGGGAATACATAATTATGAATAACGTAGTCAATGTTAGAGCACTGCATGGATCTTTTGGCGCGTGGGCTAATAGACTAACGCCGCGATTTTAGGTTTTTTTTTACAATTTCATTCGCAAAATTGCCATCTCTCTAGAAAGAAAGAGAAACAATCGAAGGACCATCCATCTCTTTCTTTAATTTACCATAAATAGGTACATAATTTAATATGGTCCTATGGCAATTTTAGGCAGATTATTTTTGGTCCATATTGTATGTCTATGCGCCTGGCGGATACCGGATACTGACGATGACGATTCAACCAATAAAAGTACAAGCCGTATTACTGTGGTATTACTCACAAGTCAACAATTTCTAGAACTTACTGGCTGACACATTTACTCTCTATTTCTTTTAACCACAGATAAAAGATGCTTACCTAAAGCAAGTGCACAAGAAAACAAAATCTATTGCAAAAGCTCAACTAGAGCTGTTTCACATGGATGGTTCGGATGAGTCGCGAGAGATGGCCAAGCGTCTTCTGGAGTCGTACACAAGCGATGCAGCCCTAGCGTTGGACAGCGGGGGCGCTAAGTGTGCCAAGTGTGGCGACAAGGCTACTAAGAAGTGCTCGAGGTGTAAAACTGAGTGGTATTGTGGCAGGTGAGTTTGCGTCTCAAACCCATAGGCTCCACTGACGCGAAGCGGAGAACGATTCAATCACATGGCTTGAGTGGAGAAGAGCTGATGTGGATTTCATACCATGTGTTTGGTGAATAAGTTTCCGCTCCGCCGCAGTGGAATCGCAGCCTTAGACAAAATCAATCAAATCAAAATCAAATCGTTTATTTCAACTAGGCCAATTACAGGCACTTATGAATGGGGATTGTCTTAATTTTTCAAACATTCGATTTTATTTTATTTTCTGCAAATTTAGAGCATTTTGAGAAACTAATTTGAATATTTTTATGATTAGCTCAATAGTTTTTTTATTTTTAATATTTTAATTTTTGAGGTAGCTGACGTCACCATTGACCAAAAAGTTGTGCCGTTGCCTCACCAGTGAATAATTTAAAAAACTGCCTGACAACACAACGTCACTTTCTCCTGATAGTAGACGTCAGTTAACATCCTTAGTCGGGGAGCCCAGGGAGGGAATTTTAATGTGACTCCAGCGCATCAGATTATCATAAAGGAGAAATCTTGCACCCTTTAATGTACCTGTACCAAGTATCAACCCTTCATATGGTCCCCACCATTGGTTGTGTGGGAGAACCCGCCAGATTAGTAAAAAAAAATCGATCCACAGAAATACTTGAGCGAGTCAGATTACGAAAAGGTAGATTAATTACGTTCAAAAAATTGTACATGATTATGTACATTGAAGATGGCGGACATTAAATCACGACCGATACTTGCGAACTAACAGGTAGTTCACCTTTTCTCCGCGAGTCTACCGACTTCGCCCCATGGAAAACGTCAGATTATTAGTGAGTATGATTTTTACAGTGTTAGTTTCAATTAAAAAAAAATGGAACGCGCTCGAGTATTTCAAGATTACGTTTTTTTTACCAATAGAAATATGAATTATTACTTTGTGCCACATCCAAATCGTCAGACATTTTAATACGACACTTTTTAAGGTCTACTTTACATACACTTTGAATATCTGACGCGCTTGATTAACTTTTTTTTTGGATTTTCAACCGCTTGCCACGGACAGCCCCCTCGATTTAATCGTCCGATTAATATGTATTGGTTATCAGAAATAGAAAAGCGCGTTTACACTCAAATCAATCAAAATCAAATCAAATCGTTTATTTCAAGTAGGCCAGTTACAGGCACTTTTGAATTGTCAAAAGACAAAATTAAAATAAAATAGTTTAACAAATAGTTACGGTGCTACAGTCCCAGTCACAAGACATAAAAACTGTGAAAGTAGGTACTGTAGATGCCCATTCCAAAGCGTAGATCTCTATGGAGAAGAACGGGCAAGAAACTCCATGGACACTCTTTTTCAATCGCCAAAATTATAACAAAATCTTTGTTACATCATTCAACTGTAAATAGCTGCCGCGCTCGAGTACTTCTGTACAACTGTTTTTTTTACAGTTTTAAAACTGTTTACACGCCCTCCCCCCCACTAAAATAGAAAACTTGTCAGAAACTTTTTTCTTTTTAGAACATATTCTTTCAAATCCAATAGGTCGCCATGATGCTCGAGTAACTGCAAATTAGAATCCTCGCCTCCCCTACTATAAAAATACAATAAATTTTTGAAATCGGTTTTTATTTTTGTTTTTTAAAACGGAAAGTAGTCGACGAGGTGACATTATTGTTCGTTTTCCTGAGCAATACTTTAGCATTAACTTAATGAATATACAAAGGTATCTAAAGCTTTGATATCTTACTTACATCAAAATGATCTTCGCAACAGTAGGTACATTTTATAAACCTTGCAATATTACACGCCTACATCACTGCATCACTTTTCTCGCAAATCTTATAAAGAGATTATGAGGCATGTTGCAGAAATAATCATAAAATATATAAAAAACTAAACATTATTATTTGTTTACATTTTTGACATTTTTAATTTGACACTTGACAGATTGTTGAAAATACTTGCCACTTACTTTTTATTGTCTGAGGCAACGATACAAAACGGTACAGCCAATAATAACGTCACTTGAAGGGCAAGGAAGGTCAAGCGTATTTTATCAAAAATATCAATCAAATATGAACATTTTTCATTTTTGATTGGTTACTAATGATTAGTAACGCTATTCCTAGAAATGGTTTTTCAATTACAACATATTGAAAAAAATGAACAATGCCCATTGTCAAAAGACATAAAATAAAACAAGTATAAAAATAGTTATGGTGCTACGGTCCCAGACACAAGACATAAAAACTGTGAAAGTACCGTAGGTGCTCATTCCAAGGTGTAGATCTCTATGGAGAAGAATGAGCAAGAAACTCCATGGACACTCTTTTTCAATCGCCAAAATTATTACAAAAATTTTGTTACATCATTCATCATCAGATGGTACATTTTTGTGAGAACGATGTGGCAAGATAATAGTGTCCATAGTAAAGTAAAAAGACAATTCAAAATAAAGTTATTAATAATTAAAATAGACCGTGGCAGCTAAGAGATGACCAGTCACGACTGACAGCGCCCGTTCACGAACATGACACATGCATCAGCATCACTCAGCTCAACCATTTTGAAGGGAACTAAATGATCCGACACACGCGCCACCGCCAGCGAGACATTAGAGTGAGCATGACATAATCTCAACCGCCAGGGTCATTCAAGTCATTAAAAGACGTGGGTATCTACTCATTGAAAGTTATAAAGTACATTGTACTCACAAAATGATTCCTGTGAAACTATATAATACTAGAAAGATTGACTCTATACAATGCAAGGTTAGTTAACAATCTTCAACAGCTCCGACATAAGTATTAGATGATACCCTACGACTGTCGTTAAAAAAGAAGAGAATAAACACACACAAAAAAAAATCACTAATTAAAACTAAAGTCAAATACGATAATAATACAGAATAATTTGTTGAAAGAACATGAACAATGTCTTCTGTTCAACACAGCAACCAACTATGCTTATCATCTAAATAATCACTCACAGAATAGTAAGCCTTAGAACATAGGTTAGCTTTTACTTTTGCTTTAAACACGTTAAATGGCAAATCTAGGAAAGAGGACGGTAACTTATTATAAAAAGTTATACCAACCCCAACGAATGAATTATGCACCTTATGAAGCCGATGAAAAGGAACACGAAGTTTGTGCTTATTCCTGGTATTAAAATTATGGATATCACTATTTTTACTGTATAGGTGAATGTTTTGCCTGATATATAAGATGTTGGCAAATATGTACTGCGAAGCCACTGTGAGAATTCCAATCTCTTTGAAGAAATCTTTCAGAGAATCTCGCGCACCAAGTTGGTAGATGGCACGAACAGCTCGTTTCTGGAGTACAAATATATTTTGAATATCAGCGGCTTTGCCCCACAGTAGAATACCATAGGACATTACGCTGTGAAAATAACTAAAATAGACTAATCTTGCTGTGTCAACGTCAGTGTATTGTCTAACTTTTCTAACAGCGTAGGCGGCCGAACTAAGCCTACCTGCTAGGTTCGATATATTTATTTTTTTATTTTATTTTATTCTTTATTTCAGGCATCTAAAGGCCCATAAATACAATACACATATAGATATAAAACAATAACTATAAACTAATACATATAATATTATTCTATACTTAAAACTACTGTACACGAAGTCACGGCGGCGTCGTGTTTCGCTGCGAGGTGTCGCGTAGCCGGCCTCGGAATCGCCGATACAGCACACCTTTCGGCCAAAACTCTTCCTTGAGAAAGGTCGCCAACTCTTGGGTCGGAACGCGCACCACAAACGAATTAAAATTGGTGTTGTGGCGTGCCTCCAACTTCTCCACCCTCAAGTCCCAGTTGGTCTTCACCCGTATGTACTCCACGATTTCCTCCGTCTTCGTAGAGTAGTGTAAACGGGACACGTACAGCTGCGTTGTCGGTAATGCAGGACGTAGCAGCATGTTAGGTCCTGCCAGCGCTGTCCCGCACTGGTTGCGATAAGTAGGCTTCTTCTTCTTTCTCTCCACCTTGATGAAACCATCCTCATCGCATGTGTGCTTCGGTGGTCCTTGATGTTTGTGGTCCACCACAGCGCCTTTAGTCGCGCTCAATACTGAGCGACTCTGCTTACCCCCTTTTGTTTTTACTGCTTGTCGTTTTGTTTCCGACGCAGCAGGTTTCGTCTTGGCGACAATTGTAGAATAGGCACATTTAGGGGTCGATGTACCTATTACACGCGTCGCTTCTCCGGCAGGTACGACGCGATCAGCCGAACACGATGCAACGCCTGCATTCTTGACGGCCGGCGACGTTGAATCACTCGCCGACTGTAAACTGCAAACTGAGGCATTTTGTGCTCCACGGCGTGTGTTCACTTGGTTGTATATGTTGACCCCATTGTAATTTTGAATCTACTGTTATACCCAGAAACAGAGCTGAATCAACAGTTTCAAGCTCCACATTACCGAGGACGATGTTGGGACCCAGATTTCTAACATTGGGCAAAGCGAACTTTACGCATTTGGTCTTCTTGGGATTGAGCACAAGGTTATTTGCCGTGAACCAATCTATGACCCTCGATAGTGCGTTGTTTACGTCGTCAAACACTTGTCTATTCCTATCTACTTTAAAGATTAGAGAAGTGTCATCTGCGAACAGTACTACATCGCAGATGTTCTTCAAATGGTGTGGTAGATCGTTAATATAAACCAGGAATAAAAACGGTCCAAGTATTGAGCCTTGAGGTACACCTAGCTGAACAGGTAACCCAGAAGATTTCGCGCCACTAACATCGACACATTGAAGTCTGTTAGACAAATATGACTCAATTACTTTGAGGGCTTCATTCTGAACACCGTAATGACGAAGTTTACGCAATAGTGTATCGTGGTGTACGCAATCGAAGGCTTTAGAAAGATCACAAAAAACACCAATTGCATTTTGCGACTTCTCCCATGCGTCAAATATGTGTTTCAACAAAGCAACACCCGCATCAGTAGTCGAACGGCCTTTTGTGAACCCGTACTGATCATTATGAAGTAGACTATTTGAATTAAAATGGCGAAGTAACTGTCTAAGTATTAACTTTTCAAATATTTTGCTGAATGCAGGTAGAATAGAAATTGGTCTAAAATTACCAATATCATTTTTACAGCCAGATTTAAATAAAGGGATAACTTTACTGCTCTTCATAAGATCAGGGAAAGTACCCAAGTCAACGCATTTATTGAAAGTAAGAGCAAGATAGGGGGCTACGATGTCGATTATATTGCTCAAAAGTTTTACAGAAATGCCCCAGTAATCACCAGTGTTTTTAGACTTGAGTGAATTGAAAACATTAACTACGTCATGAGGCGTTACATGTTCGAATCTCAATACTTGACTACATTCAGGGACGCTACTTTGCAAAAGGTTTTCAGCCTTGGACGGTGACGAACTTAAGGAGCGAGTCGTAGTTGCAGGAATGCTGGCAAAAAACTCATTAAATACCTCAGCTAAGTCAGCTGGTTTATTAACTAATTTACCATCAACCATGATCTCAAGTTGATTTTCTTGTTTATTTGATTTACTCGTTTCGTTGTTAATGATTTTCCAAGTAGTCTTAACTTTATTATTAGAGTTTTTAATAGTGTCACTTAAAAATTTCGATTTTGCTATACGGCAAATCTTTTTAAATAATTTTGAATAATTTTTGACATATTCTAGAAATTTTTTATCAAATTTATACTGCCTCATACCATACAACTCGTATAATCTCGCTCGACTTTTATAAATGCCCGGTGTAGCCCATTGGTTAAAGCCAGCGGAAGTCCCAGCAATGTTAATAGTTTTAGTTTTAAAAATGGATTTATACTCATTTTGCACAACATCAAAAAGAGCCTCATATATTTCATTAGGGGTTTCGTGTTCTACAATTGACGGTGAAACTTTAAGAGCTATATTATTTTTAAACTTACTGCAACGACTAACAGTATAAGGCGTGCATTCTATTTTGTGCGGCTTTTTATTTAATGGCATAGGGAAGCTAGCCATTTGTCCACAGTGATCAGATGATAAATCGGTTAACACTAATATATTTTCGGCATTAACATCACAAAACATATTATCAAGACAAGTTGAAGAAGACGCGGTGATCCTTGTTGGTTCGAAAAACAAATTAACTAAATTAAAGGATTTAAACAAGTTGAGAAGCCTGATACTTAGTGGAGTAACATCTAAAATATTAACATTGAAATCTCCACATACTATTATGTTTTTACTGCTGAATTTTACCTTATTAAGTGCATCCTCCATTACAACTTCGAAACTAGTAAAGTCCCCAGACGGGGGTCTATAAACACAAATAATAATATACCGCTCGAGCTCAACACAAGACAATTCAATGGTGCGCTCAATGGAAAGATTAACTAAGTCTAAACGTTGCTTACATTTTAGCTTGTTGGAAACAAGAACTAAAGATCCACCACGTATAGCATTTTTTCTCACAAATGCACTCTGTACGGAAAATAAATCATCATTGATAAACGCTACTTCATGTTCTTTCAACCAATGTTCAGTTAAACACAACACATGAACATTATAATATTCTAAAAATAAGCTTAACTCTAATTCTTTGCCGGACAAACCTTGCATATTTTGATGCACAACATTCAACATATGCGACTTAGCCTTTGTCGAACTTAACAGTTTAAAGTACTAGGTGTAGGTAAACTAATGTTAGTATCATCATTACTAACAGAATCAAAAGTGAAGTTAGTACGAAAAGTATCAATAGCGACGTTAGTGTCACCACTAACAGAAAACGTAGGTACGATACAAGTACCGGTGTAAACGCGTAAAGTGTATGCTAAAAGATTAGCAATCTGTCTCCTACAACTAGCTGGCAAAAACATGGAACTATCAGTTAGCTTGTAATATGTAATAAAACTGTTACAATCAAAATATATAAACGCGTCACTGTGACAAGTCCTATTGTACATTAACAGGTTTAAATTATAAATATGCCTATTTTGTTCATCAGACAAACAATTAGAGTAAGGCAACGCTGAATAAATAAATTTACAATTACTGGACTCATGTAGCTTTAACATTAAATTAAAACATTCAATTACATCTTTCTTTCTGACAGCTAAGCTATTCCCAAATAACAATATAACAGTTGAATTGGGGTTTATTTTTGTCATTTTAATACTTTTAATTAACTGGCTAAAACTGGCACCGGGTAAACAATAATTAACAATATTTTGTTGAGAGCACTGACTTAAAAAACTACCAAAACCTTTACCAAATTTATCTGAAAATAAATAAGTTGTGGTAACAGTTTTATTCAAAACATTATTAGTACCTACTGGTTGAGCCATTAAGGTTGTGGGTGTATCATGCTGGGGTGCTGGTGTCTGGGAGCAGGCACAGCTACAGGAGAGGTTGTTGGTCAGAGACTCATATCTCTCTGCATTGTACCTTACCAAGTCCACCAGCTCATTAGCCTCCAGCATGCGCTTACTCAGGTCTTGTTGAGAGACCTAAAAGATGGACTGCCCCTTCCCTATCGAACTGACAAACACAGATAACTATATATTCTGACAAATAAGGATGAGTTCCTCTAGAATGTGAGGAGGTGAGGACAACAATGGGGATTGTCTTAATTTTTTAAACATTCGATTTTATTTTATTTTCTGCAAATATAGAGCATTTTGAGAAACTAATTTGAATATTTTAATGATTGGCTCAATAGTTTTTTTATTTTTAATATTTTAATTTTTGAACGGATGATCCGATTTGAATGCGGTTCTAGCGCGATGGTTTCTTAAATCAACATTATTTAAATCGGTTCAGTTGTTTCAAGGTCATCAGCAAAGCGTTGAATTTTCTTATTTATTGAAAAAATTGTACACTTCATTTTATTTACAGGGAATGTCAAGTTCAACAGTGGCCGATGCACAAAGAAATATGCGACCAGTTCGCAAAAATATGTGTCTAACTTTATAATAACATATTGCGAAGTTATTGTTTCAAGCACTATTATCATGAAAATGCAAGTTTTAGATTAGACAATTACAATTCTTAATATTATGTTCCTATTTATATTTTCTTAGAATTAAATGAACTTTATTTAGCAATTTTCTGCTTTTATTTTTAATTTTAAAAGTTTTATAGGAATCATTTTCAAAAATGAAAGAAGTGAAAGTAGTTTTTTTGCATTTTTTTATTGTTTAACTTAAACACTAGGTGAATGATTAGCTTGACGAAGACTTGAGGTAGTCTTTGAGCACGTCGAGCGCGGGCGTCTCCTCACCGAAGTCCTGTTGACAAGAAACGAAAGATTTGTGAATAACATACGACCATGTTCTCTTTGTCTGTATCCATACTTTTCTTTACTTTCGGTCAAAACTGAAGTGATTTTCTAACTAGTATTTTGAGTGCTGAAGTTTGATCTTCGTTACTCAACAGAAGGGCCTTTTTTCCACTTGTGTCGCCCGCGTCGTAGCAAGCCTATTACCAGAATCCAAGGAGATTAAGGCCGCTTTCACACTGGCGTTTTACGAGCGTTGGCGTCTCTTTCTCTCTCGTTTACGTCCGCTGAACGCGACGTTAACGTCGCGCACATAATACTATGGCCAAAACGCGATGTTAACGTTGCGAAGTCGCGAGGCGAATGCTTGCCACCAGAGAGCTGGAGAGACGCACAACCCTCGTAAAACCCCAGTGGGATAGCGGCCTATGAACTGATTTTCAAACTTGAATTCCTATCATATCATCTAGCGATATTAAATTTAATGGACTCACAGTGACTCAAGGCTAAAAGGCTGTCTTATGACTGGAAAGCAGCGAAGTATGAATGTACGAGTGATAGGAAAGTTGCCTGTGCAAGTGGCGCGGCACCATAGGGTCACTCGATTTGATGTTGCGCTGTTATTTCGTCACTAGCAACGATGTATGTTGATAGTGTTCGTGCTGAGCGCTATGTTGTGATAGAACAAAGGGCCTCCAAAGAGATGAAGTTACAGTATTTTAATACTATTATTGGGGGTTTCTTATCCACAAGGATATGTCGACCCCATTGTATCTAAAACTTATCTAAATATTATAAAAATCAAGAAGAATCATTCACTCATAGAGAGGCTATGCGGTGCTTGTTTACCAGATCACACAACCTCTTTGCAATCTTTGTTCCAGGGTTTGTTGCTAGACGCTGGTTGTGAGAAGTTTTCATAATTTGCTTCTTCACGAACATTCAAGCTCACAAATGCGCTCAGTGGACGCCTTTTTGAGCTTTGTAAAAATCTTGCTAACTATACTTGCTATAGCAGGGCTTCCCAAACTGTGCGTCGTAGAGTACAGAGGGGAGACGTGAGGGTCGACCAGTCTCCGGATTGATATTGCGTAGAACCAAGATGCTATATGTGTAAAATATCCACCAGAAAGAAAAGGATAGTCTCATTGATCTGTTTTGCAGCAACAAACCCAAACTCACGTACTCTGATTTCGTGGAGTTCGGAACCAGGTAGTTAGCTAGGGCGCCGAAAATCTAAGCCTGTAAGTGCGCCGCGAGCTGTAAAAGTTTGGGAACACCTGTGCTATTGTTTAATGTTTTAGGTTTGACCGTACCTTGATAACTACGCACGAGCAGCCGACAATCTTCCTGGCCTTGCCGTCCTTGTCGATTTTGCAGAGACCCGCCCATTCACCGAGCTTCTTGTTGTTGTCCACCTGTCACACAAAATATAATTATTATTTGGTGTTAATGACTTACTCATGACGCAATTTCTCCTATTTGCAATTTCTACTAACTAGAAATGAAAATTGTCCTTGCTACTACGACATAATGATGCAATTCGACTGACTTACGTAGTCTTGGCAAGCCTGTTTTGTTTTTCTATCTCCCCATAGACAACCGCGCGTTTTATATTAGCAGCACCTTTACGTCGTAGTGGTAAGGATGAACTTATCACTTGTAGTTAATCGGCAACAGAAATCGGTCGAATGGGGATGGCAACTGGGAAACGAATGGCGCTAGTATAGCTAGTTCCAAGCATCGTCGCGTCATCATCGTCTATGGTCGCGCTATCTACAATTAGCTTTGACCGGCCTTCCCCGTTGCATCGCATCGTGTTACGAGCAAGCGCGCTTAGTTTCAAATATGGCCATGCACGCATGCATAAATGAATTAAAAATAAAGTACAGTAGTAAAAAATATGTTCGGGTGCTAGGAAAGTTGACTCGTCAGGGTGAGAGTCACCATAGGGGCACACGGTTTACTCTGCGCTCCTTAGGCGGGACCGGCAATGGACCGGGCCCGCTCGTGCGGAGCGCAATATGGAGTTTAGTCACTTAAATTAAGGAAACTATAAGCATTAGGCCCGGACTCCACCAAAGCGGAGACGAGTCGAGATGTGTTTAATTAAATAACCAATCTGAAATCTACATCTCTCCGCGTAGCTTCGCTAGGAATCTGATTGATTATTTAAACACATCTCCTCTCGTCTCCGCTTTCGTGGAGTCCGGGCCTTATAACAGTTGTAACTACTGGTGGCCTACCATGACACAGAGTAGTTCCACTGTGGGAACCAGACCAACCAAAATAAGGAGAGATATCTCATTTGGTACGCAAGTTTGAACCATAGAGAAATAATGCAGATTTTAAACAATAACTGGTTTGGATCAATTACCCTAAGAACCGTTAAAAGTTACGAAAATGTTCAAACAAGGGAATAAAAGTTTCAGCTTGCAAGTGTGAGTTGCGATGGCCTAATTGGTAAGGCGTCTGGAGTACTTATTCAGAATACATGGGAAAAATTATCTTTAGCCCCAAGAAGTTTCAGTGTGATTGTCTTGTCTCTGCTTTGGAGAAAACTTGCTCATAGTCTAGAAAGGTGACATCAGCATAATTTAAGCGTACCTACATAATAGTTATTAATTTATCTATATTTACCTTGACAAGTGGGATCTGGTGCTCATTGCACAGAGCCTGGACGAGCTTCTTGTATGCAGCCTCGTCACAGTTCTCAGCCAGTACACATAAGACTGCTTGCCTCCTGTTGTGGACAAAATGGACAGTTAAGGAACAATCAGACACTAGACTTCACAATTGATGATAATAAAAAAATACTATAATTCAACAAAAGTGGTTGAAAACACAGGAATGAATTCTTTAGAAAAAAAAAACATTTCAAAATGATAAAAAAAAAGTAACTAAGATAACAGCAAGTCCTACCAACCCACACCAGGTCATGTGGTAGATGTGCTCACTCTCTATTTTAAAGAAAGCACATGTATCAGCTGAGAACTTTTTCAGGCGAGTAGAAAAAAATGTGGCACATATGGGAGGCCACAATGTTGATAACTAAAACAGTGTGGTACTATGAATGTGCGTCACTGTCTGCATCGGAGTGTATCCCACACAACTCGTAAAGTGCCAGATATTTCCACAAAGCATGAGACTAGAACAGCCCCACACTTAGTGAATATTGGTTATAGTTCCAATGCAAGGACATAATTGAAAATTATGGTTCAGTAGCTAAGCGATCAACTTCTGTGCCGCTTTTCATGAGTTTGATCCTGCGTGGAACAAACATTTGTATGACCTTCAAGCAGTTGTACCGGGTCTAGGTGTTTGTGTGTGAGTTTCTGTTTGTAAACGCACCCACGAAACAGAAGAAATTCCTAGTGTGGGGCAAGGTTTTAAAAAAAAATAATTAAACACTATTTCACTCCCAGTGTTGGGTCACAAGCCTTGTAATGGAACATAGGTGGTTATTATCTGATGAGAGTCAGTGCACATTTTTGAGTAGAACATACTGGTTTCCTCATGTGTTCCTTTACCCTTTAAGACGGTCATGGGGTATGGTTAAGGTTCTATATCTGATTCATCATCATCAGCCTATAACGTTCCCACTGCTGGGACACAGGCCTCCTCTCTGTGAGAGGGAGTGGGCCATAATCCACCACACGGGCCCAATTCGGGTTGGTAGATGTCACATGTCTTCGAATTTTTGGTTCTAGGACATGCCAGTTTTCTCACGATGTTTTGCAATGGTGATGAAATAAATTACACAAAGTGATGCACCTGGCGGGGTTCGAACCCACGACCTACAACTCGTAAGTCGGGACCGATACCACTGGGCCACCACTGCTCCATATCTGATTGAGCACCATTTAAAACTTAAGTGACAAAATATATTCATAAACTTTTTATTTCTTGTCAAAATTGCCACATGGTAAGTAAATAAAATGTGGGCCATCTGTCAACTGTCTCTTGAAAATATCAATAACATTTATTATCATTGTTACTATATAGCACCATCACAGTTTCAACCTCATTTTGTGATAAATAAAAACACTTTTCACTGTGTGCAATTACCTAATAAATATTATGTACAATTTTAAAGGCCATAGAAAATGTTGTATTCTATGATTTTTATGTGTAAATAAATTGTTCTCTACAAGTAACATAATTACCTAATTCATGTGTTTTTCAAATAGGTACAACATGTCACCAAGACACATTTTACCAATAATGGTTTGTATAATAGGTTGTACTAAGGCGGAGTACCTAGCCTTTTTCACAGATTATAATGATGGAGTCATCTTCATCTGGTATAAATTGTAAGGTTCGCTGACATTGTGCAAAGTTTACTAACTTGTCAAGAGCCTTGGCAGCCTCGTGGAGTCCGTGGACGAGTCCTCCGTGGATGAGGGCGGTCTTGAGAACCTCTTGCAGGGCTGTGTTCACGTCCATCGCTCCTCCGGTCAGGACCGGGTTCACGGGCACTTCACTGTAACCAAACGTAGGTTATAACTTACTTCATCATAAAATAACATTTCGGAGCGCTAATTTAAGGCTATAGGGTTAGTTCATGAAAATATTGAGTCGTTTAGGTAAAGAATACGAGAGAGCTAGAACGTAAGTTAAGTTAAAGCAGGTCAGAATCGTGTTTTGAAGGTTATGTTGACAACATGTTTACTTTTCATCTTTTCACTAAATTGTGATTTGGGGATTACTCTAACATGATAATACGTGTTTTTATCCGTAATTAACACACGTTGTTAAGTAAATTTAGAGCCGAAAACGCAAATAATGTCGAAAACAAAAAGTACTTACACTTCGACTTCAGCCATGGTTTTTTGTGGTTAGACGACCTGAAATACGAAATAGAATAGATTGAGAGACACTCCGACATGACTTTAAAACAAACACAGCCAATACAAGAATGAAGATCGCGAAAATATATCAAGATTCAGAGAAAGCGAACACAGAGCGTTTGACAATTTACCTTGCGTACCGGAAAAAGACTAGAGCTGTCAAAATCATTTTTGGTTATGATTTTACCGTAACAATTTTTGGGCTGGCAACAACGTTTTCAAAATAATTTCAATGAAAGCATCTTGTGAACATCTGAATTTCCAAAAACCGGCCAAGTGCGTGTCGGGCCACGCACAGTGTAGGGTTCCGTAAAGTCCGTTTTTAATCTTTACAAATAATGTTGCCAGCTGTTTTGTGCAGTGTTGTACCTATGATACCGGTTTGTTGAATCGTAACCAATGATATTATAATAAAAAGATATGTTATGAGCGCGCAAAACGTGAAGACCAGAAAATGTCCTACGTCGGACAATTGCTTTTAGTCTGTGTCTCGCACGAGGTTCCCTATCCATTTGCATAAAATTTTAAGACCTAATATAACTTAGCATAATTGTTTGGCATAATTATATTTTCGCATAATATAATTACGCATAATAGCTTACGCATAATTTTTTAAGCATAATTTCTCTAAGCATAAAAATGATTAAGCATAATAATCTAAAGCATAAATTTATTAAGCATAAAGTTCTAAAGCATAACTTTTTTAAGCATAATATCTTAAAGCATAAATTTACTAAGCATAAAGTTCTAAAGCATAACTTTTTTAAGCATAATATCCTAAAGCATACATTTAATTACACATAATGATATTAAAACATTACTTATAAAGGCATACAGCATGCAAGCAAGCAAGCATGCAAAAAAGCAAGCATGCAAGCATGCAAGCAAGCATGCAGCAAACAAGCAGGCATGCAGCATGCAGCATTCAAGCGAGCATGCAACATGCAGCAGGCAAGGTTTTCTGTCACGGCTCCGGCGCTGCGGGCCGCCTCGCCCCTACACGCCTACGCGATTTTAAATTACACTCTAGGGGTAGGACAAACAAGACTACGTGGAGTCGGTTTTGCAGCAATTCGGTTCTGTCACTAACTTTTGTTGCACATCATATTCAATTTTTAATTAACATATTATTTAATTGTTACAGAAACGTATTAATTTAGAAAGTATTAATTGTATGCCTAAATATTATTATGCTAATAGTCATTAGGCGTACTAACGTTATGCTAATAGTCATTAGGCCTACTAACGTTATGCTAATAGTCATTAGGCCTACTAACGTTATGCGAATCAAATTTATGCCGAAACAAATTAGTCTTTAAGATGATTATGCGAATGTAAGATGTATGCCTAAAAAAATTATGCCGAAGTATTATTATGCCTAAACAAATTGTGCCAAAATCGTTATGCCGAAGTATATTAGGACAAAGAACATTATGCGAATAGAAGGGATCCCCTCGCACGACTACGAGTAACATGTTGCGCGCTGCTACGTAAGGCCTACTGTCCACGGCGGCGTAGCTGCGTAGACGCGTATTCTTCATTATACGCTTGGTGTACGCCTGCTTGCAGCTTACATACAAAACTATGTAACTCTGTCGACGGAGCGGCAACGTCACGCTCGCGTCGCTGCATGCAGGCTTCATGGCGCCTGCCGTCCCGCATGTCATACGCCCGAGCGTACATCGAGTGGGCGCACGTGTTTGTTTTCGCAAAAATGACGGCAGCGGCCGCGAAATTTGTTCAGACAGTAGAAAAATATCCGTGTTTATACAACAATAATTTAGCCGAATATTCTAGAAAAGATTTAACTGAAAAGGCTTGGAGTGAGGTGGCGAATGAAATACAATGGACTGAAAGAAGGAATGAGTGGAATACACTATCATCTTCTAATAATTCTTTTGCCGCAACGAATAATCTACAGTTGATATTTTTTTCTATATATGGATGCACCCAATATAATCGACGTCTTCGGCGTCGAATGTAGTAATAAGCCAAAATAACGTCTTCTTCGTTCGACGACATTCTCACAAAATAATGATTGCAAACGTACGCTAGCAATACGCCTCGTGGACAGAGTTGAGTACGCTGGGCTGCACAAGCTGCATAGCGTATTTTGAAGCGTCTATGAAGCTACGTGTCCGTGGACAGTAAGCCTAATTTTCATCAAAAATGCCATCGTGTGTATTTATGAAGTGTACCAATCATGATAAAAAAATTAATAAAACACACGGGATCTCATACCACACGTACAGCTTGGCCAGAACGGGTTGAAACGGAACTAAAATTTTTATTTCTGACAGCGTTTTAAAATCTTTGATATTTGATGTAAACAAACAATGATATTATAATAAACAGATATGTTATACACCTACAATGGGGATGGCAACTCAAAGCTAATCGTAGATGGCGCTACGATAGTTGGTCCCTACGTCAGATTACTGTCTACCTTGTACAAAAAACAAACAAGATTTATTGCTATAAAAATTGAGTATAAATACGAAACAAATATGGAAAATTATTCGTCAATGCAAGTGCATATACTAAAAGAAGAATTAAGACGCCGCGGTGCATCTACAAGAGGAAAAAAAGTGATTTAATTGAGTGGTAATACATTTGATTTTACCGTAATAAATCCACAATTACTTGTAGTTGAGGTTTCAATTTTTGAGTTTAGGTATGTTTTACCTGTCCTCTCCTATAACAAGAATATAATGCTGCTTCTGACTTTCTATTTTGATAAAATATCATAATGTTTTAAGTCAGTAATTTTACCCCTTTTTTCTATTTAGATTAGAGAAATATCACAATATATTTAATTTCTTAACACCACAACTATCACAAAACTCGTTCCAGGTGATAATTCTTCCGCCAGACGAACCATTTCATGATTTATAGAGCGATGCAATACTGGTACGTACTTAACCTCCAATAGAAAAGTAGATATTATTTTGAAAAGTATATTCGATTGTTTAGTTATGGTATAATCATAGAATTTCATTAATAAACTCAACTAACGGCCTGTCTCGTCTTCGCAAGGCTGGATATTTGTTTATTATATAGCTTTTCCTTAGTTATAATTCAATTTTAGTTCTCAAGGCAGTCACAGCAGCTACCCATTATTTCTGGATAGTGTGAATTGTAGGAAATTTGTATGTTCCATCATTCTTACAGCTTATTACACAACATCTAGTCATTTTAAATCAATAAATCGTTTTTTTTTCATAAAATTCCTTTGATTTGACAGTTCTTTTGGGACCAAACTGTCACTTGTCACTTTGACACTTGCCTTCCCCATTCAACCGAAAAACCTGTTCCCGCCGAGCGACAGCACACATACACACTTTTTAATTCACACATTACATTTCACTACAAGTAAAAAGGATAGCTTGATAAAACGCAATAAGAAAAAAAGTGATAGCTAGATAAACAAACAGCGCCACGCCACCCACGCGTCATCAATCCCCCCGCACCTCGGCATCATAGACTAGCAAATTAACTAGGCAGAAGGTACAAACCGCGTGTACAGAATTTGTAGCCGGGATTTGTGCCTATGCAACGAATAAATACTATTGGAAGACAAAAGGTAGGTGAAAAATAAAACACTTTTTTAAAAGAAAGAAATATGTAGGTACATTATGTTACAGTCAAAGTAATAAATCTTGTTATTATACATAATTACTAGTTATTAATCATTTTTAGTTATTTTCTTTTCCTACATAATTATGAAATATTTGATTTATAATTAAGTATATCAAACAATATTAGAAAGTTATTAAAAAGGAAACTAGAACTCCGGAGTAAAGACGACTTTTCTGCCTAATATTCGCATCTGTATTTTTATTCTATGTCCAGAGTGCACGTTTTCTTGTCGTTCTTACGACATCAGAATATTACGAAAATAATTGAAATATTTTAATAAATTGAAGTACTTACAGCTTGACATAAAAATGTAGAAAACCGGAAGTCGCCACTGTCTTCGCGCTACCAGCACTTTGAATGATTTTATTTTATTTATTTTCACTTATTACGTTAGTTTTATGGCACAATAATAAATCTAACAAACCTGCGGGCTTTGTTTACAATGATATTATAAGTAAAAAGGTGTAGATACGTCATACGCGCTCAATAACGTATGCGCTCAAATGAGGCTGATTCACACATCTTGATCTCAGTGCGACGTTGCCAGCGGCACTTCACGTACCACAGACTGAATCAAAAGTAAAAGTGACTCAAAACTACCGAAAATGCCGTCGTGTGTGATGAGATATTGTACAAATTAAACATGCAAGACTTCTAAAAGTCAAGGAATCACATAACATTCGTAAATATACTATTTATCTTTAATATTTTCACAAATAAAACCGTACGTTTCTATAATTATGGCGTCGTAAAAGAAAGAGTGCGAGCACGGGTGCGAGTGAGAGAAGACGCTGACGTGCGGGGGGATTGATGACGCGTGGCGCTGTTTTGTTTATCTAGCTGTCACTTTTTTTCTTATTGCGTTGTATCAAGCTATCCTTTTTACTTGTAGTGAAATATAATGTGTGAATAAAAACGTGTGTATCTGTGTTGCCGCTCGGCGCGGAACAGTTTTTTACGTTGCTTTGTACGTGTTTAACATATATCTATGACTTTATAATATCATTGAGGTACCCTAAAAAAAAATATTTTACGAGATTTTATTTTACCACTTTTTTGGCACAACAAATCCGTATATTTACACCAAATTACAGCTTTCTAGTGCTGGGCGTCTCTGAGCTAAGCTGCGGACAGACGGACGGACATGGCGAAACTATAAGGGTTCCTTGTTGACTACGGAACCCTAAAAACCTAAAGCACTAACTTTAGAGCAATTTATCAATTTTGTTAAAGGGCGTGCTGAACTTTTAGAATCATTAGACTTAACGCTTCACAATAACAGTTCCTATCTTATTGTAGTGTTATTGTGAAGTTGTTTGTAAGTACCTACCACGAGTACTTTTAATATTAGGGTGGTACCTACTGGCAACCGTTGTGAGAAACGCGTTGTCCGGTGGCAAGTTTAAAACAAAAGAGTGCCAACGACAGTGTCATTTGATCTTTTTATCTGAAATATATTTTTTGTTAATTTTGTTTATAAATATGTTTGTGTTTGTAAAATCGTAATGTTTTAGGATCTTATTTACAAAACTGTGTATTGTAGTTTTAAAGGAGTATAATAATGTAATGAAGATGTACTATCAATTAAGTTACATAACATTGTTATTGCAACGATGAATCGAAGTAATGATATTTTGTTTACGACAGAATATATAAAAAATGTTTTATATTTTGCGACAGTAAGGCAAGGAAAAGTACTTAAGAATACGATTGATACTCAATATTTTTGTATAGATAACGAACTTGTGTACGAAAATTATTATTCAGATTTTGGTCCTTTAAATCTTGGCTGTGTGTATAAATACTGTAGAATACTAAATGAGAAACTAAAACAATTTCTGAACAAGCAAGTTATTGTTCATTATACCTCAATTGAACCCAGAAAGAAAACAAATTCAGCATTTCTACTAGGATGTTACGGAGTGCTATATTTAAGTTTATCACCAAGAGATGCTTTGAAGCCTCTGATGGTTCACGGACAAAGCTACAGGTCTAATATATATTTTTTTAAACAAAATTTTCCCTTACTTTTGTCCATCAGTGGATGTAGATTCATCGATTGATTGAATGATTACAAAAAGTTATTGATCTGTTCACCAATTTGTAGAGCTTTCCAAGACGCAACGCAAGGTGAATCGTCCTACACAATATCTTTGATGGACTGTCTCCAAGCTATCAAGAAAGCTCAAGAATTAGGTTTCTTCAATTTTCAAGACTTTAATTATGAGGAATATGATAGACTTGATAAAATTCAGGGTGGTGATTTAAATTGGATTGTACCTGGTAAGACCAAGACTAAACAGTCGTGTTATTGTAGAAGAAGTACGTTCAATTACGTTAAGTTTTTTTTTATATTTCCAGGTAAATTTCTCGCATTTATTGGCCCAGTTGACTACAGTGTGTCTTTATACCACCCACCTGAAATGTATATAAACTACTTCATGGAAAATAACGTCAAAATTGTCATCAGATTAAATAAAAGACTGTATGATGGAAACGTGTAAGGGAATCTTTTGATATCATCTAACGAATGCGCATTTGACTAAATGTAAAAATTTAGCAGATCTCTTTCTTTGTAGGTTCAATAATGTTGGTATAATTCACTACGATTTATTCTTTCCTGATGGTTCCTGTCCACCACGACACATTCTTTTCAAATTCCTCCAGATTAGCGAAGAAGCCAGCTGCGCACTTGCCGTACATTGCAAGGTTACGAATTTAGTCTATTTGAGTGATATCTGTCTGTGAAATCATTTTTCTGTTTCTGACAAAGAACTTGTTCAGGCAGGTCTAGGCCGCACGGGCTCGTTGATTGGTTGTTACTTAATGAAGCATTACCGGATGACTGCTCACGAAGCTATAGGCTGGATGAGGATCTGTAGACCTGGATCTGTTATAGGACACCAACAGGTAAGAACTGTAATTCCTATTCATTAAATCGGCTCATCGTATTTTCTGTATTTTTGCCGTAATTACATAATTGTATTTTAATTCTTCTTAAAGGGTTGGCTGGAGCAGCTTGAACCGTGGCTGATAAAGCAGGGGAATATCTATAGGTAAACAGGTGAAAATTTCACTGATAGCTGATTATAGTACCTATTTGATTTTATTTAAGAAATTCGAAATCCGCTTTTGGTTGTCCATTTCTTCAGATTATAAAACGTGACGTGTATTTCAGGCTTGGGTTAAACTGAAGAGTTAGCTAATCAAAATTGAAATTAATAAAGTTTTTGACAGGAAACGTACGTACCAGGACGCTGAGAAGATGCCTTTGCATGAGTACGGCATTTATTCTATTGCGGAAAAGACCTTGAAGCAGCGACCAGTGGTCTTCCAAAAATCGCCTCCACCACCCCCTCCACTGCAAAGACACGTGCGCTCGGATGCACCCCCTCTAAAGCAACAGAACTCACGGATGAAAGAAGGTCATAGAAATAATTATTAACTTTAGTTATAATTATATATATAATTTTTAATTGGTATAGTTATATACATAATCAAACAGTGTTATTTTCTTGATAAATTTTATTTCTACTCTCTTTTCACTGCACCTACTGCTATAATTCACTTAAAGTAACACTGTTTGTATAAACTGTTGGCTTTTCTTACAGTAACGCTTTACGCAACGCACCGTTAATCAGTTCTAAAACAAGTTGAAAAAATTATAAACAGTGTTATTTTAAATATGTATTTGGCACAAAGTTTTGAAGATTATGTCCTCAAATGTACGTTTTTCGTTTTACGTCTAGACTACAAAAATAAATCGGATCTTGAGGAAAATGAAGCAACAGTGGATCGTATTGTAACACCGACTACGGCAATGTCTGCAAGTAACTCTATACATGTTACAAGAGTTAGCTTCCTTACCGCAGACCACGACGATTGCCAATCAGAAGATGACACATGTTGTGGGGCATGTTTTGAAAACATTTATGAATGTTTGTGGATGTCACTGGCGGTGCGTTGCGTAAGGTCAGCTCCTAAATATTGTGATGGTACAGGCTTTTGCAGTTTTATAGACAGGGTGTGTATTATTTTAACAAATTTGTTAGGTGAAGTAAAGAACGGTTCAAAAGAGATTCTTATTTATTTTTTTCGCTACGCAGCTTTTAACAAGGCGACCGAGAAGGAGTATGACTGGCGAGTGAAATCGTATGGTTTACACAATACCTCTCAAAAGACACTGCATAGTGGGTATGTCATCAGTATAACTGCAATCACCTGTAGCTGTAGCACACCTATCGGGCTATTCTGTAAACACGAGCTCGCTTCAGTTTAATCCAAGTGAGCGCACAATCGAACTCATTTTTATTTAAAGTATAAATCATCGCAGATTCTCGAGACACGGTTCGAATTTTGATGTTTAGTTTATCGCAAGTTTATCGCTAATTTATCTTTATTTACATGAAAACATTGTATTTTAAATTACGTTAACATTTACATGTTATATTTTAGAGATCAGAATACAGAGACACTTAGTACTGTATCCCGTCGAAGCAACTGTGCAGGCGATCCAAGAGCTGGGCGTCCAGGCTCTAGAACCCCTACACCGCGGTCAGAGACGCCACGAGTTAGTGCAATTACCTACATTACATCTATATCAAATCTATTATTATATTTCTTAGTAATGTTTTTTTTTTGCATTGGCTTCTGCTGTCGTCTTATATTTTTTACAATTTCAGGAGCAACCCTCAAAAAATCTTCGCTCTTATACACCAATTACAACTTACCGTACAAGCCAACCTCCAGTTATTAAAAACGTTAATGATGCTCGGGTAAGCAATTTTTAGGGTTCCGTAGTCAACAAGGAACCCTTATAGTTTCGCCATGTCCGTCCGTCCGTCTGTCCGCAGCTTAGCTCACAGACGCCCAGTACTAGAAAGCTGTAATTTGGTGTAAATATACGGATTTCTTGCGCCAAAAAAGTGGTAAAATAAAATCTCGTAAAATATTTTTTTTAGGGTACCTTCAGTACACGTAAAGTGGGAATCTTTTTTTTTTTCTTGCGTACCCCTTAGTGTGGGGTATCATTAAATAGGTCTTTAAAAAATATTGATAGTTTTCATTAACAATTTTTTGATAAAAAGATTCGTTTGTGAAATGTTAAGCTTTAAAGTGCTAATTTTTGCTCGACTCGAGTGTCCCCCCCCTCTACCAGCTAAACGGTTGTGTTTGAGGGTGTGAAAAAATTCACAATAGTAGTATATTTAACGAAGTTTAATAGAAAATTATCATGACTAAGTAGGCTTTACAAGTTTACGAGTAATAGTCGACCAACTTATAAAACGTACTTGGATAACATATTTTCCTAAACAAAATGTATCGGAGAACATGTTCTTCAACTGCAAATGTAAGTTTGTCAACTTTATTTTTACAGCTAAAATAGGTGGGTATGTTTTGGGGATAGGTAGGTTTTTATTGTCAACTATTTTTAACTAATTTCAAAAAAAGGAGGAGGTTCTCAATTCGTCGTTATCTTTTTTTTTATGTATTTTCCCCGATTTCTCAAAGACGTCCGGACCGATTTTGAAAATTCTTCTTTTTAAAATTAAATTGAGCGAACCAGTTTAGTTAGTTCGCATTTAAAGTATTTTGATGGCCAACTACGGAACCCTACACTGTGCGTGACCCGACACGCACTTGGCCGGTTTTTTTAGTAGATAATCATGAGGTTTTATTTATGTAGCTACATTTTTTTCTATACCTATTATTCCACTAGCTAGACAAATACCTACTTTTGGCAAGTAATACTTACTATCTCATTTCCTTCTATGAACTGTTTTCACGTAACACCCCAAATAAAACATAGTCCGTGATATTATCTCTAACAGATAAATATAATTATCAAAACGAACTTTATTTATTTTTAGAACTACTTACTGCGGTCCAGTATGTATAATTCCGAACGGGAGAAGCAATTGAACGCGTCTGTAACAATAACACCACGTTCTAGGGTTCGGCAACAAAGTCCACCTTTTTTGAGTTCTTCTGTGGATAACAGATCTTATGCCACTTCATCAGACCGTTCGAATTTGCACAATTCAGGTACCTAAGTTTTATCTGCATTGCAGTTTAATTACAATAAAAATAATAATGAATATTTCACTTATGAAATTGAACGTCTGATGCATTCAAGACCTGACTGAATCCATTATGGTGAATGCTCCAACCAGCCCGCGAAATTCTTTCTTACGTTTTTTTGCAATTTGCAGGCCAGTGACGTGTTGTAACTTTAAAAAAAGACTTGTTATTGCCGCAATTCATATTTTGATAAAGTTACAACATGTCACTGGCCTGCAAATTGCAAAAAACGTAAGAAAATTTGAATTTCGCGGGCTGGTTGGAGCATTCACCTTAAACGACTGAAATGGTCTACAGTGCACTGCACTGCTTTACTGAGCCGGACACGTTTGCTTCATGGCCCATGACCATTGGGCAGAAATAAACACCATGACTTGGTGTATGATCGGTTTCAGTGTTGAATTTCTTCCTAAAAGAGTCTTGTGTTCAGAACGTATTATGATTATAATTATGTACAACACAGTTTGGATGTAGTATTACTTAAAATATAATAAAATATAACAGTTCGAGTAAGCTATTATTTGCTTCACAGTACCCACTACTACGGCGCCGGTGGGGCCACAAACTCGAAGAAGAAATTTTACCAAAGAAAGACTTGGACGTAGTCCAAGTCCACCACCCAGGACGTGCATCGAGCAGTCTCGAGCTACCAACACACCTTTACCTGGTGAAACAATAAAAAATGATGCCTCCAAAACTGCATTGAAAGATGTCTTATCAAGGTTAAGACGTGAGTACCTATTTTAGAATTATTTTCTAGAATCCAGGCGATAGCTGCAGCAACTTATCTACCGAATTTTATCAAGAATGAAAAAAGAACATTTACAACTGATTTTAACCATTGGTATGTTATATGGTTGAATAAAGCCATCCCATTAAAAAATCTTTTTGTGGTGTAATGCCTGGCGTCGACTACAGCAGGAACGCGTTGAATCGAAACAAATCGAGCCGAATTCCATTTTATTCCTTGTGCCTCATTCCATATCACACGAGAGATATAGTACTTTAAGAATGCGCTACAAGCGAAATCTTCAATTTTGGATTGGATTTTTAGAGTACTAAATCGTGTTTAATTCGGAAAAAAAGTATAGGTTGGGAAACTTCATTATATTTGCGAGGGCAGAGTCAAACAGAAAACAAAAAAAGACAAAATTTTCTCGATAGAAAACGATCACAAAGTTACCTCTAATTTTCACGTTTTTTTGATTTCATTCTATTTTGGTTCGTCCTACAGAAATATAAATTAGATCAATATGAACACAATTACGTAGCCGAGGGACGTGTCTGGCACTTTTTTGAAATATTGTTTATAATAAAAGTTATCATTGTTCTTAGCACTCGGCGCTTACGACGTTTTTAAACCGTGTAGAATGTTATTTTCCATTTCGTGTCACACTAGAATCTGCGTCACGAGTGAAGGTCTGCGGAATCTCGTGGTACTAAATTTTTTTAATGCAATTTGATGTAATGACATAGACACTAGCGCCGCGTCAAAACGACTTCAGTCGCGGCTCGGGTTCTAGTTTCAGGCATCATTTTGTTTCACCTGCCAGTCGGCGCCGCTCTATTGAGACGGGAGGACTATGACAGTTTGCTCCGCGCCCGGCGGCTATAAAAATAATAATATTTTTGTTGATATAATCAGAGAAACAACACATAATACAACAAAAACACGAGAACTAAAATATTTAAAGACTGAAATAATTTCAAATAGCCGAATACCATTTTTTTGAAATTTCTTTTGCCACATGCGCGCAAAATAAACAGTTAGTCAATTGTACTGCTGGTCGAGTATTTTTCAGCACGAGGTCCGCTTGTTTTAGATTATTATTTTTTTATAGATCTCTTCATTTTACATACTTATAAAAAAACATAGTGAGGTACAGATTACTATTTGATAAAAAATGGAAAATAAAAAAAAATAATTTATCACATTTTGATATTATTACCACAAATAATGTATGTACGAAATACACTCCTAGGTATTTCAATAAGGTCGCAAATAGCTTGTACCTTTTTTTACCTAGCTATCGTCAAGCAAGTTAAAAAACCGGTTTAAGCGATTTTCGACCTTATTGACATTTAAAATTTAGTTTGTTTTTCTCACATTCTCGTTAGCTGACATTGCTCCTTCATTAAAATCCGGTGTTCGCATAAATGTCAATAAGGTCGAAAATCGCTTGAAGGTCGGAAAACATTTGCTTAACGATAGCAAGTTAAAAAAACAGATGCAAGCGATTTTCGAACTTATCGACACTTAAAATTTAGTTTGTTTTTCTCACATTCTCGTTCGCTAACATTGCTCCTTCATTAAAATCAGGTGTTTGCTCAAATGTCAATAAGGTCGAAAATCGCTTGCATCTGTTTTTTTTAACTTGTTATGGTTGTCCCTTGACACCTTTCAAGTTTTTAATCGTATTTTGGTTTAAAATAAAATGAATAATCCTTTTTTTTTACGAGTGTACATGCTCGAACGGTCGCAAAGGCTAACTTCACGATCGCCTCTCTCGAGAATCGTACAGCACGTGCGGCAACGCAGGCCGTGGGTGGAGAGTGGACGAAGATACGTAAGTAAGCGTACGGAGAGCCGTAAGCGAGGGTACGGAAAGCCGACCACTAGTCGACAACGCACTGCACCGCGGTTCGTGAGCTTGTCCGAGGCGATGCGATTACGTTACGATTCCGATTAGTGTGCGTTGCAGTAAGGAGTTTCATACAAATAATACTGAACGGCTTTTGTTGATACGGTGACGATCCCTTTCCGTTTTGATAAGTGTGTTGCGACCCTAAATCTGCTCTTTCAACAGCGTTTGGGCTCTTACACATAAACACGTTACGACGACGCAACGTGGCACTGCACGTTGCGTCGCCGTTGTCGTAACGTGCCACGTTGCACGGCACGTAAAATCTTGGATTCATTGGATCACGGATTTTCTTTGTATCTGTTTCTGCTTTATCCGTGTTCATAATATTAGCAGTAGGAGAACACATCTAGTGTGGTCCATTTCTCGAAACTAACTGGGGCAATTCTAAAAATCCAACACCGTCAATATGACGTCGTTCAACGTGGCACGTTGCATCGTCGTGACGTGATTATTTACGTTTCTCGACGTCGATTTCCACGTCACGGCTCGTTACAACGACGCAACGTGCAGCGCCAAGTTGCGTCGTCGTAACGTGTTTATGTGTTAGAGCTCTTTCCTGGTGAAACTCGGTAGAAAAAAATGCTATGATTAACTTATTTCTTAATTTCGCCGAGAACTATCTATTGAGGATATTTTCATATGTGAAGGCGAGCTCTAACCGTGGTACCCAGACTCCACAGACGCCTGCCATTCTCTTTTACTTTGTAAGTAAGATTCGATATTAGGTAGAGGTTTTGGTTCCTATACATAGCGCACACGCGATAATATATTGTTTGATTCTAATGCCGTTTGCAGAGTACAAAGGTAGAGAAAAACATGCAATATGTGTTTTTATTGAATACTTCCTACATCATTCACAACAAATGAAACATTTTTAAAACAAAAAACATAACAATCACAATCACGAAACTACAATGAAAATCAATTAAATTAATGAAATGAAAAATGCAGAACTACTGCGTGCGATGGTACCGTGCGGCGGTACACACTTATTTCAAGAACAGAGGCCGAGTCACATACTTGACATACTGTAATAATACATATTAGGTGCACTGTGGCACTGCAGTTGTTTTGTTTTTTCAAAGAAGTTTTGCAGAGCGCGTCGTCACAGCGCCCGTGGTTGTTATTGGTACTAGAGCAGAGGCATGTGAGGCGCGAGGGTGAAATCTGAATTTTTCCTGGCATTATACCCGCTCTTAAGTAGCTTGGTAGCTTGTCTGATGTGGCCCTTATGGCGATTCCTCCGTAGTAGCCCGCGAAATTCAAATTTTCTTGTGTTTCTTGTGTATTTTTTTTTTTTGCAATTTGCAAACCAGTGACAAGTTGTAATTTGTCACTGTTATACAATTAACATTCGCAACATTAAAACATTAGCTTCATTCGTTCTTACATAGATTTGCTCACAATAAGTTAGATTTCGGAAATACCATTTTTTTTTGCCCTCGACCCATCGTGGTTACACATAAAGTATCAGCCATGATATCACCATGATATGTACTGGAGAATAGAATTAGCAAGGTGTAGGTAGGCTTTGTCCAGTTTTTCTCCTTGTCTTTAGGTTCTTTTTAAATCAATAGGGGCTATTACACCTTCCTAAAAGGAGCCGATATTTAGGACGTCCTGAATTCAGGAAAGTTTAATCGCATTTAGGATGAGTAGCATCCTAATTACGAAATTATTAAGTACGTGTAATCGTGAGCTTCGGCGCCTAAATGACATTGGGAAGTTTTTGCCCCGCTTTTGATTTCCCAATGTCCTTTCTCATCATAAGGCCGTGCGCTGCGTTAAGCGGGCGTCCGTCGCGGGTGTCCGTCGCGGGGACCCGCGCCGTGCTCCGTCGCGGACAAATTTAACACGTCGCGGACGCCCGAGACGGTCTCCCGCCTCTCGCAGCGCCGCCAGTACAATTTTGATCGCGCGGGTGTACAGTCGATATCATGATTTATTCGACATCAGTCGATATTATCGATATTAGTCGATATTCCGCTCGCGTGCTCCGTCACACGGACACCTGTCGCCCGCGCGGCGGGTCCCCTAGAGATGGGTTACTAGCCGAAATTTCAATAGCTTAGCTAACGGGCTATTTGTGGTGTAATAGCCAGCTAGCTAGCCAGCTATTTGGCTACTTGGCTATTGAACAAAGCGTTTAGTAACTAGCGGCGTAACGAAGCGGCGCCGGTGTAGCTAGGTAGGACTTAAATAACGCAATATCAAGGATATGCCCGATCTGAATTCAATCCTCGCTGCGCCAACAAAGTCTAGATTTTTTTTTTTTTTTTTAGCGTGGTAAAATCATCAAATGAGTCCTCCAACCCCGGGCAGGGCGGGAGGGACTGTCAGACTTCTACTGACTAAAATCCACGGTGTCCTTCGATAGCCTGTTATGTTCCGGGGTTACGGTAAGGGAATAATCCCGCGACCCCGGCAGGCTTTGGCCCTCTGAGAGGGGGGCCCCGTCATTATGCTGACGCTCTTTGAGGCGCGCGTGGGACACAACGCGCCGTCGACCCGGGCATGGTCCCTGGTCGGGCAGCGAGTTGCCCTTTACTCGCTGCCCGCATGCCCGCGCCTACGGTGGCCGGAGATCGTCTCGCGACGTCCGTCGCCGTGGGCGTCCAACATCGCGGTTGGGGCGGAGGGAGGACTCTGTCCTCTCTCGCTCGCGGCGCGCCTCCTCCTTCGCGAGCATTACTGCTTCGCAGAAGGAGGCGACCGCTTCCCACTCCGTCTCGCCCCGCAGCATGGCCGCAACCAATGCCGGGCGCGAGAGGTCTCCGCCTATCGCAGCCAAAACAAAGTCTAGATGGTGAAAGATTTTGTTAAGAAATGATTTCCTCTTGGAGGTCACAATAAACAAAATACTAACCATCAAATGTTTATTTTAAACCTGACGGTAACTAACCACCTTTCTAATTATCGCATTTCGTAAGTTCGTTTATTAAACGAACGAAATTACTAAGTATAATGCTCTCTCTTTGTCTAATCTATTTTGTGAATATTGTGAGAAAAAGATCGACGATACCAATGAAGATCGCACACGCGTAGCGCAGTGAACGCGCACACAGCTATCGGCTATTTTGGCTATTCTAGCTACCCGGCTACCGAATACCGGGACGGCTACAAAACGTAGCAGTTAGCTATACTCCGTGGCGGCTACGCGGCTACGAGCGGCTACGCGGTTACGCACGGCTACGCGGTTACGCACGGCTACGCGGTTACGCACGGCTACGCGGTTACGAACGGCTACGCGGCTATATCATAACCTGTCAGTTATCTAGCCAACCAGTAGCCGATAGCTGGCTATCGTGTTGACGGATATCATAGCCGTGGCTATTTTGCTCATAGCCGGTATTTGGCTAGTTATGGCTATAGCTACGTATTGCTAGGTCCGTCGCACGCAGCTGCACGCAGTGCTGATCTATGAAATTACATGAATGAAACAGCAGCGCACGGCCTATAAATCGTATCCAACATAGGAATTTACAGCTTGGCCAGAACGGATTGAAACGGAACTAATCTTTTTGTTTCTGAGAACGTTTTAAAATCTTTGATATTTGATGTAAACAAAGACCGCAGGTTTGTTAGATTTATTATTGTGCCATAAAACAAATAAACCCGCGCATAAACAAACCCGCGCAATGTTGAACCGACCATTTGGGCGTTTATAACCGGTTTTTTGAACCAATCCCAAATGGTCAACAGAACGAGATATAAGTGAAAAAAATTAAAATAAAATCATTCAAAGTGCTGGTAGCGAGAAGACAGTGGCGACTTCCGTTTTTCTACAGTTTTTTGCCAAGCTGTAGGAAGGTGTAATACCCCTTTATGATTTATTCTCCACTTAAAATATTTATTATGACTGGTAACCTTAATTTTATTTTGAAAAAAGAACTGTCAAAATGACTTGAATGTCAAATTCTAAAGTAACCTCTCGAATAGGATGCAATTCATTTAAATAATGAATTAAAAGATGTTTACTTAGTGACTTGTGCTTATTTATGTATTGAATATTGGGTTATTGCCACCTGAGATGGGTGCTTTAGTGTCCAAAGCCTTGCGACCGATAAAATCCTTCAATATCGAAAATCGCGCACATCGTGTGATTTCTAAAGATAAACCGTCTCCAGCTCCGATGTATCCCCACAATATAGAGGATTTAAAACGAACTCTTGAAGCGGACCCTGATATTGACAGTAAATTAAATAAAAAAGATGAAGGGCTTGATAAAAGATTGAAAGATGTTTATGTAACCTCATATGGGAGGCCTGAGGACGACGTTACCCGGGAGATGAAAGCTGGAAACAGGAGTAACCGACCTTTACCAAAAGACCGTAGAGTGCCAGAAGAATATGACTTTGGTTTCAAAGAGCCAGAAAGAGTGCCCTATGGCCGAACTACTCTTCGAGATGCAATAAACTTTATAGCTGCACATCAGGCAAATCCTGATGAAGTAACGGCTGTGAAAATAGCTCATGAGTATAAACTGAAAGAGGAAGATGTAGTGCAAGTGCTTAAATATTTCAAGACTTATGAGGTATACATACCAGAGACTAAGAAATCCGCAGCAATCTTTGCAGGACCAGCACAAATGAGGAAACAACTTTACAAGATTGACACAGAAAAAATAGAAGCAAGCAAAGACAAAATTAAAGAGACAGCCTAGTTATCATTTACATATTTAGTTAAATGGATAAATATACCTCACTATACCAGTTGTAAATGGATTAGTTTCTTGTTTATAACATGTAGGTATTAAGTGTTTTTATGTATATGAATTGAGAATGATTATATGAATTTAGTTTTGCAACCTGTTTTAATAATTTTCACCAATGATTTGCTTGTAAGATCAGTCGCAGCCCAGCATATCCTCAGAAGACCAGTCTACTGAGGATATGCTGGGGTTAATATTATTTAAGAATATATATTTATTTTATCTATAGCGGATTCTTTACATTTTTCTGGTGATGTAGCATGTAGCTCATTTATTTATATTGTAATTAACATGTAATTAATAACTCTGCACATAATCTTAAAATATTATAGTTTATTGGATATTACTGATACTATCCAGCCCAATGTGATTTAGATGTTAGAAAAAAAAATTAAAATGTTATGTTTTCAACTACTATAGTTTTATTTTGAAATGTACTTTATTTTTTGTTTTATTTTACTTTGATTTTTAGTATATTGTGGGATTAACAGGTGTTCAACTAAATGCCTAGCTAAGTGATGTGGTCTTAGGGTCCACAAATATTTCTTAATTTGAAGGAATATGCATGCATGGTTGACCATCAGAGATCACTCGACAATAGGGTGTGTCCCAGTAGTTCTATTCTATAAAAGATTCAGAGTCACGGAGCGCTGGAACTTTATACTCTAGACTTCTAGAGCATAAAATTCAAAATCCACAGCAAGGGTCAGCTCAGCGGGCACGCCGCAATTGCGGCGGTAAGACCCCTCTTTGAGGAGTGGCTGGAGAGACGTCACGGCGTCCTGACCTATCGGATGACACAGGTCCTCACCGGACACGGAAGTTTCGGGAGGTTCCTGTGCCTGATGGGGAAGGAGGAAACGCCCGGGTGCCACCACTGCGAAGATCGCCCGGAGGACACAGTAGAGCATACGGTGCAAGACTGCCCCGCTTGGGCAGAGCACCGACGTGTCCTCACGGCAGCGATAGGCGGAGACCTCTCGCGCCCGGCATTGGTTGCGGCCATGCTGCGGGGCGAGACGGAATGGGAAGCGGTCTCCTCCTTTTGCGAAGCAGGAGGCGGGCCGCTTGAGAGAGAGGACAGCGTCCTCCCTCCGCCCCAACCGCAGTGGTAGGCGCCCGCGGCTTCGGACGTCAGTCAGCAGATGATCTCCGGCCACCGTAGGCGCAGGCATGTGGGCAGCGAGTAAATGGCAACTCACTGCCCGGGTCGACGGCGCGTTGTGTCCCACGCGCGCCTCAAAGAGCGTCAGCATACTGACGGGGCCCCCTCAGAGGGCCAAAGCCTGCCGGGGTCGCGGGATTATTTCCTTACCGTGACCCCGGAACATAAAGGGCTATTGAAGGACACCGTGGATTTTAGTCAGTAAAAGTCTGACAGTCCCTCCCGCCCTGCCGTGACACTGCGCGCACATTTCAATAGAGCTACTCAAAATTTAACTCTATTTGCGACACCTTTTGCAATGCAGCGCGGCGCCGCGCTGCATTTTAATAGTGACTCAAAATCTAACTTTATTTACTACACGATAAGATACACATTTGCAGTTTCGTTGCGTCACGTCGCGCCGCGTCTTGTCTCTGTGTGAACTGACCGTAAGGCCGAGACTCCACCAAAGCTGTGTCGAGCGAGACGTGTTTTGAACAACCAATAAAATTGCGTTATTGACACAGCTCCACTCCGCAACGCAATTCTTTGGTTGTTCAAAACACGTCTCGACTCGCACAGCTTTGGTGGAGTCTCGGCCTAAGGAAGGACAAACCATGGTTTTATTATGCTGCTTATGTAGAATAATGAAAATTTCACTAACCAAGATTTGCCGCCGCAGTGATAGACGCCCACGGCGTCGAACGTCACAAGACGATCTCCGGCCACCGTGGGTGCGGGAATACGGGCAGCGAGTAAAGGGCAACTCGTTGTCCGACCATGGACCATGCCCGGGACGTAGGCTCGTTGTGTTCCACGCGCGCCTCAAAGGGCGTCAGCTGCACGGTATCTCAATACCGTGACCCTGGAACATAAAGGGATATGGAAGGACACCGTGGATTTTAGTCAGTACGAGTCTAACAGTCCCTCCCGCCCTGCCCTGGGTGGGAGGACTCATTAAAATTTTGATGATTTTACTATGCTAAAAAAAACCAAGCTTTGCTAAAAATGTACCTACATTCCAAAAGTTTTTGGACTAATGTGTGGGTGTCGCAGTAGGGTTCTTGGGATATAGCCTGGGGATAGACAGACATATAGAGGGAAAGTGGAGTCCGTGGAGTCTTAGGAATGGCTCTTTTAACCCTTTGTAGGCAGAACCCTAAAAAGTATCTATAGAATATTGTTGATACGGTTATCATTCAATATGAAAACGCTAAATCTCTAGCGCTTCTAGCAGATTCCTACATAAATTTTGTTGATCCAGTTCCGATGGGTCGCGATGGATCGTGCGGCGCGGCTTCGCTCGGCGCTCCTCGTGAAGCACCAGCCCCGCGCCGCGCCCCTTCAGTGCGCTCAGACGAACGACCGCTGGCCACGCAGGGTGACATGCTCAACAGCATCAAGGTATATCATCTTCAAGCAATAATTTCTTTCAATTTATTTATTTACAGGGTCGGTTTACCCAGAAGATATACTTTTCCCAGGTGGGTAATGACGGGGTTTGCGGGTCTGTCATAAACAGTCCCGCAAACCCCGTCATTACCATCTTGTCTTAAGGCATCGTTACCCTGGAATCGAAGTAGTAGGTGAAGTTTTAGTTGACTTGATGATTGTACAAACCCAAAATGGCTATCGACGTGACACCTTGCAAGATTTTGTTCTCATCTGTCTGAATTGATACCAGTTTATTGGAGTTCTAAAAGATCTATTTAAGTACTTTTGAACCTTATTCTCACTGTAGGTATAAGGTTTAAAAGTGAAGATACCTACACCTTATACTTTAGAATAGAACTAGACTACCACGTCCCACACAGGACTACCACATCAGCTTTGCATACACGCAAGATTTTAGCGTGAGCGTTATTTTGAAATAGTTATTTGTTATGCAAGGCTGCAAAGTTGATTTTTGGCGCGAGTACTTGAATTGAAAACTGAGCGAGCGAAGGATTCTAAGATTGAACCGCGAGAGAAACGAGCGGTTCAAATATAGAATCCTGAGCGATGCGAAGTTTTCAAAGGTACGAGACGTAGAAAAACTTTGCTGCCGAGTGCAACACACAACTTTTCACCTCACACAGCGAGGAAATGCAGTGGGGGCGGCTCGCCTGTCAGTGCAGAAAACAATTGAATACAAGACGTGTTCGAATTTTGAACAACACTTTGTGCTCTAGAGCAGAAAATGGAGTTTTGCGTTCAGATTTTGAATGAGAAATAGAATCTTTCCGAGCGTGTGAGGTGAAAATAAAATGAAAAGGCGTTGTGGTCAACGCTTCATGTGCTAATTTTCCAATTCCTTTGTAAATTACAGTTACAAAGAAGGAGACGTGACACTATGAATTCAGAGAAGACTGGCGGATTAAACGATAGAGTCGGGTAAGTAATAAAAATATTACCTTAAGCTACCGTCTATAATATTTACAAAAAACTTATGAGCTCTGTATTTGATTACAAAAAATCCTGTATGTTTCACAGTATGGCACCCAATAAGCTTAACCATATTAACAATGTGATTTGTAAGACTAATAATAATTATCCGAAACTTCATCAAGACAGTTGGTGGGTGTTTTTTATTTTAAAAGTAGTATGAAGTTAACAGACACCGGTAGTAGAGAAGACACATCCGCCCTTTGGAAAGATATTACCGATTTCATAGTGTAACCGCTGTGCGGGCCTTCTTATTTCTGTCTGCAGGGTTTATAGAAACCTAACCAAACCGAACCTCGGGGTGCCAAAACTAAAATTGTTACAGAGTTGTAACCCAACATTTTTGACTGTAAGCTAAATAGCTCAATAGTTATTTAGAATACAAGCAAACATTACAATACGCGCATAAAGCCCAATAAGACTATAAAGGTCATAGCACATTATACCAGCACCGCAACTGCACAGCTGCAGCACGGCGTCACCTTGAATTTAGACAACGGCTAGCCGTTAGCGCGCTAACTGAGCGTTGTCCACGAGGTGTAAGCTCGCAGTTCGCGCGCCGTCTGCGAGGTGCAGCTTGCTGTCACCGTGTGCATAATTGTTATAAGGCATTTGTTTCGCTAGCAACTCGAAGTCGGCCGCTGCGCCGTAAGCACGCCGTCAGCTCGCTTGCAGCGTGCGGGCTGCGAGGCGAGTTGTATGGTAGCGGTAAGCGCGCCGACTTCCCGCCGTTGGCTTTTTCATATTGACATTATGAAATATATTATATGACACATGATTTAAGGCTCTTATTTGAATGACAGGTTAAGAGCTGGGTTGGAGCCGTGCCGTTGCCGCGCCGGTATAGTGCGCCGGTATACCTTAAGCGTGTAATGTTCAAATATTTTATCGTCGTGTTCAAGCTGCCTACTAGTTTACACCTAATTTTAAAATTATTTTGTCTCATTTCAGCTTAAATCGAGACAGGCAATCTCCCATTTCTCGTAGTTTCAATAACCAAGCGCGCCCAATGTCGCCGACGGGACGAAGGAACGCGCAAATAGTTTATACTGAACCAAATTGTTTACGTCATCATATCGACCTACAGCACTCTACTGCTGGCCATTGAACTCTCTAATTAATTCTCGGAAACTCATCTAGCTGCTAGAACATTTTTGTCATACATTTTGTCGATAAAACGCGGTCACGCGAGAACACTACCTCATTGGTTCTACACCGAGTATGGTCGGTTCATAGCAACTTTAGCCTGCCTTCAATGAACTAAACTATCACGATCATCTTGTTTCTGATCTCTGAGTTAAATTCTTAGCTTATGGCTTAGCCCTTTCCTCAATTTGGTCTCGTAAGTCATGACAGGACGCATAGATAGAAGACCATAAGATCTGTGGAATACGAGATGAGAAGACCAGATGAAGCCTCCCGAAAGATACAAATTGTGGTGTGATTGTATTAAATTGTGCTGTGTGTGGTAGTAAAAATATACATTTCATATTAAATTGTTTTTTATTTATTTACACTATATTTACAGTTATTTACAATTAGATTAGATTTCTAAAATAATTTTACTTGAATTACTGTAAAAAAAAAAGTTAAAACTGAGTAGAATACAATTTTATGCATTAATTTATTTTATGATATTTCACAAACTATTGCATCACAAACAGACTTACGGTCAGTTTGAGTAGCTCTATTAACGCCTCGGTTTGACTTGACCCTTTGATTGAATGGGCTTCAAACAGTTATTTGTAATACTTATGTTCGTTACATAACGAGCTGGCATGAATGTCGCATGTAGGTCATATACCTTTTTTGAACGATACCGCTACACTTCCTGTATTCGTGAATCATTACCGTGTAAGCATTACATGTAACGCTCGCAGTGCCGTCCACACGTAGAATTCGCGTTACATTACACGTGTGGATATTACATTACGCGTTACACAGTCTGGACCCGGCTATAGGAATATTAAAATGGCCGTTTTATAACCTCTAAAAGCTTAAATCAGCAGAAATCACCGAAGTAACTCTCGTTGAAGTCCAGAAGAATGAATTTAAAATGTCTTGAATCCCGCAACGGAAACAATTAAGAAAAATAAAAACTTTTTGATGGACTAATTAATTAAAAAATATTGTTTTTCTGTCTTCACCATCATGCAACACCAAAAGAGCCATACTGCAAGAGTCTTGGAGCCTACAGGAAGGAGTAAATAGTTGTGAACCAGTCGGCTAGGCGAGGCCAGGATCCGGAGGAGGCGGCGCCATGCAGTTCCCATCAGGGTAGCGCTTCTTGAAGGCGCCGATCAGGTCTGGGTCCACGAGACGGACGCCGTCCACTTGGTTACCTAGGGTTATCCTGGAACAAAGAATTTTAGATTGGGGTTCATAGGTAGGCAGGGTAGACTAGGAAAAAAAATCGTTACCGTGATGAAATTATTTTACAATTATATCACAATATTTTAGGAATTTTGCTTTGTAATCGTTGAGTTATTGAGTTGGCAAATACAAATTCTTTATGGGAATGTCGTTTGGACATCTCTTAGGAAGTGTTGCAATTCGGTGGTCGCAACTACCATAATATTTGGATAAGCTGGCCACACTATTTTCTTCTAAACGTTTCTGCCAAAATTACTGACAAAAGTATACAACATACCAATTTGGTTGAACATTGTGTGGTCTTCCAAACAGTTCTATTTTTCTTGTGCCAGGACTGAGCCTCTCTGGAATGTACAAAATAAGTAGCTTTTCAATAAAAAATATAGATCTTCAGTCTAGCGTTACTTTTTGCGCGCGATGTGGCTGAGATCTGAATTTAAGAGGCGCGTATACAAATTAATGTACTCTATGGAGGCGCACCAGCGGAGTGACGTAAATGTCAAGTTTAATACGTACCACAACCTTTTCAAGGTTTTATATAATTTTTAATGAAGAACGAGCCGAAAACGTTTATCAAAATATGTAGTTAGCAAGAATTGGCAGATATTATGGCCCAAATAATGTGGTCACATGTTTCTCACCGATGATGCCGTAGATCTCGTCGGGCTTGTGTGAGGTGGCGCGCACTTCGGCCACGATGACGTCACAGTCCAGGCCACGGTTCAGGTTCTCTGGGCTGCCTTTCATACCTACCTGTAATTATAAACAAATATTAAATACAATTAAAGGCAACGATGTTCTAGTCGACTCAAAATTCCAGAGGAGGGGTGGAGTGAAGTGGTTGCCGAAGTCGGTATTTTCTGATAGCTACAACTTTGGGGTCTTCACATCAAGAGTGAATAGGTACTTCTAGGGGGATCTCTACGTGCTTTCGAAAGTTGTTGGTTTGATTTTTATTATGTCGGAAATTAAGTTGTACGATGTTTTATTATATCAATGCTTCATTGGTGCGATGTAACGTTTGTGCGAAAAATCATGTTGCGAAAAACTCATTTGTTAGGAAGTTTATTAGTTTGATGGTATGTTGGTCCGAAACGCCTACATTTAATTAAGCGTGCTTTACCGGGGACCACATCTTCACTAACCATCAGGCGGTGGTGACAGGCAAGCCTATTACTAAATAATTATTAAAAACTATCCCCCATCGATAACTGCACTTTGAACCATATGAACAGTGAATAGAGTCTATACTAACCAAGCAGTGTTCCTTCCCATGGTTGAGCCAGTGTCCCGTCCGTCCGGTGCGTATGATCCGCTGCAGCTGGTTGGTCTTCACCCAGATCAGTTCGTCCACTCGCTCGTAGCCCCACAGCTTCAGGCACTCGCGACCCAGCTCCATTGCTCTGTGAATTAGGACATTCAATATTCATTCAGTGATTTAATAATAATAATATTCCACAACTATCACACAACGCCATCTAGTCCCAAGCTAAGCAGACCTTGTGTTATGGGTACTAGACAACTGATAAACATACTTATATTTATATATAGATAAACATACTTATATACTTCTAAATACATAAATATTATAGATAAATTACACCCAGACACAGAACAAATGATCGTGCTCATCACTCAAACATTTGTCCTGGGTGGGAATCGAACCCACGTCCTCCGGCATAGCAGTCAGGGTCACTAACCACTAGACCAACAGGCTTGTCAATTTGCATTTGCAGGCTTGACAATTTTTGAAGCATTGAGATACATTTTTTTTAGTATTTATTGTTATAGCGGCAATACATCCTCAGTGAAAATTTCAATTGTCTAAGGGAATTTACTCATGGCGCGACGCAATTGCAATGCGATCGATTCCAACTACAAGTGAAAATCAACCTTACCAATACTATACTATGACGACACGGTTGGCGCAGTGGCTGAGCGATCGACTGCTGTGCAACGTGTCGCGGGTTCGATCGCCGCATGGAACAAATATTTGTATGATCTGCAAGTATTTGTTTCGGGTCTGGGTGTTTGTGTATGTGAATTTTTATGTTTGTAAAAGCACCCACCCACGATACAGGAGAAATTCCTAGTGTGGGGCCAGGTTTAAAAAAAAAACTACTTCATTATGACATTAAACACGTTGTTATCTACGGGTAAATAAAAAACAATACACGATCGCCACGACGACGTCAAGTCAATGGAATTGCATCATTATATCGTATTAGCAAGGTTGATATTCACTTGTAATTGGAATTGGTCGAATTACAATCGCATCGCGTCATGGGCAAAGTCCCTTACTATCCTGGTTCATGAGATACAGTGTCATACGGATGGACAGACAGACGGACAGCGGAGAGTAATAGGGTCCAGTTTTACCCTTTTCATACGGAACTCTAAAACTGCGAAAGTTTATGAGGATTAATGGATGGTTGTTTGTTTTGTTGTCTTTCACGCAAAAACTACTAAACGGATTTGGATGAAATTTGGTACACAGATAGTTTATAACCTGGATTAACACATAGGATAGTTTCTATCCCAATTTTATCTGATATTCCAAGTTGGCGCGGACAAAGCCGCTAGCTTTAGTTGTACATACCTGCCAGTGACCCACAGAAAGATGAGCCCGCTGTCCTGTAGCTGCGGCACACCGAGACATCTCATCTCGTCGTCAGACATGGTGCCGTACGGGAGCTCCATGTGGATATCCCACGGAGGATCCGCCATTATCACTGCGAATTTGCCTGGGAACAACAACATTGACTTATTAGTGACTTTATGCTTAATGGATCTTCATCTGTATTCAATTAACGAACGAATTTGCTTGCGAAGTCATTGAGACTTCCTCCTTCTGCGAAGCAGTCATGCTCGCGAAGGAGGAGGCGGGAGGGAGAGGACAGCGTCCTTCCTTCGCCCCACCCGCAGTGGTGGACGCCCACGGTGACAGACGTCGCAAGACGATCTCTAGCCACCGGCGCGGGCATGCGGGCGGCGAGTAAAGGGCAACTCGCTGTCCGATCATGGACCATGCCCGGGTCGACGGCGCGTTGTGTTCCACGCGCGCCTCAAAGAGCGTCAGCATAATTCTAGAGGGCCAAAGCCTGCCGGGGTCGCGGGACTTATCTCATTACCGTGACCCCGGAACATAAAGGGCTATTGAAGGACACCGTGGATTTTAGTCAGTACGAGTCTGACAGTCTCTCCCGCCCTGCCCTGGGTGGGAGGACTCATTTGATGGTTTTACCACGTAAAAAAAAAACAGTCATTGAGACTTCCGATCAGAAAGCCGTCAAAAACAAAGCACTACTACTAAAAAAAGCATATTATATCGTTGCTTTGTTTAGTAGTAGTGTGGTAGCAGTGTTTCGGGATGGTTCGAGAATTTCCCACTGTGGAACTTACAAGTCTAAGGCTAACTTTTAGAACATTCTAGACTATTTAGAACATTTAGTAAGGAGGTCTTGAATAAACTTTCTTTGAAAGAAAGAAAAGAACTTTATTAACACACAGGACAGAACAAACTAAATTATATCAACTTTCAGCACAAAATGTGTTACGTTTTTCATACTGACCTAAGAATGTCATGTCGAGATATCTGAGGTCGCACTGTATCCACTGCGGCGGCGTTAGTGTTAGCACTCCATCTGGCTTGGCTGCTACGTTCGTGCCTGATGAGAGAAAAGTTATATCAAAACCATAGACTTAAAGTATGGACTGAGCAATAGCTGCCTAGAAATGACCAGACTCGCTAGAAAGAGAGACAACTAGTGGTCACGACCTATCTCTTTTCTGTAAGACTTAGGTAATGTCCATGGTAATGTGCAAAGCGCGGTTTTGATACAATTGTGGCACTATCTTTTCTGTGAGATAGCTAATGGCCACTGGTTGCTTATCTCTGTCTAGAGTATAGCCAGGCGCAGTCCATTATCTAAGTCTCTGATCAAAATATAAGTACATATCGTACCCTTATTGCGAAAACTGATATCTGCATTTTTAAACCAATTTTTAATCAAATATAGAAATCGAATCCTCAAGTCACGACGAAGCTACAGGTAAAACCCATTATCGCTCCAATTTTGATGTAGATAATCGGTTTTGCAATTAGGGTACGATATTATGTATATAGCACGAATTATTTACTAACAACAACAAATAATGAACCAGCAACATTATCGTAGGTACCTTTACAAGCTTATTTCTATTTGAAAAATATTAAGCAATCTATTCACTGTAAAAATCACCTTCTATCTTACATTATAAGGTTTTTTTTCATTAAACTTACCATTATGTGCCCCTTTCGCGACAGCCTCAGCAAGTTTGGGCGCGTTCGCATTGGGGTCCGAGTTGTCTACTTCGTAATGCACATATCTAAAAAAGATAGATTGTTATAAATCACTGTTATAATCTAGTCAAAAGCTCATAAGTCTGACAACCAGTCTTACCATGGGTTATCTATTGACCTGTTACTGGGTTGTGGAGGTTCGATTCGCAGTCGCTCCATGTAAAATATTGATATCCAGTTGCATCTGATTCGACTGGAAGCAGACCCCAGTATAGTTGGGAAAAGACTAGACAGATGATGATGATGTCCGCAGATCCTACATTTTAAAGTGTACTTCTTTCTTAGTAAACCACTTTCTTGGTGGTGGGAACTATCAAATCGATCGCAGCGCGCCACCACGGCAGAGATGTGAATTAAGGGGCGCACCCGCGTAGTGAAGTGATGCTGGCATCTGTAGGTACTGTAATATCAATGCAGAATGCGCGGGCCCGCTGTCGCGCCGTTGTTTTCCAGAGACCCATTTTAATTACGCACAAAATGTTGCCGCTCCTTCGCCGCGGCGCCGACGCCCCTCTCACCACAAAATTCGGAGCAGAGCCTTACAACGACGCGTAGTTAACGTGCTGGAGAGTAGGCGTAACCTAAATGGGGAAGGCCGGTCAAAGCTAATTGTAGATGGCGCCACCATAGCTAAGTCCTAATCCGACCAATGAGGTAGTACTATTTTGAAGTACCTATAAGATTTGAACCAATGACGATGCTTGGAACTAGCTATACTAGCTAGCGCCATTAGTTTGCCAGTTGCCATCCCCATTGGAAGCGACGTGTAGCAGCTGTGCAGTTGGCGTTATTGTGGTAAAATCATCAAATGAGTCATGTCATGTCAGACTTGTACTGACTAAAATACACAGTGATCTTTCAGTAGCCCTTTACGTTCTAGGTTCACGGTTACCTAATGAGACAGTCCCGCGGCCCCGGACACTGCCGGACAGTCCCGCGTACCCGGTTCACTCGCAAGTTTGAGCTTGGTAGCAATACTTACTTGCAGCTATCCATATGGAAGCAAGTGTTGAGGAAGGAGCAGTCTCCTAGAGACTCATCAGTGTGGCTCTGTATGATCTTCTTGAAGTGCAGCTTCTTGCAGGTGTATGGCTGATCGTCTCCCTCCTCGGTCTTGCTCGTCGTGAAGGCTCTCATGCACTCCGCGCGAGTGCCGTGAGGACAGAACTCCATTACTTGAGCGCCTGCACAATGAAGTTATTGAAGAAAATAAAGAACTAGAGTCCATAGGATCTACAGCTGATGGAAGCGCTTGTTTGTTTGAACGCGTTTATTTCAGGAACTGCTGGTTTGAATTGAAATAACAATATTTGTGTTGAATCAACGATGATATAATACTAGACTCCGCATGCACGATCTAAGGAACAAAAATTATTCTGTCAACTCGCTGAGGTACTACGTAAGCGAGGGGGACGGGGTACTGCGTTGTGATTGGCTAACTCAAGGTCTGTTCTGTCTCAACGTATGTTTACGGCTCACAGGAGTGGTCGAAATGAGACGAATATAAGACTTTTTTGACTTTTTACTTGTGTTGGCAGACATCGGTCGCCTGGTATTAGGAGTCTAGTATTATGATTATCGTCGTTGTGTTGAATAGTCCATTTATCGAAGATGGCTATAGACTATAAAACATCACGATAACACCAATAAGAGCCGAGCAGCAGGTAAAACCGCGGGGAACAGTTAGTAATGGATAAACCGATGGAAAAGAGAAGGCGTCGCGAGTCGTGTCATTTTTCGTCAATATTAATGAAAAATATAGTTAGGTAATATATGTTTTCATTTCACTGTTCTCTTTGTCGCCCCTATAAAAAGCTGTGAGCAAAATTTAATTCGCCATATTCATTTCTCTTTGGCTTTGATGTCAGGAAATCTTCAATACTAAAACAGTCTGATCAAGACAAACACTATAGAACCAATAGACAGCGAAACAGAGATTTCAGCATGTTTTTAATGAAATGTCTCGCCACTCGCCAGTAATTTTTAGAGCTTTTGTCCTTGTAAATAATGATACGAAAAAGTAAAATATTTGTATAATAAATCCATTTTGAAAAAAAAAAATTACAAACCTCCTTGGCTCTTAAACTTGTCAGCCAGTGACTTCTCCTTGGCAGTGGGCTTACTGAGTAGATCCATGATTTCTTCCCCCACCCGCTTTACTGCCTTTTCCCTACTTGAAGGCATTGCCAGCAATGACTGCAATAAATATGAATATTTCATCTTCATAATCATATCGCGGATGTTTTTAGTACCTATCACTGATTATGGGACGATATTGATTTTATTTATAAAATTCAATGAAGACATTAAGGGCCTATGCACATCACGTTTTTTAAACGCGCCGTTGACGCGCGTTTGTAGCGATACAGACGCGACACGCACGCAAGTCAGAGGCAGCCTGTAGACCTTTGCATACCTTTATAAATTCAAATAGGCGTTTGAATCGATACAGACGCGATGGAAACGCGCGTGTAGCGATACAAACTACTCTGTTTGATAAAAGCGCGCCGTCGACGCGCGTTTAAAAAACGTGGTGGGCATAGGCCCTAAGTTAGTACACACTACAGTACTCTACTACTACAGAGAGTTCATAATTATATTTCAGAGTATTCCAAAAAGCCAACAAAATATCGACAGACAAGTCGATATTTTGTTGGCTTTTTGGAATACTCAACAGTACTTTAGTGTCCATAAATAATCCAGTACAAAAGTGATATTGAAAAGAACAGAATTTTTGAACATTTTAAAATTTTGTATACCCACCATAATATCTGTGTCGTTTTTAGCAGTTTTCTTTTCATCAGTAGCAGTTTTAGCTACTTTTGGATTAGCAGCCTCTTCTGTTGTGTTGTCACCTGCAAAGTAAATGTTTTCCAGGGTCTAATTCATTCAGGTTTTTATTTTCTATTTAAGATGGCTTAGCCCTTGACTATAGTCTAGGTCAGAGGTCAGAAGAAGCCTGTTCACTTTAACTTTGAAGAGGTTCAGGTTGTAAACAGTGGCGTATCGAGACCGAACCTAGGAAGAGGCTACACGCGTCTGACACACCCTTTTACTTCAGAACTAAAGATATGACTTGCCTCTGCTGCTTATGCGAAGCCCCCTTGTTGGCGACTTGGTTCCTACGAGTCATCTATACAAATTGTGATTGTCAGCGACATCAGCTTTGTGTCCCACTCATTGGACATCACAAGTAGGTATGTACTTTTATGTAGGTCATATTAATTTCTTAAAAGTTGTCAAGATTTTTTTTATTATCCTTGGCCTGCAGGTGCGAGGCTGGGGGCTAGTGTCCGCTTGCTTCCACCTAGCTACGCCACTGGTCGGCACTGGTTGTAAACTTTGTTGAACTATGTGGTTTAGCTTCCAGTTTAGCCAGATGCGGTTGAATAAATATAAATACAACAAGTACCAACCTTTCCTCTTGCTCCCAGAAGTCTGTTCCTCCATTAATGCAGCCAACACGGCAGCAAGTCTCACAGACTCGGCGCTCACAACCTCAATGCTTGCATCTGTTGTGCTTTCAGTCCGTTCCTTTATGCTAAAAAAATTACCATGTACAAAATGATTTATCACAGCAAGTAAGACAAACAACATCTAACAGAGCCTATCAGCTATAGTCCAGGCCAGTTCTTTGGTTATGTCATGAAAAGGCATCAACTTTGAGTAGCTAGTTGTCCAAGGGAAGGTGGAAGGAAAAAGAGTGAGTGATATTTCACCAATGGACAATCCTAATCAAGTCTGCAATAAGTGCTTCACTGCATGAGTTGCTGAGGGCACCCTTCTCCCCATTTAGACTCTAAGGTGGTTGTTATAGATGAGACTGCATGCATAGGTGCACACAAATCACAGTTGTTGACAGGGAGGGTAACATTGTGAGGAAAATCTTGGGGGTATATTGTTTCCTGTAACATGCTGACACTCTGTCAAGAAGAATATAACAAACATGCTTACGTAATAAGTTTCTGTGTGGCAAACTTTTGTAGTAAGCTGGCAACAATCCCCGCATCAACATCACCGAGTCCCGGCAGTAATGCACTAGCAGTGGCAGGCAACTGTAGCTGCATGTCTGACAGCACCTGCAGGAGACGCACCTCGAGTGATGCGGACGGTACCAGCGGTTTAAGTTTTTCTTGTGTTCCTGGAATAAGTAAAACAATTGAGAATCTGTCAGTATTTGCGAGTTTAAGACAAAGAGATTTAAAAGAAACTATAGAGCGGGCATTCGGAAGATTGTCATACAAAATTGTTGATGCCATGCGTCAGTAGCACAATCTAAGCGTTGCGTAGCAACGCGACTACTAAACTGAGGGATTTTTTACCTATTGGTAAAAAGTTTTGGATCACAAATTTCTTCGTGATGTCCCGTCTATTGCTCGTATATAGTTTAATGTCTTTGGTTTAAGACCCATATTACAGAAAGCACCTCAAAACTAGTTTCAACCAATCAAATGCCATGAATCTAGTTTTAAGTAATGCTTGAGTATTGAGTGACATTCTGTAATATAGGCCGAAATCTTTAAAACAAGAGAACTTCTTAGTGTGGGATAGTGTTATTAAAAATAAACATGCAATAATTATAATGAAGAAGACACTTTATAGCTTCAAAAAGGCTGGTGTTGATTCAAATAGTTAATTATATTCAAACTTTTCTAAAGGTTTTGTAATGGTAGTGTTGTATTTTGTATTATATTGTAAGTTTGTATTTTTTATTCATTTTGGTGTACAATAAAGTATATTCTATTCTATTCTATTTTGAGAGTAAACAAACTTGTTTATTTACAACACTTGTCTTAGTATTTTCACGTCTATGAATAAATAAGAATTATTTATACTGATTAAATTAATACCTTCTTGCTTCAGAGTAGACGGACTGGCCACCGACCGCTCTTTCCCGCCGCCCGGCGATCCCTCAGACTTCTCGCCAACCAAATTGGAACTCAAGATATTCTGCCGTTCTTTCTTACGTTTCTCCAGCTTCTCACGCAAGCTGTTCCTTTTGCTTTTAACAGCTTGGATCTCTTCCCAAGCGTCCGACATGTTTTTTATTTTGTTAGGAATATCCTAAGAAACTGTTACCGGTCCTACGAGATTGCCACTTTCAAGGGCAATCTGGACGAGTTGAGAGGATGATATTACATTCTGTGAGACTGAATGAACTACATTTATCTAATAGTCATTGTCAAACGTCTGTTAATATAAGAAATTCTTAGAATATTCGTACACTGAGAGACGCTACACAAAATCACCACGATCCGATCACGCTTCGCAACAACAAATTGTTCTCGTTTTTGACATTAGAGGTTTGACATTGACAGCCTTTTTTGACAATCCACCATTCCACCCGGTATTTTTTTGTAATATTTCTGGCATGGCTTCAAGGCATATACTTATATCCAGTGACATAAAATGATAATTGAAACGTAAAATCTTTTTGTTTCTGACAAAGTTTCAATTTTGGTGTTGACGAAGCAAAGACCGCAGGTTTGCGTCCGTCAGCCGCGGCTGAGGGACGCGGCTTATTCATTATCTAGCCAGTACAGCTCGACATAAAAATGTAGAAAACCGGAAGTCGCCACTGTCTTCGCGCTACCAGCACTTTGAATGATTTTATTTTATTTTCTTTCACTTATTACGTTAGTTTTATGGCACAATAATAAATCAAACAAACCTGCGGTCTTTGTTTACATCAAATAACAAAGATTTTGAAACGCTGTAAGAAATAAAATTTTTAGTTCCGTTTCAATCCGTTCTGGCCAAGCTGTACATTTAACTACACTGTGCAAACTGTCGGTCGTAAGACGCGGACGTGACCTTGAGCGTTCGGACACAGTATAAATATCTACAGTAGTGGCTCTCGGCCGCATAATAGAAATAAATACCTACAGCCGCGCGGTACGTAAACATGCGTTAGGGCTGTCCGACGCCCGTCTCCAGCATTTTAATTACATTTGCCTACTTTCTGTTTCTATATAATGTTGTGATTGTAAATATACTTTTCTTATATTTAAGTAAACAAATAAAATACTTTGTATATTGAAAAGGAAGTGTTCAATAAAAATGCGTGTTGTTTTTTATTAATAGATTTAATTTAAAAACAAATGTTTGTTTGAAAAACAAATTGTGCTTATAAATTTGCGACCGAAAAATATTTGCGCCTTGACTGACTCGTACGAAATGCTTTATTATTGAATTTTAAAGTATAATAAACTCGCATTCTAATAAAAAGCTTTCTTCTTTTTAAAATTAAATTCAGCGACTCAGTTTAAGTTAGTTCGCATAAGTATTTTGATGGGCAACTACGGAACCCTACACTGTGCGTGGCCCGACACGCACTTGGCCGGTTTTTCTAGTATTATTCATACACAAAACACAGATAATAAACTAATATTACTGTAGCGCCGCGGCCGTTACGTAAAACGCACCCGTGACGATATAACAAGGGTCTGATTACGTCGTCGTGTGGATTCGCGTCAACCGCTCCTTCAAGGTCAGTGCGCCGCTCGCGCTACCTCGTACAGCGCATCGCTCGCGCAGGCAGTCGGCCTAATGCTACTAACTCTTACGTTCCAAGATTCATGACTGTGTTAAAGTTTATGTAGTACACTGAATATACGTTGATTGTACACCGTACCGTAGGTAAATGAAGCTCACTGCTTCATTTCCGTGCCCGCCGACAATCCCACCGCGCCGTTACACCATGACTTTACTTTGAATAATACAAACTAACAAAACACACATGCACTGGAGTTTTAACACAAGAGTAAGTACCTACCGTATCATGATTCATTCAGAACCGCCTATAACTTAACTATTTAACTTGCCTCAGTAACTTTCCTTTACTTTATTCATTTTACTGTATTTATTAACCCAAATACCCTTTTTTTCGTGAGATAAAGGAAAATACATAACCATTAAAAAGTCACACATTATGTACCTACCTACTAGCACGGCTACTAGCTACTAGTAAGTAAAATTATTTTATAGTTAGTACTCACCTTTCAGAGGTTGCAGGTAATTTAAAAAAACTTATGTCTGGATGCGTTATTGTTGACGTTAAACACCCAAACACAGAACAATATTTTCTACTTGTCATATTTGCTAAAAAAAAACAACGCACCTTCCGTTCATCACTACGGTACGGCCGTGACTGTCTGCGCCTCGAGCGCGCCCCGACATCGAGGCGCGTAGGTATAGCTCGCGTTTCGTCCGTTTGTAGGGAGATCCAATACTGTTTATACTGTGGTTCGGACGTCCGAACAGAATCTGGCCTTCTGTCGTCCGAACTACCGTGCACACTGCTAAGCCGCGTCCCTCAGCCGCGGCTGACGGACGCGTCCGATAATTTGTTCGCAGCTTTAGATTTATTATTGTGCCATAAAACTAACGTAATAAGTGAAAAAAAAAAAAAAAAACATTCAAAGTGCTGGCAGCGGGAAGACAGTGGCGACATCCGGTTTTCTACATTTTTTGCCAAGCTGTAAACATAAATAAAGCAAACGCAACGCAAATTAAAAAAGGAACTTCCCATGAACTTCCTGGCTTGTTACCTTTTTTAATTTATAATATTTATGACCATTTATGACAGAGAATGTGACATTTCGGACATTTCATTCTGTGCATTGCAGATTGCCTAAGTAAGATCCACAAAAATAAAAATGCCATTTGCACCCGAGCTAAGAACTCATGCTCAAAAAGTATGCACTCTTTATAAGAAAGCTGCAAGAAACATCGAAGCATATTACGTGGCCAGGTAATTCGACATACCCAAGGGTTTTTGTTTGCCGTCGCGGGAGGTGCCTTTGGCAACGGACGTCGCGACTCGATTTCCGTTGCGGGCAAACGGACGGGCGGCGAGTAATGGTTGACTCGCCGTCTGTTCACGGACCATACCCGGGTCAACTGCACGTCGTTTTCCACGCTCGTCTCAAAGAGCTGTCACCAATATGACGGGGCCCCGATAGAGGGCCTGCCTGGGTCGGGTTCTGTACTGTCTAAACGGGTAACGATAACTCTAGAACTTAATACGACTATTGAAGGAGCACGGTGGATTTTCTTCAGTAAGATTCGAGAGTCTATTCCACTCCACCCGGGGTGGGAGGACTCATTTGAATCTTTTTAACCAACTAAAAGAGAAGGATGTGGATTTTAGTTAAGTCCAATGTGTCAATCAATGTTGAGTTTGTAACATCGAATTCTTTTTAGACAAGTCGTGAGATATCATCAAGTTATTTTGAGGAGCGAATTCGACAAACATAAATGCGTTAAAGATCCAAAAGAGCAACGTCGCTTACTGTGGATGGGGGAAAATGAAGTTTTTATGAAAGCTTCGCCTTTGCCTCCGTGTAAATGTAAGTAAAACTTGTGAAACAAGTTGAATAAGCCCACGCTATTTCTCTTTCCGACTTGCTAGACAATTCACTTGTCTAGCAAGTCAACATTGAGAATAGTGATAGCTCGGCTTGCAGTCTTGCACAAAGGGATTTTTGTTCTTTTTTCCAGTTGCTCGTTCGATTGGTGAAGCGGGCGGTGTTGCAGTTGAGCGTGTCGTTACGCCTCCTGACTGGGTGCTTGACTACTGGCATCCTTTGGAAAAAGCTCACTTTCCGGAATACTTCAAAAGACGCGAAGCTCGCAAATGTGAATATATTCAAAAATGGCATAAAGGTGAGCTGTATTAGACGTAATATTAATATTACGTGTAATCTTGTGTCTTTTTGTAATTTATTTCTGTGGGAATAAATTATTTCGTTTGAGCATACGTTGATTTCATTTTTTGCTTTCCTTCTTAATTCTCGTGGAAAAACGCCCATTGTAGTATAAGACAAGAGCAGCCTTGCTGCTCGAACATGTTCTTTGCTGTCATGTTCCGAGCGATTTACAAATAAAAACTGCATGGTTAACTAACCCTATAGCCAAACGATAATCGTTAATGCATTTTCAACTTTATACCTCCAGCTTAACGCGCGGTACCACGCGCGTGTCCCCGCGCGGTACCACGCACGGCGCCACGCGCAGGGCCACGCGCGGGGCCACGCACGGGGCCACGCGCGGGACCACGGACGTGGACCCGCGACGGTCGCCCGTCGCGGGCGCCCGTTTAACGCAGCGTCGGGCCTAATACAAAACAACCTAACGTCTGCGCAGTGCGCTGGTCTCACGGAATTTCGAATCGGAATTCCACATAGGGGCCTATGCACACCACGTTTTTTAAACGGCGCGTTTTTATCAAACAGAGCAGTTTGTTGTCGTTTGCATCGCGTAAAACGCGCGGCACCAGCGCGTCTGTATCGATACAAACACGCCGGTGCCGCGAGTTTGTAATTTATACAGGTGTGCCAAAGACATTAAACTATATACGAGCAATAGACGGGACATCACGAAGAAACTTGTGATCCAAAACTTTTTACCAATAGGTAAAAAATCCCTCAGTTTAGTAGTCGCGTTGCTATGCAACACTTAGATTGTGCTACTGACGCATGGCATCAACAATTTTGTATGACAATCTTCCCAATGCCCGCTCTATAGTATCTTTTAAATCTCTTTGAGGTGTGCAAAGGTCTACAGGCTGCGTCTGACTTACGTGCGTATCGCGTCTGTATCGCTGCAGACGCGCAACAACGGCGCGTTTATAAAACGTGGTGTGCATAGGTTCTTAGAGGAAAACTTTGGAAAACGTATGCGTTCGTTTTGAAATTCAGCCATCCTAAGGCGCCATCTCCGCGAGCGAGGAAAACGCTGCGAGTCCGTCCTTCTATCGTCGGAGAATCTCCACGACGAGCGTTTATTCCGCCAGCGTATCGTCACGGAAACGCCGCGCGCCCGCGACGAGTCGTTGTGCTATAGTTTTGTTTCGCTACTGGTAACGCGCACGTCGCGGGCGCGCGGCGTTTCCTTTACGAGTCGTCGCGCGCCTGGCGATACGCCCGACTAATGTCATCCATTGCCACTCGTCGCATCGCCGCGATAATATCACCGTGTGGAGACGCATTCATAGAGAGTGTATGGAAATACAGCTTGGCCAGAACGGATTGAAACGGAACAAAAATTTTATTTCTGACAGCGTTTTAAAATCTTCGATATTTTGATGTAAACAAAGACCGGAGGTTTGTTAGATTTATTATTGTGCCATAAAACTAACGTAATAAGTGAAAAAAAAAATTCAAAGTGCTGGTAGCGCGAAGACAGTGGCGACTTCCGGTTTTCTACATTTTTATGTCAAGCTTGTACGTGGCACGACGATAATATTGCCGCGATTGGCGCGATTCTCTCGCTCGTGGAGATGGCGCCTAATACAAAACAACCAAACGTCTGCGCAGTGCGCTAGTGCCGCTAGTCTCACGGAATTTCGAATCGGAATTCCACATTATAGGAAAACTAATTCGGAAAACGTTGTATGCGGAAGAAATAGAAAAGAAATAGCTGCTGAGAATTATCGAAACAAAACGAAACGTCAATTTTAGATTGTCATGATGACATATTATTATTGTTGTCAAAATGTCAATGCTCAAATTAATGCTGATCTCTTTTTAGGTTATAATTTATAGAGAAAGAGATTCAAAAACTTTTAAAATATCTTAGTAGTTGCGTTATTACAAAACAATTTTGACTAACATTTAGTGTAAAAGCTATAGAGCTGTTGTAAAAATGATCGAAGAGACAAAAGAGGTTAAACAGCCGATAACTGAAGAGGAAAGAATCGCACTGTGTCAGAAACTCGATAGAGAGTTGGACGAGTTTATTGATAGCTTGGAGAAGAAGAGATATACAGAAGGATGGCCCGAGGACAAATGGGAGGTGAGGCCATAAAAGTTAGCTCTTGAAATGTTACTATTACTGAAAGATGTAGGCCCCTAGATTCAAAGCATTTGATTGGTTGAAATCTAGATTTAAATAGAGATCAGTGCTTGAGTTTCGTTCTGTAATACGGGCCGTAGATTTCATGGTGCATGTACTTAAATATCTAAAAATATGCATAATACTGTGTTAGGTACACCAAACTGTTAGTGGCTTGCAAAGACATTAAACTTTAAACGAGCAATAGACGGGACATCACGAAGAAATTTGTGATCCAAAACTTTTTACCAATAGGCAAAAAATCCCTCAGTTTTGTAGTCGCGTTGCTATGCAACGCTTAGATTGTGCTACTGATGCATGGCATCAACAATTTTGTATGACAATCTTCCCAATGCCCGCTCTATAGTTTCTTTTAAATCTCTTTGGTGGCTTGTTAACAAAAACAAAAACTGATTAAAACAAAGACAGAATTAAAGTGTTTACACACATTCATACTCAAATTCAAACCTCTTTCTGATGGAGGTAAGCAGAAACTACAGAATGCCACTGGTTACATTTATTATTCTTTGTGGTTTTTATCAATTTTAATCTGAATTTTTACTTTATTAGAGTTCATAAATGTTTTAAATAAAGAGCTTGATGTTTTTCAGGAAGAAATGGATAAGCATCCATTCTTCATGAAGTCAACACCGGAAGACGGAGCCCTATCCCCTCTTGCTGAAGGCCTGGCCAAGCTGAAGTATGACCCTGAAGAGAACACGCCTGTGGAACTGGCTGGCAACTACAAGGAGGATGGAAACTTTAACTTTAAACATAAAAACTATAGAATGGCTATTTTAGGGTGAGTTTATTTTTATTTTTACATGGCTTTCATAATTTTAGTTTTTTTTAAATGGGCTGTTCGCTTGTAAACTAGTGACTTAGTTAATATTCTGCGAAACTGTGTGACTTCCACTACTATTCCACATAAACTGACTCGTATATTGGGATTTACAAATAGCGGTAGTCAGTGTAAATAATAAATAATTTTCATATAGAGTCTAGAGACAGAAAAGTGAGCAACAATACAATACAAAACAAACATTTTTATTTATTTTTGGTGTTGTTTGTTGCAACATGACAAATGTCCTTGTCATATTTTTCTAAAGTAATTTTCTCAAGGGCAGGGTAATTGGACTAGCCATATATAGATGATGAGGCATTTACTAGACCTAAGCTAGCCACACTGCACTTGCAGCAAGTCAAGTGGCAGCTATTAATTGGGGCTGGCCGAGGCTATTTGTCTTCTCATTTAAGAAATGCTATTGCATGTTTTTAAGCAATGTGTGTAGTTTATAAAATCAGATATTATATTATAAGAAGTATTTAAAATAAGAGGTATGCACACTTTATTTATTTTTCCTTATTTCTTATAATAGAATAGTACATTTGGCATAAAAAACAAACAATTTGAATGGAAAAAAGTAGCACTTAAAATCATTGTTTTAAATTCTAAATACACAGTTTATTTTCAGATACATCTCAGAGTAAATGCAAAGATAACTAGATAATTTCAACTTCTATTTTTTGCAGTTACACTGAAGGCATCAAACAGAGATGTAACGATGCAGAACTCAATGCAAGTTTATACAACAACCGAGCAGCATCACATTGGCACCTAAAGAACTACAGATCTGCCCTATTTGACAGCGAAAAAGCCTTAACTTTCAACCCTAACCACACAAAGGCACGAGTACGCGCAGCCAAGGCCGCCCTTGAAGTTACAAAACACGACACTTGTATTGAACACTGTCAAAAACTATTAGAAGGCGAAAAAAAAGACAAAGAAATAATAGACCTTCTCAACACCGCAAAAAAGAAGAAATTACAACAAGAACGCGACCAAAGAAAGAAAGAAAGAAAAAATGCTAAGGAGGGTGAACAAAAAGAGTTGGTAATCAAAGCAATTATTGAACGAGGGATCAAAATATCAAAATGTGATGACGAAGATGATATAGATCTTTCGAAGTTAGAACCTAGTTTACCAGGATCGCAGGACGCGATAGTACATATCGAAGATGGAATACTAAGGTGGCCAATATTATTCCTATATCCTGAATACCAAATGACAGATTTTATAAGGGATTGTCCAGAAAATGTGCCACTGCTAAGTCAGTTAGAACAGCTCTTCCCAGCCCCTTGGGATCAAGACAATAAGTACAGTTGTTCGAAAATTAATGTTTATTTCGAAGGTTACGATAAAATGCCTCATGTGATTGATACGTCAAAGAATCTGGGTGACATACTAGTGACGAAGTATTTCGAGTTGAAGGCTGGAACACCAGCGTTCTTTGTTCTTCCACGCGGGAGCGTCATTGAACGCAGGTTTTTGGAGAGTTACATTTAAGTATGCTGACTATACTTGTACATATTTATTAAAGTTTATTTTTAAATAAATTATGTTTTACATTTTGTTCAAACAAATCTGTTTCTTTCTCTTTTTTCCTGGCCTCGCCTCTTTTTCCCTTATCTTCACCAAATTAATATAAGAAAGATGGCGTCCTTAACTCTGTAACCTCGCTATAAGAGCGTGTATTCTGAAAGTTGGCAACGTCGCAAATGGCTGTCAAATATTTACAAGTTTTAATTAATTTTACGAATTTACTGTATGAAAATAAGAAATATGGCTCTGTAGTGCACTAAAAAATTGATAAGGGAATGCAATAATAAATATCATAACACCGAATATACAGTTTTAGACGTAAAAAAAGCATTTGGAAACATTCCAAATGCCTTTTAAACACCTGAAACGGTAACAACATCAAATTCAGTTTTTTAATTGCATTCCTATATAAGTTTTCTAGTGCACTACAGAGCCATATTTCTTATTTCCATACATTAAGAGGGCTTTCACACGTTTCGTTGTTTTTGTGCGACTTTTGGAACCTGATTCTGGGTATGTCATTGCCACAAATAAAAAAAAGATATATAATCGAGAAAGTTTGATTATTTCTGTGTGGAGTGCTTTAAACAAATTTTTAGATTTGTTTACATACATGAGTAAAAACCTTGTCTCTGCAAAGGATGTTTCACAAAATTCTACTTTTTGTCATACTTTGGTACCGAATTACATAGAAGGTATAATAGTAAAATAATATTTGAAAATGTCCATGGTACATCTAAAAGATTATATTTGGACTGCATTAATCACTTTTTTATTTTTCATTCAGAAATACACCAAAAATAATTTTTCAAAACAAATTATATTTTTTATCTATCAATATTTACTGAATATTCAATCAAAAAGTATTGAATAACTAAGGTTACTATCTTAGCTTGCATTAAAAAAATAATTAGCTCATTTAAAAGTATAATAATAGTATTAAACAATTATAATATGCAATGACAAAATTCAACATAAAACCAAGAACGGTTTGTTCTTTGATTTAGACGGCGCGGGGCGCCTTTTGAGGGAGGACGTATCGCTCGCAACCATTTTGACATTAGTCACGTAATTATTAAAATTTAAAATACACGCCACCATTCATGACCTTTATACGCGGCGCTAGTGTCTTTGTCATGACATCAAATTCCATGTGAAAATTGTAGTACCTCGAATTTTCCGCAGGTCATGAGTCGTGGCCAGTAATTTTCCCAATCGCCAAGAATACGCATAACCTACCTTTCTTGATACAAGCTAATATTTTGAATTAATTTAATTTTGATCTGTTTGCAATGTAAATATATAATGTGTTGATTGTATTTTCCCACTATATTCGAATGTGGATATAATTGTAGATAATAAAAATAATGTAAATAATTCTGACAGCTTTTGGTATTTGGTGGTAATTGGTAATTAAATGTAATTTCAGACTCGCTAACTTCCCAAACATTTCAGTTCATCATCTCAGCCGTAGGACGTCCACTGCTGAACATAGGCCTCCCCTTTTGATTTCCACTTATACCGGTTGGAAGCCACCTGCATCCAGCGTCTTCCGGCGACCTTTATAAGGTCGTCTGTCCACCTTGCTGGTGGACGTCCTACGCTGCGCTTGCTAGTCCGTGGTCTCCACTCTAGTACTTTTCGACCCCATCGGCCATCTGCTCTGCGAGCAATATGGCCTGCCCATTGCCACTTCAGCTTGCTAATCCGGTGGGCTATATCGGTGACTTTAGTTCGTCTACGGATCTCCTCATTTCGGATTCGATCACGTAGAGAAACACCTAGCATAGCCCTCTCCATAGCTCGTTGAGCGACTTTGAGCTTTGAGATGAGGCCGATAGTGAAAGACCACGTTTCGGTGCCGTAACTCATCACTGGTAACACACATTGGTTGAAGACTTTCGTCTTGAGGAACTGAGGTATGTCGGACGAAAAGACATTGCGCAGTTTCCTGAACGCTGCCCAATCGAGTTGGATTCGGCGGTTGACCTCTTTCTCGAAGTTGGACCTACCTAACTGGACTCCTTGTCCTAAGTAGATATATGAGTCAACAACTTCGAGTACCGAGTTTCTAACAGAGACTGGGGTGGGCACAAAATTGGCATTTGACATAATTTTCGTCTTGTCCATGTTCATTTTCAAGCCCACCCGTTGTGAAACTCGGTCGAGGCCATCGAGCATCATGCTGAGTTCCTCCATCGACTTTGCCATGACTACGATGTCGTCGGCAAACCGAAGGTGAGTGATGTATTCGCCATCGATGTTGATGCCAAGTCCTTGCCATTCCAGGAGCTTGAAGGCGTCTTCCATTGCGGCAGTAAACAGTTTCGGAGAGATAACGTCCCCCTGTCTTACGGCTCTTCTCAACGGAATCGCCTTCGTGCTCTGCTCCTGTACTCGGACCAACATGGTGGCGTTATTATACAAGCACTTCAACACCTCGATGTACCGATAGCTCGATGTACCGGTGTTCCACCCGCTCTCAGATGCTCTGAAGTGATTCCGTCCTCGCCCGGCGCCTTGTTGTTCTTAAGCTGCTTCAGGGCCATCCTAATCTCGTACAGACTGATGTCCGGGATATATTTGGTATAATACCAAGCGGTCAACGGGTTTTGCGACCGAAGTGTATAACTGTCCATAGAACCTCTCGATCTCGCCTAAAACCTCTGCTTTGGTCGACGCTATGCTGCCATCCTTCCGTTACAGCTTTGTCATCTGGCTCTGCCCAATAGACTTGTCCTTTGCGAACACTTTAGAGCCTTGGTTTCGCTGTATGGTCTCTTTAACACGATTCGTATTAAAGAGACGCAGATCATGTCGCAAGGACTTAGAAATTCGTCTATTGAACTGCCTTCATGACTTTGCGTCATCGGAAGACTGCAACTGTAGCAAACGTCGTTCAGCCAGGAGGTTTAAGGTTTGCTCGGTCAATTTCTGGGGTATCTTTACGACAGGGTCTAAAAAACTTAGACCCTACCGTGCGGACAGTTTCCACTAGCCCGTCGTTGATCTCGTCCACTGACACTAAGTTCTCAAGGCAAGCAAAGCGATTAGAGAGCTCGAGTTGAAAGCTTTCGGGGTTTTGAATATGGGGCCGAGTAGGTCGGAGCGTAGACTTCATCAGGCTGGACCTTTTAAGTTTAACATTGATATTCAGCGAGCCTCTTACGATTCGGTGATCGCTACCGGTTTTTACCCTGTTGATCCATCGCTGAATATCCGTTTCTTGTCGGTCATGAAGAAGTCTATCTCGTTTCTCGTGAAACCATCGGGACTCAGCCAGGTCCATTTCCTGTGAGGCGGCTTCTGGAAGAAAGAGTTCATCATAAAGAGTTCCTCTTTCTCCAGAAAGTCGGCCAGCCTCTGTCCCCTAGGGTTCCGTTGCCCATACCCAAATTGCCCCACTCTCAACTCATCACTGCTTTTCTTACCCAACTTTGCGTTAAAGTTATGGAAACAACAGTGAAGTGGGTTTTGGAGCTATGTATGGCCCTACTTACGTCCTCATACATAGTCTCCACTTCATCATCGGAGTGTGACGAGGTCGGTGCGTATACCTGAATGACCTTCAGCAAATATCTTTTGGATATTCTGAGTATTAGGTATACCACCCTGCTCGACACACTGTCGATGGTTATTATGTTGTTTACGAGGGACTTGTGAACGAGAAACCCGACACCACCTTGGGACTGTTGGTCGCCCTCCCGGTAGTAGAGCAAGTTACCAGACTTCAGGATTACGGTGTCCTCCCCCTCTAGAGATTATAATTTAAAGCTCACCAAAACATTCTGTTTCAAGAGTGAAATGATCTGAAACCTGTTGAACTCTTATAGATCTGTCTTTATTAAAAAAATAAACCAGCTGTAACCCAGTATAAGAAGCACTGAAGCCCAGTCAAAACAGTTCAATAAATTTTCTCCTTTGCAAATGTTTAACGATTTGCACCATCCGTTCACAGTTAACTGCAGGCGAACCAAGAATCTCCTTGAATATTTTTAATCTTCATGGTGTCGATTCGAAATTGTCTTGTCAATTATAGGGAAGCGACTCCATTGCGACCAACCACAAGGTTGGTCGCAATGGAGTTTGTATGATCCGCGCAGTAGATTATCGCTCTCTTTGCGCGGTTTAACGAACTTGATGGTCTTCTTGGGCCTTACTCACTTTCTTCCTGGATCACGGCGTTTGGTGATATTACCCATCTCTTTTGACACTAGTTTCAAATATTTTCTACCACTGCCACTGGTTGGTAATATTCGAGAATTAAACCGACCACTTCTGGCTATATCTCCTTATCTATGTCACCGTAATCACCCCAAGTGGCTGGTTTTGCGTCCATTGTATGTCTCTGAATAGATGGCATATGACTGTTTGATGTATAAGTCAAAGAAAAAGTTTTTTTTTTTTTTTTTTTTTTTTTTTTTTTTTTTTTTTTTTTTTTTAGGTGGTAAAATCATCAAATGAGTCCTCCCGCCCTGGGTGGGGCGGAAGGGACTGTCAGATTCTTAATGACTAAAATCCACCCGTGTTCGTTCCTATACCCTTTACGTTCCGGGGCCACGGTATCCTGGGTTAAGAAAAAACCCGCGACCCCAGCAGGCATTTGGCGCGAAACACGACGCGCCACCGACCCGGGCTTGGCCCTTGGTCGGACGGCGAGCTACCCATCACTCACCGTCCGCAAGCCCGCTCCGCCGCTGTGCCCTCTGCTAATCAGAGGGACACGCGTTGGAGCATCCACACGACAGGCTATTCGCATACGGGCAAAGAGACCACTTAGGCACACAGTGCCTAAGGAAGAGTTTTTGCCCGCATCCCAGGGTGCACCGGCCCGAAAAACTGGTCTTCCCCCCGGACGTATCCGAGAGGGAACTCCAGTCTACGGGCGCACGTGGAGGTTTCCTGTCATAGCACCCCAAGTCAAAGAAAAAGTTTGAAAAATTTTAAACACCAAATCGTAAATTCTAAATAATTTCAAAAATCTAATTAAATAAGTTATGAATTCAAATTAGCCACTAGAAACAAAATTAACACTTGAAAGATATGAATGGAATTGAATAATCTTTATAATGCACACTTTGTAAATTACAAATACATCCAATTCGCAGATTGACACAATGTGCGGTTTAAAGTGTAATATAATGAGTGGCCCTTATTTAATTTTGATAGGTATACATTTATCATATTATCCATTCGTTTATGAATATAAGTAGTGTCTAGAAGCCCGGGATCTTACTTTGTTTATTCGAAAGAAAAGTGGCAAAAGCTCATGTTGTTTTCTTCCTGGTATACGAGGCATAGCTGTTTCGTTAGTGTTTTGTTTTTATGCGGGGGGCATCACGATGTCAAATTGACAGAAACTGTGTTCTTTCAGTATGTCAAAGCGCTCTTAACATTGCCAAATCAAAACTTGTAAATATTTGACAGCTATTAGCGACGTTGCCAACTTTCTGGTTATGCGCCCTTATGAGTTCTTTTATCGGCGGCATTCGCCATACCCATTTGGAGGTCGAGTAGCATATATGGCGGCATTTTTCATAGAGTTTACATGTCAATCCAATATAAACTCTATGAATAGTGGGGAGAGTTGAATATAGTGGGGAGATATGAATGTGTTAAATAAAAGTATGGGTAGTAATTGTAAGAAATATATTACTTATTCGATATCCTGTTCGTCCATGTCGTAACCTTTCTGATGCGGGTAAAAGTCTCCTGGTGCGTCGAATTCCTTCTCCTCGCCCAACCCCGGGTACGGATGGTGGGGCGAAGCGCCCATCCATTGCGGGTACCAGTATAGACCCTGGACATAAAAACATGTAAAATTAAAGTTCTTTAAGATTTAGTTCGTGACTTTAGTGGCCTTTGCCCCCTAGCGGACTTAAAATATAGGTGGCCATCTGTACAGTACCATAGATTGAATCTTATCTTAAAGAAGTTTCAAAGGGGTAAAACAACGGCGCATTTTTTTTAAAAACGTTGCTCTATACTTGGAATTTATCGTGAACGTTGAGAAGAATTTAAACTCACAAACGCAAACACCCAACCCCGGAACAATTACTTGTAGGTAATACAAACGTTTGTGTGGGAACAAAACTATTAAATTGCTAGAAAAATTTGACTAAATTGCTTAACCTCTGCGCCAACCATATCGTCGTTCTTTCGGCATAGCTCTGTAGAACTAGTGTTTCTTCTTTCTTTGTTTAAGGATTTATTAGTGTGGTTATGCGCATTAACAGCTGTCAATTAACCATCTTTTGTCGTGGAAAAGTCGGTCCAGTAAGGGAACGAAGCGGCACTGGACGACTTGTATAGCTCTGTCGCTTTCCCACTGGAACTAATCTGGCAGCTGGCTTAGTAGTTTTTAATTTTGATATTTTTGGCGATCATACGCCTAAAGGAGTTTTAATGAAACTAAAGCACGACGTTGTGAAAGTGGAATAGATTTGCTACAATATGAGACTACAATGATTTCTGTAAATACAAAAGCTTCTGAGATACAGCGTTTCAAAATTCATAATCATTCTTTGCAATTTCTGCCATTTTTTTTTTGTAAACTTTTTCCCACGCTTGTAATTTCTCCTGTGCCGTGGGTGCGTTTACAAACATAGGAACTCACATACACAAACACCCAGACCAGGAACATCTACTTGCAGAAAATACAAATATTTGTGGGATCGAACCCGCGACACACAGCGCAGCAGTCCAATTGCTCAGCCACTGCGCCAAACGTGCCGTCAAAAAGTTGCTCGAGTGGTATCTTAAATATTGCAAAAAATTGCGAAATTCGAGCTCTATCTCGGCAACTACTGGGTCTACAGTGTAGATATAATTCGAATCTCATAACAAAAGGTATATTTGAAACCGTTCTGAGAAGTTATTATCAAAAACAATTTTTAAGGGTCATGTCATAAACCTGTCGTTAACCAAAAATTTCAAAAAAGAGCGAAATTTTCACGGTTTTATAAATTTCTTTACAAAGTAGCGTTAAACTTGGATTATTTATTGGGCCAACTTCAGTGGCGTAGTTAAGACATTAGACATCATGGTAGGCCATCTGATCGTTTTGTAAATTGCCAAATCTTTCTTACCTTACTGCTACCACCAGCAGAGTTGCAGGTGAACCTGTCGTCGTGGAGGTCGATCATGTCTAGGTAACTTTTCCCGGCAATGGAGCCGTAGTTTGGCGGGTACAGGTAGTAGCATCCATCCAGAATATCTACAATATTATATATTTTATAGTACAGTATAAGTATCATAAGTCTGCGCATGAGCAGAGAGGGGCGGAGCAGTGCTAATTATGCCAACAGAATTTTGGCATTGCCGCGCACAATGTGTTTCATATTTTCCTCGCCACAGTGGTTATCTGCGTGACCCCTGTGACATGACATCCCGTTTTAGCATTTCCAGTTTTTCCCCATTTTTTTTAAAGGGTTCGGTTTCTAAGAGGTTTCATCGACTTTCAACGGAGCTCTATCATCAACCAACTCGATAATTCAAGCTCATTATGAACTGCTAAAATTTGGGAAGCGATAACTTAATTCAGTAAAATCTTACACGGTACAGTGATGTTGTCGTCATCTATGTCTGGCTTAGGCGTTGGCTCGATGTACGGCGGCACGGGGTCGATACCGGACCCTGGGTCGCCAGGAATCAGGAATGGACCTCGAGATAAAATAAAAATCTTTTAGCGTTGAAAATCTTAAAGATGTAGTAGGTATAGGTCTCTCGGATATTCTTCTCTTCTTCATCTTTCTTTTCTTTTCGTTCTTTCTTCAATTTTCAGGATCACTTGTACCACACATGCTTTTATGGTGTTTCCAAAAGCTTTCTGATCGCGTCTACGCGTCTGACCAATGCGTATTTAAGTAGAAGGAGAGTCATCGAGAGTAATTTTGGCGTGGAGTGTCATCTCCTTATAAGAAAAGATGATGAGAAGTCATGTGGATATGTTTGAGATATAACGAAAAATCATTCATCACGTTGTTGACCATGATGAAGTTGGGATAAGAGCAGGAAAATGCTGGGTATATAAATTATATCAAAACCAACTTGCACGCGTGCTTCTGTACTGTTCCTTGCACCAGAAAATAAGACATAATAATATTTGGCCTCGATAGCCAAATCTTAACAAGTTGAATAGACACCAAATGAAGAAATAACTAAGGTTACCTCCATAATGGTTGGTGTAGTTCCACTCACAGACGTGGTGGTCGCAGATCAATGGAGACAGATTCTCTTTGGTGTAGTATGTATTACCGTTTGGTATAGTCTGAAATGAAAATGCACGGGAATGTAACTAATACGTAATGTCGGTTAGTGAACATAGATGAGACAAGGTTTTGAAGAGGAGAGAAGATTAAAAAAGGAAGAGAGGTGTAATCAAGCATCAGGGTGTCTTGTCAAAACTATGAACTTCTTACCAAAAGATAATCGTAATGCCGGTACCGTACGCCCTGTATATTAAAATCCAGAATGAAAGACCCTGAGGTGACGATACAGGATGCAGCAGATAACGGCGGCAACTTGTACATCTCTGTGCCGCACTTGACGATAGCCTTCGGTAGAGTGGACACGTCGCGGACTTTTTGCGTGAGCTTCTTGAAAGGGAACCTTTAGAAAAGTTGGTTAACGGTTTAGTTTTCTTCCGAAATAACAGGTTTTGACGGACTGTTAAGCTGATAACTCAAGATGGAAAAATGGAAAGCTGTTGTAACCGTTTTTGCATCGATGCCTAACAATACTTGCCTTCTACCTTGTTTAAAAAACGGTACATAAAACTGAACATTTTCTAGTTTTTGGGATATTATAGTGTATGCTCTGGCTATTGTAAACGCACAAGCCTAAAAGATTTTGTTATTTTTGATCAAGAATTCCAATATGGCCAAAATTCAGCAGCTGGAAATCAAAATATCAAAACAATAGGACTAGGTACTGAAATGGACTCACCTGAAAACACAAATCCCAATGTGGCACTCTAAACCATGCAAATAGTTGTCCGTAGGGAAAGAGATACTCGGGTCGTCCAGCAAGTAATACTTAGCTTCATCATGGAAGTGTAGAAAACCGAGGAAGACAAAGGATCTGTCTCTGCAGTACGGAGCCACACCCCTACCCATGTTGTAGATATCGCTGTAGAGCTCCGAGACGAAGATGTACACGTTTCTGCCGCAATAGAATTCTGTGTGAGAAAGTTCCTATGATAAATATTGCCAATATTGGACTGAACACATATACATGATACATTTTGGAGTTTACAGATCAATGATTGGTGTGAAATTCAATCCAAATTGACATCACATAAATTACCATGACGTCGTTTGGACATTGAAGCTTTTGGTCGAATTGCTCAAGCGGCTGTATGATATTTTATTTTCATTCAATTTCAATGGTAAATTCAATCGGCAGTATTGAAAGACCTTTTTAACCACTAACGTCTTTGCGGGACTGTCAAAGAAGATTCCTGGTTAATTGAAAAGACAGGTGGATTTTTAGTTTTACATTCTCTTCCGCTCCACCCAAGGCAGGTGGACTCATATAATTATGATGATTAAACCACCCTAAAAAACCACTACCGTCTTAACGTTGAAAGAATTAAGGAACATTTTACCTTGGCTCATATAAAACTCCATGGGCACAGGGCCTCCAGTATAGGTAGCCTTTCGTTCAGCAGCTACCGCGTTGTGGTTCTCATACATCGTCAGCATGTTGTCTATGACATCATCCAACGTAATCAGTAGGACCTATTGAATATTGCATTTTCAAAATGTATCAGTCAAGGCAATAAAATGGCCCGTAGTTTCAGGATAGATTTTTTGAGATGGTACAGGAAAGTACCTTAGCCGTGGTAGCTACAAAAGACTTTCTTAGGACTTCCTTCTTCTCCTTGACTAATTGCGAAATAGAATTTGGCAAAATTATCAAATAGCATTCAGACGAACAAAGCAGTCGCCAACCAAAACGTAGTTGACTACGTTTTGGTTGGTGACTGCTTTGTTCGTCTATTGGTCCTAAATTCCCATGAAGGGCAAAGTGTCTTTGGATTGTTCCATCAGATTTATAGTCACGGAGTCTGGATTTGTATCCGGTTTATTGGCAATGAGCTTGCCTTTTATAACATGGGACTTAACGTAACTGGTGACATTTGAGTGTACTATTTACTAAACCTTGAGGATTATATTTGTAATTTTATGTTATATGGATTGTGGATCCATCTTATCGATCGTCTTCCAGCACAAGATTTTTTTTATAAGTTACATTTTGCTATATCGTTAGTTTTTCACAAATCATTTGTGCACTTACTTTAAGTTCCTGGATATGTAGTCTTACAAAACGGCCTAAATGATCTGATGCTATGTGGACTCTCTCGTTAATGAGGTACTGCGAAACAAAATTCAGAGCTTTTACATTAGCGTAGAACATAATTCCGTTCATAGATCCGTTAACGAATTGAAAACGGGAAGTGGTTGTTTTGTGGTAACAGCCACGAGCACAGCCTTGTGTGATAGCGTGGCCTCACGCCACTCTTGGACTAAAGATTGCTATTCACTAAACTACTGACAGCAACACTAGCTCTCACTGTTCGCCCTGCCCGATCTTCCGATCTTGAGTCACCTCTTCGAAGAGCCCATTGTAGAGTCCAACAATGAGATTCCTTATAGAGAATACCTTAGCTGGACACGCGTGTCAGTTTAGGGACCATCGCTCTCAGATTACGTTTTCGTAAAGCAAAAGAAAGAAACTAATGTTGCGTGTTCTATTTCTGATATTCTTTGTTTTATTACCTGGTCCTCAGCAGTCTTAACCCTCAGCATCTCGTTCTGATAGAGCCATAGGTTGTCCAATTTGTCTGTGGGATCGTGGCCGTAGATCTCGAATGCGTCTATGATCATAGCCAGGGTGAGATTCTGGTGGCCTTCCGTGCAGCATGGGTGGTTTCGTATATTGTATGGTCGCTAAGTAAAAAAAGAGGCAACTAAATCAAATGTTATTTTTACCCGACTGCGCCAGGAGGGTTATGTTTTTCGAGTGTATGTATGTATGTATATTTCTTTGTGTTGCTCTGCAGCCTAAACGGCTTGATGGATTTTAACTTAAGAGGTGTCGTGTGTGAGAGTGTCACTGGGTACATAAAACTGGCCAAGTGCGACTCGAACTCGCTTGCAAAAGGTTCCGAACTAAAAATATTTTTTTTTTTAAATTTCTCACATTCTATCAAGTGGGGTATCAAATTAAAGGATTTTAAAAATGGTTTACCAAAATATATATAACTTATATGTTTCAATTTAATTTGGACTGATAAATGCTAACAAAAACTAAAAAAAATAGTAAAATAAAATAAACATTTAAAAAAATAAATATTTAAAAAAAACAAAAAACCCGACTGCGTAAAAAAACTAAAAAGAAAGAAACAAGCCCAGTAGTTTAGAATTCACTCATTCACACTCACAGTCGGGGCCCATTTAAATTATACCAATCAAATCTTCCCAAGGGGCCCCGACTGTGAGTGTGAATGAGTGAATTCTAAACTACTGGGCTTGTTTCTTTCTTTTTAGTTTTTTTACGCAGTCGGGTTTTTTGTTTTTTTTAAATATTTATTTTATTTTACTATTTTTAGCTTTTGTTAGCATTTATCAGTCCAAATTAAATTGAAACATATAAGTTATATATATTTTGGTAAACCATTTTTAAAAACCTTTAATTTGATACCCTACTTGATAGAATGTGAGAGATTAAAAAAAAATATTTTTAGTTCGGAACCCTTTTCACACGAGTTCGACTCGCACTTGGCCAGTTTTATGTACCCAGTGACACTCTCACGTTTAAGACGAATCTAACGACACCTCTCAAGTTAAAATCCATCAAGCCGTTTAGGCTGCAGAGCAACACACAGAAACATACATACATACATACATACATACATACATACATACACTCGAAAAACATAACCCTCCTGGCGCAGTCGGGTAAAAAACAAAAAACCCGACAGCGTAAAAAAACTAAAAGAAAGAAACAAGCCCAGTAGTTTAGAATTCACTCATTCACACTCACAGTCGGGGCCCCTTGGAAAGATTTGATTGGTATAATTTTTTTGTTAATATTTATTTTTTTCTTTTTTTTTCTTAGTTGAATAGAGGAAACTGGTTAGGTGAATTGGGTCTCAATAATTAGGTACTGTCTCATAAACATTGCTTAAATAGTTAAGATTGTGTTTAAATTCTTCAGTAACATCTGGAACTGGAAATAGTTATTTTATTTTAGTCGAGTCGTGGGAACTCCAAAGCCCACACACACTCAGGACACACAGAATTTAATATTTCTATAGCAACTTTTAGCAAGATTTACATAAGCTTTTCAGTATGTTCTGTCAATCTAATTATTTTTGTTATCATTATTATCGCTGATGTTAATTTGTCTATGCCCTCAGTTCACCGTTAAAATACTTTTTTGTCTACATTGCTTGCTTTGATTGACACAACTATTTAAAAAATAATACTTACAGTTATCTGTAGGAAACATAACAAAAACAGCACGCATGCGTGAATGCGCGCGTACATTTTGTTAACATGGCGTCTGATCAGGTAGTGAGCGCGGGAACAATTAAATAAATTGCCAATTATAATGGCTTCCTTATCATATTGATTGACCTTGATATTGTTTTATTGAGAAGAAAACAGTTTATGTAAAAAACCTTTTTTCCGCAGTCATTTGCTGAAGCCAGAATAAGGGCATATGTTTTAAAAGAGTTTTCAGAAGTTAATCTTAAAAGAGGACCAATTTATAGGCCCTCTTTTGGACGTATAGAATTAATTCTGTCCCATTGTAATTCTAATGATTCTAATTATTTTCTTAAAAAATACTGGCTCGTACCATACCTTGGGATTTTGTTAAAGCTTTTGATACAGTCTATTCTACTTTATAACATATTATTATGCAGAAATATTTAAGGAAAACGAATGGTCTTTCGATTTCAACGGAATTTTCTAAGACTGCAATCAAGGCATAGTAACGTTTCATAATAAAAACAGTGTTGAGGGATAATAAGTGCTACCACAAGGTAGTATTATCGGTCCTTCTCTATTTTTAATTTTAACACATAAGATGTTAACTTACGCTTTATAGAGGATTTAAAATTATCGCAATAAAACAGAAATATCGAATAACATTTTATATCATTTAAAATACACACCTAGAATTGTTCATTTCATCACAATACATAGTATTAAGTATATTTATACAACATTATTGCACTTGGATACATTTCTAAATATTCATATGGATATAAGCATGGATACTTTAATCAAAACTAAACGGTTAGGCGTTATGGAAGACAAGCATCTTTTTACTTATTTATACCGCCAAAATTCTTGGAAGCCTTTTTTTATGCTAGATATACAGATGGTGGTTTTCTTAGACTAGCATTGAGATTTTTTTAAATCTTTATGGTAATAATATTTCAAATCCTCTTGCATATACCAATATGTTACTTACACTTTCATGAATACAGTACCAACTTGTGCATTCAAATTGCCAATAGCCGACACCCTCTCCTTGCTTGTGGCTTGTGTCCAAACAGTGGAGTCATTTTAAAGTGATTTTATGTATGTATACAGCCTTATAGACATTTCCATTGGCATCGTTTTTCTCCTCTTTAACTGATTCTTCGTTCCTTCTATTTAAATATGTAAACTTTTATTGTTATTTTTTCATTTTCTAGCTATTATATTTATATCATTTGTCAGAATCACCTGTATACCTAATATAAAGTGTCAAAACGTTGGTATCACAATAATCACATATTCTCACAATATCTTCATGTAACGTAACTAACTATTCTAATCAACATGTATAATTTAGTACAATACTCTATTAATATAATCAACAACAATTATATTTAGAAAATGGAAGACATTCGGATATACTCCTCAATAATAGCATAGTATACTCCATTAGCATTCGTCTTATTAAATAAATTGTATAAGTTTGTAAATAGATCTTTTGGTTTGATTAAACACAATCAAAATTATAAAAAATACACATTTTGTGTAAAAGTAAAAATGTCCAATACAGCAGATTAATAGTCTTCTTTTCAAAATCGTCGGAGTAAATAAAAACATACTGGAATCTCAATCATTTCACTACGATACAGTACCTAAGATTAATGTAAATATTATCCAAATATGTTTTTGATGTTTATACATACAAGCAAATAATGATGCTTGTCAAGAACATCATCATTAATGGAAGACTTCGTTGTTACAAATTCAAAAACATAATATTTTCATTGGAAGACATTGGATTAACAGTATATCATATATTTGTAGAGTTAGCTAGACAATTATAACTACATATATACATAAAAATCTTGAGTAAAACGAAGTAGCGAAGGCAAAAGGCGATCGTCCTCTTATACATTATTATTGTCTCTATACGAAGAAAGTAAAGTTCGCTAACGAAACCTATTTGCACATGTTCTAAACAGACCTAAGATACAAAACTTATTAATACATCGGTCTAGGTACATAAATCTTGCAATCAACATTAAGCCGCTTAGTTATTGCGACAATAGTGTAATGTACGATGTATGCATAAGTCTAAAAATAGTTCAACAATGAGTCTAATATTATGGGAAGTTAGAACGGCAATCCGATCTTGAACGCCTTGATCAAAGCCGAACCAGAATCATACATACCGATGACTCCAAAGAGAACACCAAGGCATATAATGAAGTAGTCGTATGCAACCCTAGTGCTTTCCATATTATTGCCCTTCAATTTGAGGTGGAAGTATGCGGGCCAGATGAAGCTCAACATGGTTCCCGTGAAGCTGCCGATGAAACCCATCAGAATAGCGAAGTGGGGAATAAAGATTGCCATCAAAATAGTGAACATTATCACGCCCAGTCTCCAAGCAAGTCCCCAGACTTTCAGTTCTCCATCTAGCGCATAAATTACAGGGAAAAATGTCTTAGGTTTGCCTCTAAACAGAGCACGTTCGAGCAGATCACATGCCGCATAGTATGGCAGGGGATAACTCAGTACCGCCTTGATGACTAGGAAGAAGTTTACAAGACCTTTGAACCCAGCTGAACGCAGGTTATTCGTGATAACTTGCTGAGTATCGTTTTGGAAAGTCAAAAAGCACAAATATCCGAATATGGATTTAAATGCGGCAGCTGCGATATGTGACCAATCTAACATCCATTCGAATTTGGACCTATCCTCCATGTTACCTTCTAATGTTGGTAGGAATATCTGCGATGTGTATGAGAAAACGATGACTCCCAAACTTATTGGGAAGTTTTCAAAATCTAAAGTCCATTTTACCTTAGACCAGCCCCAATCTCCGATGTTAAGAATACAATAGCCCAAGACAATAGCGTTAATGATCAAGTGGCTCATGGTGCACCAAAAAGACAGCATACTGACGCTTTTAAGTGACTTTAAGAAAGCCAAGGGCAAAAGGAAGATTCCTATTAACATCATCCAAGACCGCGTGTCAATGGCACCGTCAGGGAAAGTTCCGATCATGAGATCACCACACACGACTACATATAGAATACATGTCATGAGAAGTTCAATAATTTGAGCGAGATTGACGATTCTTGCACCATATTTCCTCCCGAAGCATTCTTTAGCGATGCTGACGTAGGAGTCGCGGACTCTAACGCGTTGACCTGTCACGGGGTCGTCTTCGTAGAGGCATTCGACCAGGATCTTACCGGTGTAGCAGCAAATGTGGGCGATGCCAATCATCGCGGCGATCGCCCAGTAACCGCCTTGTAGGACAGCGAACGGCAGAGATACTACGAACATACCCTGAAATGAGAATATCATTTAGTTACTGTAACGTTTGAGTGTTGAATTTCCTAACTTCTTCTGTATTACGTACCTGAATAGCATTGGTGACGTTCCAAGCTGCTTGGTACTCATTGATCTTCGCACCTGGAGGCCCACAGCCTTCCTCGAAGCCACCTCCTTCTTCAGATGAAGCGTAAAAATCTACGCTTTGCATGCTCTGAGTCCTGAAACCATAAGTAACATGTTATCTCGATCTTATTTTACACTTTTGTTGCAGTAACTTAGTGCGCTAGTTTTTTTTTACCTCGGAGCTACCCCGTCTTGTTGCGGATACGTGTTCTGATAGCTGGTGAAGGAGTCTTCAGCCTGTAGGGCTCCACTCAGGAAAGGGTTAGTTGGGTTCGTCGACTGGTAGCTTGGTGATGTCGTCTCGTTCATAGTAGAAAGTTCGCAACTTTCACCCGCATTATCTGGAAGATGTACAAGTGTCTATGTATGTTGTGTTACTAGTATAGAAAATGTCAAGAAGCACTGAAAGTTTAGTAGTTTTCTTTTTAGGTTTGGTAGTGTTTTCGAATTGGTTTAGGAATTTCACATTCGATTTATTAACTATCATCTTTTGAGACTTTGAAAACTGAATCCATGGCTGTTACCAAGGGAACATACTGCTCTACAGTCAGAGTGATTAGTTAAGCATTGCCAAATATAAAAATATAGTATTTAGTGTATTGATTAAACTACTGACCTTGTGAAGACTCACCTAGGTTCGCAAACCTGACATTCTGTGGAGGACGCGGGGCCGCGCCTGGCTTCTCGGGCATCTGCTGGCGGACCGTCTGCATGGTCACGTCCAGCACGTTCCTCAGGGGAGGCAACTTGAACTTCGCTAGATGATGCATCTTCGAGCTGGATTACAACTTTTTCGCACTTTTATTTAAGCTTTTTTTCTATTAGGGTTTTAATTTTAGTATTATCAATTTCTCGACCTAGGTAACTCTCTTTCTTCTAAAATTGACATCAACGGGAAGACATCGATTTTTATAAATAACATTAAATATATTTTTTTCACTTCTAATTTTCACGTACTAATTTTAATATATTTTTATTTGATTCTTAACACTATTTTGGAAGACTTCTTTACACTACTCTACGTTAATTTTTATTACATTATTGTTTTAACGTGCCTTTGGTATTTGGAGCAGCCATTTTTATTTGAATTACGTTACTTTGCTCATTGTTTCTTGACGTTCTTTAGATTTTTCTATTGTATTCACTTGTTTTTTCACTTCTGGCCGTTTTTTGGTGATTTACGGTTGATTTTTGTTGGGGTTTATCATTTTTATAGCCGTATTCTTGGGTACAATGGCTGCTCGGCACGGCGGTTCTTACTGTGGGGTGTTCCTCCCCGCGGCGCAGGGTATGTGCGCGGTGAGTCGATCGATACATCGGCCACACACCAACGTTGCTCACGGAAGGAATGTTAATTTCTGCTGAAACGTTTAGTTTACAATGTTACACCTGTCTGAGGCATACCTGCTGTTATGATTTTGATGGATGGGAACTTTATTTCGCGTAACGCATTTAATAGTCTTGATGGAATACTTAGACTTGAAATCTGAATTAAGTAATCGTGTTTATTTGCATATTGAATGTGTAGCTAATAGGATTGCAAACTGGTACAAAAACAGCTGATTATGTCCTGGCTTATATTAATCAATGAACGTACTTATTAAGGGTGCTTTCACTTTGTTATGTACGTTCAGTACCTGCAAAAAGATATAACCCTTTTTATGAGCATAAATGAAATCAAACAGTCAGAAGAGCAACAATTGTTTCATCCTGTTTTAGAAATATGGCTGCCTGAAGAATCTTACCCTGATTTAGGTAGACGGCTAAATAATATGGCCAGCCATTTTGGCGTTTTATTATACCTAGCTAACTGTAGAGCAGCTCATCCAGTTATTCCACAACTACATCTTTAAAATCAAGAGTTATATAGGATATCTACGGGAGGTAAATCAATCCGTTTAGGTTATAATTAAGTTGGAAATCTATATAATATAAAAGAACAGGGTTTTCATTAAGATTCGACTACAGCCGAAACCGCTAACCGCGCAGAAACTTAAATTTTGGACCGCAGTTGCAGTCTACCATGTAGGGTAGCAATAAGACTGGATTTTGCGAAAATCCTCCTCTAAGGGGGTGAAAAGGGGTGAAAACGTTTGTATGAAAAATTTAATCCTTGGGTTTATAAACTTGAAACTTACCACGAATATGAACACAAGTAAATAAATAAGATTGGTACCATTATTTTTTTTAAACAACCCTCCATTGGTAATCTAGATGATGTTAAAGTTTGTATGGGAAAATAATAACGCGTGAGCTGATGAATTTGAAAATCAGTATTTATATACTAGAAAAGAATTAAACAAACACGTGTTTTTGGATTTTTCGAAAATCACCCCTCAAGTTGGTGAAAACGTAACGTAACGTAGAAACCTGAATTTTGGATGGTAGTTGCAGTTTATAATGTAGGTGAGCATTAAGAAAGGATTTTGCCAAAATCTACCCCTAAGGGGGTGAAAAGGGGTGAAAACCTTGGTATGTCAAATCTTATTCCTTGGGTTTATAAACATGAAACTTGGTACGAATATGAATATAAGTAAATAAAAAAGATGGACATTATTCTTTTATAAACTACCCTTCATTGGTAATCTAGATGATTATAAAGTTTGTATAGGAAAATCATAACGTGCGAACCGATGAAATTTGAAACTCAGTATATACAAATTAAATAAATAATAATCAAACGGTGGTGATTTTCGAAAAACCCAAAACACGTGTTTTGGGTTTTTCGAAAATCACCACCTACATTGGTGAAAATGGGTGATTACGTTTTAAAGGAAGGATTTTACTGCTTGCTTCGAACAATAAACTTAAAACTTGGCCTAAATAATCTCTCAATCAAATAAAGGATGCGTTTTCATCTATATTTAAAAAATCAACCCCTAACGGAACATAGGAAAATCAGGACTGGACCATTTTTAGATTTTCCAAAAGTATCCTATAACGAGGGTGACCGGGCATTTAAATTGACTGAGTTTGAAGTTAGAAACACGCGCAGACGAAGTCGCAGGCGAAGTGCTAGTTAATTATAACCAAAACGGATTTAACATTTATTTTATAAGTAACTAGCTGTTCCTCGTGGTTTCCCGCTACACAGCTCCTATAGGTCGTATCGTGATGTTACTCGTATATAGGGTGACTGGCAATTAGTGTACGATACTTAAACACGTGATTGTGCTCATGATAACAAACAACTTTTACTATGGGAACAAACCTGAAAACGCGAAAAAAACATTAGCTGTTCAGTACATTTATGTTTGCTTAATGTACTGAACAGCTTATATTTTTTTCACGATTTCGGCTTTGCTACCATAATAAAAATTGTTTGTTATCATGAGCACAATCACGTTTTTAAGTATCGTACACTAATTACCAGTCACCCTTTATAGCCTATAGCCATCCTCGATGAATAGACTACTACACGGAATTTTACTGTCCGGCAGTGAGATTTACATCAACTTTCATTGAGAATTCATTGAAATTCATTGACAATTGTAAGAAATCGGACTGCCGGACGGTAAAATTTCATGTAGTGCACAAGCGCCCTATTCAATACAAACATATTTTTTCAATTCGAACCAGTTGTTCCCGAGATTAGTGCGTTCAACCAAACAAACTCTTCAGCATAATAATATAGATAGATAGTAAAGATAAAAACGATTAACGAATATGTTTTTTTTTTGTCAAATGGAGTCGTAAAAAAAAAAAAAGTGTAAAAGGAGGGTAGTTACAATCAGCCATGCAGCTATGTTGATTGGCAATCAATGAATTAATTGGCGTTCTAATTGCCTTAATCGCTTGTTATGGTCTGTGGTTTGTGTTGGACAGTTGGCGCTATGGGCCGCCCTGGTCGAGTGTTACTGCTGCTTGTTTTACCTCTATCATGTTTTGTTACATTCAATGTAAGTACCTATCTGTGACTTCGTACACCGGAAAAGTGCAGGGGCTTGTCAAACTGTTAACAGTTAGCAGTTTTACATGCCCCTGCACTTTTAGGAAACCGTTACCTACCGTTACCGTTAACTACCTAAATGCTGGGGGTGAGAAAGAAAGAAACAACGACGATATAATACTAGACTCGTAATTACAGGCGACCGATGTCTGTCAACACATTAGGCAAAAAAGTCTTATATTCGTCTCATTTCGACCAATCCTGTGAGCCGTAAATATACGTTGAGACAGAACAGACCTTGAGTTAGCCAATCACAACGCAGTACCCCGTCCCCCTCGCTTACGTAGTACCTCAGCGAGTTGACAGAATAATTTTTGTTCCTGAGATCGTGCATGCGGAGTCTAGTATTATATCGTCGTTGAGTTAGCAGTTTTACAAGCCCCTGCATTTTTAGGAAACCGTTACCTACCGTTACCGTTAACTACCTAAATGCTGGGGGTGAGAAAGAAAGAAAGAATCATTACTTACCATCAGGCGAGATAGTGGTCAAACGCGAACCTATATTTAATAAAAAAAAAAAAAGAAAGAAAGAAAGAAAATAAGTTATTTGGCACACAGTTTTACACAAGGATACAATAGAAAAAAAAAAATCGTGAGGGTCGCGGGACTGTCTCATCACGTATTCCAAAGCCGGAAGCCCAAAATCCAACACTGCAAAAATAATAAGTCATCGTGCCGTAAGCGGCACGTTCACGACCTTGCCGCTGTTAGCGGTGACTTTAGCATGGCGCGGTGAGCGGTAAGATCCAATGTATAGAAATGTTTCAAACACCCCACGAGCCGCTGCCAGTGGCGAGTTCGCGTACTTACAAATTAACTATTGTCTTATTCGCGCCACCCATATTACCGCTTAGCAAGTCGTGAATGGGCTGTTAGTGTTTAACTTCATCACATTCCAGCACTGCTACATAATATCCAACCACCCATGCTGCCGATCTCCCAGCGAGAACATCACCCTAGCAATGGTGATAGACGCCTTTGAGATCTACGGCCATGACCCCACGGAGAAGCTGGACTTTCTGGCGCACTACCAGATAGAGATGATGAAGATCAAACGAGCTCCTGATCAGGTAAATGAAGATGTGAAAGTAGTTCTTAACACATTGCGGGAAAAAGGATATGTAGCATTCAGGGGGTCTAGAGTAGTTTTAATGTGGAAAAGAGACAGAGCTATACAAGTCGTCTAGCGCCATCTCGTTCCCACAGTGAAACAACTCTCGCTTGAAAACGTCATTGTAGGCTACCTGAAATGTAACAAACATTTTAATATTAGGTACTAAGAGCGCATACTATACATAAATTGGTGATATTAAAAAGTAAATCGTTGGCGGTTCGCCATTTCTGATTTTCGATAACCTAGATAATATTGGCAGGAATAGATTTTGCACGTCTAGATTTATATGCAGCGATTAAAATGTTAAGCAGTTATAGCTCTCATATTTTTGTGTTCTCACAACCCCCGAAGTGCCCTAAATGCTGAAAGATATAAACTTATAATATCCAAATCTGGTATTAATCGAATTCATATGACACTGTGAATTTAAAGGCTCTCCCTAACCGGGAACAGTCGCCTGTGATGTAACCGGACTCGGACTGGCCATGTGGAGGGTGGCATTTGGCAGCTTAGTCCCAGCAACGCAGGGATGGTTTGTGAAGATAGCCGTATGCCTGGCGGTAGTAAGTAGGATCAGATCTGGAGTCCGGGCAGGTCAGATCCCAGCTTTTGCAAGCTAAATGTAAATAGGTTACATAAAATAGCTGTAATAGTATAGTAGATTGTGGAGAGCCAGCCGGGCCCTGTTAGCCCAGTCCGAGTGAATGTGAATGTTCCGATTTCAGAATACCATCAGTGAGTGATCACATATTTGTTTGTTACATTACAAGCGAATTTAAAATTTCGCCGTAAGTACCTAAATGTGACGAAGGTTTTTTGTTTAACAAAAATGATGTTGTTTCAGTACATAATCAACGAGCACGTCCACATAGCAACAGATCACCTGGCGAGGTTCATTCACTTGCATATAAAGGAACTAAAAGTAAGTGTTTGATATCAAACCCAAATCTTTAAAACATGATGCTTCCGAGCGGAGTCGCGGGACTGTCTTATCAGATAGCCGTGAACCTGAAACATAAAGGGCTATTGAAGGAACACCATTGATTTTAGTCAGTACGAGTCTGAAAGTCCCACCTTTCCCGCCTCAGGCATCAGTCATCCTTTGAAGATGACCTACGCTAGAAAAAAATAAGATCTCCGGGCAGAGCAGAGAGAAGACAACCAATCACATAAGTTGTAATCCACATAGTGGCTTATTGTTTCCAGGTATTACTGATAGCTTTAGATGATGCGATAGACAACATGCTGACGATGTATGACAACCACAACGCGATCAAGACGGAAAGGGTGGCCACGTTCAACTACGCAGCTGGCGGCTCAGTGCCTTCCGAGTTTTATATGAGTCAAGGTAAGGTTTGAGGAGTGCCAAAGATAAATGGAGCGAGATCATTACACGGACGTCGCGGCGCGTTTTCCAGCCACCGCAGCCTCGGACATGCGGACGGCGAGTAATAGGTGACTCGCTGTCCGACCATGGACCATGCCCGGGTCGACGGCGCGTTGTTCCACGCGCACCTCAAAGAGCTGTCAGCAAGATGACGGGGCCCCCTTTTGAAGGCCAGAGCCCTGGGGTCGCGGGACTAACGAGGTACCGTGGCCCAAGAACAAAATTGACGAAGATACGACACTTTAAAAATTGCCAATAGGTCACAACCAAATACAGATTTTAGTTGCTTGACATCACAAGTCCCCACTCTCGAATCTTTGTAAATATGCAATGACTAGCTGTGCCTGCGACTTCGTTCGCGTGGATGTCGGAACTTAACAATGTATTTTTTATCAAATTGACAAAGTTTCATACAAAATTTCATCCCCTATTTTATACCCTTGGGGGTAGAATTGATCAAAATTCTTTCTTAGCGGATGCCTACGTCATAACATCTACCTGCATGCCAAATTTCAGCCCGATCCGTCCAGTGATTTGGGCTGTGCGTTGATAGATCACTATGTCAGTCAGTCATCTTTGAGTTATAAATATATTTAGATTTAGCAAAAGAAGAAATCGGTGTCCATTATTTTCAAAACTCTAGTAGACGGTCTAATTACATTTTCAATTAATTGATGCTGCATGTATGTGGATGAGGCGAAAGCAGTATGTAAGGCAACGACGATATAATACTAGACTACGCATGCACGATCTAAGGAACAAAAATTATTCTGTCAACTCGCTGAGGTACTACGTAAGCGAGGGGGACGGGGTACCTACTGCGTTATGATTGGCTAACTCAAGGTCTGTTCTGTCTCAACGTATGTTTACGGCTCACAGGATTGGTCGAAATGAGACGAATATAAGACTTTTTTGCCTAATGTGTTGACAGACATCGGTCGCCTGTTATTAGGAGTCTAGTATTATATCGTCGTTGATGTAAGTATTGTAGCAGTTGGCTCTCTGTAGTTTCTGTTTACCACCTGGGAAGACGGCGTGAGTTTATGTATAAGCCGGTGCATTGAAGAAAGGATTCTAAAATGGCGGCTTGTACTTGCGTTGACAGATAATACAGTCAGCTTATAAGATTTCAAATTAAAAATAATAAAAACAAGACTGGATCACAATAATTTCTCAAACTTAACCTAACAATAAAACACAATTAAAACTACAATACGAGTAATCAACAGGTAACAACGAAAAATCAACAGAAAACTATAGTAAAGTCAAGACATCAAGACTATTTTTTTTTCTGCTTACGCTACGCGCGGGAGTGAGTATAGACGGCACTAGTGTGCGAGCGAGAGAACACTATAAGCGCCGCCATTTAAGAATCCTTTCTTCAATGAACCGGGTTATATGTGTAGCCACCACTCACAATGACGCTTCAGTTATCAAGTTAAGGAAATAGTGAACACAGCAGCTCTGAAAAGAGCCTTTAGATATAGATGAAGTGCAGTGCTTGTACGCGAGGCTGAAGATTTGTGAGATTGTGTGACGTCCGTGCTTGCTGTACAATTTGTTTCACTGTTTCCTTAACAGACATCGTCACAAAACGTTACCACCAAAAAAACTTTTTGAAAAAAGGGAACCGACTTCAAAACCAAACACAAAAAAACTATAAAATAACTTTTCTTTCGGAAGTCGGTGGCTTTGTTTTTTTTATTTTCATTGACATAATTATATGGCCTCCGACTTCCGAAAGAAAAGTTATTTTATAGTTTTTTTGTGTTTGGTTTTGAAGTCGGTTCCCTTTTTTCAAAAAGTTTTTTATTTTTCCCTTTTTAGTTGAGATAATCAACAACAAAAATCTTTATAAAATCGGCGTCGTTGAAAACGTACAATCCTATTAAGCAAAACGGTTTCTGAAAACTGCATTAAAATCGGTTCAGCCAAACGCGAGATAATTGCGGACAAACATGCAATCGTCCCTGAAAGTCTACGATCCAAGTAAGTAAAACGGATCCACGCGGGCAACGTCACGGGATATCTATTAGTGTTATATACTAAAACCTTCTCCAGAATGTAATGAACACTTTCCTGAAAACTGCATCAAAATCCGTTTAGCCAAACGCGAGATAATCGCGGACAAACATACATACATACATACATACAGGTCGAACTGAGAACCTACTTTTTTTTTGAAGTCGGTTAAAAAAGGCTCTTTTCGGATGACTGAAGCGTCATTGTGAGTGGTAGCTACATATGTATGTATGATGTCAACATGCCTGTTGCCAATAACCTAATTGATCCCCTCAAGACTTCTTCCAGAGTTCTACTGCGGCAGGAACGTATACATCTTCCTCTCGGAGCTGTACAGTGACATCTACAACATGGGCAGGGGACCCACACCCTTCTGCAAGGGAAGGGCCTTCCACTTCCTGGGATTCATACACTTTATGGACGACAAGCGATATTTCTTGGAAGAAGACCCCAATGTTGTCTTCTCTATGGATAACTTTGTTCACGGATTGGAGTGTAATATCGGGATTTGCGTGTTCAGGTAATTTTTTATGCTGTTTTTGCGGTAGATATGTGAATTTGTTGCTGCCTGATTGGTCGGAGAAAACACAGAGAGAGTTGGAAGGGAATGGGGAAAACTACACGTCGGACAGAAATTGCGAAAAAATAAACTTAATGATTTTCTGATCGATCGAAAATCTCTTTTATTCATGATCAATGATCATGCAGATGCGAAAACAAACGCAGTATTTTTGGTTTAATTATTAAAAGAAATGTCATTCGAAATGAATAGCACGATTTGGTTCTCTATTTGAATAGAGGCGTATGTCACGGTCGTGGGAATGTCTTATTAGGTAACCATGACCCTGGAACGTAAAGGGCTATTGAAGGAATTCTGTGGATTTTAGTCAGTACGAGTCTGAGAGTCCCTTCCGTCCTAAACAGGGTTGGTCGAACTTATTGAAAGAAAAAAAAATACTACGTTAAGAAAAAAGGCGTAAATCCAGCACTTCTCAAGTTAAAAGAAGACTTTGTTGTTCAGGTAATAAAGTTTTACTTGCCCTTTCCCAGGTTCCCATTCAAGAAGAATTTACAGCACATTCGCGATGTACCTACTCTTCCGAAAGCCATCGTGAAGTGCGGCACAGAGATGTACAAGCTGCCGCCGCTGACTGCCGCCTCGTGTATCATCACGTCAGGCTCTTTTATCCTGGACTTCAATATACAGGGCGTACGATATCGGCATTATGATTACTTGCTGGTATGTGATATTTTGTCAGCTGATTCGAATATATTATTACTGGGTATTACCGCTACAGCTCGAAAATTATTCCACGGGAACATAAAAACGAGTTACAGTCTATTCTATGAGTTACCCAGGATATAAACTATCTGTGTACCAATTTTCATCCAGTAAGGGTGCTCCCACCGGACCGAGACAGAAAGCATAATGCGATAGCACGCGGCGGAATCCGCGAGGCGGCCGCGTGCTATCGCATTGTCTCGGTCTAGCAAATGGCAGTTCTAAGCGAAAGAAAGAGAAAGGGCGACGGAAAAAGTCGATTCCGCGTCGATAGATGTGGGAGCACCCTAAGAAACATCCATAAATTCATCCCCACATACTTTTACATTTATTTTATCATCATCTTCTGCCCTTATCCCATTTTACTTGGGGTCGGCGCAAAACTTTTTTTTCTTCATTCACCCCTATTGGACGTCGCAGTATCGTATACTCCTTTTTCTTTTATTTCAATCCTTAGACCAGGGGTTCCCAAACTGTGCGTCGAGACGCCCTGGTGTGTCGTAGAGAGTACAGAGGGGCGTCGTGAGAGGCGAGGGTTGACATTCTCCGGATTGATACTGCGTGGAACCAAGTTTGTATATGTATAAAATATCCACCAGAAGGATGAGGATAGTCTCATTGATCTTTGCAGCTACAAACCCAGATTCACGTGCTCTAATTTCGTAAAGTTCGGAACCAGGTATTATTGTTTTATTATTCACCCGGTATCAACTAGCTCCCTAGCTGACCCTACCTAGGTGCCCTCACCGAGAAAATAATCCAAACCTCTATGTGCGTCGCGAGCTGAAAGTTTGAGAACCTCTGCTTCAGACAATGCATCCATCTTGTCTTTGGCCTTCCTCTTCTTCTCCATCTATCAACATCATCATTAGTCACATGAGTGTCATATCCCACCTCATCACCTTTATTACATTATTATGATTATTATATAGGAGACCTATAGAGGAGCAGTGGTGGCTCATTGGTATCGGTCCCTACTTACAAATTGTAGGTCGTGGCTTCGAACACCGCCAGGCGCATTATTTTGTGTAATTTATTTCATCACCACTGCTCTCAAAACGGTGAAGAAAAACATCGTGAGGAAACCGGTATGTCCTACTACAACCAAAAATTCGCAGACATGTGATATCTGTCAACCCGCGCTGGGCCCGCGTGGTGGATTATGGCCCACTCCCTCTCACAGAGAGGAGGCCTGTGTCCCAGCAGTGGGAACATTATAGGTTGATGATGATGATAGGAGACCTTGAAACCAACTGAGTTGTGAAAAGCCTCGGTTGTTGATAATATAATTTATTTATTGTTATTTTAGATGTTGCCAAACGGTCAGGCCTACTACACTAAAGAGAAGTACTCTCCCTTGTACTGCGACCATCACGTCTGTGAGTGGAACAATACAAACTTCTATGGCGGTAAGTTATCTATGCCTGGAAGTGTATACGGTAGATAAAACTTGGTATAGTGCGTTTCAACTAAGGTCAGTTGATGACGCCAAATTGTGACGTCATGGAACCCTTTTAAACATATTAGCTTATTTTTTTACTAAAGCCCAAATAATGCCCAGTAAACGGGCATTTATTTGGGCGTAAAGTCATTTTTTCCCAATATGCCAAGTTTATGCCCAATTTTTTCATAAATGTTTGTGCCCTCGACCCTCATTCTCTTTGGGGATATTCTTCCGCAGGTCCATTCATAATCCCCGGCGACCCTGGATCGGGCCTATCGCCGGTCCCTCCCTTTATAGAGCAGACAACGGAAATGTTAATGTTCACTACGGATTCTCCGGGCGGACCCGGAGATGAATCTAACATCACTTGTAAGTACCTACTTGTCACACTGTAGGTTATCAATATCCTCCAGAACCTGGGCGACTCGCTGTCCGACCTTCGACCATGCCCACGTCGACGGCGCGTTGTGTTCCACGCGGCCTCAAAGAGTCTCAGCATAATAACGGGGCCCCTCTTTAGAGGGCCAAAGCCTGCCGGGGTCTCGGTACTTACGAATAACCGTGACTCCGGAACGTCAAGGGCTATTAAAGGACACCGTGGATTTTAGTCAGTACATGTCTGAGAGTACTGACCCTGCTCTACCCTGGGTGGGAGGAATCATTTGATTTGAAAAAAAAACAACCCTTGACCTCCATAAATGCTGATTATGCATGTTAACGGCATTCATAAATTGCAAAGCTAATTAGTGCGTTAGCTAGTTTGAAAAAAAATCGTTCCCACTGCTGGGACACAGGCTTTCAGTGGGCCATAAACCACTTCTCGGCCCAGTGTGGATTGGTAGATATCATATTAATATATGTTTTGGTTCTAGGATATGCCGGTTTCCTCACGATGTTTTCCTTCACCGTTCTCGAGAGCAGTAGTGATGAAATAAATTACACAAAGTAAGAGACTTACCCATGGCTCGATTACAACTCGACCGAGTCCAACTACAAGTGAAAATCAACCTTACCACTACAACATATGACTTAAAAAACACGTTGTTATCTACGGGTAAATGAAAAACAATACACGATCGCCACGACGACAACGTCAAGTCAATCGAATTGCATCATTATTTTTTTAGTAGTAAGGTTGATTTTCACTTGTGGTTGGAAGTGGTCGAATCGCGTCGCATCGCGCCATGGGTAAAGTCCTGCTCCTGGTTGTTGGGTTCGAACGGTTGATTGAACCCAAGATTTATACTAACTCGTAAGTCGTGACTGATCCCACTAGGCCATCACTACTCTAAAAAGTAAAGCTTTAGGTAAATCAAATATTTTGTCGAAATTCTAACAAGTGTTAAATAAATGCGATGTTTGTAGACTCCCTGGACGGATGTTGGTATATGTTTCCTCCTAACTACGGTTCTATCGCCGGCATCAGTTACCTGGACCCACTCACTGTCAACGAGTATCGATTCACTTGTCAAGGTTCTGGTAATAAGGTATGTAATATGATCTTAAATATTTATAGCCAGTTAGCTAAGTGTCGCCGCACACTAGCCACTCGCGACAGCCACAAACGCCGCCACGAGAATCTAGACGCGGCTACCTCTGAGCTGAAGCGCGCGACAGCCATTTGTGGCCGGTGATCGACACTTGCGATCGTTGACTGCTATTTTTTTAACCAATGCATTACTGAGGTAAGAGAGAGGGGTGCGGAATCGAGCGAGTGGCGTGTGGCGGCGTTTTGTGGCCCGTGTGCGGGAGCCCTAAGAATTTAAGTTAAGGATCTTGCCTGTGGTAATATTACAAACATAGTTGCTTACCTGCGGTGGTATTCTCTATAAACACAGCCTTGTGACTGGCCAGCGGAAGAGATCACATCACGCTGTGACTTAAGTTTGCTATTCACTAAGCTACTGACAGCGACACTAGCGCTCACCGCTCGCACTGCTCATCTCAAAGCCGCCTCGTCGAAGAGTTCAGCGATGAGATTTCTTGTAATGAAGGACATAGCTGCTTTTATAAGTTTAAAAAGTATACGCCTTTAGGCCTCATACGCTCTATGCGGGTAGCCGCATTGCGGCTAGCCGTCCGGCTGACCGCAAGCACAATTATGTACGTAATATTCATTTCTATGCGCACTGCGATGCGGCTACCCGCAGACCGCTCCGGTCGCTTGGAGGGCTGCGGCCCGAGTGACGGCCAGCCGGACGGTTGCTATACGCACTGTGCGGGTCAGTCTGCGGCTGCCCGCCATTGAGTGTGTGCACGTGATACGTCTGGTAAAATGGAATTCGATGCCAAAAAAAATATCATCGAAATCCAAAGTCGGCCAGCAATTTGGAACATCAAATTACCAGAGTATTAATGTAGTAAATAGCTGCACAAAGTCGGCCAGCAATTTGGAACATCAAATTACCAGAGTATTAATGTAGTAAATAGCTGCAATTTCGTCTATGTCCATCTTTGAAATGGATCGGTGTGACCGCAAACCGCAACGGTTCTTCAACCGCACGTTGCGGTTACCCGCAATGCGGCTAGCCGTCCGGCTGCCCGCATTCGCAACCGCATCCTGCGGTCAGCCGGACGGCTAGCCGCATTGCGGGTAACCGCATAGTGCGTATGAGGCCTTAGGCAAACGGCACGTACTCATATGACCGTTTTTAGAAGTGCGGGCCGCATAAACATCTCTTATGGGTTGAACTTGGGCATGCGGGCGGGGCGAGTAAAGGGCAACTCGCTGTCCGACCATGGACCATGCCCGGGTCTACGGCGCGTTGTGTTCCACGCGCGCCTCAAAGAGCGTCTGCATGATGACGGGGCCCCCCTTTAGAGGGCCAAAGCCTGCCGGGGTCGCGGGACTTATCTCATTTTTACCGTGACCCCGGAACATAAAGGGCTATTGAAGGACACCGTGGATTTTAGTCAGTACAAGTCTGACAATCCCTCCCGCCCTGCCCGGGGTGGGAGGACTCATTTGATGATTTTACCAAGTTAAATAAAAATAAAATGGGTTGAACTTGAATTGCAATATTTTTCTTTTGTTTTCATATATTACGTAACAATGTAGTATTTTATTGTTATAATTATTTTTATTGACATTCCAAGCGAACATGCCGAAATAAACGCGTGTACTCGCGTTGTTTTCTGAAGCCCGTGCGCTTAGATGTCGAAGATTGCGGCAAAAATCCTCGTACATCTCCTACATGTTCACTTAATTTTTGTTCCAGGGTCTGTACTGGTACCCGCAATGGATGGGCGCTCCGCCCCACCACCCGTACCCCTCAGCGGGCGACGGCCCCAGCTCACTGAACAGGCCGGTGGAACCGATCTTCTACCCGCACCAACAGGGCAACCCGCCCTCCACGATACTGATGCCAGAAGTACACTGAATATATGCACTGACTTTATATTTGGCGTGTTTTATTTATTGAATCTCAACTAATATGTTATTTGGTTAAACCACTGTGGGAGGCCTGTCTACGCAGTATCTTTCGGTTCAAAATCACGAAATTCTCTTCAAATTTTAAGACCTTGTCGATGACTATTTATTTCTTCTTTAAAAATTCTGAAGTGGGACTGGGCAGGTCATGTCTGCCGGATGCCGTCACAACTGTGGGCTCGGATATCACAGGAATGGAGCCCTGAGACAGGCGAGGTCGCGGCAGGCCTAGGAGAAGATGGCGAGACGCTTTCGATGGCTTCCTTGTGAATTGGCGTGAAGAGGCACACCATCGAGAGAAGTGGAAGGAATAATTCTATCCTCAGGAGTGGGACAAAGTAGGCTAGAAAAAAAACCGAGCTTAGTTTTTGATTTAGGCGACGTGCGGTCACGACCTCTGTGCCACATTATGCTAGGTCCTTAATACAGCAAGATAGGGACTTGATTTTGATTTACTGATTTAAACCAGTTTTTTAGAAAACTAGAATCTTGGTCTGGCATAGATACTACCATAGACATTGCGTATGGACTGAGCGTTCTATCCAGCTGTAAATACGGCCAGTGATCGTGCTGCGAGTATTTTCTTTATCATGTAAGAAATTAATGATCGCTTTCTCTCTATCTATACAGTAGCCAATTTCATGTAGGTATTACTCAGTCCATGCTCTATGTCTATACGCACTACACTCAATGTTAGCTGATGTGAAATGTGTGTAAAAACACAAAACTGCGATTCGACGTCGCATCCCAGTTAGTGAGTTTGCACAACGAATCGCAAGAGCTTACGAATCAATACGTCGTACGCTCTTGCGACGTTACATCATATTCGTGGACGTCTGTCGTAATGATTATGCTAATGCTATGTTGCCGCACGATTTCGATGCAAATCGCATCGCAGTATTTTGCGTTTCGAACACACATCGCCGATTCGCTGATTTGTGTTTCAGCTTCATTACTGTTCGCATGATGAAACTTCAAAATTCTTTATCCAGTTTAAAATCGTGTTAGTGGTTAATACAGTTTAACAAATAAAACCAAATCGGACTACGATTTTTATTAACTTTTATTCATATTCATAATAATCATAATTTACACAAACATAACGATACCTAGAGTCAACTCATTTAGTTGAGAGTTTTAACCTAAATATATTTAAAATAAATGTCGAGTTAAATGTAACATTACTTTATTGCACTTAATTTTAATATTTAATAATAAACCAAACGTATTAAAGTACACTTTGAAGAAACAGTTATAATTTTAACTGACAATGAATACTTCAAGACCCCAATTCCATGTTTTTCGTATTCATACATTTATGCTCGCTGTGTTTTTCATGTCCATTGACCCATTTCGTTGAGCACACATCAATCACAGTTTTATTGAACTTTCAATGGACATCCTACAGAATTATCACGTCATTGAATACAGGAACATTAACAAACTTTATGGCGCACGAAATAGAGCTCAAAATACAAAACATAGGAGTTGGAGTCGAGTAAGTATTGAAAGACATTCGATTGCGCCTAATGTTGCCTAAAATCGAGATTTGCTATCGAATATTCTAGAATAATTTTATATAGCAATAGGCTTCGCTTTAACAAGATGATGGCAGGCTTATATGCTTATTAATACAAATCGTAATTTTAATAATAAACCCATTTAATTTAAAATTGATTGAATAGACGGTTTTAATACTATTTTATTTTTCAATATCATGAAAAAATATTTAAAAGCTCATAAGGCGGCATGTTTATCGACAATTTGAATAACATTCTTTACTGATTTCTGGCAACACTAGTAACACTTGCCAGGTCAGCCCACTCATAGTAAGATGTTACCAGTGCACAAAATTATTACTACTATCGACTTAGAACTATTTCAGAGACCTATTTAGTGGGATATCACACTTCAAATATTATTGTACCACTTTTGAGATTTGTAAGCAACTTTTAAATAATTCGCAGGGCAGTAGGTACACTCGTCGGCAAAACGTATGGAAGTAATTTAGTTAAATATAAAATTTATAGAAATTATTATAAAGCTGCTAAATAAAAGTATAGTAATGTAACTGTCAAAGGTCTGGCAATTTTCTAAATAAAATAAAATAAAATAATTCAACTACCTATAAAATATAAGTATTTATTTTACAGTCACCAGTGTTGCAATCATTGTCGATATCATATTTATCGATGTTTTCAAAATAAATCAATATTATAACGTTCCCAGACGAGTTTAGGCAGCATAATAGTGGAATGACTATAAAATAAATTCGTTAAAAATAAACTCTTAAAAACCCATGTTAGTAAATAAATCAAGGAGGTGGATAAACGCATACAAAGACAAAGAAATACAACCTTTTTCGGTAATATACTCTTTGAAAATGTGAAATAAAAGTAAATGCAATAGGATAGGGGCCGATGTGGCTCGAGAAAAGTGCACTTATGCTAGATAAATACATAGTGTTTGAACGCAAAATGTTGATAGACAACTTTTAGTAGAAAAAAATCACGGTAATTTTATGATTGAAGTAAGTTGGGCCGTATCTAAAATCATGATAACTAGAGGTCTGGCTTTATAAAAGGCGTCACAATTTACAACAGTATTAGGGTCCATAGTACATAATATATCAACTCTGAAATGGATTACCACTGTATGGCCTTTCGCCTAATATTGTGGGGAGATTTTTTTACCCAGTGTCTATCGATATTTTGATCTACAACACTATGTATTATTACTAAAAATATATCTATTTTACATCATGGTCAGTCCAAACAATGGTCATACAGCCGAATCCGAATTTTAACGTCAAATTAGGGTAAATACTTATGTTTTTTTTTCTTCAATTTCTGGCTCAATATAACAATTTATGTATGATATTATATCGTTATAAACATGGCGTCCACTTTTGCATGGCTTATGAATAGACAAATTGGTTATATTCGTTGGACATGCAAATAAAACCTTAGCTCGGTAGTTGCTTCATTTGAAAATAAACGTTTTGAGTATAGAATTAGTGTGCATATTTCTTAAATCAACTATGATTTGGCGAATTATAAGAATAGATACACTAATACTATGCAGACATGGTTCAATTTCGAATGAAGCGTGACTGAGCTAAAACATTATGTTCACTGTATAGATTTTCATGTAAATACTCCATACTTATAAACTGGGGCTATGAAAACTCGATATTTCAAACATCTAGGTTAAACAAAGTTATATCCTAGGTCCCTGTTTGATCTTTCTTAATTATATATTTACACATATAATTTCCCCATATTACTTACAATGGTGTACATAATTGTTGCTGGCTTGAGTCAACGAACAATCTTACACGAATATCAACTTTGCAATTACGTTTACAAAGTTCATTTTTAAATGACAAAAGATTTAAAACAAAAGGCAATGAAAACTGATCTATATCCCATGGAATTAAGGTTCACAATGACACGAAAAGGAGCTGATGTATAACGAATATTCCCAGGCTTTTTTCGCAAAAGCTTATGTGCGCTGTTGGCTTTGCGGAACATTGTGCGTGTCGACACATAATGTGACTGTGCAACATTGAGCTTTGTGTAAACGACATATAGGTCGTAATTGTTTTGCAGGAAATATACAGAAACACTATTTTCGTTTAACAATTAGGAACTGTGTTTCATTGATTTAAGACTCAGTTTGAGATGGTTAGTTATCATTTCATCTTTTTGTGTGGTGATGTAAACGTAGAACATTTTAAACAAATCAATATATGGCTACTTTTGTGTGATCCAAAGAGGTTGAAACGTCACAATATTTCGCGCCGCACAATGCATCCGATCTATTATTCTTACATTAGTCTATGGCCGGACTGTCTCATGCTTTCTGCTCAACAACGTCATCAATTTCAAATTCCTTCTCCCAACTCTCATCAGAATTAGCGCTAGCATCATCTTTCACCTCTTTTTCCCCAAAATAATCTTCAACTAAATTATTTCCACAAACGTCAGATTTTGCCGCCTTTTTCGGTGACCTGCCATTTTTATTTTTAGTCTGTTTATTGTTCATCTTGTCTCTGGTTTGTGCGGCCTTTGTTTTTTTTTTGTCTGTGCTCGTTGTTTTGTCTGTGTTATTGTTGGCTATGTCTCGGGAACATGTTTGTTTGGTCATCTTCTTGCCGGCGATCTCTCTTTCGTATTCTTCTAGAAGGAGTGTTTGTTGTTCTTCTGTGAGTTCCACGTCGTTGGCGAAGTCTTCTGTACAGAGGTATGGTTATTTGGAACGTGATTTGAACGGGGAAATTCGGTTAAGATAATTATAGATGGCATGACTATAGCTAGTTCCCAATCCGACCAAATTCAATTAAGCCGTCAAAGAGGTACTTCTGAACGTCGAAAATATTATTGAAAGGAAATGGGATTGATTCTATACCGACCTGCAATGTCGTTAAGCTATTTTGAAATATAAAATTATATTTTTTTAAACGTGAAACAGCGTTTTCTTAGAAAAAATAACAAAAAAAATCCTCCTGTGTCGTGGATGCGTTTACAAACATAGACACTTACAATACATACATAAACACACATTTAACAGATGTTAGGAACTAGTTATATCAGCGCCATTAGTTTCACAATTAAATTCCACATTATGGTTCTTGAATGCCAGTAATCAATGTATGGAAACTCTTTAAATAAATCTCCTTGGAGGGTTTGTTTTTTACATTATAAACTGTTTGGATGGACCTTTTTAAAAGTTAACATTGATCATTGAATACTAGAACCACTACATGAGATATTTATGTTTTATATGAATTATGAATAAAAGCATTCTTTTTCACTATTATCTAAATATATTTAAGTATTTATATGATTACCAAGCTATCATAGTAAAACAGAGTAATTATTGTAAACAATAAATGCAAGGGGTGAAAGGTAAGATATAGGGGGTAGTTGCTATTCTAATTTCCCCGAAAAACCCCTTGCATATCCCGTCTACAATTACCCTGTTAAGCACTACACTATCTTATTCTCCTGTAAAAATAGATGATTACAATATAAAGGGGTACAAAAACAACATTTCATTTACAGGTTTTATTCAGCAAAATACATTTTATTTGAGATATAATATAGAAATACGGACGGTTAGAATCGATCTCGGCTTACAGACAATCGATTACAGTATCGATTGTAGCGCTCAAAGAATCGATTATAAAAGGTGAAGTTTAATTAGCTAAGCAAAACCTTGCGTGACGGCTGCGGATGCCTAAATACGATCAAGCATATAACTAATAATTATGATTTCATTTGGATCATTGATCACAGGATATTAACTTCCGAGACACTATCAAAACACGATTAAGTGAAAAATGCACGAACATAAATTGCAATAAATATCTAGATATTTATTGCAATTTATGTTCGTATAAAAGGTGTTCGACTATAAAAGGTGAAGTTTAATTAGCTAAGCAAAACCTTGCGTGACGGCTGCGGATGCCTAAATACGATCAAGCATATAACTAATAATTATGATTTCATTTGGATCATTGATCACAGGATAATTAACTTCCGAGACACTATCAAAACACGATTAAGTGAAAAATGCACGAACATAAATTGCAATAAATATCTAGTCAATGATCCAAAAAACAAACTAAAAAAACTTTTTTTAATATCATTATTACCTAATTGAAACTGTTCATGAGATTAAAATAAAACACTAATTGAAAGTTACACTATTTTCAACTTCCATAATTATAATAATTTGTGTTTAAAACGCGGGATAAATTTTATTGTAGATACCTACAATCGAAAAATTTGAATCAAGACCCATTATAACAATAAGTTGTTTGAATCCGTCAAAATAACTAAGATCAAAGTCGTTACCATGGATATCTATGTTCATGCAAATGTGGACCTAATTATTCTAATGTATGTAAGAATATAATCTTATGGCGGGTCATAATTTGTACAGACGCCAGCCTACCTCAATTTGTCAAATTTCTCTAATAGATTATAAACCTTATCACATTATAGGAAGGTTAATGTTCGATTGGTAAAATTTGACATTCGGGTAGGTTGGCCTGCTGGCGTCTGAACACGCTAATAGCAGTCTATCAATATGTCACATTTGCGAAGTTTTCCTAGCTAATCAAACTTAACCTAATGCATAAAAGTGCCTCGCTACATCTCTATTTGGACTTACCGTCTTCCCAGGCGACGACATTGTCCATGTCGGGTGCTTCGAAGGGCTTCTCGAAGGATTTCTCAAAAGGCTTCTCCTCTTCTTCCAAGCCTGAAAGGACCTTTTTGGGACTCCTGAAAGAGAAAGATCGTGATAATAATTAAGGTTATATTAACAGGTTTTTTGGGTTAGCCTACTTCTAGAATCTGGACTGTTTAAGAGCGCGAAACCAGAAAGTTGGCAACGTCGCTAATAGCTGTCAAATATTTGCAAATTTTAATTAATTTGGCAATGTTACTGTATGGAAATAAAAAATATGGCTCTGTAGTGCACTAGAAAACTTATACAACGTGTAACGTTAAATGCGCTAACTCAGCCCATGTTACTGAACAATGTTTGTTCTAAGACTTTTGGAAATTCGCAAAAAGTCTTTGTATAGGAATGCAATTAAAACACTGAATTTGATGTTGTAATCGTTTCAGGTGTATAAAAGGCATTTGGAATGTTTTCAAATGCTTTTTGCTTTTTTTTTTACGTCTAAAACTATACCTATATTCGGTGTTACGATATTAATTTTTTCTTTCCCTAATCATTTTTTTAGTGCAATACAGAGCCATATTTCTTATTTTCATACAGTAAAATTAATTAAAACTTGTAAATATTTGACAGCCATTTGCGACGTTGCCAACTTTCAGAATATGCGCTCTTAATACATGCACAAGATATAAAGTTGCATTGTGGAACATTGCGATGTCGTTTTGTGGACAGAAATAATAATATTATCATAGTAATAATCCTCAAAGAGCGTCAGCATAATGACGGGGCCCCCCTCTCAGAAGGCCAAAGCCTGCCGGGGTCGCGGGATTATTTCCTTACCGTGACCCCGGAACATAAAGGGCTATTGAAGGACACCGTGGATTTTAGTCAGTAGAAGTCTGACAGTCCCTCCCGCCCTGCCCGGGGTGGGAGGACTCATTTGATGATTTTACCACGTTAAAAAAAAAAAAAACTTAGTAATAATACATAAATTATTTTATAAGTACGCGAATTCGCCAAAGGCGGCGCCTCATGACGTATTTCAAACATTTCTATAAATTTATTCTTATCGCTCGCGTCGCATCGCTGGCAACGTATAAAAAAAAGAAAGTAAAGAAAAGTTAAGTCTCTTGTCGTGAGTTACGGTGTGTTATATGAAAGACAGCTTCTAGAAAATTCTGGAAGGTTCTACATGTATAGTGCAGAAGGCGTATGAAACAGTATCAGTAATTGGCCTCACTGTTCGATGGGTGTCTGCATGGGCAGGTGTGCGAGCACGGGGTCGGAGGAGGGCTCCTCCTGCGGCTGACGACGAGCTGCGGCCGCCAGACGATCCTGTAGCAGGGCCACGCGGAACAGGTAGCTGGGAAACAAGAAGACAACGAGTTTTAAAAACTTATTTCTTATTAAATCTTTGTGGCGGCGGCGGCGTTCGATTTCCGAACGCACCACGCACCGTCTCGAGATGGCGACACTGCCGCCATGTTCGGAGAGATGACGAGCTGTCAAAAAGGGCTCTGCTATTTTGTACTGTAATAATCTGATATACTAATAAGAACTGTGTACACTAACTATTGTGAACCGTATACCTGCTTAACTAGTAACCAACGGCCTGTGTTGTTAACAATAAACTGTGCAGTATTACAACAGAGTGTTATTATTACATGGGAACTGATCTGCATCCTGGAATCATTGCTCCCATATCTTCATAAATAAATATATTTGCCCGCGACCCATCTCTGTCACCTCTACTGGGCATGCGGACGGCGAGTAATGGGAAACTCGCCGTTCAACCATGTCTGGATTGACGGCGCGTCGCGCGCGCTTCGAAGACCTGTCCTCCCACCCTGGGCGGAGGGGACTGTCAGACCGTCACCGTCACCTACTGACTAAAATTAATGGTGTTTCTTTTAATAGCCCTTTACGTTTTGGAGTCACAGTAACCTGACAAAACAGTCCCGCGACCCCGGCTTTAATGAAACCCTGGGGTTGATTCAGGTCAATCTCTAATTGAGTATTTTGGAATTTTTCTTCGCGATTAAAACTCCAATAGGGACTTTAGTCCCCAAACTGTCATAATTTTAGTGTCAAAAGTTCTTATCTGCCACTACTGGGGACTTCAAATCCCACTCGAGGAGTTAACGCAATAAAATGTTGACATTACAATTTGTCAGTTTGACAGCTGATAGTAGCTGTCAATGTGTTGTTACTCACCGCTCCCAAAAGTCATCGTGAGACACAGCATCAGGCACTAGCTTCTCGTACTGAGCCTTAAGCGTCGGGTTAGCGTCGAGACGTCTCCCCGCAGCGTTCAAACTGATGAGGCCAGCCTCTGTAGTCTCGAGACTGGCCCGCCAGGCCTCGAACTCTGGGCTGTAGGCCGGGACTATGAATGTGGCGTCGACGCGCTGTAAGGCCTCTAATTCTTTCTGTGGAGGGTACAAATTATTATGAATCAGTTTTAATGAACACAAACAATGGAATGGATACAGAAATCACGGGACCAAAACAGCCACTTTTAGCGAGCTTGCTCCTTTATACTAACTTAAAATTAAAATCGTCCTTGCCACTACGACATAATGATGCAATTCGACTGACTTACGTCGTCGTGACGAGCGTGTTTTGTTTTACATATACCCGTAGTTAACCGCACGTTTTATGTCAGATGACGTAGTGGTTAGGATGATTTTCAATTGTAGTTGAAGACACAAAATGATTTTTCCAATTCGGATTAGTAGTTAGTGATATTAGCGCGTTCAAACAAACAAACTGTCTAGCTTAATAATTTAGGTTACCTTATAAGTAGACAGCATAGTTGTATCTCCTGAAGACAGGATAACTTCTGTGTCGTCTTCATCATCAGGCTCCGGATTCAAAACTGTGCTTACTTGACCTGCATGAAAATTATTACATAAATATAATTACACTTCAATATTTTGACTAGGTTTCTATAATATTGTTAATCCCCACTTGGTCATGTGGGGTATTATACACCCGACCTTATATTTGAAGTTTAAGTATATTTTAAATCTGAATTTTGAGCGCCGAAGTTGTGCAACCATCATAATACGCCTCATAGAACATAATATTATTTTTTTAATATCGGGGTGTCACATACCCGGGATCTTACAAAATCTGATTTGATGATTTTACCGCCCAAAAAAAAGGGTGTCACGTACTCTTTGCTGCCGTATACGTAACTTAGTATACGCGAGTTAAAGTTCGGAACATCGCATCTTACCAATGAAACTGCTAAGACTCTTTTTCATAACATTCGCTGGTGATTCTGGCACGTCCAGCTGTGAAACAAATTATCGTTCATTTATATTACGACCATCAACAAGAAGAACAAAAAAAGGAAATCGCTCATCAGGAATTATGAGCACTTTAATGATTCAATTCTGGAACATAACGAGGTTATTGCTAATTGCTCGGCCTTGGAAGTGTATGAGACTACGTTTTTATACGTCAAGTGTTATAGTCCCCGGGGTCGCGGGACAAACGAGCTACCGTGGCCCCGGAACGTAAAGGGCGTATTGAAGGATTGGTGGATTTTAGTCAGTACAAGTCTGACAGTCCCTCGCGCCCTGTCCTGGGTGGGAGGTTCTGTGGCAGAGTTCTGATCGAAGCAGTCAGAGCTTATAATAACAAATTATCGAAAAGACGCAGAAGAAGTTGCGTGTAGGACTAAAAAAACGTGAACTAGAAAGAAACTACGTCTGTTCCATCGAAAAAACGGCTCCCGATTACATTTATGACAATCCTACTAATATTATAAATGCGAAAGTTTGTGAGGATGTATGTATGTGTATGTAGTAGGTATGTTTGTTACTCTTTCACGCAAAAACCACTGAACGGATTTGGCTAAAATTTGGTACACAGATAGTTTATAACCTGGATTAACACATAGGATAGTTTTTATCCCGATTTTATTTATTTATTTTATTTATACCTTTATTTCAGGCAACTATGGCCCATAACATAGAATACATACCATTATTATAAGAATTATAAATAATCTAATACATAACAGCTAGTAATACATAGAATAGACATAATTTTTTTAAACTTGCCCCACTATTGGAACTTCTCCTGTTTCGTGGGTGCGTTTACAAACATAGAAACTCACAAACACTCAGACCCGGAACAATTACTTGTACTCGTAGGTCAAACAAATATTTTGTTACGTGCAGGGATCGAACCCGCTTCAATAGGGCTATTTGTTGTCAGACTGACTAATATTTTGATGTTTCTTGAAAACAGACAATAATATATTAAAGCATTTACCTTTAAAGTCTTCCCGATGACAGTGGACGTAGTACTGAAAACGTGGCTCGCTTCACTCTTGACCGCGGTACCTATCTCGTCCAGGTCCTTCTTTACCATCGTGTACACCTCTGCTGACTGGAAATAAAGAGAAAAACATCGTTTAAAAAAAGGCAAGGTACTGAAGTTATGGTATGACTTTTTTAGCATGGTAAAAGGACGGGAGGGACTATCAGACTTGTGCTGACTAAAATCCACAGTGTCCTTCAAAAGCTCTTTACGCTCCGGGGTCACGGTAATTAAATAGTCCCGCGAACCCGGCAGGCTTCGGCCCTCTAAGGGAGGCCCCGTCATTGTGCTGACACTCTTTGAGGCCCGCGAGGAACACAACGCGCCGTCGATCCGGGCATGGTCCATGATCGGACAGCGAGTCGCCCATTACTCGCCGCCCGCATGCCCGAGGACTGATGACTTTGTAAAAGTTGCGGATACTTCCTAGATACGAGAGGCACTGCGCTAACGTTCAGAACGGTAGACGTATTCCTTTTTTTTGTGAATAATATATCGCAGGTCCACCCATGCAGAGAAGATTGTAAGCTGCTTAACCGGTAAATTCTGTGGGTGTCTTAGATAAATATAAGGCCTCCAGCCAGGGGCTTACAAATTAAATTAAATAAGCGACCACACGCTAAGCGTACGGTCAGACAAGAAAGTGGTGTACCAGTTTTGATTTAGTTTCCCGGTCATCGAAAATTACAACAAGGTTCGTTATAAAAAGATATTACTGAAAGAGACAACATTATCATGACGTTAACCTATGTATTTAGTATTCATACGTCATATGTCACATATAAGTACATGACATTTTAACCTTTAGTATAAATGAAAAGGACATTAGTTTCTACAAAGCAATTGAAATGTTTCCAAACAAAATTAATAAAAACTATTTAAATAGACAACCGAATTCCATTTGAAAAAGAAAACTGACAATTGACATTTTGACAAATATATGCAAAAAATCGATATATTTTCCGTGTTATTTTTCAATCAACTGCATATAAAATCATCTCAATGCCTGCCAACTTGACCATTGCCGAAAGAGCACAAATAATTGCCCAATTTAATGAGGGAAGCAGTATCAGTGCGATATCCCGGAATTTGAATATATCGAGGCGTTCTGTCCGCTTTTGGATTCGTCGTGAAGGAGAGGAGGGAAGTTTGTTGGATCACAGAAGAAGTGGTCGCCGGCCTGCACTCTCCAATAACGATAGAGAATTCATGAGACGGGAATATGAAATCAATGGTTTTAAGCCCACAAAACATTTTGCGGAGATGTTCGATGTGAGTGCCCAAACAATAAGGAATCATCTACATTACATGGGGTTGCACCACAGGCATTACGCCAAGAAAATATATTTGACGGATGCTCACAGACTTGCTCGTCTGAACTTCGCCAGAGAGCACTTAGAGTTTGATTGGTCTAATACAGTGTTTTGTGATGAAAAAACGTTTAAATCCAGTCAGCATGGACGTCTTCACCTTTGGCGATATAATTCAACACGGTATAAAGATGATCATGTAATTCCAAATAGAGAATCAGGTCGAATTTTCGTAAATATTTGGGGCTGGATGAGTGCGGATGGTGTAGGAGAATTGTGTTCTCTACCTCCTCGAGCGACGGCTGTAAATTATATCGACGTGCTTCAGAATGCAATGCTACCGACAGGAGAACGAAGTGCCACAATTTGATTTTGTTCAAGATAATTGTTCAATTCATAATGCGAGGATCGTAAGAGCCTGGTTTCGTTCACACACTGACGTAAGGGTAATTCAGTGGCCCTCAAGATCGCCGGACCTCAACCCGATAGAAAATCTTTGGGGCCTTATGGTCCAACGATGGTCGCATCAAAATGAAAGAACCAAACAAGCTCTTATTAGTCACTGTAATTATATTTGGGAGTAAATGCGGGGAACCGATATTTGCTCACGGCTTGTTGGTTCAATGAGGTCTCGTCTTTTAGAGGTTATAGAGGCCAACGGCGGTTACACCCGTTTCTAATTTTTTAAAATTTTCAATATCTTCTAAATATTACTATATATGCTATGTTTTTGTTTGTTATAAGTATTTTAAAATTGATTGTAGAAATTTAATAAAAGGATAAATCTATTTTTAGCTTGTTTTTTATTGATATTGTAATTACAAGTTTACAGAAATTGTAGGTTTGTGGATTCGCCTTGTGCCTTTACAATTTTATGTAACTTGTTGATTACAATTCTGAATTAGTAGATACAATTTTGTCATCAAAATCTACAGCCCCCCGCCGTTGATTTTACGACGTCATTGGTTCCATCAAGTTCAAACTAAGAACAGCTGCCACGTTACAAACAGTAATAGTCGTTATCAATAATCAGATAAAGACAGCAATAGAAGTTGTCAGATCGATCTGCAAGCGAAACTAATCTTTATCACCTATGAATCTGCAAGCGATATTCAACCTTAGGGTGGTACACCACTTTCTTGGCCGACTGTACCACTACCTGTGGGGTGTGAACCTTGGTTTAGATCGCCGCTGGGGGAGGACAGCAAGGGGCAGGCTGGATCTGAATATAATTTTGGGGTGAATTTGTGAAAAACTGCAGGTTCAGCATCGCAGGCAAGGGGCAAGCAAGGATTAGGAAGGGGGGGGGGGGGTGTTTCTATATTATCAGATAAAACAATAATATTTTAGTCTTATTTTAGAAAAAATGTGTTTATTTACATTTGCCGAGTGAATTGCCAAAATATGAAGTCCGCAGTTCATATTATTTTTTTATCAAATTACACCACTTATTACTTTAAGTTAAGTTTTATCTAAAAGATAAATTATCACAAAATAAAGCCGTGCACACATAACACAGATAATTCATATTGTTTACAACTGTGGCCTACATAGATTATTTGACGTGTAAGTGAGGCAAATCTTTATTAGAAAACGAATCTAATGAAGTATAGCTGCATGGATCTTTTGGAGTACTATCGGAAGGAAAGTTTCTATTTTTTTTTTTTATTTAGATTGATATTGTAAAAATAAAAGATTATCGTATGTTTCTTTTGTGAACGATTAACTTGAAAACTAATTTAAAAAAAACGTTCACATAAAGAAAGATAAATTGTCAGTGACTAATATAAGCTATGCAATTTTTTTTAAAACCGCGCGGATTATGTGTTAGTTATAAATAATAATTAATTAAAAAGATTCGACATTTTGTTAGCTTGTTTGTTATCGATAAACTTAAAAACTACTTAATCGATTTAAAAATCTTTTATTAAAACTACATTATCAGCGATATCTTAATATGCTATTATTTATTTACACCTGTGGGTGTTCGTTTTCAGTACAATTTAAACACACATTTTTCTACGTAGAATGTCATTCAAATGCTAGAACAACTAAGCAGCGTTGTAATTACGCCTTTTATGTGGTAATATAAGTTGTGAGTCTTTGTACAAGTTTTATCAAATATGTAAATTATCAAATAGGCTTCTCCTATATGTAACCTTGACGGAACAAGTTTTTGATATTTTGATCTGGGTTCAAAGACTTTTATGGTCGTTTTTTTTCGTAATAAATTTTAAATAATATTATTTATGGTATGCTAAATTTTGATTCAGAGGCAAACTATGTGAAGTATAAAAAATTAATCCCAGATCTCGTTCCAAAAATCAAAACTAGAATTGTGTAAGTTAAATTATTGCGAAGGTGGCAAAGAAGAGCAGTGGCGAAGTAGCGAATTACTTTTTGTAACTTATTTCATCACCACTGCTCTCAAAACGGTGAAGGAAAACATCGTGAGGAAATGGCATGTCCTAAAACCAAAACAATCAAAGACATGTGACATCTACCAACCGCACTGGGCCCGCGTGGTGGATTATGGCCCACTCCCTCTCACAGAGAAAAGGCCTGTGTCCCAGCAGTGGGAACATTATAAACTGATGATAATTGAGTAGATCGAACCTCATAAAATCATCTTTTTTTTTTTGTGGGTTTTTAAAAAAAAACTTTCAAACTTGTTCTCAAGGTAGCCGATGCATTAAGCGAATAAAATTACTGTTTACACAATATGTTTTAAATACGCTGACCTTTATGATTTGTCGTTGACGATAGATATTTCTGAACGTTATTACGGAATATGTAAATATCTTGTGTTTGTTTACAAAACAGTTTTTAATAGCTCAGTGTCAACTAGGTTTAAGACAAGACACATTACTATCATGTTATTTTTTTTCTATCTATACTAATATTATAAAGAAATAAGTTTGTAAGTTTGATTGTAACAAGTTATCTATGGAATTAGTGATAAGATTTTGAAAATTCTTGCACCAGTAGAAAGCTACATCACTAATAAGTGGCTTTTTTTTAAGAGGTAATATAATCATTAAATGACTCCTCCCACCTAGGGCAGGGACTATATTTTATTTTTAAATTCTTCATTTTTTAATTCATCTGTGTGAAAGCCAGGGAAGACTGCAAGTATTGTTGTGTTCTTTATTGACAGGACAAATTTTGTATGTAGAAAGATTTTGGACAATCCACCGGCAAAAAATGCAATTAGAATTACTCCAATCATAAAACCACACAACACAATACAACAACCTATTTATCTGACTTTCATTAAGATTTCAACTTTATCACAAAAAGAAGAAGGTTCATTTTCGATTGAGGACACAGATTGGGTTTTTGTTGTGTCGGTCTGTACAAGTATTCAAATCTAAAATGCATTTGCCGCTCCAAGGATTACATGTTTTCATTTCTGATCATCAATGCAGTCTTTGTTTACGCTATGCGTTATAAAAACACTTTTTTATCCTTTTACAATAACTTACACGCCAAGTTGAACTTTATTTACGTGTAGACAGAGTTTATTTTGGAATGCAAGCTAAAAATAAGGAAATCAGTGATTACCAGACGCATGTTAGATCTAAAATGAGTCAGAATAACAGTTTCATCAATGTCGGCGACCCCGTTACTTATTTCATGCGAAAATTCAGTAACATGTGTGAGCATAAAAACTTAATAAAATTTCTAATATGTACAGTCAGCAAAACAGGTAGGTATGGAGGCAGCAATTTTCAAACGGTTTTCCTGTATTCTATATGCAGTATGTATTTTCTTTTCGCCTGTATGCTACACACAGCCAAGGACTTTAGTACAAAAACATATTGAAACTTATAGTACATCAATAATATTGGAAAACCGTTTGAAAATTACCGCCTGCATACCTCACTGTTTTGCTGACTGTACGTAGGTAGTTGCCGAATCACCGCAACGCTCGTAAAATTCGGTAGTAAGATAAGGTTAACGTCGTTATATCTTTTTAGAAACTATAAATAATATCGGTCGCGGGAATGTGTTTGACGGTACCTCCTTCCGGTAGGTACCCGAAGGTACCACTTCTACAAAGTATTTGTGCTAGCGAAGGAGGAGGCCGAATGTGTGAGAGAGTCGACAGCTTCCACCTCAAGACCCAACCGCCGCAGGAGACACCCACGGCAACCGACGTAACGAGCAGATTCCCGGCTACCTCAGGCGCCAGCATGCGGACGGCGAGTAATGGGTGCCTCGCAGTCCGATCACGGACCATGAACGGACGGCGCCTTGTGTTCCACACGCGCTTCAAATGCCTGCCAGGGTAGCGGAACTGTCGAAACCGTGACTTTGGTAAGAAAAGGGCAATTCAAGGAAGGAGTTTTAGTCAGCGGGAGTCTGTTAGCCCCTTCAGGTCCATGCAGGGTGAGAGCAGTCATTACGTCATGATTCCCCACCCAAAAATATATTTCAAAATCAACAACAGTAATGGCATGTTTTACAGTAAATTTTACTTATCATAAATGTAACTGATGTTGATAATATAATTAAATTTAATATCAGAAGTGTATAGTTTCGTATTATTAATGTACATAACTATCGAACCAATAATAAGTTTGGATTTTTAGTTGGATGGATGTTTGTAACATAAAGTCTAAGGTCTGACAACCAGTCTTACCATGGGGTTTCGTATTACTTAGTTACTGGGTTGTGGAGGTCCGACAGTCGCTCCATGTAAAATACTGATATCCAGCTGCATCAGGTTCTACTGGAAGCCGACCCCAATATAGTTGGCAAAAGGCTAGGCAGATGATGATGATGGATGTTTGTAACCTAATCACCATAGAACAGCTGAACGGATCTTGGTGAAACTGAGTAACCCCTCGTGAGCGACTTTGTGTTTCAAGATGTCTTAAAACAACAACAACGAACAACCTGTACAACAAAAGTAAGATAGTACATGCATTTTACGCAATCTTTAACTGAGTAAAAAAACGTACAAGACAGGTACAACATTGCCATATAAACAGTTTCTTTATGCGCTAAACGGTCGAACGAAGCCCAATTAGATACGACAGTTAGACATGGCGTATTAGTCGGATCAAAGAGGTTTGTTGCATTTTTTTTTCATGCACTTATGTGTGAAGTGAATAAGTACTTACTTATTGCCTGACAACAGCAGTATTAAAGTAAAGGTTGAATTTAAATTATAGAAAACAACCTGATTTAAAACAAAACATAATTATTATTACCAGTTTTGAATATTATTGTAAAGAGAATATTTATGAAGATGGCGCCACTATCGTTTGTCCTTTTAAGGTTCAATTGAATGATTATCATATCAGTAAACATCCTGTAAAGGACCTTTCAATGACCGATACCAACAGTTAAGAGATATGGCAAAAAGCCACTTAGCACTGTTATAAGTTAATGTTTGAACATATTGTTATTATATCTGTCCTTGTCATTTTTATTGGAAATGAAGCGAGAAAGCAATAGAATATGAATAATTTATAGAAAGATTTAGATCATTCAATAGCTATCGTGAATCAGGAAGACAGTGATAGCCCCTCTAATTTATCAATGTGTTCATCACCTTCAATTTTTATTGATTACATAAATATGTTATCAAATACTGCTATCGCAATATCTGCTATCTGTATTCAAATAAATGAGTCTATTTGAAGCTTACAATTCAAATGTATCATTAAACAGTAACAAAAAAAAAAAAAAAAAAACAAAGAATCTTGCTGAAACCTAACATTTTGCATGAATAAACACGCAATAAACACCTTTATTCTGAGGTAAATAAACTCTACACAAATTTAACTTCCTATTAAAATAAAAACACAAAGGAATGGAAGAAAAAAATACCACCTATCTATGACTCATGTTCATAGTACAATTGCATGGCTTTCATATACTGTATCAAATAGGGAAACGTTTTTTTATTCAATAAAATTACAAAGAAAATTAATTTATACTTACTTATGAATCTATGATTGATATTTTGTTTTCATTTACACAAAGAAACAAGAACATAGGAAAATATGAAAAATGTATGCATGGATCGGATATCAATAGCTTTTTATTAAATTACTAGCTGACCCAGCAAACTTCATACCCTCTCAGAATATATTTTTTTGTATGATATTTACTCACCTTTTAAATTCCCACAAACAATTTTTTCACACAAATACTTTTTGCTTTGAACCACATATCTTTTTCCTTCAGGCATTTGGACAAAAATGAATACTTAGTAAAATTTTAACCCTAAACAAAGTACATTTCAATAATTGTCGCATACCAGGTCTAAAATGTTCACTGACCTTTGTCCTGTCCACACACATGAGGAGAACTACACGCTTTTAACTTCACAGTACAAGCTTTAGGCATCATTCAGAAGGTGAAACTGCGGAGAACAGTACCCTTAGCACGAATTTTTAGTATTTGAGACGTAAAGTAAACTGGAACTTTGACAATTTCAAATTGACAATTTTTAAGGAAATAAGTCCTTTTTAAAAAAAAATCAAACCGACGAAACATCGAACTGAAAAGCAAAAAATAAATTTTGAGGCGGCGCCAAACAAACAAACATATAAATTTAATTAACTATTTGAAGAGCAGAATAGCTCGTTGTATAGCTTGTCGTGGTTGAATAGCTCGTCGTAGCTATTCGTTGATTGTTTCTTTGGCGCCGCCTCAAAATTTATTTTTTGCTTTTCAGTTCGATGTTTCGTCGGTTTGATATTTTTTTAAAAAGGACTTATTTTTTACTTTTGAGTTTCCTATCTCGTGTCAATTTCTGTAACTAAAAACTCTCAACGACTGTCATACCCCAGCTACGTCTAAAGTTCTCATCAATATGAGTGAAATGAGCCCAAATACGATATAGTTGCTGCTAACTGTTAAGGATCTCTTGCTACTGCCCTCTGTCACCATCCTCAGACCCTCGATGACAATTATACCTCAGCTAGGTCTAAAGTTCTCATCAAGCTGAGTGAAATGAGCCCAAACACGATATAGCTGTTGTTAATTGTTAAGGAACTCTTGGGACTGACTTTACAAAATAACAGGGATCTGGAGTTGATCTGATGATGGTGACGCCATCATGTTATGTTCTCCACCTCTCTGCTATATAATAATGTCCTCAGAACTACAATTGTTAACTTTATTTCAACAGAATCGGTTGATAATTGAAAATTCTGTAGGAAGATTGACAATTAATTCCTTTTTTTCTACCCTTAGAGGCCGATTTTAGTTTTGAAATTTAAATGGGACCAACTTTGAGATATACTCTTTCCAACAAAAAAAGAATTTTTGAAATCGGACCACGTTAGGAAAAGTTATGCGTGGTCATACATAAAAAAAAAAAAAAAAAAAATATACATGTCGAATTGAGAACCTCCTCCTTTTTTTTTTCGTCGGTTAAAAATTAGTTCCTTCTTCACACACCAGAGGCGCTGTTCCATTTTTTCATACAAGAAACGCTGTAAATACTGGAAGACGCTGTAAAGTAAAAGAGTGAAAAGTTGTGCTAGGGGTACAGTTGTGCTACAATAAATACTCTATGGTGCACTCACCTTGGTCTTAGCTGAAGATATCCAAGTGTCCCACCAGTTGCCGGACTGCTTGTCATCATGCCTCGGTGTACTGGCTGTTTCACTGGGACTGGAATCACTAGATCTATGGAGATAATGAAAAGAATATTTAAAAACATTTTGCAAAACAATTATTGTCTATGATTTGAGAAGAATAGAATTTGTTTTAAGATATTTAAATAATAAAAGGTAGGGGGATAAGACCAAAGGTACAAGGACTATGTCAGCGATGGTTGGAACAATGCTGTCAATTAAATCTTTGGGTAGTCATGATATTGCAGTTTGATGGATTGATGACTAGCTGGCAGCAGATGGATGCAGACTGTCAGGCATGGTTGGTGTTCTTTTTCTTCAGTGTATGGAAATTGGCTGATATGATTTATTGTATGTGTTACATAATAATTGATTAGATTGTTTTAAAACTCTAACTAAAAAGATTTTGAAACCTTTTTAAAGATGTAGTTATTAACTACATATTTATACAATAGAACCCAGATAATAAAACAAACAGGCTTGATAATGTTGCTATCTTTGAATAAGATGAGTTGTTACTATTAGTAGCCTAATCTAGATCTAGTCAAAATTAGAATCCGTTCCAGAAACTTTGATCAGATTAAGCAATAATATTGTATTATGTAACAAAATTATTACACTCAATTTTATTGCCATATAAGCTGTTTATAGATTAATAAGTTCATAGCTGCTATCATGAATAAGTTACAGGCAAAGCTCATTTATTATTTATATAATGGACTTGAATATATTATAATCATTTATGTAAGTAACATTGTAAGTGTGTCAGTGTTGATATTTTTCTTCATTTAAACAAAAAGTGGTCAAAAATGGTTCATAAATGTAGAAAAATGTTAGAAAAGCAATAAAAGAGGTTGTATAACACTCTGGAGATCTCTGTATCGTGAAATTAAACTGGAAACCACAAAAATTACTTGAGTAACCTGCTGAATACTATACAAGCACATACAGTGCCTCAGAAAATGAATTATGTCAGCATCTAGTTAACACCAAAATGATTCGGTTATTACTGTTATGTGCCTGACATTACTCTGTTCGTTTAATTTGCTTTTGCATTGACAAAATGAGCGACTAGGAAGCAATGAATGCTGCTCCTAATTGAACTCCGTGACCTTTCAAAACCAAGATTCTTATTTCGAAAATGTTATTCTTAGTGGTAATAAAGTGACCGTGTAATCATTTTATCACCAAAACAACGCATTTTTTCTCCATTATGCTCTTTCTTCGATAACCACAGAATGTTGACATGGATTTAGTGATAGCGTAATTATGGGAAAAAACTTACTTCTCAGCCATCACGACGTTTCTTTAGAGATTAAACAAATTAAAGGAGCACATGGATTGCTACACATAAATATTTGGGTGATATTGTTGTTGTTTTTACACGAAATTTAGAATTAATTTTGACATAGTTTTGTTTGCGTTGACATAAGGATGTCGTTCCGTTACAGGACGTGTCAATGAAACGTGTGATTTTTTATGATCAATATTTACAAAATTTTCTTTAAATTTATAGTTTTATTATTATTTATATCTTTATCTAGTTTATTATTATATATTTATTGAGCTGTTAAACTAAATAATTAACGTTGTTTATGGTTTATTGTTCTTAGAAATGGAACGTTTTTGTTTTACAGTTGAACTTATACAATTTGTTCACAGATGGCGCAGTTTTGCAGAATTTGAGAATTTCCAAACGAGTTGTTTTTTTTATTTTTACTTGCAGTTTTTAATTATTGCTATCGTGGTAATCATTTAAAACTTCAAAAAATAATACCATTTTATTGCATAAAGAGGTAGCCTGTGACAGATGTGTTAACCCAGTGCCGTATTATCCATAAGGCACTTTAGGCCAGTGCCTAGGGGCCCACTATGACCAGGGGCCCAGCACTCTCGATTAAAAAATAAAAAGGGGTTTGTGTGGTTTTATGAAACCACGATAAAAAAGAAACTTTTTTTCTACATTATAAGGTAAAAGCCCCCATTATTGACTCTATATGAGTGACGGTGAATGACTGAATTTTTTACTTGTAATTAATCTATTTTTTTTTTGGAAGGCGGATACCTTTGCGATGTGATGATAAAATGCAAATAATGCCTTTACCTTCATTCTATTTCGTAAAAAATTCCAAATTGCGTTGTTGTGGTATGAAAAAGGGAGGGCCCGAAACGAGCTGTGCCTAGGGACCCTGAGATGGTTAATCCGGCCCTGTGTTAACCATTGCAAGTTTTGCAAATGAAATGTGTGCCGCGTCTTGGATTTTACGGAATTAAATAAACCGTTTAATTTTTATAAAATCTGTTAGAAATTATCAATGATAATATGATAAATATCTGGTTGACCGAGCGTCGCTCGGTTTTTAAAATGTCTATATCTTGGGAACCGAGCTTTTCTCGAACCTCTTGGAGCCATTTCCGAGATCCTGATTATATATAAATAAATATACAAGAATTGCTCGTTTAAAGATATTAGATTATGATATTATTGAAATATAAAATGATAAATAAGTACCTACCCACTTCCAAAAATGTAAACATAATAAAACATTTCCTGCCCCAAAAAATTAAACAAAAATGTTTTTCCCATGCATCAACCTCGTGTATAAAGCGACGCACAAAACTGAATAATAATTACGGCTAATTATATTAATTCGCCGATGCGAAATATTAATTTGCGTCGGGAGGGCCGTATCTCCCATCTATGGCTCGTCGATTATTCAATAAGGCATTGAAAAGGGATTTTTATAAATAAGTCCGTGCGCTTAGCGCAAGTAGAGAATGTTCTTACTACGATTTAAGATAGTCCATGTTTGTTTTAGTTCTCCAGCCAGTAAGATGAAGTTGTCAGTATTTTAAAGAGCTTGATGCCTAGGAGGTAGGTACATCTGTGCTTTTTTTTTTATAACGTGGATCGAAAAATCATCGTATAATGTCCTCCCACCCAGGTCAGAGCGGGATGGACGGTTACGTTCCGGGGTCACGGTAATTCGTTAGTCCCGCGACCAGGTACTTTTGTGCTTGGTAATCTTTTGAATAATCTGGTTGACCAACTCTCCGATTCTTTACGTTGTCTAGAACTAAATACAAATTCTTCGATCTTGTTCTTCCTAAATTCATTGGCCATTCATGACCATGACTAACTTGTCCTTCTTGATAGAAATTGATTGAAATGCTAAGAAAGGTGCTAATTTTGTAGCCAAATTCTTGGCAGTCAGCTCAGTTTTAGCACAGTATAAATATCTACAGTAGTGGAACTCGGCCGCATGATAGAAATAAATACCTACAGCCGCGCGGTACGTAAACATGCGTTAGGGCTGTCCGACGCCGTCTCCAGCATTTTAATTACATTTGCCTACTTTCTGTTTCTATTTATTAGTGTTGCGATTGTAAATATACTTTTCGTATATAAGTAAACAAATAAAATACTTTGCATATTGAATAGGAAGTGTTCAATAAAAATGTATGTATGTACGCGCGAGCCCTAGATATACTGTAATGTACATTCCTAGATTAATATTCATGACTGTGATATAGTTTATGTAGTACAGTGAATATACGTTGATTGTACACCGTACCGTAGGTAAATGAAGCTCACTGCTTCATTTCCGTGCCCGCCGACAACCCCACCGCGCCCCGTTACACCATGTCTTTACTTTGAATTATACAAACTAACAAAACACACATGCACCGGAGTTTTAACATAAGAGAAAGTACCTACCGTATCATGATTCATTCAGAACCGCCTACTTACCTATTTCACTTGTCTCAGTAACTTTCCTTTACTTTATTCATATAATTTACTGTATTTATTAATCTAAATACCCTTTTTTTCGTGAGATAAAGGAAAATACATAACCATTAAAAAGTCATACATTATGTACCTACCTACCAGCTACTAGTAAGTAAAATTATTTTATAGTCAGTACTTACCTTTCAGAGGTTGCAGGTAATTTAAAAAAACTTATGTCTGGATGCGTTATTGTTGAATTCATACACCCAAAAACAGCACAATATTTTTTTTTTCTACTCGTCATATTAAAATAGGTACTTTAACTGATTTTGCTAAAAAAACAACACACCGTCCGTTCGTCACTACGGTACAACCGTGACTGTCTGCACTCCGAGCGCGCCCCGACATCGAGGCGCGTAGGTATAGCTCGCGTTTCGTCCGTTTGTAGGGAGTTCTTTAGTACTGATAGATATTATTACCGTGGTTTTAGATTCGTAAGAAAAAAAACCTTCTTTCAAAGAAGTTTGTTAATGCATTACCATAAACAAATACCTGACGAAAAAAAAAGAAATTATTTTAGTAAAAAGCACCTGTCTTCTACTTCCAAATTCGAAAGCCAAGCTTCCGTAAAATTGTCACCACCCACATTAAAGCAGACGCCGGCCATCTTTCTTACCGTGTCGTATTTTTAAACGTTCGATGTATTTTGTAAAAGCTGAATATTATAATAAATAATATTTGCTTTGGCTTCGCGGGTATCCGAGCACACCCATTGTTTGTCGATCAAGAGATTCGGTGCAGCTTTCTTCGTTATTAATAAGTGCTTGCGAACGATGTTGTAACGGCCTCCATGTACAGGGTGTTCGTGCATCATAAAAAGATCATTTTTAAAACTTACCTAGTTCAGGTGGTCTACCATGATGTTTTAAAGCCAGAGTAGTTCCAGTGAGGGAATGAGGTGGCGCTAGACGACTTGTATAGCTCTCTTTCCGACACTGAAACTACTTGCTTAAATACTTACGTCATTTGTCGTCATTGTTCGTTGTTCTGATGTAGGTATTCCTTTGTATAATGGAAGATAGTGTTAGGTACTGCTACTGCTGACTGCTGACCATAAGGTCCTAGAATCAATTGTCAAGTTTGGCGTTAATTGGTATGTCAGGTACGAAAACTGTTTGCTCAGCAGACAGTTTTCGTACCTGACATACTTACCAATTATTTGCCCTCTAAATATTCTGTTCATGGTTAACAATTCTAATAGATAGATGATGCATTTGTAACATGGCATATTCCTTAATGGCCATTTATTTTCGGTTAGATAATTTATATGTATTATCAAGAATCTATTCCATAGAAATATTATCTATTCTATCAGAGTCGACAAACATCAATATTTCACCTCATCATTCCACACATCGTTCACCTCGACTCATTGATTAACCTCCCACACGGATAACTAACTAATAACCAACATCCTGTCTACAAAAATCTGAATGGATAATCCTTCGTATAAACTGTAGCTAATAATAATACATGAAATGATCGACGCGGCTCAGCAAAGTTCATCGCTCAATCAGCGTGCGCCTGCGGCGGTGACGTCACGTTTCGTGAGTTGCCCCGCCCCACCGAGAGATGGCGCTGTACGATCGAACGCGTAGATCGCAACCCTCACGCTTCGCCGTGTGTGGTTAGATGAACGTTGCAGAGGGTTGATGAACTTTTGTGTATTATTTTTGTGGGATACTGATTAGATTTTGATTGGGATTAAAAAGGTAGAAATGGTCGTTAAACTTTGTACAGTTGTAATATTGATTTTCTAAAATGTTGAATTAGCACAGCAGCGAAGTGAGTATTCGGTGGCAGTCGGCCAAAGAAGGCGGAAAGGAGGAATGGATTTTATAAGTGCTATGGGGGAGGGATATGGCATCGCCTACTTATTGGTTATTTATAAGTCGATAAGAGAGAAGTGGAGGAGATTTTAGAGCTTGTCTGATTAATGATTTTCAAGCGATAAATAAAGAGGTTATTAGGTCGTTACTCCATGGGATATTGTGCAAATCCCTTGCAGCCCCAGGTATTTTTATGAACAAAATAAGCAGAAATATACGAATGTTGAAACTGCGGTACCGACATCAGTTCGTCATAAAACATTTGAGTTTTCTAAGAATACATTGAAAACCTTCTTACGATGCCATTTGTTAGTTTTTACGCTTTTTTCATGAGCTTTACTTGGTACCAAATGCTGAGGTAAGGTGTTTTGGAAACACTGTCGCAACTTATATCTCTGCAATAAAATGTATTATTTTAGCTCACATGTTATTACCACATTCGGAATTTTGCAAAATAAGCAGCATTGCTATGCTCTTGCCTTAGGCTCTTGCATTATAATGAGAGTCATGTACTCTTCTTGGAAAGATATTGGGAAGGCCTTTTCCCAACAGTGGGAGATTCAAATAACAACAAAAAAAAAACAATAGTAGAAGATACATATATTATATTATTATAGTCAAACATACAACACGCTTCTCAGGGTGGCGGATACTAACATGTCCCTAAAATAAAGGCATCAAAATTATTTGTGCTATAATTATTCCTTTTGCAAATGTTTCAAACATGAATCTCAACATCATTCATCATCGGAAGCATAGACAAAACTACATGGAGTTTTCGATAATTTCTGAATGAATTCTGCAGTAAGAAGGTCGATTGTATGCAGCACGACGTAGTAAGTGCTGAGGTTAGTAAACATTGACAGAGTTAAAGCGCACTATTTTTTATTTCACTCTTGCTATGCTATAAATATTATGGAGTTTTCAAGGCTTTGTAGTAGATGGTATTTGTCGTTTGGATCTAGGTTTAGTTGGCACGGGACACGGGACCATCTGTTAAGGTAACCGTGGAATGCAAAGCGTAGTTGAAGGAGTGTATTTTAGCTAATGAGAGTGTGACAGTCCCATTTGCTGCAGCCACGGAGGCAGGACTCATGATGATTTTGCCACCCACCCAATGGATTGGTTGGCTCTCGGGGGCGGGGATTTTGGGTAAGAAGGCGACAAGAGACGCTGTCTCTTGCGTCTTGTACTGGTACCTAGTGTTTTTAATATGCCTTAGTTGATCAATAAAGACAGATGTTTAATAATTACTAAACTCTTAATCAAAACCCCAGCTACTCGGCGTCACAAATTTCCTTTTCATTTCTATCGTCCAAGAGGCTGCTAGTGTTACCCTGACTCAAACCCTGTATCGTGCTCTATACATACAACGTGTAACACCAAATGCGCAAAACCTCTCGTGGGGTAACTCAGCCCATGTTACTGAACAATTTTTTTGTTCTAAGACTTTTGGAAATTCGCAACAAAAAAAAAAGATTTCAACCCTAAAAGGTCTTCATGATGAACGAAATAACTCGGTAAACTTAAAGCGGCAGATGAAACTATATAAGTACTTTAAGATGGCCCCAATAGCCTGGTTATATGTGAACCCAGCTAAAAAAAAAAAAAAAACTTAGCGACTACGAGAGTGACGCTGATAAAATGAAAAGTGAAGTAAACGCTAAGGTTTCTCTAAAACTGAATGTTGGAGATGAACTGTTTACAGCTTACGTATTTGCTCCAAACCATGAAGAATTAGTCATTCATATTTCTAATTCATTTGTACGTAGTAAGGTCATAGATTGTGAAACTGCAAGATATTAAATAACTACGATTGTTTCGTTCGCTGCCCGATCGTTTTATTGATTGGCTGGAAAAATCGTGCCTGCGATGCTAGGGGTTACACGCGGACTGTGAGTGACGGGATAAGTCCTGCTGCAGTTTACATAGACAATGATGGGGCGTGATGGCAAGAAAAAATATGAAAATAGCCATGCCGCCTTCGAGATTCGGCTTATCTCTCTTATCAGGTTGATCATGATAATCATGATCAACCTGATGATGTCAAATTATTTTATCAAAAAGTAGCACCTACCCATTTATTCAGAGTGAACGAAAAAATAAAGTGTGTATTAGAGGTTTGCTATTTCTGTACACACGGCTACACATCAAGCTATACAAAACCAGTTTGTCTTGGATTCTTTCCGCACATCGCACATTGAACGCTCAGCTTATACTAGTTTTGCATAGCTTGATGTGTAGCCGTGTGTACCACTTTTACTCACTCTGACTGACTGATTTACTTACTATTCGTTAAAAATGTTGATTTCTAATGTAGACTAATATTCGTAGTTTAGTATTTAGTGAATAAAATCAAGCCAGAGTGCATGAGTCCTTATTTATTGATGCCCCTTTGTCTGCCTCCTCTTACACGCATGCATCATCTTAATAAATTCACATTATTGCTATTCAATAAGCATGGTCACCGTACGCACCGTGGGCGAAGCGTGGGTGCGCTCGCGCATCACTATGTGATGCACATTAAATTTGATTTTTACTGCAACCTGCGCAGGCCCACAGATTTATATTATTACGCCAACAGCTCATTTGGTGATTATTAAACGATATAAATTTATTACACGATTCAATATTAATATCGTGACGCTCTAGTAAAAGGGTAAGAAGGATTCTTTGAAGGCGTTTGAATTTAAAGACGATTTTATGCATTAAACTGACTCATCTCATACAAATTACATCATCCATCATAATATTCTCCATAGACTTAAATAAGTTACTTTGACTCAAAGGACCAAAATATTTATTAGCTACGAGATTATTGGTGTTCGGAACCGAAATCATGTGATATGTATTTCAAGATATCTGATAAACTACTGTATATGGTGCGTTTTCCTTGTTACAGTTGCCTTTATGAAGCTACCATAATGTAACAATTTCAAAAGCAAACTCCGTTCCGTCGCTGTGTGTACCAGGAGCGCATATTGGCGGCGGCGGTGGCCGCAAAGAATGTCGTCGTCGGATTTATGTGTGCGCGCGCACGCGATGACAGCGCCGCACCGGCCACTACTCTACGCGTATGTCCGCCTGGTACCGCCGACTTGCGTCGAGGTACTGATTTCTTTTTATTTCTGAGCAATTTCCTTTATGGTGATAAACAATTACGCCATTTACTTTGTGCTGTAAATCATCTTCATGAACCGATATTAGGTTTTTCATAACAATTTATGTGACGTAGACTTGATTCGGTGTTCCAATTACTTACCCCATTTTGTCACAGTATTTGTCATTCATAATAATGTGACTGCTTTTTCATGTTTCGTCATTCTACTTTACCTAATAATTTATTATGTGGTTCATTACCGTTTTGAAAGGAACTCAACTCATTCATTACAAATAATTGACTACTGTATTCCTTAAAACAGGTGTACTTAACAGCAGCTTCTTTGGCATTTTAAAACAATTGCAAATTACGCAGACAAACACGCCGAAGCACCATTAAACGACCACTTCATTTTGGTGAAGGCTTCCGACAACGTCGTCGGTCTACTTGTAACTCGCATAAACTTAGTTTAGGTTTGTTTTCTCAGTTTATGTAGGCGCGGTCGACTGTCTACTGCTGCCACAGTATTTATGCTAAAAGGCCCTGCGGCTCGGACCCTTAATAAACAAATGACGCGCTCACAGATTTAAGAGCCCACGTCGCAATTATTTCGCTATTTCGACGCGGCCCGACCAAGTAAAGGCGGCTTTTTCGCTTTATTTGAATTTTAAGTAACCCCATGACGGTAATAGTGGTTGGGGAGTCGGTGGCTCGCTTTTGTTGCTTCGCCGAAGGGAAATGACTTGTTGTACGTCAGAGCGCGCTCCTGACGGTTTTCGTAATGTCATTGGAACGCTTTGAAACGTAAAGTTACAGTGGCATAATGTTGAGGTGCAAAGCACAGTGTTGGGTGCTGTAATGGTAGACTTTAGACTACAAAAATAGCGCCTTTTAAGAAAAGAACACACTTTAAAAGCAAATAATATTGAAGTAAAGGCATCTAAAGATGAAACTGAAGTATCTTTTGTTTGCTGTGGTGGTAGACGGGTCCAGTGATCGTTAAATTTTAAGATCTGTTTGGAAACTCATAAGTTTTTATTCATGGTCCAAAATGTCACATCTTGACGAAGATTGATAAGCCTACGTTGGAAGAAATATTGTTAAGACATCATTGTAGATATAAAGGACCAATTTTTAACTGAATAAACTTATGCTTAACCCACAACAAAAAGATAGTGACTGTCCGTTCGTGATACTCGACATTTTATCGGATTTCCAGTATGGCAGCTACTGGATACGATCATTTAAAATGATAAATCACCCGCTCCGTCACCGGGCGACTCGTCAAAATGAACTTATTTGTCAAACTTAGATCACTGAGGTGCGATAACTAAAACAGGAAATTGAAATTTTGTATCACCGTACAAAAATCGGCCGCGTCGCCATCTTGGACGCTAATCGAGCCACGATTTGAATATGGAACTCTTTATACATAAATAGCTTTTTTACTTTTTTATGTGTAACCAGCCTGTTGATGCATAGGTCTTGACAGGAAATGAGGTTAGTTTTTTAAAGGTTCGTATAGTATTTGCGTGGGAGAAGGGCGCGTTCGAATAGTTGATGATGGGAGGTGCACAGATGCTTGATAGAGTAGAATTGTAATTTTGTGCCTTTGTGTAGAGTTAAACATCCATGGTTGCTTTTCAGCTTGAAATTATAAACCTTACTTTCCTGATATACCGGCATCTGATAAACCGAAACCGAACAGGCTGTTGAGTTACAGGGATAAGTTAGAATTACCAATTCCCTGGACAGAAAGATCATTGCTAAGACTCACTACTAAGCGGGCATGAGGGCGGCGAGTAATGGGCGACTCGCTGTCCGACCATGGACCATGCCCTGGTCGACGGCGCGTTGTAAGAGCGTCAGCATGATGACGGGACGGGGGCCCCCCTCTAGAGGGCCAAAGCCTGCCGGGGTCGCGGGACTTATCTCATTATCGTGACCCCGGAACATAAAGGGCTATTGAAGGACACCGTGGATTTTAGTCAGTAGGTACAAGTCTGACAGTCCCTCCCGCCCTGCCCTGGGTGGGAGGACTCATGGACGCATGGTCCATGGTCATGGACAGCGAGTTGCCCTTTACTCGCCGCCCGCAGATCGATTTAATAGTCCCCACCATCGACTTCGCACATAGCTGTGAGCAGTGGTGGCCCAGTGGTATCGGCCCCGACTTACGAGTTGTTGGCCGTGGGTTCGAACCCAGCCAGGCGCATTATACTGTAATTTATTGTGTTTTTATTTCATCACCACTGCTCTCAAAACGGTGAAGGAGAACATTGTATAGAAACCTGCATGTAGGTACTCGTACTACTTAGAAACAAAAATTCGAAGACATGTGACATCCACCAACACGCACTGGGCCCACGTGGTGGATTCTGACCAACTCCCTCTCACAGAGAGGAGGCCTGTGTCCCATCAGCTCCCAGCAGTGGGAACATTTAAAGGCTGTAAAAGAAAAGAAAGAAAGTACGGGCTGAACATGCAAGGCCATAAACAAAGGTAGGTATGGCATTTGCAAGTCCGTTTCTATAAGTCGACTAAGTTCCTCTAACATTTCGACTGCGACCGTCCGATACAGTACTTACTTTATACCGACATTGCAGTTCCTGCAACATTTGTATGCCTTATATGGAGCATTTTATCTTACCCCTAAGTTAATTTCGTGATTGCAATCTGATTTCAACCCTATAATAATAAGGGCGAGGTTGGAAGTTGAATGTAGAGTTACGTCTTTGATTTTATAACTGAAACTGTTTTGAGAAGCTATTAGAAAGGTGATTTTAATTAACTTTGAAGTGTTTTTTAAGTAAGTTTTTTTATTTAGGTCAGAAGTAATTTTATTGAAACAATTTTTTTAAATGCTATGTCAATAATTATTCCTATGTTTCGGTACTCAAGATTATGTAGCGACAGTTTAAAAAAAAATAATTAAAAAAAACAAAAAACCCGACTGCGTTTAAATAAAAACTAAAAAGAAAGAAACAAGCCCAGTAGTTTAGAATTTGTATAATTTGAAGGGGCCCCGACTGTGAGTGTGAATGAGTGAATTCTAAACTACTGGGCTTGTTTCTTTCTTTTTAGTTTTTATTTAAACGCAGTCGGGTTTTTTGTTTTTTTTAATTATTTTTTTATTTCATACTTTTTAGTTACGATTCATTAAATTCGTTATAAGATGGTCGCAATCTAGTCATTTCATTGAGGGAGTTAATATCGTGGGGATTATTAAGGGCCGATTTTACCAGTTGCCCATTAAACGAAGTTCAATAAAACTAAGTTCAAATCGATCGCGTTTACATAAGCGTTCGATCTTGGTTCAAGCACAAATTGATTTTACCGGTCATATTTTGATCGCGTTTACGAAAACTAAGTTTACTTTCAACATAGAACGTAAACTCGCAAACAATTGCAATAACCATAGACAAAACTTGAAGTGACAGTTGGCAAAATAGCCATCCCACGAAAAAATCAAGATTACAAAATTGTTTAGCTTTGTATAATGTGTTAAAATAATTTTCAATTGAATTATACATATTATTACATCGCTATAAATATAATTATTATTGGTAATTAAAGTAAAGAGTAATTTTATTATACTTTATTATATTAACAATTTGAAGTTTGAAATAATGAAATCATCGTTTGTTCCGGAAAAATAAATGAGACGAGGTCGAAGTGTAGCAATAGCGGCACTGACTTTATGCACAAATCTATGGGCAGTAGAAGTGCTGGATCCACATAAATCTCCTGCAGTCATTTGATAGCACCCTGTCTGTTGCGTAGCAGCGTAGGGCACACAGCAATTGATTGATGGGTGTTACACTGTTGTTTCTAAAAAACAAACATTATAATTAGCTATCGGCAGTTTTTTTTTTTTTTTTTAGCGTGGTAAAATCATCAAATGCGTCCTCCCACCCCGGGCAGGGCGGGAGGGACTGTCAGACTTCTACTGACTAAAATCCACGGTGTCCTTCAGTAGCCTGTTATGTTCCGGGGTCACGGTAAGGAAATAATCCCGCGATCGTGGGACACAACGCGCCGTCGACCCGGGCATGGTCCATGGTCGGGCAGCGAGTTGCCCTTTACTGCCTGCTTTACGCTGCCCGCATGCCCGCGCCTACGGTGGCCGGAGATCGTCTGCTGACGTCCGACGCCGCGGGCGCCTACCACTGCGGTTGGGGCGGAGGGAGGACGCTGTCCTGCTCTCTCTCGCGGCTCGCCTCCTCCTTCACGAGCATTACTGCTTCGCAGAAGGAGGCGACCGCTTCCCACTCCGTCTCGCCCCGCAGCATGGCCGCAACCAATGCCGGGCGCGAGAGGTCTCCGCCTATCGCCGCCGTGAGGACACGTCGGTGCACTGCCCAAGCTGGGCAGTCTTGCACCGTATGCTCTACTGTGTCCTCCGGGCGATCTTCGCAGTGGTGGCACCCGGGCGTTTCCTCCTTCCCTATCAGACACAGGAACCTCCCGAAACTTCCGTGTTCGGTGAGGACCTGCGTCATCCGATAGGTCAGGACGCCGTGACGTCTCTCCAGCCACTCCTCAAAGAGGGGTCTTACCGCCGCGATTGCGGCGTGCCCGAGCTATCGGCATAGTAAGTAAACTAACAAACTACAAAATAAATAGAACTTACATATTTGTAGGAAACTCTAGTTTATTCATATAGATTCCAATAAATGTGTGTTTCGTGAGACGAAATCTTGTTACAAAATCCTTATCATCAAGGGTATCAAAATGTTCTTCTCGCTCACGGATCCAGCTTGGTCGGCGATGGCGAATAGTATTTTCATCGTAAGTTTCATCAAATGCAAGCGATAGAGCCCTTTTCATGCTTTTATTTTATTAATAAAAGCCGATTTCTTCTAAAATACGAAATCTTTCCACAACATTCAACAACACGATGACAGATGACATCATTTGATCTGCGTTTAACCACGTTAACCGTAAAAAAATGGGCGTTCAGAAATTAAACGAGTTCAAGCTCTAACTGAGTTCAGTTTGTGTTGGTAAAATCCAATTTGGGCCTTTGAACTCAGTTAAATGCCTAAACTGAGATAAGCCTGAAATGATCGCGTTCAATTGAAATGGTAAAATCGGCCCTTAGTAACTTGCGGTGGTCTAAACTACTGATGATTAGTCCCTCTAGAGACCTAACTCGGCTCAAAGCTATACGGTCGTATGCTTGACCTTTAGCAAAATGCGTGAACTTAAGTCAACCACATCTCGTTGCAGCTTGTGTACAGATTTTTTTTTAAATAATTATTAGATTTAAAAAAATCTAAAAACCCCCGTTTTAAAATGTCCTAAAAATAAGAACACAACCCTACGAAGCTAAGAGAGGAGCCACTCAAAACGTCCCCCACGTTTTGAGTGGCTCCTCTCTCAGTCCCGTAGGGTTATTTTCTTATTTTTAGGATATTTAAAAACGTGGGTTTTTAGATTTTTTTAAATATATATATTAATTATTTTATCTTTGTTCATCGGGTATGAAGCTACCCAGAAAATTTCAGCCTGCTAGCTTATCGGGAAGTGCCTCAAAGCCTGTCCGCCATCTTGGACGTCTGCCATATTGGATTTAAGTCACGTGACTATTTTTTTCTTTCTCCTGACAGCAAACTCTTTCATTTGATATCCATATCATAGGGGTGCATTTCAACTAGCCTGTCTGCCATCTTGGACGTCGCCATTTTGGATTTAAGTCACGTGACTATTTTTTTCGTATTCTTGACAGCAAACCCTTTCATTTGATACCCATATCATGGGGGTGGATTTCAAACAGCCAGTCTGCCATCTTGGACGTCCGCCATATTGTAACAAGTCACGTGACTATTTTTTTTGTACTCCTGACAGCACACCCTTTCATTATATATCCATATCATAGGGGTGCATTTCAAATAGCCTGTCTGCCATCTAAGACGTCCGCCATATTGGATTTAAGTCACGTGACTATTTTTTTCGTATTTCTGACATGTCATATTCATACTCATACTTGAAATAAAACCATATAAATCAATAAGTAATAAGAAAATTAGCGAGAATGATTGTTTTGTTAAACAACTTTAAATCGTTATTATATCCTAAACTATTATTTATAATGAAAAATGATAAAAGGAACCTAAAGATTGACATATTTAATGACATTTTTTTTTTCATTTTGACAATATGGCGTCTGGTTGTCGCTGTGGTGAATTTTTATTACTGTCATGTCTTTAGTGACACTCGCAAGGATAAGACGAATCGATTGATGTAAGAATTATCAAAATCGGCCTACGCATTTGGTCTCTAGAACGCCACATAGAAACAAACATACATACATACATAGACTGATAAACACATTACCCTCCTTTGCGTCGCGCAGTCGGGTAAAAAAAGAACATATCTATAATATATAAAAAAAAAACACAACATAGATGAGGATAAACAAAAGCAGATTTTTGGTGAACTTTCAGCAAAACCGTAGGTACATCAAAATTTTATAAATAAAGCTTTTCCTGAAAACGGGCATACTTATCGAGTTTAATTTTTCTTACTCATAATAGATAGATATTTCAGTTTTTACAGCAAGGAAAGGACAAAAATCAATCAAACATTTTTATTACTTAGTTAAATTAAGAACCAATGAACATCAACACAAAAAAACGGAAACCAGAATTAAAAAAAAGCACAACAAAAAAAAACAAATAAATATTTGATCACTTCACGAATCTCAATACAATCGTACCGCACCCAACAATCTTTAATCTCTGTTTAAACCAGTGCAACCTTCCCTTCGCCAACCGGAGTTTAATTAGTTCTATCGCTAATTACTTAGCGGGGCACGACTGCCGAGGACTATTCCAAGCATTCCATGATTTATTGGCCAGGCACTATCCTTTGACCCGATGCGCTCTATTTGGACAAAATATTCCACATTTCAGTGCTAATGGCTTTAATCGGGGATTAATACTTAGCAGTTGATTAAGTAGGTGTGTTGTGTAGCTTGGCTGTTGATAGTGATTTATTTATGTGGTTTTTAAGTAATTGGATATCAATTTGAATGTTTATTGACCATATAAATAATTGACGAATTTGTGTCACTGTTCCTATACATAGAACGATACCTAATGGTCGATCACTTGTTAGGTAAAGTAGGTGACTATATAATATAATAAATACTGTAGAGCTATTTATATTAAATAATTGAAGGAAATTAAACATAATGAACTCAAAACTCTAATACAGGATTCGTTTGAACTTTGATGAAGGCCGTTATAAACTGTAACCCTTGAAAGAGAACATTTGACATGAAATTCCAAGAATAATATTATTCTTGGAATTCATGTTTAAATGTTTCAATTATATCTATATAGATACCCTTTTAATCTTTACCCTAGGTATGACCTGAATTGCAGGCGGCGAGTAATGGGCGACTCGCTGTTCGACCATGGTCCATGCCCGGGTCGACGGCGCGTTGTTTTCCACGCGCGCCTCAAACACTATCAGCGCAATGACATGGCCTTTAGAGGGCCAAAGTCTGCCGGGGTCGCGGGATTCACGATTTACCGTGAACCCGGAACGTAAAGGGCTATTGAAGGACACTGTGGATTTTAGTTAGTAAGAGTTTGACAGTTCCTAGTCCTGGGTGGGAGGACTCGTTTGATGATTTTACCACGCAAAAAAAGAGGTATGACAAATAAATTATTAATTAATTATTCCGGCTTCAAAGTTATCATTGCTTAAACAATATAGGCGAGAATGACGTACAGAAGAAGACTAATGATTATTTAGGTAGGACACTACCTAATTAAAGTCAGGAGTAGAATGATGGACATAACCCTCACCAAACCAAAATACCAAAAAAAAACTTTAATCACAACAAAAACAAAACCTATTAGCATCTACTTAAACACATGTAACCCTTGTTATTTCGAATTAAACCCGCCTGCACTAGATAACGAACAATCAGCAGCGGCAGCGAACGGGTTAGCTTGCCGCTACAAATAAGTTTAGATCGAATCGCCACCTTTTTGTTCCCGCTGTCCCTTCCTGTACGATCAGCGATCATTGATCACGGACTGCAAGCGAAGGGAGGTCCGGTGATGTTCCTCATTAACTTAGTGGCAATTTTTGGTACCTTTCTCTTCAGACAGAAACGTCTATACGATACAGTTAATGACCGAAGAAGACTACGTACGTGGGAGTTCATAAACTTTACGTAGACACTACGTCGACGTTGCGTAGATGGTTTACAAACCGCGTATTTGTGGGTGTAACGCATGTTCCGCGTACTTTTAGCGACAGGAAGATGTAGAGTTGCTTCCCGCCACAAGAAAGTTTGGATCGAATCGCATTTATGGAGTTCATCAACTTTACGTAGATGCTATGTCGATGTTGCGTCTACGCTGCGTAGATGTTATACACTTCGCGTAGTCGTGAGTGCAACTAATGTTCCGCGTACTTTTAGCGACAGGAAGATGTAGAGTTGCTATCCGCCACAAATAAGTTTGGATCGAATCGCATTATTCATGGAGTTCATTAACTTTACGTAGATACTATGTCGATGTTGCGTCTACGCTGCGTAGATGTTATGTACACATCACGTAGTCGTGAGTGCAACTAATGTTCCGCGTACTTTTAGCGACATGAAGATGTAGAGTTGCTACGCACCACAAATAAGTTTGGATCGAATCGCATTATTCATGGAGTTCATTAACTTTACGTAGATACTATGTCGATGTTGCGTCTACGCTGCGTAGATGTTATGTACACATCACGTAGTCGTGAGTGCAAGTAATTTACCGCGTACTTTTAGCGACAGGAAGATGTAGAGTTGCTACCCGCCACAAATAAGTTTGGATCGAATCGCATTATTTATGGAGTTCATTAACTTTACGTAGATACTATGTCGATGTTGCGTCTAAGCTACGTAGATGTTATACACATCGCGTAGTCGTGAGTGCAACTAATGTTCCGCGTACTTTTAGCGACAGGAAGATGTAGAGTTGCTTTCCGCTACAAATAAGTTTAGATCGGATCGCCACCTTTATGTTCTGGCTACCCCTTCCTGTACGATCAGCGATCATTGATCACGAACTTTAAGCCTAATTTTCTGCATCTAGAATCCTACAGTTCTTACAAATATATAAATTGGTGATTGTTTGGTATATTTTGCTTATGCGTTTAGGGTTTAAACGAATGTTACATAGTCGCTGTGATTTGTAAACACGTCGACAATGGTGGTGGACAACACAACGAGTTAAATTCCTATGTTTTTGTGCATAAGCCATCTTGAGGACAATGTCACGACGCCGTTTGTACGCTCTGTAATAAAAGATGAAGACGTAGATGCTAAATGATCCTAACTTATCAAAGACTTCCAGAAAACATTTTGGTATGTTTCTTTGGCAGATCGCTAGTAGACGCCACTCAAATATTGCACAAAATGTAGCCTTATTGAAACTAAAAAAAATATGCTCTCATTTCAGTATCATGTGCTGCTTATAGATAGTGGAGTATCATCGAAATAAAACAATTGAACTTCTTTTACAAAATTCCATGAATCTACGGAAATGTTCAAATTATACAAAACTTTAGTCCACAGGTCCACACTATTCTTTCGCAATGCAATTAAACATTTTTTTAAATACCCCATTAGAGTCCTTAATTTGTAAACTGTTCGGGCTCGAAAAGTCCTTCTGTTTCGCTTTACAATCGAAAACAAATTCTATTTTCGTTATCCAAAGGTCTTAAATCATTTGACTGGTCGATTTTTGTTGCTTTGTACAATATGAGCTTTAAAGCTTCGTTCAGTTTTGTGCTAAAATAAAAGCAGTAATAAAATGTAGTCAGATTACTCGACTGGAACGGTTTGAAGTACATACCTAAGTTTAATTTGTTGGGGAAGTCAAAATTAAAACAATACTTCTTGGTTCTTTATTTCAAATAATTAAAACGGTATTTTTAAAGTCTTTGTTCATTTTGTTGTGGCCAGTGATGGAGAATGAATGAATGTGGCCGGCTGAATAATAATGAATAAAATTATGAACACAACAGTAACTACGAGTACATCAAGTGTTCTGATGGAAAACATCATGAACAAACGGACATGTCATAATTGTCCTAGAATTGAGAAAACACTTCATCATCATCATTAGCCTATAAATATTCCCATTGCTGGTACACAGGCCGCCTCTCTGTGAGAGGGAGTGGGCCATAATCCACCACGCGGCCCAGTGAGGGTTGGCAGAAGTAACATGTCTTCGAGTTTTTGGTTCTAGGACATGATGAAATAAATTACAAAAATTATAAATTGTGCTCCACAAAAGACTTTGTCATACACTATAAGCAATATGTTCTATCATAAATTGTACGGATCTGCCGCCCCTTCAAGCCAAATAATTCACATATGTAATAGGCGTAACTATCCATCCATTAAATTATAGCATGAACATGAAGTTTTTATGTTACGTGACTACTTCATGCATGGCTAGCTTCTTGAATAAGTTTTGTTTTTATATCTACCAATTGCTGTTCGGTCTCGCTAAAACTCGAGAAAGGCTGGACCGATTTTGGTTTTGAATTATTTTTGGAAGTCCAGGGAAGGTTTAAAAGGTGAGTAAATATGATAAAAAATCTGAAGCGGTACGAAGTTTGAAGGGTCGGATACAAAGAGATTTAAAAGAAACTATAGAGCGGGCATTGGGAAGATTGTCATACAAAATTGTTGATGCCATGCGTCAGTAGCACAATCTAAGCGTTGCATAGCAACGCGACTACTAAACTGAGGGATTTTTTACCTATTGGTAAAAAGTTTTGGATCACAAATTTCTTCGTGATGTCCCGTCTATTGCTCGTATATAGTGTAATGTCTTTGGTCGGATAGTAATAGATATAATTTATTTAATTTTAGAATTGCTATGAGGTTTAACGTTGGTTTTGTCTTTGATTCTATAACAGTACATTATGATGTAAATGCGGTAAGTTGAAAATTACCGCGATATTGCTAGCCCGAGCCGTAGGTGAGGGCTATAAGAAAGCAGAGGCTGCATAATTATCAAACCGCACGTATGTCATACGACGTTTTATAACACTATTTTTTTACATTTCTATATTACTTCCACACAAAAAAAGATCTTTCATAAAATCCCAAATTCGTTCTCGAAACCACAGCTGTGTCAGTTGTATTGTAATCTGATGAAATACAATCTTATAAGGATTATTCCACAGGTCTCGATTGAGAGTTTTTCATCTCCAGCAGCTTCATCTTGTTGGTGATCTTCCTGTTTTTCTTTTGCTCTCTCTAGGGTATCGATCAGCCTGTCAGCAAAATGATCAGAGCCTTAGAGGGCCAAAGCCTGCCGGGGTCGCCCCGAAACGTAAAGGGCTTTGAAGGACACCGTGGATTTTAGTCAGTACAAGACTGAAAGTCCCTACTGACCTGCCGGTCTCATTTGACTATTTTAGCATGCTCAAAACAAAAGGGTATTGATCAAGACACTTTATTTCCTTGGGTTCGTATATTTAAAAGTCTTCTGCTAATCACGACTCCATAACAAAAATGATCATAATTATTATTAGACCCCAAAACACACAATACCTACTATTAAAACCCCGATAACATAATCTTGTCCGAAACATTTTTATCGTTGGTCCGCGCAGTTTGTCGTCAGATTTAGCTTGTATTTATATCCGACGCGACAGGCGTGTGCTACCGGTCCGATACTAAATAACAGTGTCACACTAGCCTTTAAGGACACCGCCGGGATGGTGGACAGAGAGAGGGAACATGGCTTTGCTATATTTATAATCAAAGTATGGACGCTTTAAATTCATTTAAGACATCCACAGAAAAGTTCGGTTAGGCAGCACACAACCTCAAAAAATCAGAAATCAAATTGCAAATCTGCCAGGGAAACTAAGTGCGATCACGATATCGTACGGTATTTAAAAGCTGTCAGTGCGAAATTGGGAAACAGATCATCGCATTCAGTTTAAGTAGTGAAACTCGTTCATAGTTTTTCAATAATGATCTATGCTGATATTTCGGAAAGATTTTAGTTGCATTATACAATCAGGAATCAGCTGCACGTCTTTGATAGCCAAACATTGTCTTGCTTTGCTAATTGTATCCTTTCAAAGAAGCTGTTACAAACTGAAAGCTTGTGTCACCTTTTCCATTTTAGCTAAACTGGGATAGAATGTAGGCATTGGGAACAGATCGATCAAAGTTCATAGATCATAGCTGAAAGCCGTAGTCCTACTCCTCATAATATACCTACGCACCAATTTCTACCTGTCTCCTTTCGCATACAACCGTCCTGCGCATACGCCTTTTTGTTCAATTCCCGACCGTATTTCGGCTGCGCGCGCTTCCATTTATCTCAGCTATCATCTGAGATACGGCGGCTATCCGCTGAATCTTTATGCGAGCGCGATAGCCGATACTGACCGTCGCTGATTAGCCGATAGGTACGTTGTACCATTCATAATATGTTTTGGCGATTTTAAATAGGTATATCGACACTTAATCGATACCGTATTGATTTTAGTTGTGTGAATTTTTGGTGTTCCTGACGAGAGTTTGGTTCACCCTTGTTTGGTAGAACAACTTTTGATATAATTTTACTAATTCGAACAACGTTTGAGAAAATAATCAGTTTGTATAATATCGGTTTACTTAATTTTCATTTCATCGAATATTTATTTGCGATAACAACATTTGCGCTATTGATCAAAAGGTATAATGTTCATTTGGTGTAATGTTCAGGTGGTATAACATTTAGTTTATCGAATATTCGATTGGTGTAATGTAATGTAGAAAAGAAAACATTGTAAATATTTGTTCCGTCGATCTACCTTGATAGGTGGTAATCAGCAACTAAACTAAGGATGCAAGAGCGAGCGAAGCGAGCTCGGGACTTGGGGCTCCCCGACTTGGACAGGTTAGGTTCGAAGAGGATGGCGGGGTCTGAAAGACCCCGCCATCCACTCGTGTTAGGTTCCTTTAAATTTATCCACTCGTGTTAGGTTAGGGGCTCCGTCAAGCTACCTCGGTAGGTGGTTATCAGTAATATACGCTCGCCTTTTCATCCTTAGTCAAATTGCCAAGTACTACCTACCAAGGTAGCTCGACGGAGCCCCGCTTTGCGGGGCTCGTATTTCTGTTTGCAAGGTTTAAAGTAACCTAACACGAAGGGGATGGCGGGGTCTTTTAGACCCCGCCATCCCCTTCGAACCTAACCTGTCCGAGTCGGGGTGCCCCAAGTTCCGAGCTCGCTTCGCTCGCTCTTGCATCCTTAGTAAAATTGCTGATTACCACCTACCAAGTTAGCTCGACGGAGCCCGATTTTTTAGACAATGAAAGGAAACGAATTATTAATTAACTGAATATTCGATACGATATTTTGACTAAATCATTGTTAGTCTAGGGAAACATTAGTTTAAATAAAATTAGTGCATTTGAAAATTCGGTCAAATGAAATTATTTCAAAGAAATAAATAGGCTAAATAAAAATTTACCAATTAATTATTCGATGAAATGAATAATTCTACGAAACGACTTTATTGTAACCAAAATTAGCCGGAGTGATTTTCGACGAAACATTGTTCTGCCAAACAAGGGTGAACCAGAGATTTTCAGCTAATTCTCTTGAACAACCCGACAATATGATGTTGAAATTATTGTACACTTACCTTTTCTAGATTTTCATAATAAAAATTAAAATACTGATAAAACAAATGGCATGCACTTAGGAAAACCAAAAACCAAGCAAATACCGAACAATTTAAGATCACAATTCACAATTCGGTTTGTCGACACCTGCTCCGAACCGCTAAAATCAGTCTCAGCTTCGTATCTTTCAAAATTAACTTCCACTATGTCTTCAATCAATACTTTTCAACACAAAATATATACTTAAGGATTGTGCAGCTAATAATTATTCTTACGTTTCAATGGCGAGCCTCATTTTGATCGCGAGTGATCGCGAGTGATACACTAAAGTATCCGTGGACGTCCCGGTCTATTTACTGGCGGTTCGTATTATTGGTGAAGTTAGTACATTGTGTAACTACACTAATTAATTGGGCTTTGATTGTAATTATCAATCTCTTTATCTCAAGTTGTATTCATGGGGATTGTGGAAATGATTGAAGGATTGAGGATATTATGATGTGTAGTAGGTATCCACTTTTTTCTGAATGTAATTTCTGTTTTTTTTTTTATGGCGGCTTTGTAGATAGTCTACCATGGACTTCAGTTCATAATGTATCTAACCATTTGGTCCGTATGGTGAGTAATAGCTCATTTCCTTTCATAGAAAGAGAGAGGAGGCCTGTGTCCCAGCAGTGGGAACATAATATGCTTACTATGATTATGTTGTGTTAGTATGAACGAAGCAGCATGAAGTTTTTTTTAATCATATTTCGGACCGATTAAGACATTATGCATCAAATCATTTATAATTCACATTAATAATGATTATTAAATGTTTTTTTTAGCATCTACCATTAAACCTATAATCCCTATTTAATTATAGTTTATTCGATCTCATCTCATCAAGATCACCATAGATAACAGCCGGTCAGTTTTTAATATCGTCGCGAATCGCGAATGTTCCGTTCTTTGTCATTCAACGTTCAGCCCACCGGTCTGCATTGTGTGCTCCTTAATTAATTGTAGTTTGATTGAGCGTCAATCTCATTTAGATAACTGATCCGATTGATGTCGGCTCGTGAATGAGGAGGTATCAAATGTGTTCGATCTGATAACGTTGGTTTGTTGAACAATATACGGCGCGCGGTGGGCCGACCTTTTTGGTCGTTTAGTGTTTGTATGTTGGTACTTGTCGATTTGTTTTTTTTTTGAGGATTTGTAAGTTTTTTATGGTCGGATGTGTAATTTGTTTGGGAATTTTAAAGTTTTTAAGGAATGTGTGCATAGTTTCAAATTATTTCCGTATTATTTTAAGTCATTTCGTGAAGTGATGATTTACCTATTAGATACCGTGTTAATATCCGATCTCATATCACGGCACATATCACGGTCTGATAGAATGTACACCTGTAACTGAAAAACACGAATAAAATTAAACCTACAATACATAGCCTACATTAAAAATCTAGTGCCGGTCGGTGTACAAACAAAGTGCTATAATACCCTATAGGTACTAAGTATTCATAGTCTGTGTCGGCTCTCGGTAGCCTGTCGGCTGTCGTCGCGACAACGCTTTGTGGCAACACCCGCTGCGAACGACTATACGAGTCGAACCATTGTGCATGCACCGTGCATATATTGTGATTAAAACTTTACGTATTTGCGAAAGTAGAATTACAAACCATAGACAAATTACTGTCAAAATTATTCATATTCCCGCCAGTTTGTAAATGTTAAAATTACAGCTGTCAGTTTTGCTTTTTTAAACGGTTTTATTACATAGCATTGGTAAGTGTTACTATACAGCCTGCAGCGTACATAGAGGTTGGTCTCCCAGTAGCCTGTCGTATGTCGTCGCGTGCTCTTTGTGGCGACACCCGCTGCGTACGCGCCGACGACGTCAAGCCATTGTACGCATTATGTACTGAGTGTTTGTATGTAAAGACTGTAATCTATACTTATAATAAATCTGTAGAGAGGTCAATTCTGTACATGAAATATATTTCCAAAATAACTATCAGGGGGTGATTAGGGATCGATACTGATGCCAAAAATGCAATTTATAAAATTATTGTCTGTCTGTCTGTCTGTCTGTCTGTCTGTATAACCGTTATAGAAACAAAAACTACTCGACGGATTTTGACGAAACTTGGTACAATTATTTTTCATACTTCTGCGCTGGTTATAGTATACTTTTCATCACGCTACAATCAATAGGAGCAGAGCAGTGAAGGGAAATGTTAGGAAAACGGGAGAAGTTACTCCATACACGCTAATCTTCTGAACTACTGGACGGATTTGATAGTTTTTTTTTTGTATAGCTTTTAAGTCTGGGCAACATATAGGCTATAATTTATCTTGGAAACTTGAACACCTGATGCAGAACTGCAATAGATCAGCTAAACTATAAGAGATACAAAAATAGCACCATAGCAAAAATTGTTCCACGTGATGAGCATTTTCTGCTGAGAAAATAAATATGAAGATATGGAACACCTGATGTGGAACTCCAAGAGCCCAGCTACACTATTACATATACAGTAATGACGTCTTAGCAAGAGTTGTTCAGCCTGACGAGCACTCCCTGTTGTCGTATAAAAACTGAAGATCTGGAACACCTGATGTGGAACTCCAAGAGCCCAGCTACACTATGACATATATAGGAATGACGTCTTAGCAAGAGTTGTTCAGCCTAATGAGCACTCTCTGTTGACGTATGAAAATTGAGACCTGGAACAACTGATGTGGAATTCCAAGAGCCCAGCTTCACTATAACATATAATATATATGAATAACATTTTAGCAAGAGTTGTTTAGTCTGATGGGCATTTCCTGTTGACTTACAAAAATGAAAGATCTGGAACGTCTGGAATCGTCATGCGCGTCCCGTTGTTTTCCCATCCCCAGGCTCTAAGAATTCGACATCAGACGTTTCAGATCTTCGATTTTGACGACCCCATTGTCGCTGGCATAAGCAACAGGATCCGCGTACGAAGTCGCTGGCAGAAGCTAGTTTGTATATAAATGTGGAGTGGGGTAAATAGTCAAGTTTACCTTCGAGGTACAACAAAAGTAAATTGAATGATTACCAACAGACTATTCCTCTTTTTAGATTTTTAGAATTAAACTATGCAATGGAGATAGCGTAGGTACTATTTGGCGTGCGTTTCCCTTTGCAAAGCATAATTACAAAAACTATGTTGAAATCTATCTTTCTCTCATCACTTATTCGTTTTTTATAAGTATGTCTAGTTTTAGCCTGCGGTTTCGGACCTGTTAATTTTTTGTATAATTGTTGTTTTTTTTTGTGGAAACCGGTTTTTTATCGAGAAGCCTCCTATAAAAAACTGTTTTCGAAATGTCTCCATGACTGTTTCTGTACAGCTGATAACGTATATGAAAAAATCAAGAAGATCGATTCATTGGTTCATCAGGCATGCAAAGGAACCAAAAAAACATATTTTCGCATTTATAATAATTTGATTAGGTTTTAAGTTAAACAAGTGTTTCAAAACCATGTACAGGTATTTACACCAAGCACTTCTGATACAATAAAAAAATAGAAGAAAACTCGAAGTAAACCGCACACATGCTAATATGGGAAATGAAAACTCAGTTCCAAGTAACAAGTCAGTCTCGCCATTCGAGAGAAAGCGTTATAGTATAGCTCATAGGAACTCAACGTAAGCGACGACCTATCAACCTGTCGGGTTCTGTTATGAACTTACGGTGCTTGCGTGTACGCATGTCTGTTGGGTACTGGGTGAGATGAGGGAAATTTCTTCTAAAGGTCTATGATATGGTCACGGGAATGTCTTAAGAGCCCAAAGAGCAATTGACGGAGAATTAGGGCAGGATGTTTTTTTGTCAGTACGAGTCATGATTTTTTTTTACCCCCTAAAAAGGTACCCGTAATATTTTTGTAATCTACTGTTGTAAGGTAAATTAGATCTGAGAAAATTACACTAGAAATCGAATAAATTGGATTTTTGCAGATTTGTTTGTAACATACAATCCGTGTGTTCTTGGCATCAATTTAGCTTAGAAGTAAAGATGGGGCGAGCTCAGCAGGAACAGACGGAACAGAGTTACAACAGTTTAGTGCCGAACTACGACAAGATGGTGGTTATGATAAGGCAGAAATGGTGCTATTGCCCGGAGTGGGCCGCTGAGGGGTGGAACCTACCCACCCCAAGAATCCGAGCTTTCCTTTATATGGGTAATAGGTCAAATGTTATTATTATGTAGGCCTCCGTGTATACATAACAGTTACATTGTACCACTGTTACGCAAATGTCTTTCTCCACTCCCTTCATTTCTTACAACTGGTGACTGCTATGGACATCTCAAGAAGTCGTGAAATTCGTCTAGTATTCTTCGTATCATTTACTACGTCTCTCATCTACTAACATCGGTTTTATCAGGAAGCACCGTCGTAAAATTTAACAACGAGGCTCCCAAAAATCTAAGTCCACGTCCCCCAACCACCTGAAAATCATTATACTCGTACAACATTAAACTATAATCGAAGTAAACCATTAAAACCAACCAATTTAACTGTTAGACAATTAATAAGTGTACCGGCACTGGGTTGTCAAGCCGGCACGATGGCGACTCCCCGCCGGAAGTCAATTATGCAATAAATCTGCGGGCACCGGCGCACGCGCATAGATCTCCGCACATTTACATAGAGTTGGGTGCAAGACGAACATGGACGAATGTGGTGACAAGATTATATTGTACCGTGATCGATTTAGTGGACATATTTGACTTGGAGTTTGGAGCTTGAGATCTTAGGGTTTTGACAATTTCGTTTTTGATATCTATAAGGAGTTCAATAGCATTGACGATAAGTTTCTATGTAGCTGTGTAAAGACAATCCAACATATTATAAATTACATTGACTATAATACCTATTATTCTCTCATCGTTTTCGCAGATGGCAAAGGAGCGTTATAGTTTGGGCTGAATCAAGAATATTTGGAATGAGAGTCGAAATGAGATTAAATCAATGATATCTATGTCTTCATTGTGTTTCATTAACTTTATTTTTTAATTTTATGGGCCATGCTGTTTTTATTGTGAATGTGAATTTATATGTTTGTAAACGCACTCACGACAACAGTATGGTGAGTGCCTACAGAGGTATTCATTCTTATTGTGAAGAAAAGTATATAATTATAAAAAACTGTGCTGTTCCAGTTAATTTCCCAAATATTCAACAGCAACGTTTTCATGTCAACATCATACCTCAAAAGAACCTTCCTACTCTGTTCCAAAACTCGCAAATCCTTCAAGTAGTAGCCACAAGTTTAATTTAATCTAAACCCCGCAATTTTAAGTCTAGTGCTTCAGATAATGAATACTTTTATTCAGCCGTGGGCTTAGTGGGAGTAGTCCGTAAATCACGTTGTACAGGGGGCAGCGGAGGTGTCTCGGGGCCTCATTTACCTGGCTGGCACCGCCGTATCGAAGACTCGATATCGCAGATACCGACCATCGATAAATAAAATAATGACGTGTATACGCACAGGAGAGGCTGGATTTTAGTGCGTTAATAGACAAGATTTTGTAGATTTTGTTTTTTGTGGGGTTACTAATTTTTGTTTGCTTTGTGTGTTCAAACAGATATACCTTTTCTGTTTTTTTTTGTAATCCGTTCTTTTATTTCATTATTTTCTGTAGCGCTGTATTGATGTCATTTTATGTTCTGGTTTGTGAAATTCTAATCTTAATATTTTTCCTTTTTCTTGAAATAGTAGCTTAACTCAAAGGAGGTTTCTTAAATACAAGACAAAAAATAAACAAAAGATTTTCATACTCGATTTTGCGGTTAAACATAATATAGTAAACTTAAAAAAAATATCGCAAAAAATAAGAAACCACAATGCCTCTCCCCTGTACAGCGTAGCATCCAGTTTAAATTAGCGTTAGCCGTACGCACAGGAATCTACAAGTGACCATTAACATAGGAGGGATGCCCTTAGAGCCCGCGCATTTTAAGCTAAAAGCCTACAAGCCACGCACCGGTAGTGGATACCGAACGCACTGGCAACATTGATAGACCATAGATAATTGGAGAGGTATTCTTTAAGTAATGTGTTGTTTATGGTGTGTTAAATTGTTATTTTTTTAAACGTTCATTTTAAATATTTTGTTATTTTTGTTGTAGTAAGGAAGGGATAAAGTTATTAAGGTACCTACAACATGGGTACAACATGTGAGGTAGGTACGCTTATTGATTGTATAATTACACATAGGTATTTTGTTTTATACTTTAACAACGTAAATATATATATCTTAATACCTATATATAAATCTCGTGTCACAATGTTTGTCATCAATGGACTCCTAAACCACTTAACCGATTATAATAAAATTCGCACACCATGTGCAGTTCGATCCAACTTGAGAGATAGGATAGTTTAAATCTCAAATTATAGTCGCAATTTTAATAATATTATAAAGATTGCACCCGTGCGGAGCCGGGGCGGGTCGCTAGTATATTATATAGGTATATATACGTTGTTAAAGTGTACTTATCTAAGTGTACTTATTTAGATAGAATATTAATTTCGGAGGTATGTGTACGGGATTAAGTCTGGCAAAAGTCCCCTCAAACCGCTTGAGCTGAAATTATGGTGATTCACCTAGTTTCTCTACCTGGGTGAAACAGGGGGCTGCCTGTAGGGACTGGGTGTCCCGTCTTCCAATCCGACTGATGACTATTTCAGCGTTCATATTTAGCCAAGAGTTTACGGTGCAAGACAAGCTTGGGCAGAGCACCGACGTGTCCTCACGGCGGCGATAGGCGGAGACCTCTCGCGCCCGGCATTGGTCGAGGCCATGCTACGGGGCGAGACGGAGTGGGAAGCGGTCGCCTCCTTCTGCGAAGCAGTCATGATCGCGAAGGAGTAGGCGGGCTGCGTGAGAGAGAGGACAACGTCCTCCCTCTGCCCCGTCCGCGGTGGTGGACGACCACAGCGACGGACGTCGCAAGACGATCTCCGGCCACCGTAGGCGCGGGCATGCGGGCGGCGAATAAAGGGCAACTCGCTGTCCGACCATGGACCATGCCCGGGTCGACGGTGCGTCGTGTTCCACACGCGCCTCAAAGAGCGTCAGCAGAATGACGGGGACCCCTCTCCGAGGGCCAAAGCCTGCCGGGGCCGGGGGACTTATTCCATCACCGTGACCCCGGAACATAAAGGGCTATTGAAGGACACCGTGGATTTTAGTCAGTACAAGTCTGACAGTCCCTTCCGCCCTGCCCGGGGTGGGAGGACTCATTTGATGATTTTACCACGTAAAAAAAAAAGAATAGCGGTCATTGACAAGCCTGCCAAAATGATACTGTGTTTTAATTCTGCAATATTAAGACGGCTTTTCAACTGCACCTGTCAAAAGTGAAATAACTTCAAAAGGACTGTACATAATTGTCTCACTGTTTACTAAGTGGTCGCCATTGATGCAAAGCAATTAAATTGATTAAAATTGCCGTTTGATCGTCTGCTCATCAATGGCTCGTCTTTGATTCATGGCTGATGGCTGTCACTTTAATTATGTGTATCGTGAAGGTATTTGCATTCTTATTTTAGTTTGATGGGCTTGAAGTAACAGCTGTGTTATGATGGGTATCTGAACATACTTATTCTGTTCCTTTAAAACTTATATTTTCCACTACTGCGCAAATATCTCCTTTTTTACGTAACAAAACATGATAGAAAAGAAAAGAAATGAGTAAATAACCACAAGAAAAAAATCGCCATATTCATCCACACATGAATTACAATACATTTATTGTAAAAAAAATTCTTTTACACATTTCAATCGATCATAAATCTCGCATCCAACAATAATAAATTAAATAATTTCAGTATCTGTGTGTTAGCTAATAATACAATTCAACAACGATGTAAAAATAAAATATATGATCAGTCATTTCCGAATCATATCTCAATGCAAATCAAGGAAATGTCGTCTGGCTCTAAAAATTACGATATCATGGCACGTGGCCCACAGACCTACAGAAAAAAGTAAAATAAGTACTTTTTTTTTCTACTTCATAGAGAATTTATTTTTGTATCGGCAAAGATATGGTTGCGTTCGAAAATTCAAATAGTGGCCAGTGTGATGTTGAATAAGGTTTGATATCGTTGAAAAGGAGGTTTAAAAAATGAGTATTCGAAAATAGAAATGAGTCGTGATGAGTGTATGAATACCGCATGTAAAGCTAGGGGTGGTCCAACCAGTTTTTTTTAATGAATTTCTAATTTATTTATGAGTATGACGCGACATGTCGATTTATGAATATTAAATGTGTGTTCCTGTGACTGACAGGCGTCAGACGATAGTTTTTCTGAACTATTGTAAAAATATGATTAATTTATAAGGTTTTGTTCTGAATGTTGTCATATTTTCTCCGATAGTATGACAAATTCTAATTACTTAAAATAATTAACGATGACAATACATGTTCGAAAGTGCACGAAGGTTCTGTAGACACGGTCTCCTCTATTAATGACAATAAAATTAAGCTTATACATAAATATTTGCAGGAAGCTGCTAAATGAAATGAAACCGTTAAAAACTGCAATTTTAAACTAACGCGGTTTCCGTTTCCGGTTTCTGTAAGCTTGTTCACTGTAATTAAATATTTTTTAATGACTTCTACATCTGTTATCAAATTGCATTGCATCTCAAGTATTTATTTATTTATTTCAGTTCGGTTTGAATATGGAACTACAAATTGTCTATAGGTATCCCAAGTTTTGAAACTTAATTTCATTAAATTAAAAATTAAATTATTTAATTATTTTTAATTTTTTTAATTTAAATTCTTCTTAAAAGAAGACGTGCACTGTTGGACTGGACATACGATTCTCCCAAGTATCGCTTTATGCCGACGACCTTGTTAGTCTTTGTTTTTTTTTTCCTTTTCCTTACGCTATCGCTCCCGTATTCACATTAACTAGAAATCACACCAGCCAGCATCCAAAAAAACAAAATTGGGTAATGGGAAATAATAATACCCTATCACAGAAAAAGCTAAAAGAGTATGTAAATGTGTGGTGTGTCAACGGAATACATTGAGGAGCAGGATGTGACGATGACGAAGCGAAACTATCCTGATAGCTGGCTCTTGATGGTGCGTAGAGAAATAATATTGAATAATTTACTCATTTGTTTTGACAGAGGATAATTCATAGAACGTTCTAGTTCTATCTATGAATTAGGATTCATTTAGAGATTTAAAATGACTTGCAAGATTGACCACATTGAGGACTATAGATATCAAATCAATCATTTATTTTCTTTACAAGTTTTAAACATGATAATTAATGCAGTTGATACAAATATTGGAATTTAATTAAACTTGCATGCAATTTCTTGCAGCGTGTAAGAGCTGATATATGGATGTATGTAATATATGGATTGTAGACATTATTATTATGAACCGACTACTTATAACCTTGACACTTACAGTCACAATAAACACATTACTCTCCTTTGCGTCGCGCAGTCGGTTAAAAAAACAGTGCTTTAAAATTCAACAAAAGAAAAGGTTTTTAATTCTGTTGGAACTCATTATGAAACGTTTGTTCTCTCTCTCTTCAGCTTGTGCTTTTCTTAAAGGTAATCAGTTAAGTAATAGCTTGTAGCTGAATAAAAACAGCCGCACAGGCCGATCTTCTGAGTTGAGCCGCGCTTGCCGAGGTTGGTCTGTGGATGGGTGACCATCTGTCATACCGAGTTTCCTCCGTGTCTCGGAAGGCACGTAAATCCGTTGGTCCTGGCTTTAATTTCTTTGTAGATCTTTGACAGTCGTTAATGTTAATCAGAAGCTTAATTCCGACAACCAGTCTGACCACGGGCTATCGTACTGCCCAGTTACTGGGTTCTGAAGGTCCGATAGGCAGTCGCTCCATGTAAAATACTGATATTCAGCTGAGTCTGTTTCGACTGGAAGCCGACCCCAATATAGTTGGAAAAAGACTAGGTCGATGATGAATCTGCTAAGTAATAAGCAATACTTACAATTTCCATGAAGGCAGTTATCGACTGAAAATAATAAAAATCATCCAGCAGTTTCCGAGGTTACTCCGACTGCAGGCCAAATGATAAGGTTTTTTAATAAAAAGGAGTCGTTAACAGTAACACTGGGGAAATTCAACATCCATCGCCTATGTAGATATGTGATGACAACATCCGGTGAGATAAATCTTGCAAATAAGCACCTGCAAACAATAGGTACCTACATTTTGCCTCTGATAAAAATGCCCTGAAAATGTTTTCTACTTGGATATGGTAACGTATACTCGCAAAAAGTAGAAGAGTTGCCCATTTTTCTGACCAAGACGTAACGGCATTTTGTGACATTCTTACATGCCATAAGAAACTAAGATCCTGTATTGCAGACGCCGTAAGATTAAAATGTATTTCTTTTTATTATAAGTACTATTTGTTGGTTTGTAGCGTGTAATATCTGTCAATCGCTAAGCCATTTGTTTTTTTTTAATTGGTTTTAGCTGAAAAGAACGACCACTTAAAACTACACACATCAAAAGTGTCTAGGGATCAAGCATTTTTATGCGGATTTCTTGAGATTGAGATGTGGCTTTGTAATAAATTTATGATTTTATAAATTTATATGGATCCTTTTTGGTGCATTTCATAATTTGAATCAGGAACTGTAAATCAAATTCGAGTAAAAGATGAAAATCAGCTGTCAATATTTTCTCTATAAAAACATACAACGCATTGAAGACATTATTAGTGCTACTGTTTCCCTACTACTGATTAAAACCAACGTTATTATGGAGCGGCGACGTCATTTAAGCAGGGAAGAAATGCTCAGAGCCGTGGGAATGATAGAAGCTGGTTCCCGGCAACGTACTGTGGCTTTAGCTCTGAATACAAGTCAGAGTGTTATCAGTCGACTTTGGACACGTTACCGAAGCACTGGTACCGTGGCTGAGCGCCATGGAGGACGGTATCGCTGCACCACACGGAGACAAGACCGATACATTCAAATCTTAACTCGAAGAGCTCCAACAATAACCGCCATGATGTTAGCCGTGAGGCTTCATCACTCTTCAGGGAACTTAATTAGCGACCAAACAGTCAGAAACCGCTTGCATGAAGTGAACCTTCATTCCCGAAGACCGCTACGGGTACCACCTATAGCAATGCACAATCGTAGGATTCGATATCAATGGGCTCTTGAACACAGAAATTGGGCAGAAGAACAATGGCGTTTCGTGTGCTTTTCTGATGAGTCTCGTTTTGGTATGAGACCGGATACAAGACGTATACGACACTGGAGAACCCCTGGACGCCAACAGCGATTAAAATCCTGCCAGGAAGTCCATCCTTATAGTGGTGGAACCATCATGGTATGGGCGGGTATTTGGATCGGCGGAAGAACTGAGTTGATTTGGATCAGAGGCAACCTCAACGCTCAAATTTATGCTGAGACGATTGTATCAGACGTCATCGTTCCTCTACAAGTGCAAATCGGTCCCTTATTTCAGTTAATGCATGATAATGCACGACCGCACACCGCAAGAGTTGTAAGACAGACTCTCGCCGCAGCTAACATCAATGTCCTGCCCTGGCCTGCTCAGTCGCCAGACTTGAACCCGATTGAGCATGCATGGGATATGCTACAGAGAAGAGCTCTGCCGAATATGGAGGGTATCCAGTCGCAAGAAGACCTTTTTTTGTTGTTGCAACGAACATGGGCGGCCATTCCACAGCGTGATTTGGATGAACTCATTTTGAGTATGCCAAACCGATGTTCTTGTGTTGTTAGTGTTCGCGGTAGAAACACGGATTATTAATTGTTTAAGTTACCCAATAAAATTTTAAAGAAAACTGTTATTTCAGTCTTTTTTTCGAACTTTAATGTTAGTGGTTCAAATGTCAAAAATCCCTTTATTAGGAAAATGGCAAATTTCTTTATGAATGCAAAGGTGACTTGGTTTATCGTTACTGTGACAAACGATAACACTTTATTTGATGAATCCTTAAAGAACATTTTAATTAATATCAATCAGGAGAAAAGTTATTGCAAAAATATATGTTGATCCCTAGACACTTTTGATGTGTGTATTTGAGTAGATTTTAGGAGTTCCCTGTCTGACAAACTTGTGCAAAACTAAAAATTCAGTAGTATCGCTTACAGATATAATTATATCCGCTGTTCATCAATGATTTGTATCATTCTAAGTCTATCCAATACTCAGCGACTTGAAAGGGCCACAGCCTGCCGTGGTCGCGGAACCGTTTTACCAAGTACCCGTGAGCCTGGAACGTAAAGGGCTATTGAAGGATCATCGTGGATTTTAGTCAGTACAAGTCTACTGAGAGTCCGTCCCGTCCCGCTCTGTATGTTAGCAATCATTTGATGATTTAGCCAAAATAAAACTGTGTATTGTCTGTCTGTCAATGAGTTTACGAGCTTACTTCCAGTCAAAGGAATTAAAACTGCATTGTACGAGTATACGAGTAATAAATTCAAAGCTCCTTTTCTACACAACCTACCTCAAAATTCGCCTCAAATCCAAACAACCGTTCAAAACGAACAGTGTTTTAGCATTCAAAAAATAGGTGAAGAATAGAGGAACCATGTACAACTATGTAAGCTCAACATGATCTTATCGTGGTTTATCGTGTAATCTCTTTTTATTTCCCCAGTGTTTGGAAACTAGGCGGCATTACGTTGGACACAATGGCTCATTAACTTAGGTGTTTTGGTTTGAGCGCGAAAGTGGGTAAAAAGGACATCTAGTGATAATGTGCACGTGGCCAACTGTGCTTGATAAGCTGTTTTTAGTTGTAATTTGTATTTTTCTTACTGAAATGGGTCAGCCGGTCATCTAAGCCCCTTCTTACATACGACGACGCAAGTCTCCGCCTTACGACTTCGATATACAAGCGACTATTTCAATACAAATCCATAGAGGTTCGTACAAACGCTCGCGTAAATGGATATACCAAAGTCGTAAGGTATTGGAGACTTGCGACGCCTTGTGTACATACGAAGGGGCTGCAGAATAAGGTAGTACAGAAAAAAAAGTAGTAGTAAAAAAAAACGGTACTAGTACTAATACTAGTACCGTTTTTTTTACGAGGAAAAATCATCAAATAAGTCCTCCTACCGAGGACGGGGTGGGAACGGTATTGTCAGACTTCTACTGACTAAAATCCACGGTGATCCATCAATAGCCCTTTACGTTCCAGGGTCATGTTTATCTGATGAGACAGTCCCGCGACCTGTAGCCTTACCACGAGCCCTTAACGCGATCCAGTTTAGGCTGTGGGAAAGAGACAGAGCTATACAAGTCGTCTAGCGCCATCTCTTTCCCACAGCCTAAACTGGATCGCGTTAAAGAGTTCATGGTAGGCCACCTGATAAAATAGGTGACTCTAAGTATAATAAATACAGTCTTTAGATCCATACCACCCATCTACAAGCAATTAAACTTACTTCCACATATATGCAAAGAAAAACTTTTATATAGGTACTATACTAGTCAAAAAGCACAATTCAAAATAACTCAACGGGGAACCGAACCCTATTCAGGCGGCGGGCGGCTGGCGTCTGATGGCGGTATGCAAACCTGGCTAATAAATGTATCGGCGCTATCTTCAAAGGCGCATCGCTTTGGAGCGGTGCGCTTGCGCCGCTGCCGTTCTGCGCAGGAGTGGCGTAGTGGAGGATATGCGATTGTAGGATATTTTTGTTTTTTTGAGAATTGATTTGGATTTGAATTTTTGGCTGTATTAAGAAATTCCAGCACAGTATAAAATGAAGTTCTTAGTTAAATCTGTAGTTACTTAATTCGGCACCAAAATCTTTCTTACGAGTATTACATGAATAACTAGCACTACGCCCGCGACTTCGTCCGCGTGATTTTCGAATTTTGCCTTTGTGAATTTCTAGTCCCGGCCACCCTCTATATGGGATACTGTTGGAAAAACTCAATCAATATTCAACAAAAATTCTATCAACCCGCAATATTCCGACTTAGGTAACACCTAGGTCCTAAAAATTTAAGACTCCTAACTATCAACCCCAATACAAACTTTTAGGGGTTGAATGTCGTATCATCCTCTCTTAGTGAGAACCTGTATTCTAAATAGAACCCCCCAGCAATCTTAAGTCCTCTAATTGCGAACACCAAAGACAACCCCTAATGGGTCGAATTTTGTGAAATTCCGTCTTAGTGAGAACCTAGGTCCTAAAACAACCCCTATGCTGAAACTCCTAGTATTTGTAGTAACAAAGTTTCATACAAACTGTCAACCCCATAAACAGCCCCTTAGGGGCAGAATTTCAGAAAATAATGCTTTGCTGTGCATTTACGTCATCTAAGAACAACCTTGCAAAATTTTATACTCCTAGAATTTGTAGAAACGAAGTTTCATACAAAATATCAACCCCTAAATCAACCCCTTGGGGTCTATTTTCACAAAACACCCGCAACTACGTCCAAAAAATAATCTCTATGCAAAATTTGAGTCTCCAAACTATCAACCCCGAAAAAGCCCCTTAGGGGTCGAATTTCGCAAAACCGTCTTAGTGAACATTTAGTTCTTAAAAAGAACCCCTTGCAAAATTCCCGTCGCCTAGCTCTTGTAGTAACAAAGTTTCATACAAACTATCAAACAAAAAAACAAACCCCTTTGGGGTCGAATTTCGCAAAATCCCGCCATGGTGTCCATCTAAGTCTTATAAAGGAACCTGGTGCAAAATTTGAGGCTCCTCGCACTTATATTGACAGAGTTTCATACAAACTGTCAACCACAAAAACAACCTCTTAGGGATCGAATTTCGCAAAATCCCGTCTTAGGTATTACTTACGTCCAAAAAAGAAATGTACGTAAAAATGTATATGTAAAAATTTGAGTCTCAATTCTATCAACCCCAAAAACAACCCCTAAAGGGTCGAATTTCTAAAAAAAGTACCACCATGCAAGATTTGAAACCCCTAGCACTTGTACTAAAAAAGTTTCATACAAACTATCAACCCCAAAAACAAACCCCTTAGGGGTCGAATTTCGCAAAATCCCGTTATGGTGACCATCTCCGTCCTAAAAAGAAACCTCATGCAAAACTTGAAATTCCTAGCTCCTGTAATAACGAAGTTTCATACAAACTATCAACCCCAAAAACAACCCCTTAGGGGCCGAATTTCGCAAAATCCGTTCTTAGTGCTCACCTACGTGGTATAAGGAGGGTTTATGCCAAATTTCAAGTTTCTAGGCCCAGCGGTTTGGGCTGTGCGCTGTCAGATCAGTCAGTCAGTTTTGAATTTTATATATATAGATTGTGTTCTTTTTTAATTTGTTTTGGCAATTAAGACCCCATAAAAGCAATATTAGATCTATGAATATGTAAAATAAAGCTTAACCAAAAGCCAATAGATAGTTTTGTCACAACACAAACAAACATCTTATTGTTCGCAAAAAATCGTGGAGAGTTTTTGTTACACAAGACAAAATGTTTCTTTACCTATTATAGTTTCACTGTAATAGCTGGTCGTAAGTCGTAATTCGCCTTTCAGGGGTACTGATGGCCTACCATGATATCTTAAAGCGAGAGTAGTTCCACTGTGGGAAAGAGATAGAGCTATACAAGTCATCTAGCGTCCTTCTTCTGCGAAGCAGTCATGCTCGCGAAGGAGGAGGTGGGTCGCGTGAGGGAGAGGACAGCGTGCTCCCTCCGCCCCAGCCGCAGTGGTGGACGCCCACGGCGACTGACGTCGCAAGACGATCTCCGGCCACCGTAGGCGCGGGCATTCGGGCGGCGAGTAAAGGGCAACTCGCTGTCCGACCATGGACCATGCCCGGGTCGACAGTTGTGTTCCACGCGCGTCTCCAAGAGCGTCAGCACAATGACGGGGCCCCCTTCTAGAGGGCCAAAGCCTGCCGGGGTCGCGGGATTTATCTCATTACCGTGACCCCGGAACATAAAGGGCTATTGAAGGACACCGTGGATTTTAGTCAGTACAAGTCTGACAGTCTCTCTCGCCCTGCCCGGGGTGGGAGGAATCATTTGATGATTTTAGCACGCTAAAAAAAAAGAAGTCATCTAACGTCACGTCATTCCTACACTGGAATCTCTCGCTTTTAAACGTTATGGTAGACTATCAGAAGGCTAATTCACGTAATTTTATGACGCGCCGATGAAGTAGTAGTGCAGTTGCAGTTAAGTTAACGTTCAAGTGATAAACGGTATGTAATCTTTGAACTGCGCGTAAGCTGCGCGTGAACTGCACGTCAACTGTACGACAACCAAAACAGGAGAGAAAAAAATATTGCCCACTGAATAATCGAATGGAATCGATTACATTTCAATGAATATGACATTAAAACTGCACGTTGATTGAATTTAAACTTGTATACTGTCATTTTGAAACGTCAAACGAATAGTAGAATACCGATCATTTTGCGATCCAAAGATCCAAAACACGCACGCGTGACGCGAACTTGACGCGAGCGTGTCTGACAGCGACAGAGAATACGAAAAACGTTGTTTTGATCGAAACTTAACTGCAACTGCACTGCAACAGCACTTCTTTAGTTACGTGAATTGCCCTACAGAAGCCTTATTCACGTAATTTTATGACGCGCCGATGAAGTAGTAGTGCAGTTGCAGTTAAGTTCACGTACGAGTGTTATACGGTATGTAATCTTTGAACTGCGCGTGAACTGCACGTCAACTGTACGACAACCAAACCAGGAGAGAAAAATTATTGCCCACTGAATAATCGAATGGAATCGATTACATTTCAATGAATATAACATTAAAACTGCACGATGATCGAAATGAAACTTGAAACGTCAAACGAATAGTAGAATACCGATCATGTTGCGATTCAAAGATCCAAAACACGCACACGTTACGCGAACTTGACGCGAGCGTGTCTGACAGCGACAGAGAATACGAAAAGCGTTGTTTTGGTCGAAACTTAAGAGCGTTTATTCCGAAAGTTGGCAACGTCGCAAATGGTTGTCAAATATTAACGAGTTTTAATTAATTTAGCATTGTTACTGTATGAAAATAAGAAATATGGCTCTGTAGTGCACTAAAAAATTGATAAGGGAATGCATTAATTAATATCATAACACTGAATATATAGTTTTAGATGTAAAAAAAGCATTTGGAAGCTTTCCAAATGCCTTTTATACACCTGAAACGGTTACAACATGAAATTCAATGTTTTAATTGCATTCCTATATCATTTTTTTAGTGCACTACAGAGCGATATTTCATGTTTTCATACAGAAAATTCGCCAAATTAATTTAAACTTGTAAATATTTGACAGCTTTTTGCGACGTTGCCAACTTTCAGAATATGCAGTCTTAACTGCAACTGCACTGCAACAGCACTTCTTTAGTTACTTGAATTGCCCTACTCTGAGCTCGATGCATCTTCGCATATATCTCACTGGTCAACCAGCACATTCTCCTGGTCAGTGCGCAAACGCATATTTTATTGGCTCTCTATTGGCCATTACGTCGCAAACCGTTTTTATGTTCATTCAATTTGATAGGCCGCGCGACAGCCAATGGTCTAGCTTTGTCACTGTAATTGTTGCTAATTAGCTCAGTAATTATATTTATTAGTTTGATAGTTATGTCTTTATATTGTAGGTCCATATCTAGGGAGTTTGAGAGATTATTACGTACGTGTATGGTATGTGTTCTTCGAGATTAATTATGAGTTGGTGATGAAATTATAAGTTGAACAAGACTCACAAGTGTTATTGCAGTACTTTTACAAGTTATTATGCCTTGTGACTGGGAGTATGGGTAACTTTATTTATGTTTTTTTTTTTGAGAATTCATATAAGTTAAGTTATTTATTATGAAATAAATGCTTTGAGTAATGCTTTGAGTGTAACTCGAATTTTAGATTTACAGGTTGGTTTGTCTCAAAACTGTTGAAGAAAGCATCGTGAGGAAACCCGCATGTCCTAGAACCAAAAATTCAAAGACATGTGACATCTACCAACCAGCACTGAGCCCGCGTGGTGGTCAGCCCCCTTCATCTCACAGAGAGGAGGCCTGTGTTTCAGTAGTGGGAATAACACGGGCTGATCATGTTTCCGTTTATGACGGCTTTTTTTATCGTGGTAAATCATCGGGATTCAACGGGAATTAAAAATGAGATCCATCGGGAATACCTAAAAAATGGGATCCAAAAGTGGGATCCAACGGGAACAATTCCAAATGATTCCTCCCACCCAGGGCAGGGCGGGAGGGACTGTCGGACTCGTACTGACTAAAATCCACGGTGTCCTTCAATAGCCCTTTACGTTCCGGGGTTACGGTATTTGTTAGTCCCGCGACCCTGGCAGGCCCCCCCATCATTGTGCTGACACTCTTTGAGGCTCGCGTGGAACACAACGCACCGTCGACCCTGTAGAGATAACGGGCATAGTGTTATATTCTGCGAGTGTATTTATTATTAATAGGGTACTCCTAGATTTTCATTTTTCACACAATTTACGTCGAATATTTTAAGTAGGTACGCTGTAAATAAAATATCGAACGTTTGCAACTGACTGTTTTTTTTAAATGAAGAATTTTACATTCCATACAATAGATGGCTCTACTAGTACTAATTGATACACATACCCACACTAACAGAACATAATCAATACGACTACTTATAAAGTAAATGAATACCTATACTTACTAATTAAGTAAATGTCTACCTACTTCATTGGGAAATTGATTCCAAGTTTAAGATTATCTTGGTATATAAGATATTACAGAATACTTGATATTAATGCCATTCGATCGATAATGCAATTTCTTTTCGTATTTTCATTATTGGAAAAAAAAGTTTTGATTTCGGTTTTTGAAATTTTGAAATGAAATATAAAAATCAATGTACATTACGATCAAAAAAATAAAACATCAGATAGACATGACGGGTCCGAGATGTCCCCGAGGATTAAAATGTAAAACGGCGAACAAAAACGTAATTATCACGTATTATAACAGCTTCGCGCCAAAACACGCATGTTGGGAAACTGGACATAACTCTGATTAAAGATTTTTTCCGTAGCTTGACTAAGTTCGCAATGAATCTAAATCTGTCTATAAAATTAAGCAAGTGTACTTAATATTCATGTCATCTTGATGTCTTTAGCTGCTTTTTGATAATGCGTGTAGGTATTGCATTTTTCTAATTCTGTTTCAGTATTGTATCATACTTACTCACTTATCCGTTCTTTTTCTGGATCGTGTTCAGGAACTACTCAAATGTGACAGTATTTTTGTACTCAGTAATTATTAGGCTTTTTTTAGTGTACCTATTCCAATATTTTGTGTAAGTGCGTCGTTTCTTAAAATGTGGATTGGTACATTTTTTATTATATGTATTCATCTGTGGGTTTAAATATGTTCGGAAGTTTGCGGCGTATAAAACCGTATACCATAAATAACATTTGCATAAAAATCAATAGCGTGCAATGAAAAATAACTCAATTATACCTCCCAAAAGTTCCCCGAAATCATACTGCACAAACTCAAATCTTCATTTCTGTACTTATATCTGTGTTTTCTCCAAAACGTCAATACATCAATAGCCGTGGTTCTCTCTACAGGGGCGTGATACCGCGGCCCGCTTCGTAATTACAGGCGCGAGCGCCCGCGGGCCGCACGGGCACACCCCTGCCTGCGCAAATTATTTAGTAATTTTAATTTTATTTGGACTTATACCGCTTTCGCTTTGTTTTTGTTGTGTTTAGCGTTTGGCAAGTGTAGTGATGGTAATGTATCATTAAATGTGTCATTAATTTGAATCGATGGCTATCGGAGGGATAAAATAAATATGCGGTCATTTTGAATGTATGGAATGACTGACTGTAATATTATGTAAAGGGATTTTGGTGGGAGATTTGCTCAGATATTGAATGCAATGAATTTGTCAGGTTTTGTGTGCGTGTCAGAGAATTTTATCAGTTGATATTTTTTCTTCTCGTGTATTATGCCATAATGTGATGTTATCAACATGTAGCTCATTCATAATTTTATTCCTGTTGTGAGCAAAATAATAAATCAAAAATGCGTATGAATAAATTTTTATTGTTCCTTATAAATTTTCTTACAATTAGGAAGAACTTAGTTTCGCAGTGCGAGTGTTTCATTACTAAACTAAAGAATTGCAACATAGACTAAAAACAATTTAACTAGGTATAGTTTTAGTACAAATAATTATAACCTATGAGATATTTCTTTATTAAAATATGCTAACAGTTTATACAGAAACAGTAGTTCTATAACTTTTATTAACTAAAACAATATAAAAATACGACTTAAAATATATATCTACAGGCTTATTGGAAGAACTATATTTCATTTCATTCGACGCTCTTTTTTAATTTTATTTTTTAACTACGAAATATACAAAAATAGTTACAAATAAATAATCTTTTACATAGGAATCGCATTATTCGCTACCTCTATGGTATACGGATTTGGACGTACAAAAAAATATTTTAGGACCTCTTCACATAGCACCAATTCTCATTAACATTAGTTATTTTAATATACTTTCAAACTCTTAATAGTTAATAACAGTCGCTGTCACAAATTGCTGCCGCTAACATTTAATATACTTTACAAACTCTACAAGGCACAGACAATTTTGGAACTTAAAACGTGAGTACAAGCCGTTTCGCTTTTATAATTATAATTATTTTTTATTGTCCTACAAATCGTATATATTCACTTAAAATAACTTTACTCTCCTCTTCACAGTGTAATAAATAATTGAAAACTTTTACACAAATTACAAAAAATCGCTAAGGTTGCGAGCTACTTTAAAAATATTTATAATTGAGTTACATCACTTTATCATTGCGGTATATAATTTTATGATTTCATTTTGTAAGGTTATATAACATTTTTTGTCTAATTTTAGTAGAACAATTTCTTACAGTATCACTTTTTCCGCTGTGTAAACAATTCATCGTATATTCCATAACATAACATTTGGAAGGAAATCAACTCTTTGGGCTACAGTTTAGGAAGAGTCCATTTGCTACCCCGTGTCAGTCCTTTCTAGTCAATTGCTGTAACAAGTCTGTCGTACTCCGGCGAGTATGACGCTGAACTCATCCTCGGGTCTGACGTCAGAGCCAGGCGCGCTAGGAGCGTAGTTAGTAGGAGGGGTTCCAGCAATTACGGAAGCGTAGGGAGAGGCGTACATCCTCTCAGAGCAGTACTCCGGGCCGGGCGCTTGCTCCGGGCAGTACGGCGGGCGGAAGTTCTGCTGCTGTTCGTACCGGTACTGCTGCTGCTGCTGGTGCTGGTCCATCGGCCCCTCCGCTCCATAGTCCAAGTATTTATCAAACTCCCGCGCATCCACGTCAGACTCAGGAGAGCCAGTCCTTATCTCCGGACGAGAATTCATATAATTTTGTTCGCCATCCTGCTGCTGGTTCGACGGTGGCTCCTCAGAGAAGTAGCTGCCACCCGTGTCGTACTCAGTTTTTGGTTGATCAGGATAATGGGAAACGTACGAGTCCTCAGTTTTATACATCTGTTCATATTGCTCGAAAGGATGATACTGGATAGTGTATTCCGTTGGCATTGGGCCACTGGGGGCGTTAGAAACCCTTGGTGTAGATGTGCCTAGAGCTTGTTGGTCTTGTGAGGTGGCGACCGGTGGAAAGAACGTCCCGGTTACCAGCGGCGGCTGCTCAGTCAGCGTCCTTTGCGTGCACATGACGTACATTCCGTTGGCCATGCCCATGGCGGCTACGGGCGCTGGTGAGAACGATCCCGGAGTTCTATATGTTTTGTAGGGTGAGTATGAGTCAGACATTGAAGAAGCATTGATCGCTCGCCTCCTCTCTTCATACTGGAAATTTTCCTTTTCATTTTCTACTGGAGATGCGTCAGGTGTAGGCAGGGGCGCTTCAGCGGGCGCGCTCCTCCTTCCTTGAGGTTCGGGAGACCTCGCGGGCGAAGATTCTGGGGTTTGGACGTGGCCGTTAAATTGTTGGTTGTTCTGGAAGTCTGATGCGAGGGGTGAGGTGCGGTAGGGGGAGAAGCCAGCGCCGGGGTTGTGGCTGAAGCGTGGGTCCGGGGAGTCGGTGCCGGCGGCGTACGGCGAGCCGAGCGCGGCGGAGGAGGCCGGGGGCGCACTGGCCGGGGTCGCGGGCTGGTTAGGCCTCGTCTTGTTCTGCTTCCGTCGCCGGGGCCGGTACTTGTAGTTGGGGTGCTCAGTCATATGGATGACCCGGAGACGCTCCGCTTCCTCCACGAACGGCCGCCTGTCTTGCGGTGTGAGCGAACGCCACTTTTTACCTGGAAAATAAAAAATGAAAATGAGCCGATTGTGTTCTCCGGTATACAATGTTGCTACTCGTTTTTACAGAGCGGAGAAAATTGACGCGCCATTGCTTGTCGTGGTGATATTACGATATTATTTACGATACTTTTTATCCGGCGTGTAACAGGGAGGTTTATGCGTTTAGTGTGAAAAGTTGTCACTGTTTTTCTGTAAGAATGCGTATCCAAGTTTGTTGCAAGTTTTTGCATTTTTTTTTATGACGCACTCAAATGGTCGAATATTTCAATATTTCTATTGAAATATGTTTATATTTTTCCATAAAATTATTAAAGTTATTTGCTATTTATCACAGTAAGACAGCTGTAACATTATACTCGTTATTTATTAGTATTACCTTTCGTATGTAGATAACATCCAAGAATAATGTTAGTGGCATGTTAAATAAACAAAATAGATTCAGCCAGTCACAAAGTCAAGCTAAATAATCACGATAGTGTTTTATCAAATAACTATAAAACACGTACTATGAGGGTATCATAAATAACTTCATATATCTTGAACCAAGAAACGTGGACCTGCTAAGGTATTTTAAACTTTATTTTTTATGTGTTACGGTAAGAAATGTACTGTAAGATAAAGTGTGAGGTTCTGAGAGAAATTATCGAGGAGTCCGAACAATCTTTAAGGATATTTATCAAGGCGACACTACTTGCTACCGGCAAAACAAACAACTTCACTTTTAGTGATGCGGCGTGTCGATATAAAAAATGGTAATTTATCAAACGAGAATTTAAATAGGAGGCTGGATTTTTTACGTTTAATGGAATGGAGAGGAGAATACAATTTATTTTTATGTGGTTTAGCATTTTTTGTGCGATATTTATGATTAATTCAGGGTTACGACTTCAGTTTTCTCAAAAACTACCGTAATATTTTTTTGCGAAACTTAGCAATATTCCTACTTTATTTAACTGTCTATGTTTTGAAATACCTATTTGAAATAAAAAAATAACCTTTGCATCATTTACCTATATTATTAATCATTTATATTTAAAAAGTACACGAATCCACAAAACACAGAAAAGAACTAAGTAACAATTTAACAAAAGCGTCACTCAGGTATCAACAACTCGGTTGACTGATGTCAAATGTCATCAAGACAAATGACGGGAAAAGGCTTCCTGTAGTGCAGGTCTTACTCCATTAGTCGTCTAATACTTATCGATGTTTTTTTCTATTGATAATTAATGATGAGTTGTATCGTGGAGATTAAGAGCACTTGTCAGCGTTCTGGGTGTGTCTTTTTTATTAATTCATTGGCAAACTTGTTTTGATGTCAAGTTCATTTTACATTTATTTAAATGTTTGTATCGTTACACTCGTTACTTGCATGATACTGTGACTTTGGTAGCCTTTGTGAATAATATAATCATTCCAATTAACTTATTTTTGACTGCAATGAATTTTATGAACAGTATTATTAATGATGAATAATAATTAATTTTGAGTATGTACAACCGATACAGCAATATTGAAATAATGAGATTTCAGCATGCCAATGCAGACAATTTAAGAAAATGTGGAAAATTGTATTCCATACATCCAACAGGATTGTAACTTATTTCTAATATTTTATTCAACTACAGTTCTTTAAAAAACCTGTAATGTGAGCAACATAATCATCAAACAATCGAAATTCCGGTTGCAACTACTAATAATAATTGTAAGTGGTTCGCATTGTTGATTGTCTAACTCCTAATAAATTCGCAGCAAGCGCAAATTGACATCCCAAAGCTCAATACATCATTTCTTTGGCTCCCAGTATCACGCTACACATTAATTTCTCAACATCACTTATTATTAACCACATAATTCACATCCTACACACATAAAACAAAATCATTATTTAAAACACATTTACTGTCGGTCGCGACATTTTTCCTATTAGTCATTTGTCGAGATTTGCGATAAGCATCGACTACTGGTTTCCGTGGTGTCACCTCACTAGGCATTGTCGAGAAATATTTCTTTGTAACAACATATAATAAAGCTTTTAGTGGGCACTTTATTACTGCGGTAATGACCTGAATGGCTTGACACCTGGCTAAACACTTAGGAGTTTAAGACCTAGATTGTTAGCGTGCTGGATTTATGCATTATCTTGCGTTTTGTTACGTAAATATTTTGGTTTATAGTTGTAAAAGATGGAAGATACTTAATATTTTATTAGGTATTTTGTAATCATGATAAATGCAGTTTTGTAGTTTATAAATACATTTTAATAGATTGCAGTAATGAAAGACAAAGGCGAAGATTTTTTTTTCATTGTATTTTTTATTATTAGTACATTTATCCTTGAAAAAGACACTTGATAAATGCAAATTGCTGAGAAAGGTTCAACTATTTAAAAATGCATTGTAATAATGAGTTACATCAATCCAACATGTAAAAGTTGTTATTTAAGGCTAGACTGCGTGGAGGATGATATGGCTAGAAAGGGTATAACAGGGATATGGGAGACAAGCCAACCAGAATGAATTAGGATAAGAGCAGTATAATGACGATGGTAAACTAGTAAAACCTATTTATATTTATACTTACATCATTTTCGCAATTTGACCCACACTCAATGCTACCAACATTATAACTAATAAGTACTAAAGTTACATCATAAACCGATTATACCTAATCAAGTCTACCAACAATTAGTTAATACCTATCACACAGAGACCACCAGTCTTGGCAACCGGAGCCGCGCGCTATCGTAGTGTAATTGAGTGGCCGCGATAAGGCGGACATGCGCGTGCGACGCCAACGGAAGCAATGGCGTCAAGTGCTTGTTGTGATACGAGGAGAAAAATGGGATAGGGTTTTTTAAAAGTTTTTTTTTATCGGCCTTAGCTTTTTGTCTGTTTTGTTATCAAGGAGGCTTGAATTGCTTGTGGTTCATTTTGTAAGGAGTATTCGTTCAGGAATAAAACGTTTTATTAGGATTCATGAACATGTTTTAAGGTTATTGCCACCGATCAGAAATGCAAGCTTTAAATTGTTTCTTACTACTCATAGTCAGGGTTGCCATCTCCATTTGGACACCCCGGATTTTAGAGTCCAGGACCGGACATGAATGGAAGTGCGCACCATGGCAACTGCGTCGGGAGAGGTGGGAGGACGGTGAAGTGTGTGTGTATCACGGGCAACCCAAGACTTTATATTTTTAAACCCAGACTACAAACAAAGTCCCCTCCGGACGCCCTATAAACTAGGACAAATCCGGGGAAACCCGGACGGATGGCAACCCTACTCATAGTAAATGTCAATAACGCTTGGACAGATCTAGGAATAGCATGCAGGATCTTAGGTTTAAACTTAGCTATTATTTCAATCTACTATACTTCTGTTAAGAAGTAAGGTAAAATTTACTTTGTCGAGATTCAACCCAAGTTTTTAAGTCGTAAGTTTTTGTTTCGTAAGCTGTTACTCACGTGTTATTTTCCGTCATGATTTTTGAACTTTAAAATAAGAATTACCTTATCATTGCAACAAAAACTACATATCAATCAACAGCACCCCAAAATATTTCGGTAAACCTTGATTTAAAGCACTTTATTTCTCGAAAAATATTCGTAGAAACCCACCCAAGAAAGTAGAATATCTCTCAATCGTAATAAATGAGTGCCCATTAACCAAAACTTGAGGGATAGAACCGTCCCAGTAATATTGAATGACAGGAATCAATCAACGTGAACAACGTTTTTTTTTGTAATTCTTGGGTTAGGCCACTTTGTGCGTAAGATTACTTTAGTTAATGCTTTTTTATTATTGACGTTCTAATTTTGAAAATGTTTCTGTCATTTATTTCTTTTTTTTTTTAATGTATTTAAAAAAAAAATTCTTTATCATTGAATCATAGATTAAGGGGCGTTTTTAGACTTTATTTAGCAAAGCTATAATTGTTTTTAGACCTTTTTTGTATCATGTCTTTCATGTTTGTCTTTAAGCGTCATTTTAGTGTTAATGAAAATAAAAAAGTAAGTAGAATAAATATTTCACTGTAATAAAATACTACCTACAGAATTTTCCCAATCGCGTAATGTACTCATTTTTCCTGCCTTTTAAACAAGTGGGTCATTGAAAAGGAAGCGGGTTAATCAATAACCCCAATAAAACATTCCATACAAGGAATCTCAAAATCATGAACAAATAAACCAGATCATTCATTAATATCACCAGATCATTAGGCGCATACGACGTTGATCTAATTAATGACGGCCCAGAGAGGACCACCTCGTCATTACACGCATGATCGATTGACTCATTATGGCGTCTAGCATTTATTATTTGTTTTTTTTTTATGTGTTGGTGGTACATTGCTTCTGGGTGCCAGTTGGTTTACTGTTAGGTTGGTAGCTACTGTTTTAGAAGATTGTTTTGGTGGGATTATTCTAAGCAGGTGTGTTTTGCCGATAATGTTTAGAGCTGTTCATCGGAATTTATAGGTTTAGATCCAGTCTTAGATTTAGAGGACCACTTTTATAAAATAACTGGTCAATTAAAGAAAAGAATTTGAAGAAAATAGCACTTTTTCACGGGTTTAGATACAGATGGAGTTATTAGCTCCACTCTTCCGGAAATGACTGGTTCAATAGACAAAGCGAGTCTTGCCCAGTTATAGCAAGTCTAAAAAAAGAAATGCTTTCTGCAAGAGTTAGAGTTAAACTTAACTGAAGAAGTCAGAAAATAAAAGCACATGCTAAAGTGTGTTCAGAATCAATAAATACAGTTTTATTTTACAATGTCCAGTTATGACAAAGTTTTATATTCAAAACCAGGACCTGCCAAAACTTGCGACCTAAAACCGAATGCCCCCAATCAATCGTTGAACCCGCCATAGTGTAACTAACAACCAATAGATGGCACCACCGATTTTTTGCGCCGACGGATGTCGAAGAGCATGCGATGCATTCTAAATTTTATATTCCCCCTTCCTTTCCATCACCTCCAACTTCAATACCACCATCTCTTTCTAGCAAAATATTTTTTTTTTGCATTTCGATTCCAAGTGCGTGGTCAATTTTGTCGTTTTTTTTTTAAAGTCTTGTCTCATAGTCTCTGGACAGTGGCCAGTTCGTTTTATTGTCGTGCGTATGTAGACTTTTATTTCGGATCGCGATACAGGGTCATGTTGAAATTATTGGCTGAATTTAAATCATACGGCTGGTCGGGGTAAAGTAATGTTCTGTTTGTAAGTCTGATACGATTGCTGATTGTGGATATTGTACTTTTATTGAGCGTAAACCGTATTTGTCTTTGGTTTTTGTAACGGGGACTTTTAAAAGGTAATGAACGTAGAAAAATGCAGTAAGCATGTAGATATTATATGTAATGTTATAAAGCCTAAACAGATTTGTTTTATCACCAAAATTCTGGATGTTTCAATCTTTGTTACTCGTATTAAATCATTGGTCATCTTTTGAAAAATAATTATGAAGACGTATAAGAACAATTGTATAAACTGTTTACTTTATCTGAGGTCTTCATAAATTCACACTTTGAGATGATTGAGGTAAATATATCGACTGTGATAATCAGAATTAGCTCAAAAGATTTGATTGAGTAGAATATACAGCTGCATCCGGTTCGACTGGAAGCCAACTCTAACATAGTTGGTCAAAGGCTAGACAGATGATGATGATGAATGTGATCACCATGATGTTCAACCCTCATTCCACCATGGGCCTTGCAGAACGTGCAATAGGAAATAAAGTCTCCAATAAATTCATCTATTCCTAAAACAGTTCGGCACACTTCAAAGGCTCTAACATCGACACAAATGTCCAAGTATTCCATGTTTCCCCACAATCAGAAGGCTACGGGGCCCAGTGTGTCTGCGAAAGGCATTTTTTCCGTCAGTTCTGAGAAACGCCGCGAAATAAAACAGCAAAAGCTGCCGAAATGCATAAACCGACGCTTTATTCGGTCCAGCTATGTTGGCGGAAACGAACGCTTAAGAGTGGTGCAAGGTGTAAGCGGTAGCGGGGTTTGTAAAGTGGAATTGGAGGCTATCTTTTGCGCGTCATAGAGGCTTGCGTTTTAGCATGCTTCAAGGGAGTGATACAAAATAAAGACTTCGTGGCCTACCATGAACTCTTACGGCAATCCAGTTTAGGCTGTGTGAAAGAGATGGCGCTAGACAACTTGTATAGCTCTGTCTCTATCCCACAGCCTAAACTGAATCGCGTTAGGAGCTACCAGCGTCATGGTAGGCCACCAGCTTTGTCCTCTGTGAAACTTATTCTAATATAGTACTAAGCTTTCTTTTTACGAAATGCATAATTATGCATTAAAATAGCTTGTCTACGGTATGACAGGTACAATCATCGGAATAATTGCTGCAAGAGAGACTTTTCTTCATATGTAGGTACTTGATACAGCTTTTAAGAACTAAATTTTGTCTTCAACGATTTAGCTGATGCTTCAATCTTGTTACTTAAAGCTCCTTTCTTTTCAATTATAATTTTCCAAAGACTCTTTACCCGCTCCCAGTCTATCTCTCGCACCATTCCACACAAACCAAACGTATATGTTCATGTTCCAGTGTGTAATAAACTTTAGTATCTCGCAGTAAACGCTGGCCGTCGGCGACGCATTGTGCGTGCGTTCTTAACGCATCGTCGACGCCTCTCCGACCAACTTTATAATCTATTTTATGTACAGAGCTATGATGGCCACGTAAAACATGCAAAACCAACAGTTTACGGAATACTTGGAGAGGAATGTGGCTGTTTCCATAGAAAGACAGTGAGGAAGTGGTGAACGAATACTTTTTGAAAAAAGAACTGTTGTTTTTTTTTTTCTGGCCAGTGCTATGATGATAAGAGCCGTTTTTGAAAGATTGGTCGGGCAATAAAAGCAATAATAATACAGGTTGAAAATATGATGTATGTATCAATCTAATTTAATACTTAAGATGACGGTTTAAAGGGCAGCAAAGGAAGTAGTAACACATGTTGGGCCGACCTCAAATAAATTGGGTGAAGGGCTAAGAATGATAGCAAAAGAAAAAGTAAAAATTTGGCAAGATGTTTCTTTTCTTGACCTATGTGTAGGTCTAATGAGCACTTATAAAGCTCCATCTTATAAATAATACTATATAAACATATTTTATCGACCCGGGAAGATTTTAAAATTATTCCCCTCTAACTCTTTTTATTACCTAGTAATATGCGAGAATAAAATTCACAGTACAGGCACATCTTTGAAACCTATAAGGAATATATTTTTCTAGCTTCCTGTTTATATCACAATCCTGACTAACATATTAAAAAGCACACGCCAACCATATGCCAACAAACAAACATACAACTTCGTCTACATCACTATTTAAAATCGTTTTTATACAAAATCAGATATTTTAAAACATCAACCTCCAATATTTATTTCTCCTAATTTGACTGCATTTCTTGGTTTACGGGTCGTACTCATTAATCATATAGCTGGCTCTTTCCATCGCGTGTTGTTGTTGTGGTGTTGTCTCTTTCTACCGTGTTAAGATGCGATGCGCGTACGCAAACGGCGGGCCCGCGCGTGCCAGGACACAGTTGTTTTTTTTCGATTACAAGAAAAAGCATAAAATGAAGTGATTGTTAAATGGCTGGTCTATTGGATTAGTTTCCGTTAAGTCAGGGGCACTGGTGCGGTTGATCGGTTGGTGATTCGACTGAGCTGTATTGTATTAAATGTGGCTTTTTGTTGAAGACACGGTAGTTTAAGAGTTAAATCAAATGGTTAATAAAGTTTTAATTAGAGAAGGTAAAGACAGGAAGAATAAGTCGTATCAGTGAAACTGTCAGTGTGATGATTTACTAAAATAAGTATCAGTAATGATTTTGCTTGATGTGGCCAAAATGTTGTTGCTAAGCACTAGAGTAGAAAAAAGGTAAAAGGTCATTTATGCAGATTTCTGCATGGACAACTATTTAGGTAGACTCAATAGATAGTCTTAAAAATCACAGCAAAATTAGAAGGGAAACATCTGGATGAAGGACGCACAGAATCAAAAAGTGTGCCAGAAGAAAGTAGAAGCCAGAGACCAAGGAGTGTGTACATCCAGGTTGAATAGATGATAATCCATCAACGAAGGCAAGTATAACGAGCCTCTTGCCATCAATCTTACACAATTTCTGAAGCTACTGAGATATTTGTTATCTGTTTGTGTACAAAAACCTACTTTAGCAACATCACAACATGCCTTGCGATAGAATTCGTAAATTGGAATATTGTATTGGTAGATAATTTTCAAAGAACAAGTTAATTTGTAATTCTATTAGCAATATTGTTAAAGTAGCATTTTCAGAACTTTCGATATAATTGAAAGATCTTAGAACAGCCAGATTCTTTTTTTTTACAAATCGTTTTCTCTATGTCCAGGCTTTATTTAGTACTCCAATAAAGTCATGAACTAATAAAAAATCATCACGTTATAAATACATTTTCGTAGTATCAACGTCACGTCACGTTGAAGGTTAGCTAAGGGCGGCTCCACACGTGCTCATTAGCCGCGCGGGTATTCGCGCCGCGTGTGACGTGCGGTCACGTCGCCAGCACGCGCCGCCGCGCGACTCCATTGTTGTACGACACGATTTTATCTGTGGTTTGTTGTTGAACATGAGTTTGTAGGGCAGTATGGGTGGGAACATCTTTATTATATTTTGCTAAGCTTGATAAGAACGTTAATAGGTGGCTGAGTCACACTAAATGCAGAAAGCAGATTTTGATCGGCTTGTGAAACTGACCCGACCGAAGTTTTTGGGGTTGAAATAATGTTTTATTCTTCTTTACACAGACAGTATTAAGTTATCTATACTAATATTATAAAGAGGTAACATTTGTTTGTAAGTTTGTATGTAGGGGGTAATCTCCGGAAGTAATGAACCGATTTTAAAAATTGTTTCACTGGTAGAAAGCTACATTATCCGTGAGTGCTATAGGCTATAAACTATAAAGATATCATATATATTAGCCGATATATTGCCCAACGAAGTGGGCACGGGTCAGCTAGTGTTAAATAATTGTCTTGATTCTAGCCCCCACATTGTTTAATTGTATATTTTAATTTCTATGTCCCAATAAAATCATTGTCGATTACTTTTACTTTAAATATTAAAATCACTGTTTGTACAAATTTGAATTTATTGCAACACTTTTCATCCGACTAGAAATTATGTCAAATTATAAAAAAAAAACCACGGTGAGTCCATAAAAAAACAATGGAAACCTCCAGCCCACAGCGGCATTGCACAGGTTTGCGCTAACTCCTATAGTAATTATTATTATCGTCGCGACACAACGTGGTGGAGCGGCGCGACTAGTTCGCCGAATCGCGCGTCTCCGCGGCAGGAAGTCGCGTCACGTGGAGTGGGTACTTATTGGAACATAAATTCTGTTTGGTTATTTTTTTATCGATTTCTCTATTTGGAATTTTGGAATGGAATGTGTTGTGTGATAGATTGGTGAGACATGTTAATGTGGATTGGTGACTTATTATACGTACGTTTTGTGTTATTTGAATATACGTAGTTAGATTTTCATTTTCATTGATGGTATAGATGTTTTGCAAAATTACCGCTGCATTAACTTAGAGTTACATTTTTTTTGTGTTTTTAATACAAACGGTTCTTATAAACGTTCTTAGTCTGCACCTAATCTAATACACACATCAAAAGTGTCTAGGGATCAACATATATTTTTGCAATAACTTTTCTCCTGATTGATATTAATTAAAATGTTCTTTAAGGATTCATCAAATAAAGTGTTATCGTTTGTCACAGTAACGATAAACCAAGTCACCTTTGCATTCATAAAGAAATTTGCCATTTTCCTAATAAAGGGATTTTTGACATTTGAACCACTAACATTAAAGTTCGAAAAAAAGACTGAAATAACAGTTTTCTTTAAAATTTTATTGGGTAACTTAAACAATTAATAATACGTGTTTCTACCGCGAACACTAACAACACAAGAACATCGGTTTGGCATACTCAAAATGAGTTCATCCAAATCACGCTGTGGAATGGCCGCCCATGTTCGTTGCAACAACAAAAAAAGGTCTTCTTGCGACTGGATACCCTCCATATTCGGCAGAGCTCTTCTCTGTAGCATATCCCATGCATGCTCAATCGGGTTCAAGTCTGGCGACTGAGCAGGCCAGGGCAGGACATTGATGTTAGCTGCGGCGAGAGTCTGTCTTACAACTCTTGCGGTGTGCGGTCGTGCATTATCATGCATTAACTGAAATAAGGGACCGATTTGCACTTGTAGAGGAACGATGACGTCTGATACAATCGTCTCAGCATAAATTTGAGCGTTGAGGTTGCCTCTGATCCAAATCAACTCAGTTCTTCCGCCGATCCAAATACCCGCCCATACCATGATGGTTCCACCACTATAAGGATGGACTTCCTGGCAGGATTTTAATTGCTGTTGGCGTCCAGGGGTTCTCCAGTGTCGTATACGTCTTGTATCCGATCTCATACCAAAACGAGACTCATCAGAAAAGCACACGAAACGCCATTGTTCTTCTGCCCAATTTCTGTGTTCAAGAGCCCATTGATATCGAATCCTACGATTGTGCATTGCTATAGGTGGTACCCGTAGCGGTCTTCGGGAATGAAGGTTCACTTCATGCAAGCGGTTTCTGACTGTTTGGTCGCTAATTAAGTTCCCTGAAGAGTGATGAAGCCTCACGGCTAACATCATGGCGGTTATTGTTGGAGCTCTTCGAGTTAAGATTTGAATGTATCGGTCTTGTCCCCGTGTGGTGCAGCGATACCGTCCTCCATGGCGCTCAGCCACGGTACCAGTGCTTCGGTAACGTGTCCAAAGTCGACTGATAACACTCTGACTTGTATTCAGAGCTAAAGCCACAGTACGTTGCCGGGAACCAGCTTCTATCATTCCCACGGCTCTGAGCATTTCTTCCCTGCTTAAATGACGTCGCCGCTCCATAATAACGTTGGTTTTAATCAGTAGTAGGGAAACAGTAGCACTAATAATGTCTTCAATGCGTTGTATGTTTTTATAGGGAAAATATTGACAGCTGATTTTCATCTTTTACTCGAATTTGATTTACAGTTCCTGATTCAAATTATGAAATGCACCAAAAAGGATCCATATAAATTTATAAAATCATAAATTTATTACAAAGCCACATCTCAATCTCAAGAAATCCGCATAAAAATGCTTGATCCCTAGACACTTTTGATGTGTGTAGATTTAAGTAACTGTTTGAGGAAAAATTAAAATATAAAAAATTAAACTACAATAACAGAAAAAAACAGCCCATAAAACAAAATAATTTAGTGAATAATGAAAATGTGAATTTTTTAAACAAAGTGAATGCGTTGATGTCTTTTATTTGGGAGAATGGAGTGCCAAAATCGGCCGTTATAATTTTTTACCCTAGACTTTGAATCTCTTCTGTGTATAAAAAATATATAATCCCTGGGCGATTCAAGCGACTTTAGAAAAATCTGCAAGGCAGTTTTTTAGTGTAAAACATGCAATATTCCAAGTAAGATTCTCTGCATTATTTTGAAAGATAAATCGAAGACGAAGATTTTGAAGATTAACGGAATAGAATTTTCAAATGAAAAATTGCAACTTTGAACACAGAAATAAATATTATGAAGCAACTGTCTATTTTTGTCTTTAAAATTTTGCGCTTTGTCCATTTCTGCAAATCAATAACTCACCAAGGAGTGTGGCCAAGTCACCGACTCCTGCTACTAATACGTAGATCTGATTTATATTCAAACCCTCATATACAAAGCCGTACACCGGCGACTACGTCTCGTCGGCTCCACAAAGCCGGCGGTGGGCCCACGTCGTCCGACACACGACTCGCGTCGGACACACGCGGCACATTAACATGCGGGGGACAACACTAACGGTAGCCACCTTACGTTAAACTGTATGAAGCAGCGGTTAATAGCTTGCTTTATAGGCGAATTATTAGGGTATGGGGAATGATAAGGTTTTTGAAAGAAATTGTTTAAAACCTCAAAAACTTCGTGACTAAACTGGAAAAAATACTGTCAATTCTACCAGAGTGATTTCGCTTCCTTCTCTTTCGTTACCCTAGTGACGAAATGGAACTTCATTGCATTTAACTTTCTTTTTGCCAAAAATCTTGTAGGTATGATTTGTAAGACTAAATGTTTTGCTGTTGCAGATGAGTCACTATTGGGGTGATAGCGTAGAAAGAAAACAGGCCTAACCAGAAGTGAGGTTTTAGTCTGTAGGAATCTGAGAGACCCTACCCCCTACGTCTTTTTTTTTTAGCTTGGTAAAATCATCAAATGAGTCCTCCCACCCCGGGCAGGGCTGGAGGGACTGTCAGACTTCTACTGACTAAAATCCACGGTGTCCTTCAATAGCCCTTTATGTTCCGGGGTCACGGTAAGGAAATAATCCCGCTACCCCGGCAGGCTTTGGCCGTCTGAGAGGGGGGCCCCGTCATTATGCTGACGCTCTTTGAGGCGCGCGTGGGACACAACGCGCCATCGACCCGGGCATGGTCCATGGTCGGGCAGCGAGTTGCCCTTTACTCGCTTCTCGCATGCCCGCGCCTACGGTGGCCGGAGATCATTTGCTGACGTCCGACGCCGCGGGTGCCTACCACTGCGGTTGGGGCGGAGGGAGGACGCTGTCCTCACTCTCAAGCGGCCCGCCTCCTCCTTCACGAGCATTACTGCTTCGCAGAAGGAGGAGACCGACCCCCTACGTCTTACACAAAAAGATGATATAGCATAAATGCTAAGTGAAAAATATGAAATACAATGATTTTAAGAACAGTTTGAACACTATGGAAATAAATCTTGACACATTTCAATCAACAAATGCTTGAAACAGTCCAAGGATGAAGAAATATGCCGATGATAATAATAACATTTTTTGTGTATTTTTTTAACAGAAGCAATGAAGGAATAAAGTCTTAATGAATAGTAACTGTTACTGCTAATTATTTTCCAATCTTAACCCAAAACAATTAAGCTGAATATAAGTAATCCAATTATATCAGTTATCTAACATCTAAAAATCGCCTTGTCAAACCGTTTCCCTAAAGCAGTCCATAACATTTTGACACAGCGCCTCGCAGCTCATATATAATGCATAGAGACAGGTGGTCGGGTGTCGGCCAGTCACGACCTATTGCAACGATGCTGAATTTCCTACAACCCGGGAAATTGGTTACACGTAGTTGAAACATTCATGTTACTAGAGATATTTGTTGAAATGTGGTTGGATTTTGTTAAAGTTGAATTGTGGTTGGGTCTGTGGTTGGATTTTGTAATGTTCGTTGTTTTTGTTTTTTAAGTATTGCAAGGATCTTTTGGCTTTCGAATGACAGTGACGTTTTGAAAAAAGAAGAGAAGAGAGAGTTTAAAAGAGAGTCCGCGCTACCTTTAAAGTCCTATGTGTATGTTGTAGGTACTACATTTTTTATGTAATTTGATGTATTGACATAGAACTTAGCATGTAGTTGATGTTTACCAAGTGATGCTTTTTTTGATATTGCTGCTGAAAATATGGCAGTCATATTCACTCTTATTAATACTTCCCTCACTATACATAAAAAGCATTTTTAAAAAGCACAAATAAGATAGGGGCATTACATTATCTGTCACAAAAATCAGTTGTTTACCTGTCATTACCAACTTAATTCCATCAATTAAAGCGACAGACCGTTGATTCATCTCTTCACCTTATTTCTCACAGCCCAGATGTTCCCATACATCATATTATAACGCAAAGTCAACGACCCTAAAAATTCCACAATTCCAAACAAAATTACAGGGGCCACAATCGTTCGTCGCCCAAATGACACGCCCGTGACGGCCAAATGACATAATTGTCAAAATAGTCACTGCACTGACAGCCGCACGTGACATCCACCACAGAAAGAGATCAACATACACCACCCCCGCAAGTCTGACGGAGACGGACAATGGCGCGTCGGTGTCAATTATAGGCGGGGAAAGAGAATTAGAGAGGAGAACACGCCGGTTTCAAATTTGGAACCGTTTTGTTTTAAATCGATAAATCGTTCGATTTCGTGTTCGATTGCGTGTGGTCGACATTTCTAAGAATAATTGAATATCAATATTAAGTTATGATTCTATACTATTAAAATGATTACCGTGGAGTGAATGAATTCTGATTCATTCATCGCTCAAATGCAAAAATATTTCACGGCGATATTTCATAATAAAGACCATTCTATTAAGGGACATTATTATTAAATATGGACCACGATTTTATGTGCACATTTATTAGTGTGCTATAAGAAAAATCGGTCATATATTTGCGGGTCGCAGTCCTGCCCTTTCGACGCCTGTCGTGCATAAAGTCCGTGATCATTTCTCCTAATTATACGTGTGGCGAAGAGGGCAGGGACTTTTGGTTCGATGTGGGTGTTCGAAATATGAAATTACGAGTTGGCGCGAACGTGTGACAATGTTTTCTTTTTTAATAATAAATGGAGACATTGATTGCTGTTATTATGCCTAATGTGCCTACGTAGGAACTATAAACTTTTTTAATCACCAAAGAGTTGGAGGTTTTTTATAATAAAATTTACAACGATAAACGGATAATATTTATGGGTTTTAAAAGAAGTGTAACGTAAGGAGATGTCACGCATTCAACGGTGTGTCATGAAAGGACGATAATTTTATTTATCGCTTTATAATGAGCATGTTTACACACAGTGTTAAAAGCGTAGTCATTTATTTTGTCATATAAATAATATGAATCATTTTGAGAGGTGACAATAATGTATTTTTAATTCTGATTTTCGGTCGATTGCGAATGTGCAGAATCGAATAAAATTAAAAAGTATTATTTTCAAGAACTGTTACAAAGCTTTTCGTTTGAGTAACTACATGTAAGGTAAAAGGAACACGGATGTATATTTCATCCACGCTTCAATTCTTGCTTAAATAGCGCGCCAAGGTGTGTGAATTGAAGTCAAAATATACCGTCTAATGAACTTTGGCATGGGGACTATAAGTTCTGAAAGGAAGTTTAGTTAAGCACTAATAGCTCCAATTAATGTCTTTTTAAAACGCTACTTTGGCACCTGAATTTGAAACTAAATAAAGTAAAAAAAAAAAAACAAACTACAAAACTCTTCTCCCATAAAATCAGAACAAGTCGACTAAACAAACACATTAATTAAACGTATTAAATCACGCTGACCCGTCATTAATTGATTCAATGAACTATCGTTATTAGAATCAATTATTTCATAATCATCGATAAAAAAACGAGACACACGGAAGCTCTACGGCCAATTATAACGAGATACAAAAAATCGATTGGATACGATTATGACGGATCGTTTAATCGATTCATGCTTTCGACGTAAGTAGGGGAGGTATGGGAAAATTGCTTACGGGTCAACTTTCTTAATCACAATGTGTAATGGAGGAGGTTTTTGTGTGTGTGCGTGATTTCTTGTTGTTGTGTGTGTTTTATGCTACGGACCTTGTTGAAAATAAGTGCTGAGAATGCAAGAAAAATGGCGTTTGTTAGTGAATTTTGAGGTCAAATGGAGCAAAATAGTGTGAGTTTGATTTCAAAATTATTCTGAATAAATAATTTAGTAGTTTCAATATGAAGTCTGACCGCCTTACTATAAAAAATAAACATTTTTTGAACGCTTGTCTGCAAGCCGACCCCTATATCAAGGTGAAATGTCGTTTTGAAGTTGACAGTTTTTTTAAACAAGACAAGTGTACAACAGATGATGTTTATCTTTATTGTGGTAAGACGGTGAAGGTCTATCTAAATGAAGGCCATTACATATTTGTAAAAAGTTTTTAATCACCAGTTTCAAGGTTAACAATAATAATCCTTAGCTCACCCCAAAAACTCAAGAAAAACCATCACCCAAACATTTCAACCGTAAAATAACCTTCGATTGCCCCCAAAAATACGTCCAATCAATTTCCTGTGCCGACCATTAACTCAAAAAGAAAAAAAAACGAATAAAAAGGCAAAGTTCGCCGTGTATAGACCATTTCTTCGGGGTCATAGCACCCAACAGGAAATGGCGTTGCGGGTCGGCGCGCGCGCAGTCGCCTCTTACGAAAAATAATACTCTCCTAGGTATAACACATAGCCAGTCACTCGTATAACTGTACGGTTTAAGAGTTTTTATACCTTGATTCTGAATACTTATTTCAACAAACTACGTGATATTATGCCAGATTTATGCCAGAGAGAAAATGTCTTGATCTTTTTCTGCGCGCCCTTAAGTGGTCTCTTTAAATGAATGAGTTTAATGAAGATGAAAGAGTTTGATTAATAAAATTGTGTTATATTTCTTTAATGGTGATGTTTAAAAACAATAACAACTTCTCGGTTGACAGCTGTTTTGTTTTTCATACGTTTTCTGTTCCGTGCACGTTGTATGATGTCATTTGTTGAAGAACGCCACAGAGTACTTTTATTAATAGGGCATAGAGATCTAACTTCACGGGTTTTTCGAGCAATGGACAACAGCGACATCTAGTGTTCTCCGACGAAAACTTTTCTGTATATAGTTATATAAATATAGGTATATACAAAGCTTGCTCATTCCTTTTAGTGTTTTAATTGACTATTAATAACTATATGCCTACATTAGTAAAAAATAAAACAAATTTGTTAAGTAATTATATGTATTTCATCAACTATGAGGCCTTTTACAGTGTATTTTACAGTAATTTCTAGCCATTACTTGATATTTAGAGCAGTGGTGGCCCAGTGGTATCGGTCCCGACTTACGAGTGGTAGGTCGTGGGTTCGAACCCCGCCAGGCGCATACTTTGTGTAATTTATTTCCTCACCATTGCTCTCAAAACGGTGAAGGAAAACATCGTGAGGAAACCGGCATGTCCTAGAACTAAAAATTCGAAGACATGTGACATCTACCAACCCGCACTGGGCCCGCGTGGTGGATTATGGCCCACTCCCTCTCACAGAGAGGAGGCCTGTGTCCCAGCAGTGGGAACATTATAGGCTGATGATGATGACTTGATATTTATCGGTGTCACTGATAGTATCTTGCTTTCCAGTAAGAATTTTATTAGCATGGAAATAACACACGGATACACTACTTTAGAATAGCACCAAAAGCAGAAAATGCAGGAAAATAAACCGCACCAAAAGATAATCAAATTTTTTCAGCAAAGTGCAATGTGACACTGACATTTATTGACGTATTGAAAAGACAACGCACCTTCGGTGCAACAAAGTCACTAATAGCCAAAACTGCAAAATCGACCTAAGTATGCCAAATTGTTTCTAAATCATGCCTTTACTTGGGGCAACAAAGACATCCGCGAAAGTATCTCGAAACTACACTAGATGGCAGAAGTGCATTTGTGGTTATTGGCGGTTTTTCCATGCGTTTTGGGCCGACACCGTTTCATTGTAAGTAGTGCCCCCTCGCCCGCGACCTTATATTGAGGTCTTTTTTCGCTCAAAATCTTGGAGCAACAAAGGCATAAAACATAACAGTCATACAAAAAAAAATACAAAATAGTTTATTGTCTCAATAAGATAATTTTACATGAGTCGTGTTTGGAGCCCACCTTTAGGCAAACAATTCCTGTATTAGAGGACTCCGCTCTTTCATACAATTATTATTGTTACATTATAAACTACATACATGGAATGCGGTGTAATGTGCGTGATGTGATGAGATGGGTGATATGTGGGGTGTGTGGTGAGGTATGTTTGGGGTGTGAGGTGTGAGTTGGAGTGTTTAGTGTGTATTGTGATGTGGATTAAGTCATAAAACTAAATAACTTCTGGTGCAACAAAGACACAGTTCAGGACATTTTTTTTTTTGTTATGTCTTTTATTAGGATTTCTTTGGCAATTAAATACAAGATTTTTACGTATAACTATAGCCAACTAAAAAACAATTAATTAAATGTAAAGATTTCAAACCTTCTTTAGATAGTTATCCAGAACCGAGGAAAAACATGCAAAAAAAATTTAAAAGTTCTCCTGTAAAATTTCAAAATGAGCTGTTACGTCTTTGTTGCACCGAAGGTGCGAATGTGTGAAAATTAAAGTTACCAGTAGGTAGCCCAAATAATTATAGAATTCTATTAATAATTTGGGAAAATATCGAAATAGAAAAACATATTAAATAAATATTGAAAAACGACACAATTAAAAAGATAACTAAACATTAAACTAGGAACGTAATAAAATACATGATAAATAATTGTATATTTGGTATAGCGACATCTCTATAGATCAGATCGAAACTCTCGTATTATAATACTACTAAATTAAAAAATACATCTCTAAGAAGATGTATAAGTTACATTTGGTACTCCACAATTTTTTAGTATAATGATCTAAGTCGTGCCAGGCTTTTAGTTAGAAGATTGATGACCCTGAAGAACGCTGTAACTTCGAGTTGGCGAGATAATATGTTTGTGACATTCACGTCAGCGATTAATTGAAATTATTAAATTGGTTTTGTTTTTCGTCGTGTGGAAAGACCTGAGAATTATTGCGTTTCTTTTTTGAGTTTTAACATTCATTCAACTAAATAGAGATTTTATGAAAATTAATGCCAATCAACGGTCAATTATTGTTATTTTCCGATAAACCATTAAGTTCTACGTCAATCGCTGCTTGATTTCTTGCATAAAAGTGGGATCACAAATTAAAACTTAATAAAGAATTTTCTACATTTTACTATCAAGCAAACTTTTATTCACTCATCCTCACTTTTTGTACTAAAACACAATGACAAACACTTGATTAAATTCATTTGTTTTCTTTCGATTGTTGTAAGACTTTTACCCCCTTATTAATAAACGTGGACTAAAGTTACGCCAAGGTTAATCCTTAAAAAATTTATGGTTAATCCGAGGATTATCCTGGTTGTAACTTTAGTCTACGTTTATTAATAAGGGGGTTAGAAATTGGGGGTTCCACCCCAAAAATTTTCATTAATTGACATTGACTTTTAATTGACGTTGACATAGTTACATATTATCACGTAGTTTCGTTTTCAGCCTAAGCACACCCAACTTCTACGATCCTGGCACATCTTATCTTCCATACACAACAGAAGCCCTAGCATGACTGTCACATATAAGTGACGTAAATGTAAACTTTGACACTAATTGTCGGAAAAATTATTACTTCGTATATTAGATTCGCTTTTCAATTTTCCATACAGCAAACGCCGTACATACTTCAAGTACGCTGTAGGTAAAATACGGAAATCTTTTGCTAAGGCTCCTGGCCATTAACATCTTAACAATTAAAAAAAAGTGAAACAGTCCCAACCTTGAACCGCTCACTCCACACGCATGTGAACCCGGCCCGCACACGGAAGTGCACGCTCCACGGACCCTTGGGTCACAGGCCTACCTTGTGTTTACTCCGTGGTGACCCGCCTTCGCTCACTGCACTAATTACAAACCCTTTGACAATTATTAGGAGATTTCCTTGTTATTTCTGTAATTGAGTTTAATTGATGCAAAGCATGTGGTTGGACAAAGTTGTGAGAAGCTATAAGTGATTATTAGACCTGTCGATTCTATTTTTCTTGGTTTAGTTTTTTTTTAGTCAGACTTGTACTGACTTAAATCCATGGTGTCCTTCAATAGCCCTTTTCATTCCGGGGTCACGGTAATTAGTCCTGCGACCCCGGCAGGCTTTTTCTTGGATTAGTTAGCTTGGCTTTTTGGAGTTGTTGTTATGACTGTGCTAAAAGCGAAATAGGTGTGAAAAATATTGACACTGAATTTGCGTCATGTTGGTTGATAGGCTAATTAAACTTTTTTGAATTAACTGAACACTACAACATTACAAGAAAATTAACATGATTGTGTAGGTAAGGAAAATCTATCAATCAACATGGAGAATATCCAAAGAGTTTACTACTAAATTCGTTTCCTTTTTTACCTACAACCAGCCTACAACCTATCAATAGATAGATTATTGTCATCTCAATGGTGTAGATGAGACCATTTCGTTTGCACTATCAATGGCCCTCAAATGGTACAGCGGTCATGGACGCATATGAAAATCGAATCAGGATTTTGAAGGATTCAAAATAAGAAAAATCTTTTTTCATGATAAGTATTCAATCTACTGACTTCACTTATCACAAGCTGCTGGATTAAGACCTCTTTGGAGCTGTGTTAGAGAAGAGGCTTTTTTTACAGAACCGTTTATGGGACACATCTTTCTTGAAGAAAAAAGAGATGGCAACATGATCTTGACGCGCACTTTGATGGCTGGTCCGAAGTGACGCTCGAAAAGAGGAAGGATATCGAGGAGGTCTTTCGCTAGCAGCAAGCCTCTATTATAAAGTCTAGTAAAAAAACGTGTTTTTTTTTTCTTAAAACAATTCCCTTTTTCAAAATAGGAATCACCACTTCAGATCAAAGTCCACTGACCTTGCAATCACTAAAAACCATATAAATATGTAAGTTAATCACAGTACAGTTATGGTATCGTCATGGGAGCCCGCGTCTCATGCATATTGCACTACTTCGCTATAAGAATTATGTTTCACTGTGGTAATTATACGGCGGCTTGCAATTAGCAATGCTGGGGGGTAGCAGTGCGTTAAACATCTCTGATTCGCGTGATTTCTTTTTTTTTTGAGATGCTGTCTGGGAAAATATTTGGTGTTAATTTTTCCGCAATAATGCTAAGTAATAAATGTATTGTTAAGGTATTATTGGGGCCCCCTTTAGAGGGCCAAAGCCTGCCGGGGTCGCGGTACTAACGAATTACCGTGACCCCGGAACGTAAAGGGCTATTGAAGGACACCATGGATTTTAGTCAGTACAAGTCTGACAAAAATGGGTGGGAGAACTCATTTGATGATTATAACACTATAAATAAAAAGGTGTTATTGAGTTTCAGAGCCCTAGAGCCTGATTTACATTGATCCAGTAACTGGATCTAGTGTCACTGGATTTCAGGACTGGAATTGGTACTGAAATAATGTAAACATGTTTCGCATGAGGACGAGCACTGCCTAATTTGCTCGGAGTGTATTTCATGGTTAATCTTAAAGTTTTTTGTTTTCGAAATATTTGGTACAGAGGTATTTTTGTTGAATTCAGCATGTTGTTAATATCACAAAGCTACTCTATGATAATAAACTAGGCCGTAAAACGAGACCCCCTCGAATAAATGAATCGATGCCTATCACCGGTATGCAAATGGTTAGGGAAATTTGAACCTTAAAAAGCGCTTTACGACGCGGCGACCTACCCATAGTCGTGTTCAGGAAGAAGAAATACTAAATCCTACTAATATTATAATTGCGAAAGTTTGTGAGGATGTATTATGTGTATGTGTATGTTTGTTATTCTTTCACGCAAAAACCACTGAACGGATTTGGCTAAAATTTGGTACACAGATAGTTTATAACCTGTATTAACACATAGGATAGTTTTTGTCCCGATTTTATATTCCCGTGGGATAATTTTCGAGCTGTAGCGGGAGAAGCCGCTGGCAACAGCTAGGGAGTGATAAGTGTCAAATTCAAATTTCTTTATTTTCCTTACCCTTAGCACGAATTTTCAGTATTTGAGACGTAAAGTAAACTGGAACTTTGACAATTTCAAGTTGACATTTTTCAAGGAAAAAATTAGTTCCGTCTTCGCGCACCAGAGGCGCTGTTCCATTTTTTCATACAAGAAACGCTGTAAATACTGTGAAGTAAAAGAGTGAATATTCGTGCTAAGGGTACCTATTTGATTTTAGAACATTAATATTGAAAATGTTATCAATTAGATCAAAATGAACACATAAAGTTATAATTTAACGAACAAATTAATACCTTGTCTAATTAACATACGAGTAAGCTCCATAATTATCAACTATTTAACGCCAGCTAATTTTGTTTGCCTATCGCCCCCTATACAACAGAATACACTCGAAAACTAATCTTAAAACATAAAACATAAGGTCTAAAATCATTTTAAAACTAAGGAGATATATGGATTTTTATGGCTGGTCATTTACGATTATGATTTCAAAGGAATTGCAACTTTGGCGTGAAAGCTTTAGGGTTATTTTCAGTTTGTTTTTGTTGTTCAATGGGTGGTTATGCTCAGTTAAATTAATAGATGCAGTTAATATAAAAACTGGTGTAAAATACAAGCGATCATATCACACGATGTTTGTTCCTTGTTTTGTAAATAGCTGTGTTTAGACATGTTAGATTATCATAATATTTTCAAACGTGTTTATCATATCTTAGTGATGGGTGCAATAGTTTATGTTTCGTCATAAGTTTTTAAAACATTTAGCGTTGGATCTGTAATTTAAGTTTTTAAAAAGAGCGCTGGGGGATTTTAGGTACCGATATCATACATAATATGAAATTCATGTCATAATGGTCTTTTTAGACCCCTAGATGGCGAGCACAGATTAACTAACCACTGTAAATATAATGGGGAAAAATAGGATATCCTCGATCCTTTCCAAACACAATGCCAGTATTGAACCTCTTTGCTGGACAAGATGGGAAGTGTCTGTAAAATCATCTGCAACGTTCAGAGCCCCTAAAACGAGTTTTCACTATTTTACTTTACAGCGTCTTTCCAGTATTTACGGCATTTCTTGTATGGAAAAATGGAACTGCGCTTCTGGTGTGCGAAGAAGGAACTAATTTTCCTTGTTTGTAAACTGAAAATGTCAAAGTTCCAGTTTACTTTACGTCAGAATAACTGAAAACTCATGATAAGCCCTCAGAATTGAAATGAAAGAGTTTTTCTGTATGCAGTGTCACTTAAGTTCTAAAACCACGTATCTAAGTCTAAAATTGCAACTATCGAGGAGCGTGAAATACTATGTAACTTTCCGTGTTAGCTAAGAAGTTTTTCACTTTTTATTACAATTATTTCGTGTATAGTTTGACAGTTTCTATTTGCGTTTTCCGATTTAGAGGATCAACATTAAATTATGCCGAGTTAGAATTTAAACTATGATAAGCACTCCAGATACCTACATGGTACATACTACGATATGCACTCCAGATACAGTACAACAGTCACCAAAAAATTCATTGGAATTGCCACCTACACAAGTAGTTACAAAAAAAAAATGAAGTTATCTCTTCCGCCATCCGCAACCTCAAAACATCTGATTAACCAACTTCATCGTCGAACTGTAATATTACAATTAATTTAATTTAAATTGGCGACACCGCAATTAAGCTGGTCGTGAAAGTCAGAGACAATGGCGTCAGGCTCCCACGGATCATCTTGCCGTGTCACCTACATACGAGCAATGTAGATCATGGCTGCAGACTAGATTTTTGGTGCAGGCTTTGATAGTGCTGTTGCTTGATGCTTTTTTGTTTGTCTGTGAAGTGCAAGAAAGAGACTTACGTATAGTTCTGTGACAGTCGTCCCGTCCCAATGGACGCTGCCGCAATAGATAAGGAGGGGCGAGGTATGGGACTAAAATAAGTAGCCACTACAAGGTTTAGTTTCCGTTTATTATTACTCTAAAGGTGGAACCCTTTATCAGGGTAGATAATATTCCAATTATATTACATTAATTTTACAACGGTTTTAAGAAAGCAGATAACTGAGTTTACTTTGAACATGAAATTATATTAAATAATATAGCAGCACAGGTGCAGCTCCAAGGCTGGTAAAATTGTAGGTACTGACTAAAAAAGTGTTGAAGATGATGCAATGACAGAATGAATTCGAAATATGAATATTCAAATTTAGAAAATCAATAAATAGATCTAAAAGGAAAGAGGTTGTGGTAACAGAGGAGATAGAATACCAACTCTGTTACAGTTCTATCTGTCTAAAAGAGTAACCATGGAGGGTTTTACCGGTTCGAACCGAGCTCCTGTTGTCGACGTTTTATAAGTGCCTGGACCTATGTTAAATAAAACATTTGATTTTGATTTTTGATCTGAAGATCCGTCTGAACTCTTTGGTTTGTGTTTATGGCGTTTCCAAGATCTACTTTATGACAGCTTGTCTAAGCTTGTGTGTCTACACAGCATAGACAACACATTAGATACTGTTTGAAGCGAAATATTAGTGCTGGCTTTGATAGCCATGTTGTTAAATGCTCTTTTGCGTAGCTGTGAACGTAAGGCATATTCTTCTTTTTGTAGATCGATCAAACTCCATCGGTCTAGGTTATAAAGAAGTGTTGTGCGTGCAGCCTCAATATCTATGTGTCTATGACGACTGTCTGAAGGTTTAAATGTATACTGAACTCATGACGTCGCGCATCTATTTAGACGGCTATTCCATGGTTTCGTCTGTGCTTAACATTGATACACTATCGTCGGTGCTTTACACAAAATTTCTAAGTTACAATATCTTTATAATACCACTGGAAGTGAATAAATACTTAACAATAAGTTTATCTCCCTTTAAGACTTTTAGAATATGTCTCATCTTTGGATTTTAATAAATTGGCAAAGATCTTTTTAAAATTTATCATTTTCATCAGTCATTCTCTTGGGGAAATCTATCGTTGGGAAACTAAAGAAAGTACTGTCTAGAATTTAGAATTTAAACTAATTCTCAACAGTCTAACCCTCTAATGCTATTCCATATTAGCATATTCTCACGCTCGACCCTTCCGAGGTAAGCAAAAAGAACTGTTAATGGCCACAAGTAACGGTTCCTGCCATTTACATAAATATTACTATGTGAAGAGATGAGAATGGAATCGGCGTAAAATCGAGACGTTTATCATATCCTATACAGACAAATGAACGCAAAATCGTGCGTATGACCTGTGGCGTGTGAAGTAAAGTGACTTAAGCTAGGACAAATAAAGTGCTGTAAATAATATGAGTTCCTACATATCTACCAGGGTAATGAATGAATATGATTTGTTTATTTATCACTAAACTAGTGGCGGCGCGGTTTCGACTTCGCACGGATTAAATTTTTTGTAACAAACTTTGTCTTGACAAAAACGAACACAACAAAAAGTAATAACTTATTTCTTTCTAAACGTAACGTATTTATACGAAACGGCAACAAGATTGACACATAGTTTTCGGAGCTTACTGAAGCCATAGCGACTTTTCACGTTTTTGAGACGTAAAGTAAAGTAAAAGTAAGTAAACTAAAGTTCTTCGGTCGTACACTAGATAGGCTTTTCCAATTTTCCATACAATCAACGCAATAAATACTTCAAGAACGCTGAAATGAAATACAGACATGTGATAAAGCCTCTGATGCCACATTATGTTCCAGTGACAGTATAATTATTACTGTGATTATTAATTTAATTATTTCACTTCGATATCACATATTAGAAGAACAAACCACTAATTACTTAAGAACAATTACCACACATCAGTAAACAATAACGCAGTCAAGAAACTTAGCGCAACGCAATTTCCATCAACATTTACCTTTGAACCATCCATTATTCCACAGAAGGAAGCTATAATAACAAGTCGTAGTATCTCAATCACTGCTGATGCTACTGGGTCCGTCGCGGGTGGCTGGTCGCGCAAGTGGAGCAAAGGTGAAAGAACAACGGACGACGGTGAAACTCGATGTAACGTGTGTAGGTGGGAGCTACCTATGATATATGATTTGTTGCTTGGTTTTTCTTCGAATTATTATGGTGAGAGGTGATGATGATGAAGGGGCTGTTGGGGCAGTGGATGGGCGGGTGTTCCATTCCAAATTGGATAAAAAAATTGCATGATCTAAGTATAGATTTTCCGGGTTAAGGTGTGTATGAGTTAAAATGCTTTTAAAAACCGATGATCTATGTACATAGGAGATTTATTTGTGAGCCATCGCTTCAAAATAAATAATCTAAAAGTTTCCTGAAAGGGAAATATCATTTCGTTTAGCCAGCAGATATTTAAATGAAAAAGTGTCATAAATAAATGATTTTAATTTTTAGCTGTTGCCAGCGGTTACACCCGCTACAACTCAAAAATCATCCCGTGGGAACATAAAATCGGGATAAAAACTATCCTATGTGTTAATCTAGGTTATAAACTATCTGTGTACCGAATTTCAACCAAATCCGTGTAGTGGTTTTTGCGTGAAAGAGGTCCGTTTTGTGTCTATGAACTTGCAGTTCTTAAATAATAATAATCAGTTTATTTCAGGTATTAAAAAGCGATTTTCAGAATTATTTAGACTTTAATACATGGATCTTTTCTTTTGTCCTCTACCACGCCAGAAAAGCAGAAAAGATCGAAATGTAAGCTACAAATAAAGAATAACCTATAGGATAGGTACCTTTCTCCCGGAATTCCATTCATATGGGATATTTTTCGCCATGCATACGCGGGCGTACCCACTAGCAACAGCTAGTAGAGATTAAATGCAACGTTATCTCCAGGACTGACGATAGATTTAGGTAAGTACTAGGCTCTCAGAAATCGGAGGTGCTAAATCCAGAGAGTAAGAAAATATTCCTAGCTTAGCTCAGGAATAAACGAAGCTAAAACTCATAGCTCATGAGGTAAGTAACGAGGTTCGCTTTACGTGGGCGACCTAACATCGTACCAATTATATTTTGTATAAACAGTTACCTATATGCATTTAATATTGATGATAGATTTTAAAACTGTTACTGGTATTTGATGGTAGGTATGTAAAGATAAATTGAATTTTGAAAAAGGATAAAGAAAAGGAAAAAGAAACGACGAGCATTCTTACATTTATAGGTTTGATACAACACGGAGAGAAATAATTATAACAATATTACCAGAACGTATGGTATATATTATTCTAGTTTATAAAACCAGAATCGTGTTAAGTTTACTAGATTGACTTATAACAACAAATAGACGTATTTTAATAAATACCAGAATATTCTAGTAAACACATTATAGTAAAGAATACTCAAAGCTGTTTACAAGTACATTTTATTATTGTAAATACAACATTTCCATAACTTTATAGTTTACCTTCATAATTTGGTTGTTGTTACTAGCTGTCAAATCAACAATACAATATTTATTGTTATATCTGACGGCGCCTCCGTTAACGTCAGACATCAGGTTGACTTTTAGCTGTCAAAGTCAGCCTAGCGAAGCGTCATTGTCGATGGTTGTGAGGGCGGCCATCTTGACACACTGTTGTTTGAGACGGCGCCCGCACACCACGCTTGTGACGAATCGCTTTGCATCCGAGTGATAGTTTAATCTAGTGTTCTAATTAAGTTGGTTTCGTGTTGCTTAGACTGTACATTGCTCATTTGACTGTGTATTTCAATGATTAAACCCCGTGCTGATTAAACAACTGTGATTGTAACGAGGACTTGTGATTTTTCTGCTCACGCCCACCTGCTTACCTGCCTACCCACATATATCACAAGATGAGTTCTGATGAAGGCCCTCCTGCCCCTTCATCAGAAGTGGGATTGGATGAGGCTAGAATTGAGCAAGAAACACCAAAATCGGATGCAGAAAGATTGCTGAATAACATGGAAATACTTTTATCTCGTGTTCTCGCAGCCCAGCCAACGCCAACTGTGAGTACTAACCATCCAACACATTTGTTACCGTTTAATCCAGACGAACCAGACTGTGACATAGATGGTTGGTGCAATATAACCGAAGCGATCGTTCATAATAAGCGCTTAGAAGGAATCGACTTGCTCATGGCTCTTACTACCTCTTTAAAAGGACGAGCGGCTGCCTGTATCACTAAGCTAAACTTAGATGAATTGTCCTGGAGCGTTGTTAAACAGACACTGTTAGCTAAATTTACAAAACCAAAGCTCCTTCAGGACTATTTTGACGAAATACTGCGGTTCCAAATAGGAGCTAAGGAGACAGCTTCAGAAGCTGCTCTTCGTTTATGGAACTTAATTGAAAGAATACCTAAGACTGTGATGCCTGAAGAAGTGGTGACTGGATTCGTTATTTCTGTGCTTTGTCAGAAGGACAGCCTGATAAGACGCGAATTGATTGCGCACAATATCACAACTCGCACTCAATTGTTCCGAATCCTGGGAGGCGTATCTCTTAAGCGGCGTTCAGACGGTGCCGAAGCTAACGAACCTGAGGCGAAGCGTTTTCGTGCTACCGAAAGGTTCACTGGCAGATGTAACTTTTGCGGAATACCGGGACATCGTTTTGCGGAATGCCGAAAACGTCGTGACGCGCTGGGATCAGTGGAGGCTCGAGACACTTCGAGTGCTTCCCGTCCGGTGGAGAAGACAACCGATGTAACGTGCTACACTTGTGGCCAAAAGGGCCATGTGACAACTAACTGTCCCGATAAAAGGAACGGTGGTAAAGCTGCGGCCAAGGAAGTCCACCATTGTGAACACCGCCCTTCAAGGGGCGTCTTGACAACATCTTCCGGTGAGTCTGTACCTTTTCTATTTGACAGCGGATCGTCCTGTTCTCTTGTGAAAGAAAGTTATCGTGGTAAACTCTTGGGTACTGTGTGTAAAAGTCTCGTCTATTTGAGCGGCATTGGAGGCGATGATATACAGTGTATGACTCAAATTCAGGCCGATGTTAAAATTGGCGATTGCTTGATTAGTTTACTCTTTCACGTGGTTTCCGACAGTAATATATCTGAGCCTTTAATTATTGGTAGAGATATCTTTGATCAGGGGTTAAGTGTAGAAATTGATAATGATAATCTTCTTATATACTCTAAACAACAATCTAACCTTTGTGTCGCGACATCAGATCTCCCAGATTTTTCAAAAATTGACACGGATTTGCAGGGACAGGATAAAGACATGTTGATTTCCATATTGAGCAAATATGCAAATAACTTTATCGAGGGTATACCTACCAAGCGTGTGAAGACGGGAGTATGTGAAATTAAATTAGTGGATCCACATAAAGTTGTGCAGCGATGTCCTCACAAAAGAGCACCGATAGAGAAACAAATAATTAGGGAACAGGTTCAAAAACTATTAGAAGCAGGGGTGATTCGAGAGAGTACGTCCCCATTTGCTAGCCCTATCGTTCTTGTGAAAAAGAAGGATAATTCCGATAGACTTTGTGTAGACTTTAGGGAGTTAAATTCAAATACCATACCTGAACATTATCCCTTACCTCGAATCGAGGAACAAATCGACCAGCTCACGGGTGCTAATTTCTTCTCTTCATTGGATATGGCTTCTGGCTTTCACCAGATCCCTATCCACCCTGATTCAGTGGAGAAGACAGCCTTCGTGACAAACGAAGGGCAATACGAGTATCTCGCCATGCCGTTTGGTTTGCGAAATGCTCCTTCGGTCTTTCAGAGATGTATCACAAGGGCTCTTAGTCATTTACAAGATAAACCACTTATCTATATGGATGACGTGTTATGTCATGCTACTAACATCCCCGAAGGACTGAAGCGCCTTGACTTTGTTTTAGGTGCGTTATCAGAAGCCGGGTTTACCTTCAATACAAAGAAATGTAAATTTATGAAACAACGAATTGACTACCTAGGATATTCTGTACAATCCGGTAAGATTAGGCCCAATTCACGGAAGATTCAAGCATTGGCAGATGCCCCAGAACCTAAATCTGCTACTAATGTTCGCCAATTTCTCGGTCTAGCCTCCTACTTTCGGAAATTTATTCCTGAGTTCACACGAATAGTCGGTCCCCTATACCCTCTTACAAAACTTAAAGGACGAATTACCTGGACTACCGAACATGAAAAGATACGGCGCAAAATTATAGGCATTCTCACGTCCGAACCGGTGCTAACTATATTCGACCCAGAACTTCCGGTGGAGCTACATACCGATGCCAGCTCAGAAGGATATGGAGCAATCCTTCTGCAAAAGAAAAATAATCTTCCTCACGTTGTAGAGTATTATAGCCGCCGTACAGCAGATGCGGAATCTCGTTATCATTCATACGAGTTAGAAACTTTAGCGGTCGTCAGAGCTGTAGAGCATTTTCGCCATTATTTATATGGTAGGCGATTTGTTGTAGTTACCGACTGCAATTCACTCAAGGCGTCGAAATCGAAGAAAGACCTTACACCCCGCGTTTACCGATGGTGGGCTTATTTAAAAGCTTACGATTTCGACATTGTTTACCGCGAAGGAAGTAAAATGGAGCATGCTGACTACCTGTCTCGAAATCCACTGTCAGATTCTACTGTTCCTATCATTCCTGTAAAGTCTAAACCCAAAACTGTCAATTATGTTGAACTTCATCAGGGCTGGCTGTCAGTTGAACAGAAACGTGACGCAGAAATTCAGGATCTTATCGCAAAACATAATAATAGTAGCTTTCCCGAAACAGTAGGTCAAACATATGACGTTAGAGATGGCATACTCTACAGGAAGATTACTCGTAACAAAGCGGTTTCGTGGCTACCCGTAGTTCCACGGTCTCTTATTTGGACACTAATTAATCATGTCCACAATGAATTGCAACATTTAGGTAGGGACAAAACTCTAGACAAGCTGTATGAAAAGTACTGGTTTCCCGATATGTCTAAATGTGTACGAAAATTTATAGATTCGTGTATCATTTGTAAGGCATCGAAAGGCCCATCGGGTGCTCAGCCTGTTCAGCTTCATTCGATTCCAAAAGTATCAGTGCCTTGGCACACGATTCACATAGATTTTTCGGGGAAGCTGAGCGGGAAGAGTGACCGAAAGGAGTATTGCTCGGTAATAATCGATGCCTTTACCAAATACGTTTTACTTGAACATACTTTGTCAGTTGATGCCAAGAGTGCAATATATGCAGTACAAAAAGCGGTGTGTCTTTTTGGAGCCCCGAAAAGAATCATCGCAGATCAGGGACGTTGCTACATCAGCTCAGATTTTAAGAGCTTCTGTCAAGAGCATAAAATAGACCTCCATTTCATCGCGACTGGTACGAGTAGGGCAAACGGCCAAGTTGAAAGAGTGATGCGTACTCTAAAGAGCCTCCTTACTATCATTGAAAACGACCCTAACAAAGCATGGCGTGACGAACTGGGTAACATCCAACTTGCTCTCAATAGTTCTAAATCTTCCGTTACCAAATACTCACCGTCAGAGCTTATGTTTGGAATTCGTTCTAATTCTTTAGGAATGTCTAAGTTGAACGCGGATAATATAGATCATGAGGCTCGCTTAGATTTAGATTCGATAAGACCTGATGCATCAGCTAACATTTGCAAAGCTGCTGAATCTGATACCCTTCGGTTTAATCGTGGTCGGGCCACAATAAGACCTTTCTCTAAAGGAGACTTCGTATTTATTAAAAATTGTGAACGGAATAAAACAAAATTGGATAGGAAGTTTCGAGGTCCATATGTTATAGTAGAAGTACTTGAAAACGATCGCTACGAACTTAAAAGCTTAGGTGGTTCTCAGAGAACTTATAAATACTCTCACGAGAATTTGCGCGCAGTACCCCAGGGACATATCGGTTTGATTGAAATAGCTACTAGTCTTTTAAACTGTGAGGAGGCCGAGACGGCGTCGGAAGATGAAGAAACTATAGCTAATTCAAATCATGACAATGAAAACTCTGACACCTTGTCCGTATGCTCAAACACTGTTTCCGCCGATTCGAGGACGCTCACAGCATGCTCTGAAACTCTCAGTACATGCTCAGATCCCGAGACTTGGGAAATTTCGCACGAAACTGAAATTCATACAGAACGAGACGATTCATAGTCGTAGGTAAGTGGAGCGACCTGTAAGAATCTCTTTCCTGCCAAATAGTCAGACGAAATATGTCGTCCAAGTCAGTATCAGATTGACTTGTCTCTGTGCTTTTGTTCTATGAGACGAAATATGTCGTCCGAGTCAGAGTCCTTTATGTTGACTGACTTGTCTTGGATGTTTTGCAGATTATGGTAAGACGAAATATGTCGTCCGAGTCAGAGTCCTTTATGTTGACTGACTTGTTCTGGATGTTTTGCAGATTATGGTAAGACGAATATTGTCGTCCGGGTCACATCCACCAAAGGATTGGCTTGTCTAATAGTTCCAATTGTGAACAGTTAACCTACATGCTGTTTAGTGACGAGGCTGTGTCATCCGGGTTAATGGTTGCGAGACACTCGCCTTAAGTCTTAAGTATCGTAGCGCACTGTCATAATGTAACGAGTCGTCCGTCAGGATGCCGAACGGACTATGTACGATTGCAACTCATTGTTTCAGAAAATCGCCCGAGGACGGTCGAGTGTCAGTCCGGCCGTGACGGCGCCTCCGTTAACGTCAGACATCAGGTTGACTTTTAGCTGTCAAAGTCAGCCTAGCGAAGCGTCATTGTCGATGGTTGTGAGGGCGGCCATCTTGACACACTGTTGTTTGAGACGGCGCCCGCACACCACGCTTGTGACGAATCGCTTTGCATCCGAGTGATAGTTTAATCTAGTGTTCTAATTAAGTTGGTTTCGTGTTGCTTAGACTGTACATTGCTCATTTGACTGTGTATTTCAATGATTAAACCCCGTGCTGATTAAACAACTGTGATTGTAACGAGGACTTGTGATTTTTCTGCTCACGCCCACCTGCTTACCTGCCTACCCACATATATCACAAGATGAGTTCTGATGAAGGCCCTCCTGCCCCTTCATATCTAAAAGAATGCAAGTAACAAAAACTTATTTGTTTGTATAAATAAACTAGATTAATATAGTAATGTTAACCAGATTATTGTTATCATAATAAAATGTTTTTTATCGTTAACATATATCGTTTTTTGTGTAACATGAGTATCGTATTACAAACAAAACGTTTTTTACGATTACAAAATATATTGTAAGGTTTGCTTGAACTTAGGTTTGCAAGGAGGACCACGCCATTTTGTTTCACCTTGCGTGCGCGTGTGCTGTTCAAGTGTTCAGTAAATATTGGTAAATATTATTTACGTGCGGTTGTTCTATAGAATGTTTAAAATAATGGACACAAATGTAACAGAACTATTAAAATCCTGGCGATTGGAGGAGTACATACCCGTTTTTGTGGTAAGTAAGTTTTACAAATTATTTGGCTTGGTACCTAATATTCCTGGAAGAAAAGTGTTGAGTTATATGAGTTTATGATATGACTAGGTATGAGGATGAGTTGAAAGAAATCTTTAGGTTAGGCAGGTACATACCAGTATTAAAACTATTATTAAAACTGTCGGTTCCAGTGAATTATAATTATGCGTGCCTATAAACCTAATTGAAATGTTTTATTTTCAGAAAACAAAATAACGATTCGCACACCTGGTCTCCTGGATTCGGACGTGATCAAAGAGCTTATTGGACATTTAGGCCAGGGGACCGCGTAGGGTACGATTACAAAAAAAACCTAAACCAATGGAATGAGTTGACTAACTCGCTAGAGGTAAGTGATAAGTTTATAGGCCTCGACTCAAGCGCACATTTTCCGAAATGCACATTCTGCGTCAAACCCATCCTATGAAATTATAATTGTTGTGATTTTGATAATACAAATAAAAACCTACAAATGTTATATATGTTTTGTTTTATTTAAATCGGTTGTTGACAACACAATCCCTTCGTGTTCGTTCATGATTTCAGAAGGTGGTAGGCTTAGGGTATACCTATATAGGTTTTTACTATAGCTTGTCAAGTATTATTAGAAGATGCAATTATGACATCAAATGATTGGGTTTACTTTATGAGAATTTAATGTTGTTAAGTTTACTCTATTGTTTAGTGATTTCACCAATGTTTTATTTTTTGCTTCATATTGTTTAGTAGGCGATTAGGTCTTTATAAGAAATATTATATGTACTTACGTCATGATACCATGTTAGGAAAAAGTTGAAATCTCTCAGTTTACATGTTAATTTGGTGACAAAACTGACAGATTTTAACTTTGTCTTAGCAACACTGTAACTATGACCTAACATAATTATTTCTTTTAAAGACCTAATCCCCTACTGAACAATATGAATAAAAAAAATTAAACATTGGTGAAATCACTAAACAATAGAGTAAACTGAACAATATTAAATTCTCATTATAGTAAACGCAACCATTTGATGTGATAATGGCTAACAACATGCTGGTAATAAACACAAAATAGATAGTAAAGTAAACAAAATATATAGTTAAATAAACACTCAATTTGGTAACATTTGCATTCAATATTTTTATAGTAACTATAATAATCTATCAACGCTACTATAAATCTGGTTATCTCCAAAATAAAGTATGTAATGAATACAAATAGGCTTTTGCGCACTATACATAAATTTTAGTGATGTGTACCAGCATTATGTTTAATTTTACTAGATATTTCGTAAGCTATTACCAGATTTATCTAGTAAACTGTACAAAAAAGATAGCTGTCGTATATATTACAAGACAATCTAGTTATTTTAACTTTATTCTGGTTACCTAAACTAGAATTTTCTCTCCGTGAAGGTGCGCATTGTGATATTCGATTGTGCTCTCTCACTGATGAAATGTTCGAATCTGTAACGTTACATTACATGAATGCTTGCGGTGAGGGAGTTTTACGTTCGAGAGCCAGGTTTACTCATTGGTCCCACGACCCTTGACGATTGGAACACCTCTTCAGTAGTTATTGCGAGCTGTCTCACTCCCTTCGGAGTTCGTATCTAGACGATATCCTATCTCAAAAAATAGAAACACCTGGAGTAAATAATTTCATGAACGTACCAAATTCGAAATGCCGAAGCCCGAAGTCCGAAAGTTTAGAAGCGGCGCGTAGTAACTAGAGCCTTTGGTACTTGTTCGAAGATTTCCTTACGTGGGCGGAGCCACGGCAAGGTGGGAGTATGATTTGTGTACCATTTCCTTTACCTATGCCGAAGTTATAGGAAATTGTTGAGCTTAGGTTTTTATGTAGAGACTTATTATTTTATGTTTCACAGTAAAATTATTTAAGGGCTAGTTGTTGGTCGCGGGACTTATCAAATTACCGTTACCCTGGAACGTAAAGGGTTATTGAAGGACACAGTGGATTTTAGTCAGTACAAGTCTGTTAGTTCCTCCCGCTCTGCCCTGGGAGCCTGGGAGGGAGGACTCATTTGATGATTTTACCACGCTAAATCAAAAGAAAAAAAGGCCTAGTTGTTTGATCATTTGTTAAACTAACAATTTGTTAAATCCTATACGTGTTTACCATTTTTTGAAAAATGTATGGGATTTTAACAATAATTTAACTATTGATGACGTTGAGGGTATAGAAAATGTGTTTTAATAACTTCATTTTTGTTTGCCTATAGGAAAGTTAATTTCATTATTAATTATTTTTATAGACAGGACAAGGCCGGTTTAAATTGAGCTAACAGACTGTTCATACGCTGACTCCTATTGGTCATAGTAAATGGACTATCCAAAACAAAAATAATTTTTCGATTCGAACCAGTAGTTCTTGAGATTAGCGCTTACAACCAAACAAACTATTCAGCTTTAAAATATAAGTTTAGATTTATTTATTTTGTTTGTTTGTTTGGAGTTTGTGTGATATTTTTGTCATGTTATTTAAAATGACGTGTGAAAATTGTGAATAATAAAACGCCATCTTGTTTTTCAAACTTTTTCAATGAAGACACGAGCGAAAAGATCCGTGTCGATTTTTGGACGTCACTGATATCGGTCAAGGATCTAAGTTGAATTAAATATTACATTAATTTAAAACTATTGAACTTAATAGGGTCGCGTGACAACAAGCAATAGAGACGCAGACAATTCAGAATTATTTCAAACAACGCGTTGTTACGCTTAAGGATAAAGAAAATTTAAAAGATAATTTTATTGAATAAATGGAAATGATTTCTGCTAAATTGTCTTGAGACGTCATATAAGTATAATATGTTTATCTAAGTACTGTGACGTATGACATTCATCAACATAATTATCTTCGTTTGACGTCATTAAATGTTGTTTCAAATAAACTATATTTAACAAAACTTATGTATATCCTTTTGAATTAAATGAATTATGTCCAAACTGATAATTTTTATGCAATTTTTTGCACATTCTCAAAAAAAAATAGACACAATCAAAAATCATTTACAAAAGATTTTTTTATTTTATTTATAGAGACATTCCAAAATAGGCGAGTTGGCATCCCATCAGCCCTTTTATTACAATGCTAAAATCATCAAATGAGTCCTCCCTCCCAGAGCAGGACAGGAGGGACTGTCAGACACGTACTGACTAAAATCCACGGTGTTTCAATAGCCCTTTACGTTCCATGGTCACGCTAACCTGATAAGACAGTCTCGCGACCCCGGCAGGCTTTGGCCCTCTATAGGAACCCCGTCAGAAGACGCGCCGTCGACCATCAGACCCTGGCCCTATAGACAAACAGACGACGACAGCAGGCGACAAACGTTATCGCTCAGCAGTCACTAATACATTTTCAACTTTAGACCCCAGCGATAAAGTTGAAAATCTATTGAAGTTCACAGATCGTTTTGTTTGTTTCGTTCGTTATCGCGCAGCAGACTTTAATAGATTTTTAACTTTATGCCCTAAGGTATAAAGTTGAAAATATATTAGTGACTGTTGAGCGATAACGATTGCCGTCTGCTGTCGTTGTCTGTCTGTATATAGGGCTAGATGGCCTACCATGACGTCAAGCGAGGATAATTCCAGTGTGGGAAAGAGACAGAGCTATATAAGTCGTCTAGCGCCATCTCGTTTCCACACTGGAATAACTCTCGCTTAAAGACGTCATGTTATGCCACCTGCTGGCTACTTTGAGACTAAGGGACTTTACTCATGGCGCGATGCGACGCAATGCGACGCGATTCGAACGAATTCCAACTACAAGTGAAAATCAACCTTGTCACTAAAAAATAAAGATGCGATTCGATTGACCTGACGTTGTCATGGCTATCGTGTTTTGTTTTTCATCTATTCATAGATAACAACGTGTTTTATGTCTTATGTCATATTGGTAAGGTTGTTTTTTACTTGTAGTTGGAATTTGTTCGAATTCCTTAGTTTCAGCATTGAATACTAACAACCAATTCTTAGAGTTAATGATCGACTTCTAGCTTATATTGTTAAGCAGCACATTGATGGCCTATTTGGCACAGTGCCAGGGAGTTTCCCAGTACGGGTGCGGGATTGATTCCCGAGTCGGGACAATAGGTGCTTTCATTAATTTGCATGATACGATATTGTGATACATGGTCAGTGGACACCTATGTTGATTTATTCGCAGTTTTTCCATGGTAACATGAAATGTTAGGTGTTAATGCAGCTGTTTTGAAACGAATACTATAATAGTTTTAATCTTTTTCTAAATAAAGTTTAGTTTTAACTCACTGTATCAACGCACTGAGCACAATGCTCCAGGTAAAGAGTATCAGTGAATTCCCATTTTAATTCTTTTTCAGACAGTTAGTGTGAATCTCAATTTCCTTTTAAAACATAAGGACACCCTTTCCACCAAACAGCAGAAAGGTGTGGATGTGGAACTTTGTCGCAATCTATGGTGACAGTTCTTTAAGCGCGCGTGGAATACAACCCGCCATCACTAACTTGGGGCTAGTCCTTATCAATCCGCAAGCCCGCTTAGTCGAACCTCTTAGCCCAAAAATATGCAACTTATAGTGACCTCTGTAGGTACTATTTCCGACATCCATTGCCGTGATTGTGACGAAGTTTTGGGGCTTCATAAGCGAAGTTTTCCGCGCAAACGCAAAACTGCACGACGTAACTTTGCATTGCGGGGTGACATTTTCCCCGAAATCATAATTTCATCACAAAAACTCGATTAAAATCAAAATGAACACAAGTAAGTATGTGTATAATGTAAAGTAACCGTCGTCGTCGTCGGAATCAGTCCAGGAGGTCGGACGGCGACTGGTTGCTTAACGTTCAGTAATCGTATTCATCGAAGCGACCCCCGACACTGTTGAATGTTGATTCATATTTATGAACATCTTCTTTTATTGGCTATGTGTAGTGTGTACGGTTGTGCAAGTTTGGTACTCGTTGTTGGTTGTATGTTTTTATGCAAGTTGATAGGATTGGTAGTTGGTTATAACTATATGCCTAGTTAAAAAGATGGACTGCGCCTTCCCTAGCTGATAATATTGGCGATACTCTAGAAGAAGAGCCACTACCTATGTCTTTCCTATAACACTCTTCGATTCCTCTCTTTCTAGGGTGAATTTTAGGCAACTATAGCGCAGTCCATATATTAAGTTAATATAACATAATTATAACTAACTAACTAGAACATTTTGCATGGCGATGTCTATTTTTTATAAATTAATATGGCAACGTCTCAAAATTAATTATGTTATTGTTAGGCTTTTAGCCATACAGATATAACACGTAAGCTTAAAGGTAACCCTTAACTAGAACTTAGAGTTATTTAACGTTTGAATATGCTGTTGACTTCTAGTATACAACGGCTAAAAACCGTGTGTCCACTGCAACCAATAGCAAGCAACTAACACATGACTAATTACATAAAACCGTGTGTTTAACCAATACATTATAATTGTCCGTTCCCAATTGTTCTTCAAATTCGGCCAAGGGTTACTAGAATACGAACCTAATAAAAACAAACCAATTCTAGCATAATGACACTCGACAAAGCACTTCACACAACGCAAAACATAAGGCTAGGTGCACAATAACGCCCTTCTGGCGCAATATGCACTTTTTGCGCAATCCGTGCGCTGCAATGATCGTGCGAAAAATGCTTCTTGTTCACTAGTTTCATTGTCATGTGCCAACGATTTATGAATGTGTGTGAGCCCACCTAAATTGAGATTGGTTGGAGATAATATGTTGCGAAACAAAACGCTTAATTTGTGTGATAAGTTGAGGTCTGACCACTAGATCGGTCGATGACTTGGCTTGTTACAAACGTCATCACTTCTATTATTACTTTTCTCACGGCTATTATTATTTTTATTTTATTTTCAGCATTTTGTAGCTTGTTTTGTGCAGCTAAGGTATAATTTGTTGTCTTATAAATAGAATTTGTTGTAGAACTTTGAGTTGATTTTTAAACGATTTATTTGAGGTGCATTTAAATATAATAGTAGCTGATTACAATGCAGGTGACCTGCACTTTATGCACTGACTTCTTCTTGCACAGCCACTGATGACGCTGTTGAAGAGAAGTTTTGGGGTACTGTAAATACCCGCGTCATGATAATTTACCTATGCGAGAGTTTTGTAGTACATTGCTACACTTTCAATAGTTGTGTTTTAAAACCATTGTTACCGCTTTTCGTTTTCACCAGCTTTTCCGACTCTACTTTTGGTGTTATATGTTGACATTATAAAAAATCTCTTTATTATTTATAATACGTTTATTTTTAATATTTGATGGAATTACCTTGTCGTACTAATAATTTTCTTGTACACAACCGAAAATAATTTTCCGCACTTCAAGAACGTGAAACTTTTCGCAGCTACAGGTTGTTGCTTAATTAGATTTCAAGAAATACCAAAAAATTAAAAACTCAACTTAACTAATCGGATTACAGTGCTGACCTCAACTTTAGAAAGGTAAATTACTGCGGTAATTAAGAAAAAAACGGTCGGTACATATGGTTGTGCTCTAACGGCTATTGTCTCGGGAAAAAATATTCTTTATACGTACATAGAATCGTTTTTATCAGATTTTCGCACGGTCCGACACTTAACTGTTCATATATACAGTGTGCTTTAACTCGGTAAATTTACGGGTAATATGGCGAAAATATCGCTGGAATTGCGCACTTAGTTATTCTTAATTAACTGCTATTTAAAGTAAATAGCGTAAAGTTTGAAGTTGAATCTTGAATGGGTAATGGTTTTATTTAAATTTTAATAATGACAATGAGAGACGTTTTGTCCCAGATTTATTTCGATTTCTATTTTAAAATTTAATGTTATCGCATGTTTAATTTATTTAATTAGATTTAAAAAAATATATTTCTTCATTTTCGTTAAACTAAATCCATTATTCAAGAGGTAATAACGCAAAAAATGGCAAAAATTACCAGAAAAAAAAATGTTTTACATTTTTTTGTAGAATACTACAATTATTACGTTCTCTACATCCGTGTCCAAATAATGAATCACCCTGTATAAACATCAGTGTGGCAATTAATAAGTTTTGCGCCACGTCAGTTGTGCGGTTGCGCCAGACTTGCACACCCATCCTTGACAAGCGGGCGGCTCCCGAAACATGCCCCGAATGGATTGACCTTGCACCTATTTTTTTTTATTGTCTAAATTACAACGCATTGTGAATTGGCAGAGCTTGGAGTTTTGGTCTATGATATAATGAATACAGACTTGTTATTTTAAACTGAAATAAAAGTAAAATGTGCTTCTATAAGTCCCTTTCGATCCACTTAGGAATCGACTCATTTGATGATTTTTCAAGCTTTTGGAGACTTTCCGTATTTTGAAGAAAGTGTGCTTTTTCTATAAACATCTTTTTGCAATAAAAAGCTGAAAGAAAAGCGTTTAATGAAAATGACATAAATTCATGTCTATTTCTGGAGTCCACACCACGATCGAGTTTTTTTTGACGAGGGTCTAGTGTCTTTGTTATTAAAACAAAATGCATTACAAAATGTAGCACCACGAATTTTCCGCAGGATTTCAGTCGTGGTGCGAACTCTACTTCTAAGTTCTACTAATATTACAAGGAGGGTAACTGGAAATTAGGATCTCGAATTTAAAAGTTTACTAATATGATGTGATGTACTTAATTGATATTTTTATAAATAAATATTTTATCAACTCAAACTCAAATGATGCCTATGTTTACTGTTTCAGCAACAAAAAAAAAATAATAACTTGGATAATGCTGGCGGTCTATCTATCTATTTTTCAGTTTTAGTTTGATTTCTTGTCTATACGTATTATTTTCTTCCATATTCATCTAAAAACTTAAATTCCTACTTGAAAACACTCGTGTATTTCACAACCAAAGATCGTTTGCAATAAAAAAATCAAACATTTTTTAAACGCACCGATAAGAAATCTGTCTAGAATTTTTTAATACATTTTTTTAAATATCCTTCTTTGTCCATAGACTAAATTCGAAGTATCAGCTATAAAGGCGCGCGCACACTGGCCGTGCATACTAAGTAAGGTATAGTGTACACGTGACGCGACTTCCGTTCGGCGAGCATCAGCTGATGCATTCCTTTTGCGTTCGTTTGATTAGTGGGACTTTTGAACTTGCGTATTTATTTTGAAAATTGAATTTGGAATTCTTAGAACTGTTTTTTTTTTTTGTGAGAAGAATCAATTATGGCGTTTTAAGAAAAATGTTGACAGTTTTACGAAAACAAATTATTAGATTTTGTTTTATTTTGGGCAAATTTTGAATTTTATATTATTCGTCAAGAATATTAGTGTCAGTGTATTATTCCACACGTGTTTGTAAAAATTAGCATTTTTTTCAAGAAAGTTATTAGCATAGGTTTTATTTCTATGCATGTGCCAAATTCTAAGGTGTCAACTAATTAAAACAGTGGATGTTGACAACTAAAGGTTACAATAAGGTTAAATGTAAATAAGCGCGGAACTGAAAACTTTAGCAAATCCTAGAATTAACAAATAGTTGAAAACACGTGATAATATGAGCTTAAAATTTATAATATGCGTATATAATAACGAACGATTTATGTTGTGCCAACTGAACATTTTAAAGAGGTAAGCATAATATCCTTGTCACTAAAAGTTGTTTTTTTTTTAATGTTAGTATTCGCGTGGAGTTATTGTTTTTAAAAATCAAAGCGAAGTGTTTATGTTTTTCTAGTACTTAAAAAAAAAGTCAAATGACGAATCACACTAGAATCTAGTGAATTAGTCAAAATTATACCTAAAAACACTGATTATTTTTTCTCAAAACCTGGGGCCTTACCAAGAGCTCTTAACGCGATCCAGTTTAGGCTGTGGGAAAGAGACAGAGCTATACAAGTCGTCTAGCGCCATCTCTTTCCCACAGCCTAAACTGGATCGCGTTAAGTGTTCATGGTAGGCCACCTGTCTACTTTTTTCAACAAGGCATCTCCGGAGACCATTGCCGACCTCTCTGTACCAATTTGCTGCTTTATGAAAACTGAGATTTTCAGTAACCTTGTATCTATTGCGAATATTTCAAAGAAGCGTTATACCTATGTTTAGAAGTGAATGGAAGTTGAAAGACCGATAAAACGTGTGTGTACAGCGATTTAAAGCACATAAAGCAGTTTCTAGTCATAAATGCTTTTAAACGAAGTTATAACCTTACATTTTCGCTTGATTATCATAAATAACATACCGTTAATAAACGATAACTGTTTGACGATAAACTAAAGCATAACCATCCTTAGTTCCACAGTTATAAAGTCCACAACAGACGCAAAATGTAAATTTGTAGTTTTCTACACATTAAGTTCATTGTGTGTAGTGAAAAGATTTTCCCACGAAAAAAGGAAAACGTGTGTTGAAACAAGTTGCGACACTGAGTTGCGTGTTCTATGGCGCAGTGAATGGCATGCCGTAAGGTCATAGTGCGTTGACATATGAATAAATGTGATAAATAATAATAATATGAGGTTTTACTCGAATTTGTCGTGGCTTGTCCATGATTTCAGAAGCTGGTTGTAAGATTTTAGAATATGATGGTAAAAAGTAAAATCTGATTTGAAATTAGAACATTTACCAGACTGCTCGATCCAACAACCAGCTGTATGAAAACTTTTTTAGTGCGATAATATAAAAAATAAAATAAAAAAACTATGGTAGACTGTAAATAAAAAAAAAAAGGTTGCACTCCAGGAGTGCCGGTAGAAGTGAAAACTTTTTTGTTACTATGTTTTATTTTAAAACTGGAGTAGTACAGATATGAAATTAACTAATTTGAATGACGTCTTACTCATTTTCGATCAGGGTCACGTGACCCTGACGCGAGTTTTAAATTTTTTACCCATTACAGAAAAGTGTACAACGCCGCTAAAGAAGTTTTCACTTCAAAAAGTTTCGTTGCTTTTTATATTATGTACGTAGTACCTACATCTATGCTGTGTATTGTAAACAACACCCAATGATAATTTATTCTGATCATTAATTTGCATATTCAGATTCAGACTAAATTGCAATAATTTCTTGCTATTTACGTCACTGAAGACAAGTTTCTGAATCAATTACATTATTTCAGTAAATAAAAGCCAGCTACGATTTATTGTTAAAACTTGTAGATTCAAATAAAAATACTTGTATTGACCAGTATTCCTCAAAGATCTTTACTTACTTAAATTATAAAGTTGTAGAGTTTTTAAACGCGCTAATCTCAAAAACTACTCATTCGATTTGAAAAAGTCTTTTTGTGTTGGATTGTCCATTTATCAAGGAAAGCCATCAGCTATAAAACATAACGCTTCGACCAATAGGAGCAGCAGGGGTGACTACGGGGAAGAGCTAGTACATACATAAAATTGCCTAATAATTTTAAAGGAAACGAGTATTTTCACGAGTTTAGCAACCTCGAGTTGCGAGTCTCCCTCTGGCCATATAATATACAAACTATTTATCTAGGGTTGCCATCTGTCCGGGTTCCCTCGGATTTGTCCTAGTTTAGAGGGCATCCGGGGAGCGCCCGGGGGGGGGGGGGGTGGTTTATTTGTAGTTCAGGTTTAAAGTCTTGGGCCGCGACACACGCACACTTCACCGTCCCCCCAACACTCCCGACGCAGTTGCCACGGTGCGCACTTCGACTCATGTCCGGGTTCTGGACTCTAAAATCCGGGGTTTTCACGAGTCATGTCCTTATTTCCAAATTTTAGATATGGCAACCCTGTATTTATCACACTGACGTCACAAAAAAGTTTTATCTATTTGCTTTATTAAATAAGTCGCAATTTATTTTTTTATGACTAAGAACAGATAAAAAATATATCTCATGAATTAATCTTGCATGACATTGAGCGATATAATTACGCTATGAAGGGCGCTGGACGTGAAAAAACCTGCGGCCCGAGAAATCTTAGTAATTTTCCAGTTTTCCTTCTTATAAAATTAATTGTAGTGTTTATTCAGTCATTTTCTTGTTATGTAAATCGGAATGTTCATTATTATGTATGCTTGTTAATTTTAAATGTACCTATGTTGTTTTTTTTTCAGTATTAAACGTGAGGTGATTTGATTTTGGCTTGACTGGGCGAATAAATATAAATGCAAATCTGTCTAGCTGAAATTGAATATTTTCATGTCTACAAAAAAACTAAAAACGTTAATGTACTTTTGTCTCATTCAAAGAAGTTAAGAGCCCGCTTTTTGGGGGGGTTTTCAGTTCAAAAAGCTTTCTAGTCTGCATTTAAGGGTGTATTTCTGGTTCAAATTATAATAAGTGGTATTTTGCTTGCAGCATTGCCTTTGCTGCGAAAAACATACTCATATTATCTCAGCTATACGATAAAAAGATGCGTACGTTGAGAAAGTTAATATAAAGACAAATTCTAATTAAAACTACTCTCACTTAAATGTTGAAAAAATCTTTTCCAAAAAGTGAAACGTAATTAAACGGACGATTAAGAAAATAAACGTTTATGTAGCACAGATTAATATCAATAAAACACGTACGCATGCATTATTAGTTTGTATTGTGAAGAAACTCTATAGTCTATGCGTTCAAATTGTGAAACATTCGTAGGCGGTACTTACATGTATGTACAGATACGGCTATTAATCATAGACTAAGTTTTAATTGGAGATGATACGATTTTTCAAGGTGAATGTATGGAAAATAATTACTTACGTCTACGGTTAACGAGCGGTTAGATTTTGAAACGGAACGCCTACCGTTGTTGGTTGGTTATTGTTTCATGAATGGCTGGAGTTAATTTCAGTTTTATGAAAGCCATTAAAACTTGGTTATAGTTAAATAGTCTTTTGATGTTAGGAAAGTTGTTGCCTGTAAACTGGTCAAATGTTGACTATTTTTCTAGGTAGCGAGTAAAGGGCAACTCGCTGCCCGACCATGGACCATGCCCGGGTCAACGGCGCGTTGTATCCCACGCGCGCCTCAAAGAGCGTCAGCATAATGACGGGGCCCCCTCTCAGAGGGCCAAAGCCTGCCGGGGTCGCGGGATTATTTCCTTACCGTGACCCCGGAACATAACAGGCTACTGAAGGACACCGTGGATTTTAGTCAGTACAAGTCTGACAGTCCCTCCTGCCCTGCCAGGGGTGGGAGGACTCATTTGATGATTTTAACACGCTAAAAAAAAAAAAGTTTATATTATAATCACAGGATTATGACATGATTAATATGGTACTTTTATTAACTAAACTAAGCACAAAATCCTTACAAAAAAGTGAATTCAAAACCGACCGTTTCACATTTGTACCCTCACTGACAAATTAAAATGATGGTATGATCTGATCAAACGAGTTGCATGATCAATAGCTACACTGATTTAAATAAAATATTTAAAAAAATAACAAATGGTTAATAAAATTTAAGTATAGGATTTATTGATTGTGAAACAACTAGCCTTAACCGATCGAAACATTTCGAATCACCCATCGAAAAGTGCTCGATACGAGATGAAAATCTGCCAAAAGATTTCCTCTCTCGAGGCGTAGCGATGCGTACAAACGTTTGCTCACAGCGCAGCGCCGGACGGATCTTGCCACAGCCTCATTAAAGATTCTAGGTCGTTCTGCAATCGTTAATTAGCGAGATAAGTACTGTATTAATTGTGTACGCCATTGGAGCGGCTATCGTGCCATCTTGTGAGCGGCGGCGTTAGCTTGCCTGTAGATCGGTGGCTTTTGGGTTGAAGGTTTTGTGTGAAAAGTTTGTATTTAGGTACTTTATTTTTTGAGACCCACCTTTTTGGTGGACCGTGAACTTCAAAAATCCACCTTACTACTACGACATAAAGGCGCTGCAAACCAAAGACAAAAGATGTCGCCAGTGACGAGTAGTTGCGCAATCGAATTTCGAACAGAGAATCATGTGCATTAACATTAGTACGTACATGCAATTCGATATCGAGCAGATCTGTGAGCGATATCGTCAATACGTGCGACTCCTTTAGCAAACACAAGCGATCGTCCATACATTTTCTTCGGCCGGACGCTAGTGTGATATCTGACCGATATCGTCAATCGATGCAATTTGATATCGCGTCGCGCCATGGGTTAAAGTCTTTAAGTCAAATCATTTGTTTCAATTAGGCCATAGAAAAGGCACTTTTGAGCGTAGAATATTAAAATTAAAGGAAATGGGATGGAATTGATTGTGAAAGGGTGGGATTGATAGTGGACATAGACGTCAATAAGTATTATTTAACTTAAGGCTAAGTACTACACTGATTTCCCTTTTCTAAACTGAAGTAGGTAGTTAAAACCCGTAATTTTTTGCTGTATTTCATGATATAGCATCTGGCTATTATATTATGTATGGCTGGCTATAGCACACGTCGCTGTCAGTAGAGTATATCGATCTGTTTGCCCACTATATCACGCCTGATGGTAACCAACGATGGTAGCGTTGCCAGTGTTGCAGAGAAGGCAAACCTTAGACAATAGGACCGCTGAACTAATTAGTGGAAAATGAAAAGGAACTTTAGCATATCACCAGACGAGACATTTTTAAATAGCAAGATTTATGTTGAATTACGATTTTTCTGTGTTTTTTTTATCATATTATTCTTTATAGTTTTGTACATAATAATTGGTAAGAGCTGTCTTACTGTGGCGGTGATTTGATGTGGTTTCTCAAAGATGTCGGCTTACCTGGAAAAAATAAAGTAATACTTGAAATATGCAAGTTTTAAACAAAAATAGTATCAATCCTATAAAAACAGCTTTTGAGAGTAAAGTTTATGAAACCAATATAAAAATATATACAAAGCTAACGTGTACGAATAAATACAGTTAATTCACACATCTTCATTAAAAATTGCATTTAATTGCAGGCGATTTCGGTCTCTGAAATTTTACAAAAAATAAAATTGTCTATGATACTCGCTGATAGTGTCGCTTTTTGCTGCTGTAGGTTATTGAAACAAGGAATCATTCTTAGAACATACAAAAAATCTATAATTTTCTCTTTATACGTAATTATGTATACGAGTAATAGATTAGACAACAAAATACACACAGGAAATAATAACTAAGAGAAAAAGTACAAAAAATCTGTAGGAAAAAATTTCCAACTGTCTCCCTGTCTATTCGATTTTGAGTAACAAACAAACATTAACATCTATAAAGCTAAGCTACAAACAAATAACAAATTATTACAAGTACAAAAATATTTGTTTTTCAAATTAAGAATACCAGTCTTCCAATCATATTTTTAACTCAATGGGTACAGAACAAATACTAGACGAGGTTTCATTACGGAAAAACGAGAATTACTCAAGATTTGCAAAGATTTAATTAAAGTTTATAGCCACTGTAATATAAAATAATGCATGTTTGTGGTTTTTGCAATGATTCTATTTTAGAATTTTCTAACTGGCAAGCGAAGAAAAAATGAAAAAAGTTGCAAAGAGGTCAGTTATCGGGTGATTAATTTTCAAACCGTGTATCCTATTTGAACCGCGTTCGGAAACGCACCAACGCTTACCATTTCGGATGTGTAGTGTTGCGAAATTAGAACGGATATTGCTCGTTCCTCTCGGCGGCTATTCTGATAGAAATTTGAATTTTGCCGGTTAACTGCCGCCGTCCGGCCTCGTTACACCTCTTTGTTATTTGGACATGTATCCGAACGGTTTGGCGGGAGGTGACGAAGCGTTAAGACGCCATTTTGTTTCGACAGATTAGACGCTAAATATCTAATTAACTTGCGTAAGAAAATGGCTACTTGGAAAAACGTTTTCCTTTTCAGTGATGGCAAAACTTCAAACATGGCTTGGCTTCAGTGTTGAAGAAAAGCTTTTAGAAAAGTGATGGTTACCATTTTTGGGTAAGTACCTCATTAAACAAAATCTTGTGACTGTTAGATTTTAAAATGTGTAGATTCCATGTTCAAAACAAAACGTTTTTCGTACAACTTTTTTTTATAAATGTGTGAGTGAGCGCCAAGCATCCTTGGAGATGTTCACTTGTTTTACTTAGGAATAGAATAAAGGGGATAATTTTTCTTCCTTGTTTGGCTTCAATTCTCAGTGGCCTGCTACAAATCTGTACATTCTATAATAGATTGATGACTGACAAAATATGAAACAGTTCGAGAAAAAAATCTGTTTTCCTAACATAAAAAATCCTTTGAACTAAATCTACAAACGTCAAATTCCCTAAAATATGTAACAAAAGTGAACATTTAATACGGCAAGTGAGGCGTGCTTGACGGAAATTAAATGTGCATTAGCCGCGCCTCCAAGCGTGGCGTAGACATGTATCACTTGTGTGAAGCTCACTGAACTGATGCCTGTCCACTTTTGTACTATTACCTACAGATATGTCTAATATTTTTGGAAAATAGTCTAGAGCATTGGTTTGAATTGTGAACTGATTGTTTAATCATCATCATATCAGCCGCAGGACGTCCACTGCTGAACATAGGCCGCATAATGATTAACACCTAACTAATTACAAGCAAACCATACATGAAATCTAAGATTCAAGTGTGATGGGCAATTCTGAAACTTTCGGTATTCCTAGAAACTTTTTTAGACATACAACGTCTTACTAAAAAAAAAAAAACGTCCGGTTTGACTTGTGAACTGATTGTATGGTAAGTTTTCTCTGAATTTTTTGCGGTTATTATCAATTGATTTTTGAAGTGAAAACTTCTTTAGCGGCGTTGTACACTTTTTCTGTAATGGGTAAAAAATTTAAAACTCGCGTCAGGGTCACGTGACCCTGATCGAAAATGAGTAAGACGTCATTCAAATTAGTTAATTTCATATCTGTACTACTCCAGTTTTAAAATAAAACATAGTAACAAAAAAGTTTTCACTTCTACCGGCACTCCTGGAGTGCAACCTTTTTTTTTTTGTGAGTGGTTTCTCCCAGGTTAACCTTATGAAATTGAGCTTGTTGAAAGCAGTAGTGTAGACTCAGCTTCTCAAGTCAATGGCAGTTCAACATCTCAGGCAGATCGTATGTTTCACTCAAAGTAAACATAAAGAAAAATTCAGTACTTTTTGACTAAAATCAATTAAGGAACGCGAATCTGTTTCAAAAAATGTCAATCAAGCCAGAAGAAAAGTGTGAAAAATGCCTGAAGACTTTCGAGAAATATTTCTCTTAGAAGCTTACATATTCCATGATCTTTATGCAGAATTGTCTTACAACATTATACGAGTATCTGTAATAAACTTTCGAAAAACACACTCATAGTTTGCCCATAAAAATTGCGCTCCAAAGCACTTTTGACCTCTCTAGCGTATCAATCCACCATAAATCATATAACCGAATCTGCATATAGAAAAACGGTACCCTCTTCGATACCAATAGTCGGGTTATCACACGGCTGGGGCGCTCCCGTCTAACTGTAGTCACGGGTCGCGGCGCAGGCAATTAGCGGGCCCACCCACCCGCGACGGCACTTCGGACGAGCTCGGGCCACTTCGGGTTACCTCGGTTTTGGTGCGCAAGAGTTTAAGATTATATTGCCTGTAGTTTGTGAGGTTGATTGAAGGTTTAGCCGGACTTTGTCCAGTGAAACAGCATCGTATTTGCTGAAGTGAAAAGTTGGTGACGATTTTCGTGTGAAAAGCTTAGTCAAAAAGAGGAATTATGTACATACATTGGGAAACTGGGCGAGGAGACCTAGACTGGATGGATGATCATTCATTTCAGCGGCCTGTGGGGATCCCAGAGGCGGTTTAATTAACTCTGACACCAGAGGGTCGCCACGAATTTGAGTGCGTATGAGCTGAAATATTATTATGACCACAATGGAAACATTTGGGGCCATCATCTGATGTTGACGTATTACGTTCAGACGCACATTTGAAGGTCACCTTCGACATGGGTCACCGGTACCACGCCCGGCTGTGTCACACACACCTACAGGGTGATTTTAAAAGTAATATTTTTTTCATCGACATTTTCTGTCTCACAGCTAAACTAAGGCCTACCAATATACTTGTCCAGTCTTTTTCATTAAATGCCTTTTCAATCAGTGCCTTAAAAAGAAGTCCAATTAAATTAGCTGGATCAGGTTGATCATACCTGCTATGTTTGAAACTACGTGACGAGGAAAAGATTGAGTTTTTCGTCGACATGTAGTTTTCCTTGCTTGAAAAAGTACGTATACTAACTATAATGTTATCTTATTATGGGATCAAACGGAAATAGAAATGATGAACGGAGGAGCTCGTTGCCAAATAATTACAGCCGCACAGGCCGATCTTCTGGGTTAAGCCGCGCTTTCCGAGATTGGTCTGTGGATGGGTGACCATCTGTCATAGCGAGTTTCTTCCGTGCATCGGAAAGCACGTAAAACCCTTGGTCCCAGCTGTCATTTGTAGATCTTTGACAGTCGTTACTGTTAGTCAGAAGCTCTAAAGTCTGACAACTAGTCTTACCATGGGGTATCGTATTACCAGTTACTGGGTTGTGGAGGTCCGATAGGCAGTAGCTCCATGTAAAATATGGATATTCAGCTGCATCCAGTTTGACTGGAAGCCGACCCCAATATAGTTGGGAAAAGGCTAGGTAGATGATGATGAACGGAAATTGAAATTGGTACTCATCGGTAAAAACTAAAAAAAACTTCTAGTCAATGAAAATATTTCACTTATACACTGTAATATCTTTTGAATCTGGAAACTATAGGAAAAAAAATTGGTAGGTAGATTATATAAACGCCAAGCTCATAAGTAAGCAAGCTCACACAGCTACTAAGCAGTTTTCTGCCATAAAAAAAGCTAATTAAACCTTTTTAATTACGTTGTAATGGAAACTTCCTGTACATCGCCATGGTCTGAACAAAACGATGTGTGTCAAATCAACCGCGACGTCGAAGGACGGCCGCTTTATATTATTTATAGGAAAAATACATGGCTTTCCCACTAAACTACATGTTTTATGTACACTCTACTTGGTTTTTGTATTAATTAATCGCATTTCCTGCTGCAGAGCTGCAGTGGTGGCCCAGTGGTATCGGTCCCGACTTACGAGTTGTAGGTCGTGGGTTCGAACCCCGCCAGGCGCATTACTTTGTGTAATTGATTTCATCACCACTGCTCTCAAAACGGTGAAAGAAAACATCGTGAGGAAACCGGCATGTCTTAGAACCAAAAATTCGAAGACATGTGACATCCACCAATCCGCACTGGGCCCGCGTGGTGGATTATGGACCACTCTCTCTCACAGAGAGGAGGCCTGTGTCCCAGCAGTGGGAACATTATAGGCTGATGATGATGATGGTGAATCGCATTTCCTGAATATAGAATAATTTTACGATAGACTCCCGTTTGACCACTATCTCGCCTGATGGTTAGCAATGATTTGGTCGATGGCGAATCACGCTTGCACAGACCTAACTCTATTCACTCTTAACTTTAAGATCCCTCTCTTTTTTTCGAGAAGTTTTATATTCCATTACCCAATTAGTCTCGCTTGTGCCGCGTTCCGATGCGGACGTGTTCGCATATTCTGTTTTTCGATTAGCGCAGCGCAAGCTGACGCTCGTATTTTAACCGCCATGAGTGAAAAACTAGTGGCGAATGAGCTGCTGGCATTCCTGCAACAAAAGCTGGATGTGATGGACGAGGTGTCCGCTGTCCAGATCTGCGCAACGAACTTCAGCGAGGACGACATAGCTGCTGCCAAGCTGTTATTGTTCAGTGTGCTTAACAAGCGCGACCAGATGGTGTCCCGCCGGCGTGACGGGACTAAAAAGAGCCTGCAGGATATTATCACGCTGTTCAAGGAGACCGACCCTGACGACGTGCCGACGTTTGTGGCGAAGGAGCTACACAAGCTGCCTCCCGTCACCTTCGACCACGTCGACGTAACCAGCCTTTTGAAGGACATTGTCTTTCTGAAGGCCCGCCTGGCGGATGTGCTAACGAAGTTAGACGCATCCCAGAATACCGTCGCTGATTTGCGTAAGGAAGTTAGCGAATTGCGCAACAGTGTGGCGGTAATTAGATCACCTGCCGATGCGTCTAACGTAAACACGTGTCGCGGAGCCGGCCTCGATTTGTCGTCGTCGAATTCCGCGTCAGCAGTTTCGTCGCCGGCGCATCCGTCGATTGCTGAGCTTGCAGTGCGCCCCGCCTGCGTGCCCCGCAGCCCCGCGCTCGTCACCGCGGCTCCTCCGAGCAGTGCCGCACGTACCCCTGGCCCCGTCCCGCTACCAGTGTCTGCAGTCCAGGTGAATCCCCCTCGAAGGGATTTTGCTAGCGTCACCGCAAGTGTACCTGGCGCTCCCCGTAAGCCCGTGCTTGAAAAGGCACCGAAACGGGCAGTTGATGATGATGGTTTCGTGACGGTGCAAAGGAGGAAGCGCCGTCAGCGAGCCAACAAGAACCGCTGCGGCAAGGCTCCTACGGAGCCCAACACTATACGTGCTGCCATGCCTAACACTCCGGTGTATATCTCTCGCCTACACTACACCACTAAGGCTGAGGACATCGTCGAGTACGTGCGCCAGAAGACCAAGTACACGCCGAGAGTGCAGTTATTGGAATCGCGCCGCAACGTCAACTTCAAGGCGTTCGTGGTGCGTGTACCAACGTGTTTTCTGCACCTCGTCATGGAGGAGGACTTTTGGCCGAAGGATGTGGTGTTCCGTCGCTTCCGCGGACAAGTGCCACCAGAACGCACAATGACTAGTGCACAGTGAAGTGAAGTGTTTACTAACATAGGCTTAAGTTTCTATTTACAAACACAAGTTGTTTTTATAAAATTATGTATGTTAGTTTGTAAGGTATATGTCTATGGGCCAATGTAGCCTGATATAAATAAATAAATAAGTAAAAAAATAAATTGAAAGGCTTAAAAGAGCCTCCAAAACGTTTCATACTTATTATTTTTGGTACTTTATGTGAAGTCAATACATTCTTGACTTTCTATTCTTTTGGATATAATAAGCCTCTACCCTCTAAAGCTTTCTTTTGCATGATTTGGGTTGTTTAGTGTTTTCATTTAACAATTTAGAGCTAATTAAGTAAGTCTTTGCAAAAGTGGCAGATACACAAACCATAAAAAAATCAGTTATAAAAATACAAGAGAACGCTCAAAAATATAGATTTAAATCTGTACAAAACACGTTGAGCTATCATTGGATTAGGTTACCCATACATCAGTCACAGCAAACCAGCTACCACACTATTAATAAAAATAATAATACTTACGTGCCACCGTTTAATAATACTCGCTATCGTTTAATTATACGCAAATAATATTTCAATAGCCACCCAGAGTAGGGTTAACAGATAGAAAATTTAAAAATCCGGACTTTTTTCTGTTCGACTTTCCTCGCAAACTTAATTTACAGCTTTGTAGCCTGCTGCGGTACGATGCGTGCAGATATCAAATCTCTCACATAGGTTTCATAGATTTTAATCGTGGTACCACAAAAACTTTTAAACGTCTGTTGATCACTTGTCTAAAAAATGTCAGATTATGAAGTTGAAATAAGGTCCGTTATGCAGTCACACTTTTTTTAAGACAAGTGTTCAACAGATATTTAAGTTTTTGTAGTAAGGCTGTAAGTGTTTATTTGTGCAATTCACATGATCAAACTCAATTTTTAAATAATAGTTTAAAAAAATAAAATAATTATGTCTCAAAAATCTACTTTTGAAAATTGTAAAAATCCTGATGTTTTTGAGATTTCCAAAAACTTTTTTCACAAACTAGATGAGGCCGGTGTTTCGTAGCTGACTAAAGAAGTCTTCTGGGTTTAAAGATTCTTTATTTATTCTAAAAGAACATACATTGTTCACTTATTGAATAAATACAAAAACTAAGGTAAATTATTAGTCCAGTAGTTAACAGTTTGTTATCTTTTGTATAGGTAGGTAGGATGTCGACATAATTATAATTGTGTGAAAGACTAGTTTCTAATATAAAAGTTAACTTAGTAATTTTATGTTGTTAGTGACGTATTGTTTGAGTTTCGACTTAAATAAATTGAAAGAAGATGTGTTCCTAATGTCTGCCGGTAGATTATTATATAGTTGAACACCTTCATACTTTATATTTTTCCTACCATATTGTGTTCGTGGAGGGCGCGTCAATATTTGGTTTGGGTTTCTTTGGCTATATTTGGATGTTTTTATGTTGAAGGATAACTGAGTGTGAATGGTTTTTTCGAGAATTTTTCTAATCAGAATGCAAGAATTGAATGTGTAAAGTTGATGTATGCTCATTAGTTTTGTGTTTTTGTATATTTCGGATGTAGGTGTATGATAGTCGTAATTGAATAGGAGTTTAATTATTTTATTTTGTGCTATTTGTAGATCTTTAATTGTAGATTGTGTGGCGCATCCCCAGATTTCAATTAGATAATTTATGTGTGAGCGGACTAATGAGTTGTAAATATTGAAACGGATTTTTCTTGGAATGTTGTTGATGTACCCGCGCATTGATCCCATTAGCGAAATTATTTTTGATTTGATGTAATCAATGTGTGCTTGCCAATTAAGTTTATTGTCTAACCTAAGCCCAAGGTATTTTTCACAGTTACTTTTGTTGATTATGATGTTATTTATGTGTAAAACTGGTTGTGTAGGGATTTTTTTATTTTTAGCCGTGAATATCATGTACGATGTTTTAGATGCGTTTATAGTTAGTAAATTGGAACTAAACCAGTTAAACAGTAGGTCCAAGTCTTTTTGAGCGTCAGCTACGAGTGTGTTTATATTGTTACCGAAATAGAAGAGGCAGGTATCATCGGCGTACAACGTTATTTGTCCAGTTAATCCTAAATCTTTTATATTATTTATATAGATAGCAAATAAGAGAGGGGATAATAAAGATCCCTGGGGGACACCGAATTCTATGGGACACTCTCCACTCATCGCATTTCCTATTTTAACTATTTGCGTCCTATTTTCTAGGTATGAGGAAAGGATATTATACATTTCTCCGGTGATTCCAATGCTTTTCAGCTTTGACAATAGGATTTTATGGGATACCGTGTCAAATGCTTTTTTTAGATCAATAAAAATTCCAAGTGCAATGTTTTTGTTATCAATATTTGTTTTAATGGTGGTGACTAAATCGATTGTGGCGCATAAAGTGTTGGATTTGGGTCGAAAACCGAACTGCCGCTCATAGATATAATTGATGTCATTTAGGTAATTTTCCAGTCTTGTATAAATTAATCGTTCAAATATTTTAGATAACACCGGCAATACTGATATAGGTCGGTAATTTCCGGGGTCCGACTTTATGCCGGATTTGTATATAGGATTAACTTTCGCAATTTTGAGGGTATTTGGGAATGTGCCACTCTTGAAACAGTTATTAATACATTTTGCCAGTTTGGGTGCTATTATATTTTTTATGCATTTAATAGTTTTCGTGGTGATGCCATCAATGCCTGAACTGCAGCCTGAGTCTAGATTATCAATTATGCGTATGATTTCAGAACTAGTACAAGGCGTGAGGGAATCGAGCTGGTTTGAAGTAGGGTTATTGTTTATTGTGGTGTATGTCAGGTTATTATGAAATTTTTGAGGTATTTGCGCTGCTAAGTGCTTCCCTACGGCTGCAAAGTAGTTGTTAAAGGTTTCATTGCACATACCTCAATGGAGTCGTTAATGGTTTTGTTATTTACGTTTAACTTAGGTGTGTTATAGGCGGTAACCGGATTATTATTGGATAAATAGTTAATTAAGGACCACATCTTCTTTGGTTTCAATTTACAATTAGAGAATTTATTAAAAAAATATTGTCTTTTTTCTTGCTTTATATATTTGTGCACTTCATTTCTCTTTGTTATGAACTCGGTTTTAAGGTCGTTATTGTTTGGATCATTTTTATGTCTCCTCCATAGTGTGTTTCTTTTGTCAATTTCTCTGGTAATTTTCCTGTTGATCCAGTCGTCTCTAGGTAGGTTTAGGATTTTTGATTTAATTTTCGTGTTTGTTTTTACTTTATCCTTTATGAAGCTCTCTAGAGTATGGTAGTCGTCAATCGTTGTTGCGTAGTAGGTATTCGACAGGTCACTGTAAAGCTTTGGGTAGTCGATGGCTGTATAGTAATGTTTTATTTTTGGTGGTCGTTTGAACTTCTTTAATTCCAGGTATATGTGGTTGTGGTCGGATAAGGATGATTCAATAACAGCCATGTGAAAGTCGTCTTTGGGGAGGTTTGAGCAAACGTGATCTAGTATTGTATTGGTGGTGCTGGTAGTCCGAGTTGAATATTTTTTGTTTGTTTTGTTTAATATTTTGTATCCAGTCTCTTTAATCATATTTATGTAGCTATTAGTAGCCCGGTCCGGATTGAGTAAGTCCAGGTTGAAGTCCCCGAAAGTGATGCATCGTCGTTTCTGTTGGAGTTGTGAAGCATAGTATTCTATAAAGTTTTTGTTATTCGTATCTGGAGGTTTGTAGATAATGCCAACGTCTAGCGCGTATTTTTCCAGAAAGATCCAAAGGTAATTGTTTCCATCAATATAGTTTTGTTGGGTAACTTTATGTTCAAGGTCGTTATGGACAAAAATTGACACTCCTCCGCCGCGCCGGTCAGGGCGATAGTCATAGTGATGAGTGTAGTTCGGAATGTATAGTGACGATCCTTCGGAGTGGGATTTGATCCATGTTTCGCTCAATAAAATCAGGTGAATTACGTGAGGTAAGCTTTTCAGAATACATTGTAGTTCATCCATTTTTCCTTGTTTTGATAAGCTTCGTATGTTGATATACAAAAATTTGAGGGCTTGCGCGTCGGCGTTAAGTTGGGAGTAATTGTGTATTGCTTGGTATGTTGTTTTGTTTTCGTTTGGACAGGTTATTTTTGAGGGCGCAGTAGATATTTTCAGTTTTTTGAGGGTATCGTGCTCACGATTTTAGGTACTCCCTTGATGTATTTTATGACTATATTGGTGTCTCCATTTTCTTGACGGCGTTGCAATTCTGCGCTCAATTCATTTAGGTATTTTTGTTGGTTGGGAGTTTGGTCGGAGAATATCTTTATGTTTGACTTGGTGACCTTTTCTTTGTTGCGTAGTATGTGCTGAGCAATTTCCTGTGATTCCAGGCTTATTTTAATAAGCCTATTCTTACCGGCATTATATTTTCCGAGGCGCAAACTTTTGGTGATGTTAGGGCAGTTACTATCGCCATAAATAGGTTTCAGTAATGTTTCAATTTGTTGTTTTTCGAGGTGTTCTTTATTCTCTTTGTTTGCGTCCTCTAGTTCCAAAACTCCTGCTATAATTATGTTTTTTTGTCGGAAGTGTCGTTCGCGCATTTCATAGAGTAATTCTTCTTGTTTAAACATGGATGTTGGTTCTATTTTTATAGACGCTATTTGGGATTCAATTTGTTTTAGCTTTTGCTCGGTTATGACACTTTTACTAGCTAGTTGCGTTAAATCAGACTTTAATAGTTGTTGCTCAGTCGTTAGCTTGTCTGCACGTTGGTTAATGCTCGATAGGTCGGTTCTAAGGTCGCTCAAGTCTTGCCGTATTTGTGACATATTTTCTGACTGTGTTTTAGTGAGTTTTTCAAAGGAGGCAAGAATATCGTTACGAAAATTAGTAATTATTGCCGTGAATTGAGTGTTCATGGTGTTTATTTCTGTGTGAATTTTCGTAATCTCCTCTTTGAATTCCTGGTCGACCTCAGGTTTCTTTCTTTTGCGTAAAGTAATTAATTGTGATTCATCGTTGTCGTTTAGTTGACGCAAGTCCGGGTAAGATGACGATGTAGTTGTAGCTGCCGCCATTGATGTCTTCGGTTTGTCGCTTGGCGATCGGGCCGCACGCATTATTAGCAGTAGTAATACAGTAATGAAGGTTGAAAATTACTTGCGTTCGTTGCTTCGGCGACGCCACGAAGTGCGAGCGGGTTCAAAAATATGGTTCGTCTCTTTTACCCGAGGGGGTGAAGGGAGCCGCTTGTTGGCCACGCACCGCGTCACCGCGAGAGCTATGCGTATTTGGGTAGCACACAAAAGTCCTTTTTGCACATCAATTATCACGAGAATTAGCACTGTCACTTTTAAACTTTAAGGTTCAAACTATAATGATCGTTATTTATTATAAATTAATTAATTTTAAGCGAGTTCGACACACGTCTGTTCGCACTGGCTACTGGACGGTTTTCTCAGAGTTGAAAAAAAAAAACAGAGGTTACTGTCTCTTTTAAAGTCCAGACACATTGATCAAGTCATACGAGGACCATGTAGGTTAATAATTGACAGGCCTGTTGGTCTAGTGGTTAGTGACACTCACTTCTATGCCGGAGTTCATGGGTTCGATTCCCACCCAGGAAAAATGTTTGTGTGAAAGAAAGAAGAAAGAAATAAAAAACATTTATTTGGCGCAAAAGGACCACGATACACACATTTAAAATAAAATAACACAATAAAAAGCAGAAAGAAATAAAAAAATAAACTTAGATCTAAAACTTATAATAATAGAATAGGTAGGTAGCTTTTGTGTGTCTCACGGCTGCGCACGTGTGTGATGAGCACGTTTGTTCTGTGTCTGGGTGTAATTTATCCATAGTATTTATGTATTTAGAAATATATAAGTATAATGTTTATCAGTTGTCTAGTACCCATAACACGAGCATTGCTTAGCTTGGGACTAGATGGCGTTGTGTGATAGTTGTGGAATATAAAAAAAATGTCTGAGATGGTCTTTTGAACAAAGAACCACACAGATTTGAAATGTGGTAACCCTAATCTAGAGACGATGTAATGGTGAATGAATCGATCATCTAACTTTTTAATACTAGTTGGTGTGGTCACCGACACTGGCTTGACGTGACATCGTTTATCAAAGATATCGATTTGTGATCGACTGGCGCGCCGTTGCTAACAAAATTATATATACACTCACATTGAACTAGTGTTTAGACACATAAGTTTTCTGGTGAATTTTTCCTGTGAGTTTGGGACATTATGAGAAAAATTTACGAATTCTCGTCTGTCCCACGCGTTGATGTCTTATGTAAGGAATTTCTTTTGCTAATTTTTCCATACGGCTATGTTTAAAAACGACCTCAAAGAACAAGGATGAGGCGAACGATTATGATTCTGCATATATCAAGACCATAAAAAATAGGTTTAAATCTTCTGTGTTTGGCTGAAAATATCAGATTTAAGTTTAATTTATTTTTTATGAGGTTTCTGAAAACGGCTATCAAAAACAAATCCTACGTAATCACTATGGTCAATGTTGTGTCTTTACTTAATTAATTCTTATATTTATAACTAACATTGTGAACACTGCACTACTGCACTCTTCTAAAAATCTCTTGCATATTATAACCGAGTGTAAATTCTAAGGAAAATAATATGAAATTCAGGCTTTAACATCAAGTAAACTAAGTTTAAAATTAAACGCATCATAACTTTAAATTTTTCATTGATATTATAAAATCTTCCCTTTTTCTACTTTTTTATTCGTCTCTTTTAGAAAGTATGTTATTCAATTAAATAGAAGTGGTTGTAGTTGACCTTTTATAGTCATATTCCATTTTTTTTAGCGTGGCAGAATCATCAAATGAGTCCTCCCACCCAGGACAGGGCAGGAGGGACTGTCAGACTTATACTGACTACAATCCACGGTGTTCTTCAACAGCCCTTTACGTTCCGGGGTCACGGTAATTCGTTAGTCCCGCGACCCCGGGCTTTGGCCCTCTAAGGGGGGCCCCGCCATCGTGCCGACCCGGGCATGGTACGATATGATCGGACAGCGAGTCGCCAATTTATAAAATATTCTAATGGCAAAATCGATCAACTGCAAACTTACCTTGGTACTAAAAAGTACCGGTTCATTTCATTCATATTGTCTCCGCGTGTGCCCGCCGATAATTTGATTGATTGAACCGCATTCTGACCTTTAGGACTTACGCAACAGAGGTCATGTCTGTCTGTGGTGATGGCGCAAGATCTGATTCATTCAACTGTTTCGAGATTTTGTGTTTATCTCTTGATTGTAGTATGAGTAATCTTTGTGGTATAGAGTCAACCTCCGTATTAATTCCAAATCTATTTTGGGATCCATTTTCTGGGGGCTAAATATCAAAATATTAAGATATTAAGGTAAGTAAAGGTACCCAATATTTACCGACTAAAAGAGCGTTCAAGAGCTGAAAGTACCAATATTAAAAAAGTTATTTTTAGACATACCTGTCTCAAAATAACTGTTAAAAGAGATATTTCTAATGGAGTTCACTATATAAAAAAATCTTATAGTTTAATAAATTAAAAATTTGTAACTGATTATCAAAAAATCAAATATTTATTGGAAAGTTTCCATAGAGGTCTATCAGTCGATTAAACCCCATGTTCACTACGAGCCCATTTGTTTTTGAGCCAAAAGTTTTTTTAAGTGATAAAATTTGAGTCCTCCCACCCCATGGCAGGACGGGAGGAACTGCATCCACGTTGTCCTTCAATAGCCCTTTATGTTCCGGAGCGTCGGTTACCTGACAAGACCCCGCGACCCCAACAAAGAGCCCATCAGGTTAAGTTTCTACCAAACTTTTCTTTCTAGCACAAGAGAGGTACAGCAATCATTCTAGAAGTATACATACAAATAGTTGCACATGAACCCACTTATATTCAAGTGCGTACTACATCGTACTATGGCCTTATTCAGTATCATAGATGTACGAACAAGCCCTGTTCTTGTTAATTAGCCTACGACCTAATACATTGAACCAAGGGCCTGTGCGTGTAGTATTTGCGTACCATTGACGCAAAACAGTACCTTTCTATGTAATTAATTTAAATGGTACTTAATGGTTGATTTATAGTTGTTATTCTATGAATTAAACTTTGTCGTATGAACCTCGTCTGTTACAATGTAGCATAAACTAGCTGTTACCCCGCAGCTCCGGTTTCATGCGTTGCTCTTATTGTTTGTTTGTAGAATATTATGTTATGCGTATAACCTTCCCCGATGAATACACTATCCGACATAAAAATATTTTTTCAATTCGACCAGTAGATCCGACGAGTTTGTTTCTTTGATCGCGTTAATTTCAGGAACTACTGATCCGAACTGAAAAAATATCTTTGGTGTTAGATAGTCTATTTAGTGAGAAAGGTTATGTGCTAAATAACATATAGCGCTAAGACCAATAGGAGTCGGGCAACGGGATAAAACCGCGGGATATAGCTAGTTTGTAGATATTTGACATTTGTTTGTTATTCTTAGTCAGAAGCTCGAAAGTTTGACAATCGTTTCACCCAATTACTGGGTTGTGGAGATCAGATAGGTAGTCAATCTATGTAAAATACCGATATTCAACTGCATCCTGCTACAACGAACGTCTTGAACGTCTTGAAACGAAACTAATCTTTTTGTTTGCTGACAACGTTTTAAAATCTTTGACATTTGATGTAAGCAAAGAACGCAGGTTTGTTAGATTTATTACTGTGCCATAAAACTAATGTAATACTTAAGTGAAAAAAAAAAAAAAAACTTTCAAAGTGCTGGTAGCGAGAGCACAGTGGCGACTTCCGGTTTTCTACTCTAATTTGCCAAGCTGTAGACTGGAAGGCGATCCCAACAAAGTAGGGAAATGGCGAGGCAGATGATGATACCAAAAGATGAAATCCAGGAAATATAACGTTAAAATATTAATCTTATTTCTTCAGCCGTTGTATAATTCTGTGGTATTAGCTTACAAATCAGCAATAATTGTAACATTTAATGACAACAGCCCCAATTTCCTGTAACCATCGATTATAATGCGAGAGAAACCACGAATCATCTTCGACTGTGGGCGGAACGGAACGTACCTACGTTCAGGTACTGTCGCGGTTACAAGTATAGAGAGGTAAGATTTGTGTTGTAATTTTTTTCATTAAAAACGTTCGGGGAAATGAAAAAAAAAAAGAATCGGAATAAAAGCCAATTGCCAGGATACCGAAAACTATAATTACTACGTAAAATGAAAAAAAAAATTGGGTGGTGAAATACCTCATGAAAAATGTTTTGGAGAATCTGAACATTGACCCTAGGGCCCTATGTTCATCAGAAGAGCTTGTGACTGTTGGACCAAAGAGGCATTTTATTCGAATATCGCAAGATAATGGTTCGTTTCGTTCCCGGAATAAATATTGGTATGATCTGCAAGTATTTGTCCCGGGTTTGGGTATTTGAGTATGTGAGTTTCTATGTTTGTAAACGAAGCCATAATACAGGAAGAAATTCCCATTTTGAGGCAACGTTTTTCAAGAAAAAAGTATGAATGGTGTATACCAGATTTCGTTCATGAACACATGACAATCCAATTATATCTTTTAATTTTGTAACCATATTGAATACCACAAGAAACATTAATTTAATAACCTCGCCGTCGTCACCAGTACACAGTACAGTCGTAACAAAAAACGTTTTAACATATTCAATTTACGGAGAGGCGCGGCGTCCGTCCCGCTGGCTGCCTCGGACTGACACGGCGCACGCGCATGGTGACTGTATGTCGGTGTTTAGGTTTAGACAGGGGTCCATGGGGGTGTCATGCGTAACACAAGAATTTCGATCAAGTGAAAGTCTCTAGCCTCTGCACCCCAACTCCACTCTCACCTTCACGTGGTGGACCCTGTTAAGTTGAGTAACCCTGCTGAAGATGGTGGTTTAAAATCCTCATGGGACGTAGGGTCAACGAACAGAGAGAGATAGGGGGGATCATTTAAGGCGTCTAACGGCTTAATGATCTAGGTACGCTCAGGGAAGGAGCGTCACCTTAGGGTTGGTAGTGGAGGAATCTCACTTAAAGATCAAAGCTAGCACCCACAGTCCGAGTTAGATGGATTACTTCTCACCCACCAGGACGCCTTTGGCAAGCGGGTGGGTTAACTTGCCTAAACCCTTCAATGACATGACAAGACGACATAAGCCACGGCCCCGAGTTCCCAGCGGGTCCACGATACCTAGCAAAGACAGCAGCATGGGTTCTGGTGGAACCAGGGGTGCTAAGAATCTCTGGGAGTTATCAGGCTGTCATAAACCTACAAGTAAAACGACAAAGATCACTGTAGCGTCTTACAATGTGCGGACATTGAGAACAGACGACCGTAAGAAAACTCTTGGTGCAAACGTCTTCTCGAATGGAAGCCATGGGGAGAAAAACGCCCTCAAGGAAGACCACAAATGCGCTGGAAGGACGATGTGAAAAGGGTTGCGGGCTCAAATTGGTTTCAAAGAGCTCGCAGTCGTGAAGAGTGGAAAGAGTTGAAGGAGGCCTACACCAAAATGGTAGAGAGAGGCTAAAGAAGAAGAAGAAGAAGAAGGTTTAGACAAATATTAGCTGAAGTATAGTTAGATAGTTTTATTTTAGAAGATAGGCACTACGATATTGTTGGAGGACACCTTGAACCTGAAAAGTAACGAGCGACTGAAGGAATGTCGTTCGCTTTTTCAGTAAAAGTCACAGTCTCTTCTGTTTCATCTAGGGCGAGAGGAATCATTGGGTGATAAACTGATTTACAAGTACTAAAAAAATGTGCACGATATTGCCATCTCTTTATAAATAAAGCTAAATTGTTTAAATTGTAGAAATGGCCGCCCAAAGTTGAGTTTGGTCCGGTCATTGTTGCCTGTCCATATTGACTTTCTGTTTACCAAGAACATGATTCTAGAGCCAATAAATTCTAGAAGTTTTCATACAAAAATACTTCTTTTCTGTTATTAATTTTAATTTGGAAGACTTACAGAATGAATTACATTTATAAAGCTTATAATACAAAAAAGTTTTCGTTATTACCATTTAAAAACAGCAAGTCATTTATTCAAAATTTTCCTTTGAGAAATTCTAAAACATATAAGCATGTTTTTTACAAAAAAGAAACGGAATTCCCAACCAATTATGACGGCAAAGTTATGTGTACTCGTATATAACCAGTCAACTTAATAGTTCTCAAGCGAAAATCAAAATTGTGTATTTCTTGAAAATTTGATCTGCACTCACATGTAGTGTGCAGAACGTTTGCTCGTATTAAGTACATAGTAAATCACATAAACGTTTTATGTGACTTCACTCAACTTTATTGCTTGCGTACCGACAGCAGACGAGGTTGTGAGAATTGGTATTTTTTGTATTTTGATGGGTTATTTTTTGTGATTTGAAAGGCAAAAGAAGGAATTACCTTCTTGAAATTTAGTTTGGACTACAAAAAAAATATAAGAATTTCGCTTTTGCATTCGGCCTAAAAATAATATCAAAAAAATTTCAAATACAAACGAGTAAAATAGAATAATTAATAGACGCAAACAAAAAATTTGGAAACTTATTGATATAATATAATAATCACATTATGTTAATAAAACTTGTAATACCAACTGACTGGATGCTTGTATTTTCATCAATGTAATAAGTATGTTGCCGTGCCCTAACCGGGCTTCATGTTGAAACTTATTTACTTCTGTAACACCTATGTACACATGAATGCAATAAAGAATTTGAGTTTGAGTTTGAGTAAAAGAAAAGTTAGACGGAGTATCTGTAAGTTTCAGAGTCTCATAATGCTTTTTATATTTTGTTGTTTTTGTTTTTTAATTATTTCTAGATTTCATCAGCCACTTTACACGCGTGTTAGTCGAAAATTATCACACGGCTACGTTATAACGGTATTAAAAGAAGCCTTTTTCCAGAATATAATACTGGCGAAATCCATCTATTTCGCATTTATATTAGTAAAATCTGAGAGTAAAATGATGTACCTACTCGTAAATATTCAAATGGTAAAATAAAATTATTCTGCTATCGCTCCCTGCGCTCGCGCTCGCTTGCGGTTACGTGCGAGGCTAACGATTTTTCCACCACCATAGCACCCGGCCAGCCTCATGAAGTACATACGAACACAAACTATAATTTCGAACAATATTCGACAGTAATTCTGCCTCTAGGCTAAAGCTTTGAAACTCTGGCCGCATAGAATCTATAGTATGTACCATTTAACATGGCAATAGAGGTCATTCACTCCCTCCTACCAAGTTTTTCATCACTAAGCGATAATGACACTTATTGTTACCTAAAACTACTAATAAGCGATAGTTGCTTCTATCGCTGCAGTATCGTGGTACCAGCCTGCTTGACATACAGGGGTTGTGAATCTTGTGTTGCTCTAATTCAAAATTATTATTTTTTATTTCTAGAAATCAAATTGTGTGCTTATAAATTTACGCGTGACGTAAAAAATGTTCCACTGTGTGTGACGGATTTAATGGATGTAGTGATAGGTAACGGCCCTTTTCCCGTCATATGTATTTTCATCCGCGCGCGGATCATAGTAGATTTTCAAAGTCGATTGTATGTTTGTTCACGATTATCTCGCGTTTGTCTGAACCGATTTTCATGCGGTTCACGGAAAAATGTTTATTACAGTCTAGGGAAGGTTTTAATATACAATAATAATGGATGTCTTGTGACGTTGCCCGCATAGATCCGTTTTTGTTGCTCGCTTGGATATAAATTTCTAAAGTTGCCGATTATACGAAGATTTTTGTTGAATGTCTGAACTAAAAAGGGTAAAATAAAAACTTTTTTTTAAAAAGTACCGACTAAAAAAAAAGTTTTATTAATACTAAGGGTACAACGGCAGTCTTATCGCTAATAGCGATATCTTCCAGATAATTATGATGGACTTGAAGAACCTTAAAAAAAAAATGAGGGTAGACAGTGATGCACATCAAATAATAGATAACCGATAATATAAATACAATACACACAAACATTAATAATGAAATAAAATACACATACATACATAAATATAAATATGTATTATTAGAGAGAAAGGAAATGATTTAAGACTAAGCTTTTAAAAGAAACCAGTGACTTGGCTTGTCTTACTGATACAAGCAATGCATTCCACAAACGACAGCCTGGACTGTGAAAGAATCATCATAAAAAAATGTGGAATGCGCAGGCATCAAAAGAATCAAATGTATATAATTATGTATATACAACGTGTAACGTTAATAGCGCAAAACCTCTCGTGGAGTAACTCAGCCCATGTTACTGAACAATGTTTGTTCAAAACCTTTTGGAAAAAAAAAAAATAAAAAAATGATTTTTCATACTGATGGGCTCGATCAATTTTCTCATTTTGAATGAAAAATCTTTTTTTTTTATTTTTTTTCCAAAAGTTTTAGTAATTGCCGATTTATCAAAATCATCAACTTTTTGGAGAACGTTTGGTCTACTCCTTTTACCTTCAGGTTGCGTTATTTTATGAGTATTTCTGTATTCACGTAATACCCGATATATATCGATCTCTCACTCACCCCACATATTTCTGACGTACGTTTGACAAGATCATGGTTAGTTAAATATTATTTATCCTCGGGCTTTGTGTTTTGGACATATTTAAAAATATTAATAATCATAAGACGTTCTCCGCTGGTGAGAATCGTCTTCTGTCTTTTTGCTGGCGGCGATGTGAACGGTATCGATTCCGAACCTTCTTGAGGTTGGAATATGTTTGGACGACGACGGCGTTTACTGGTTTCACCAGTAGATGTTCCAGCTTCTGGTTCCATGCTTCTTTACAAGCAACAAATTAAGTAACAATAACAAAACAGAACACAAAAACAAAACTGTAACAAACTCAACAACGATAACAATAAAAGCAAAGAAATTATAGCACAGACCCAAAGAGATTTAAAAGAACCTATAGAGCGGGCATTGGGAAAATTGTCATACAAAATTATTGATGCCGTGTGTCAGTAGCACAATCTAGCGTTGCATAGCAACGCGACTACTATACCGAGCGACTTTTTACCTAGTGGTAAAAAGTTTTGGATCACAAGTTTCTTCGTGATGTCCCGTCTATTGCTCGTATTTAGTTTAATGTTGCACAGACCGAACGCAAGCGAACTTCCACACGGAATGTCAAATCTAAATGGCGGCTGCTGGCGGGGGTTCTGCACCCCTGACGCGATGACCTCGTAAAACAAAAACGACATAAGATCAAAATTAGCATTTTCTGTGATGAAATAGTTTTTGTAATTTATTTTAGAAAAAATAAGGTGTTTTTACCATCCTGATATCAAAAGAATATTAATACACTTTTATCCATACGATATGCACAAACTTTATATTTACTCAGTATTGTATTCAGTATTGTATTATAGGTTAACGCAAAATTATATGATGCATAATAATATATTTACTTTTTTTAAATTGTCTCAGTGTGATAAACTTGTGTAAAAACGAAAATACAATATTTAAAAAAAAAATATTTCGTAAGGTACGTTTGCTAGATTTTCTATTATTTTGGGTTGTGCATTGTGTTGTTTTTGTGGTAATTTTTTATGTATTATGAGACTCAAGCGATGTCAGTTTTGCGACTGTTTATTTATTATTTTATTTATTTGTATTCACATAAGTTACATACTTATAAACTAAGCCCCTCAAAACCGTTGTAATGGTTTGACTGAGGGGTCGATGAATCTCAGCAAACACTCTTTAAAAATTTGTTACATTTCTTACTTAAAAATAAATTATTTAATATCGGTAGCACTTTCCAAATAGTATTTTTTCAATTTATTTTTAAAACTATTTCTATTAGTTTCACTCCTTATTTCTGCCGGCAGACTGTTCAGTAGATAAGGTAATCGTTTTTTTAGGGTTCTGTCACCAAAGTAATTAGTAACTCTGGGTACATTAAATCTACCAGCAGCCATAGATCGTGTGTTATGGATATTATTTACGTGCGTTAAGTTATGCTCTTGAGTTCCATGGTGGTTAACTGCTAAAAGATATTTATGTTTGTAACTGATTGGTAGAATTTTACATATTTTAAATAGTTTTCTATAATCACCTTTACAACTATTTTTAGTTTTTTGTGTAACGAGTAGTTTCAAAAATCGAATTTGAAGAGTTTCTAATTTATCCAAGTTAGTTTTGAATGTTAACCCATAACTGTCAAGAGCATAACTCATTATAGAATCTACTAATGACATGTATATACATCTTAATATTCTAATAGGAACTTTAAAGCTTAGGTGGTACATTTTACTTAATAATATTCTTAATTTATTACAAATGTAATCTATGTGTTGGGACCAAGAAAAATTCTCATCTATTTTCATGCCAAGATAGGTTACACATTTAACTCTTTCAATAGGTTTACATTTACAATTCCGCAAATTATTATGGTGGCATATATAACTGTGGGTAAATAAAGGTGGAGTCGCACTTTGTAGCTGTAAATATGGCGAATGAATTATCATTAATTTAGTTTTTTCAGCATTTAACATAATGCCATTGTCATGCGACCATTTAACAACAGCGTCTATATCTTGCTGAACTAGCTGGTAGGTATCGTCTATGTTAGTTCCGGATCGAAGTATGCACAAGTCATCTGCAAACATGTACGCTGAACAATGTTGTAGCACTCGGCACAAGCTGTTAACATGCATAAGATAACAAATAGGTCCACATCCCGAGCCCTGTGCCACCCCACTCCGCACCTCAACTCTGTCACTAAGCACGTCGCCCACCTTCACACGATAGGAGCGCGCAGTGAGGTAATCACGGAACCATGGGTTCAGTGGTTCTCCCACCCCGCACTCCTCCATTGCATTGAGTATGGTATTAGATTGTAAAGTATCGAATGCTTTTTTATAATCGAAAAATATTGTAATAACAAATTTTTTATCCTCTAGGTAACAGTTAATTTCGTCTGTGAATTTTGTTAACAATGTATTTGTACTTTTTCCCTTTAAAAAACCATGTTGACACTCGTTAATGATGTTATTTTTTTGAAGATAGTTACTTAATTGGTTGACGATACACTTTTCAATAATTTTATCAATACTAGATAAAATAGATATAGGTCTGAAGTTCGATACATTCTTACGATCACCTTTTTTGTGAATTGGGCGAACTATTGATTCTTTAAGCTTGTTAGGAAATTTGTGGTGCTTAACAGTTAGGTTTATTAGTTTGGCTAGTACAGGGCTGACTTTATCAATAATTAGTTTAAGGTCTGACATTCGCACAAGATCGCTACCCGGTGATTTATTTACATTCATGTTTTTTATTATGTTTTTGACATATTTAGAGCTTACAGGTTGCCACCTCATGGACATGTCCGTTTCTTTTACATAGGTCTGCCTGTCCAACCAAACCTCATGACACTTATGTCTTATTTCTTCTATTTCTTTACTGAAGGTAGACGCAAATTTATTACTTATGTCTGAAATACTTCCTTGTCCGTCCATGTTTGATAAAATTAATTCATCTACCGATTGTTTATTATTTCCCATCATAATATTTATCCTTTCCCATATTTTTTTAATATTATTATTACACTCTAATATACTATTTTTATCATAAAGATTTTTACTTTTAATAATGGCTTTCTGGCATTTATTTCTAAATTTGGTATAATTAAGTCTCTTTAGCATATTTTTTGGTTCATTGCTCCATACATCAAATAACCTGTCTTTTTCTTTTATCATAGATTTTAACCTATTATCAATCCATTTCTTATTGTTCCTGTTACTGATAGAAATACGTTTATTGACATAACAGTCATAATAAATACCTACGAATATTTGTTTAAATGCCTTATATAATGCAATGGGACATTCTAATGACATAAGATGGTCAAAATCCGTTCTTAATAATTTCTCTCGAACTTTATTATTGTCAAGGACGCGCTTAGTGGTCACAAGTCGTGGCGGTGAGGGTTGTGCATCACATAAGATATGAGTTTGCGAAAACTTCCCAGACGGTGCGCGTCTCCACTGCACGTTAGTTGAAACAAAATAGTGATCTGATATTTTTTGTGTTATAACAGCTGAATGGATAACGGCATTATTAGCTCGAATATAAATATGATCAAGACAAGATTGAACTATCTTTCCCGATACAATTTCCTTTCGCGTAACGTCATTTATGCACTTTGTGAATCCATGTTCAGATAATAGATTTTCGTACGATATTACAAATTTGTCGTGCCCATCTAACAAGTTTATGTTTATATCCCCGCAGAAAACTACTTTAGAATTTATAGGTATTTTTCTAATAAGATTCCGAAATTCATCAATAAATTGGTTTAAATTAGTCTGTTTGTTTATTCGCGGAGGTCTGTATATTGCTACTAAATATACTATCTCATCATGGAACTGTAGTGTTATGGAGACGCACTCCGCCGTACGCATTCCTGTGGACTGTGTCAACTCACACACACGCGCGCTCAGCCCGTGTCGCGTGTATACCAATACTCCTCCACCGCTTCGATCCGGTCGTGTATACGTATTTACGTTATAACCTTTAATTTGAAATAATGACACTAAGGCGTAGTTAATATTAGGTTCGGTTAGCACTATTACATCTAGTTTTTCTGTACAGGAATTTATTGTTAAAAGTAGTTCACTGAAATGTTTTTTTATTGAGCGAATGTTTATATGCAGAATACATAGTCCTTTATCGTATACAATTGAACTTATCCAATTACTGAGATCGTTAGCACAGGTATAGTTGACTGTATTGTCAGCTATGACATCAAAATTGTTGAAGTCGGCGAATTTTGTGTTTTACGAATAATCATGGATAAGATCAGTTTTAAATTTTTAACAGAAGGCACTTGGAGGTGGTCCCTAAATGATTGTTTCACTTTGATAACTGACTCAGTTCATTTTCGCTTCTTATCCATATTGTATTGTCGCCATCCTTTTTCTTCGCTAAAATTTTCCCATTTGTCACCCATATATATTTGTATACACCTTTAAGTTGTCTTTTTGCGTTCCACAGTAGTGTTTTCGTGGCCTTAGTTAAGTCTTCATTAATGTATATTTTGTTTGTAATCGTTCCGCCGGTAAAGATGCTACTATTTAACTCAATCAGTTTACGACGATTTGCTAACCAGTCCTCCCTTGATTCAATGCCTGACGCTTTGAAACCCACCATTATTGAAGATGGTTTATTTTCTTGTTTGGAATGTTTGTTCCTTTTTACCCATTCTATTTCATTGCTTTTAACGCCCATCTCATCTCCAATTTTGGTCACGATCTCTTTCAAGTCTTCGCCAGGTATGTATTCAACGCCTACAATTTCGAGGTTTTGTTTGAGCGACGATTGCTCAGCTTCTTGTAGTTTTTGCTCAAGTGCGATGTTGCATTTCTCTAAATACACACATCTGTTGTTAATATTGGTCACAGTCTTCTCAAGTTTAGATATTTTTCCTTTAGATTCTTCATGTTCAAATAATAGTGTATCGTACTTTTCTGATAATACACTAATGCTTTGCTGTATTGTGTCTAAATGCTTCTTAAGTCCGGGTATGGCACTGACCTTATTTTGAATGTCTTTTAATATTTTTTCAAAACCTTGTACCTCTTCCTCCACTTCTTCTTCATCAGAGCCCTCGTCTTCACAGTTGTTACAGTAGATCCTATTTTTTCCTGCCTTCATGTCAGCAGCTAGGCCTTTGACGCAGTTTCTGTGAAAAGTTCCTTGACAGGAACCTTGGCACATGAAGTGAGCTCCTTTTTTCGATAGTACTTTTTTGCACTTTTGACATTCCATTATTATGTATTAATATGTTACTACTATAACTTTTCCTGTTTTATTTATTAATGAAGTAGCTATGTGAGTTAGAATAAGTCCGTAAACATTAGGTAAGTAAACGACCGAGCGCTTAACTTGTGAGCGCTGGATCGAGCACACTGCGCGTTGCCCTTGATCAAGGACAATGGTTGATGCAAAAGTTTTTTGCTTATAATCCACTCATATGTTATAGTTCAGAAAAACTGAAACCACCACTTAAAAGTACAGTTCAACATCTTCACTATGGTATATGGCACTATAGATTGTAATCACTTTTTACCACATTTTCAATTAAATTTTATCAGCGGAACACGGTTTGCGACAGATTTGTACGGGTGAAGAGGAAGTATCGCTAATATTGAGATATCGGGATGAAAGTCGGAGCAATGACCGCTATTGCCGTGTTAAATGGCACATACTATAGTTGAGAATTCAAAACAGCATTTTTTTTTTAAGTTTAAAGGAAGTTAGTTTTTTTTTGTAACATTTTGACTAAGTTGAGTATTTTTCACAGAAAGGGTATCGTAATTGAAGTAAAAAAAAAAATACCAAAGATTAAAACATTTATATTTGAATTCCCAATAATGGCAGCTGTTTTAAAATTACGATACGAGATATTACTGTTTTTTATGATTTTATGATAAAATTGAACATTAATTATTTATTCAACTTAAGAATTCACTTTTGTTTGTCATGTCCAAATTCATGCAACCCAAGTGGCCAAAACACCGAATTATTATGCAACTAACTCAAAGTTTGTCGTTGATTGTACCCCGCGAGTGAAATGCAAGTATAGCAGTACTGTAACTGGAGCCTGGCCCGATCCCAATGCATAATGCTGTATTTTTTGTACATACTCCACATATATACATGTATATACCAGCTACTTAAAACGTTACACCTGATTTTAAAGCCGTAGGTACTGTATGACCTCTTTTGAATATTTGTTGGAACTTGGTAGTATGCAAAGGGAGTTGCATGTTTTATAGGTAATATTTTAAATCATTTCGTCTGAAATGTCACGGACTTGTGCCTCATTTTGACAAAGCAACAGAAGGGACTTGCTTTTTCAAATATAATATCATTGAATTTGCTTGTAATTTTGATTTCGTTGCTGTAATTGTTTGTTCAACTGAATTAATTGTCTCTCAATAGTCCGCAATGTAATGCAACAGGTTTATGAAATGAAAAACGAAATGAAGAATATTTTTTTGTGTTTTTTATTTGTTCATTTATATTAACGCAAAATTGACGGAGAAGTGAAGTGAAAGGTTATAATTATGGGGAAAACAAATTTCCAGCGAGGGGAATATATGACTTTATTAAATAGGGTAACTTATAGAAATAAAATTAAGAGAACAAGAAAAGACAAGGTTAAGTCTTTATCTATAATTTATTCAAGGTAGAATATTAAAAAAAATATTATAATTATTAATATTAAAATAAGGTAGGTATTTTTTAATAAGTCTGTTCCATTTTTGTATAAATTATCCTTCTTTCTGCAGTCACCGAGACACAGATGCGTCATACAAATTGATTAGATATCCTCAATTTTATTATAGAAAATAAGTTCATTTGTTTTTATTTATTTATTCATTAAGCAGTACAATAGCAGGCAACTGCAGAGTGGTTTTGTACAATCAGTATTTTACATAGTACGACTGTCTATCGGACCTCATATACCAAATGGGAGATACAATAACCGTTTGTAAACGGTAAGACTGATGGACAGACTATAGTGCTTCTAATACACGGGTATCAGAAACCCAAAATGACTGCCAAAAGATCTTTCGTAGCGCATTTATCACAACTTTTCCAAACTATTTTCGTTATCAATGGCGAAATGACTCAAGTCGTCACAAACAAATAAACATATTAATTTATAGTAATCATTACTGAATCAATTCAGGCAACATCGCGTGAAAATGGTGACTGTGTTAAGACTCAGTGTCATACTAATAATCTAAAGAAAAATCTTAGTGCTATTTATTCATTTATTTTGGTTGTCATGACAACGCATAAACACAAAATTTAATAAACCGCATTAGATATTCCGATCTTCTAAGAAGACAGACGGACGTTCTTTCTTATAAATTTCATTAACATTTTCACTAGATTAACATAACAAAAAGCTTAGAGAAAAAAAGTTAATTCATATTATCGATACGTCAACGTAAAAGCGCTTCGTAATGCTGGTTTGACGGGTTGGGCCAAACTGGCAAACGTTGGGCCAATGTTGGAATCTAGTTTAGGGCCTATGCAAACCAAGTGTTAAAGCTGCTACAAACGCGCCGTTGACGCGCGTTTGTAGCAGCGATACAGACGCGACACGCACGCAAGTCAGACGCAGCCTGTGCACCTTTGCACACCAGTATAAATTCTAAAACGTGTTTGAATCGATACAGACGCGCCGGTAACGCGCGTTTGACGCTATACAAACGACAACAAACTGCTCTGTTTGATAAACATGTTATGGGCCGTCAACGCGCTTTCCTGAAACACTCGCGACGCGGACGGCGCGTTTAAAAAATGTGGTGTGTATAGACCCTTAACGCCTACTGAAAGGGACCATCCGATTTTGATCCAAGGTTGGAATTGCGTTCAGTACTTTTGCTTATCGATCGAATATTAAGTATTTATATTGATCTCGTTTATAGGATTGTGTTTATCAGTTATAGCCCTTATGTTTCAGATCACATAAAAGAAAATAATGAGAACCCTTTTTTTTTTTTTTTTTTAGCGTGGTAAAATCATCAAATGAGTCCTCCAACCCCGGGCAGGGCGGGAGGGACTGTCAGACTTCTACTGACTAAAATCCACGGTGTCCTTCATAGCCTGTTATGTTCCGGGGTTACGGTAAGGGAATAATCCCGCGACCCCGGCAGGCTTTGGCCCTCTGAGAGGGGGGCCCCGTCATTATGCTGACGCTCTTTGAGGCGCGCGTGGGACACAACGCGCCGTCGACCCGGGCAAATAATAATGAGAACCCTTGTGCTGGGATTTCCTCATAATTAATTCGGGTTACTAAGAATTACTCGTGGTTTACAGCCTTACTAGAAAAGGGAATAGCTTTGGTTAGTGGTAATTTCGTCTCCAAATGACATGAATCTATGTTTTTAATTTGAATTTTATTATCGAATCCAGTTACTATAGCGTGTTTCTCACTTTTTACAATATCAACCATTGTCATGTTAAAGAAAATTCGGAGAGATAGCTCTAAAAGGACTGAAATAGGCCGAGTTCATTGACGATTGAAACTTTATTCTTTGTTAAAGTTTAGAGTTCGATTACCTTAAAAACAACTGCATTTTACAATGGCAGTTCGACTTATTCACCACTGCAGTGGCCCATGGTCTCCATAATCATGGCCCAATGTGTAAACGTCCCGGGGGTCGGCAGAAACCGAGAGTCATGCTCAGGTGTGTTCTCGAACTAATGGATTTATTGGCGGGATACTGTCAGATTCTTATCGATTTTATAAGTAGATTTAGTTTTGATATTGATATGCTGTTTGTTGATCTGGGCATAAAGAGTTGCTTTTTAATGCTTTGAGAAAGATTTTTCTGAATCGTGGACTGTGGATTTTCTAACATAAGTACTTTATTTAGAGATAATTCTTTTAAATGAACGTATGGGTAACCTAATCAAAATTCTGTGAATTGAAATGTAGAAGTTGAAACCACAATATTAAAATACTAAAGACATGTTTCCTTTGTTTAAAAAGCTTGGCTGAATGACTCAATTCCTTATTATGAAAACACAAAAAAAACGAGTAGTCCTGTGGTGTGGTCCTGTCACACTCATAGGAAAATAATTGTTCTAAACATCGCTTGACGTACTTTCACACGTTCTCATTGGGCAGTATTCTAATGACGTACAGAGGGGCACGCGAGCCGTGTCGTCATTGGTTGATAAGTAACCGCTGCTGTTGACTCATGCGAAAAGACATTCGGTGACAATGAGAACTCAGGGTGTGCGTTGACGTCATAGATAAGGCGGGAATAAGCACCGTTTCTATTTTAAAATTGGAATAAGGGGAAACACGGAGGGATTACTGAGAAATGTTACTAAGGTTACTTGTTGCGGTGTTAGACGCTTGCCCTGCAATGGTTTTATGCGGACGTTGCGTGTTTGACAGATTTGTCATTATAGCTGTCAAAGGGAATTTTTATAATGTTTATTAATGATATTTTTAAAGATTTTCCTGTTAATAAAGAAAGAAGAAATAACTGAACCCCAGAATGTTGTTCTAGGCTTTGATTATATAATTATACAATCAAAGGTTCTAGGATATTACTCGTCATCTTTAGAAATCTTTTGTAGTCATATCACTTCACTTAGTCTATTCTTCTTGTTTTAGTTTTCTCATATAGACATCAACTCTAACCTTTTGCCATAATCAGTATGTTTATTCAAGAGATAAATCACTTTAATATATATTTTTTAACAATACTTCATGTTTCAGTTTATGCATTAGTTTGATAGAAATCAATTATTTTAAAGAATATTATTAATTTTATTATTGTGATCATTACGACCACACCTAATAAAATGATTAGCGACAAAACGATACTGTTTAATTTTTTTTCATCTTCAGAACCAAACCTTAAATAATGATTGCCAACTTAAAAAAACTCAATACAAGTAGTACCAACCTCTCAACACAAAAATGGCACTGGCAACATTGTAATCGATTACAATATATTCGAATAACAAATCACATTCTTCTATTACAAATGATGGAACGGCACAGTTAATAAGGTAGCACGTTTATCTTATTAAACGTCTGTGGAGAGGCTGCGTAGTGATGGATACGAGAGGCGAGCGATACCGTCGACAAATAACGATTAGGGATGGGAAAAGTCGATATTTTATGTATCGATAGTTTTTCTGCTGTAAATAGGGGTTGAATTGTGAAAGAAGCTCTGTGGAAAAAATTGAATATACGGCTTAAAAAGTGGTTAAATACTACCTAACAATATAAATCATTGACTCATGATTTATTAGTGGGCAATGTTATACCTGTGCTTGTTTCTAATTATAAAGATATTTGCAGCTTTAACAAACGCTAATATTAGTTTAGGAATCTAAGTTTTGGACATCCAGAGACTACATAGTCATCTTAAATTAATCCTTTTAGGTCGCTTGTTATTTGAAAAAGGTAGCATTATTCTAATGTAATGTTTTATCCATATCGACATTGACTACATCACTAGTGTTTGAGCAAGCATATATACCGACACAATTAGTTGATATCGGAACATCGGTGGCTGGGCGCGCTAACTTAACGTTTAATACATTTGTCATAGCCCCCTCGCAGCTGTAGAGCTGCCTGTATCAATCATTTTTTAGATTGGCAATACTGGCCTAAAGAGTTCAAATATATAAAGGTTGAATTTAAAAATAAATAAATTAAAGTTCTTAATTATACAAATTATTATAAATCTACACATTATATTATTGATTTAAAGGCGCAGTTTCTACTTTTGTCTCATTTAAAAATAACATAATGTTTAAAGAGGACTTTGTCCGGCAGACGATCTCCGGCCACCGTAGGCGCGGTCATGCGGACAGCGAGTAAAGGGCAACTCGCTGTCCGAACATGAACCATGCCCGGGTCGACGGCGCGTCGTGTCCCACGCGCGCCTCAAAGAGCGTCAGCAAAAATGACGGGGCCCCCTCTTAGAGGGCCAAAGCCTGCCGGGGACGCGGGATTTTATTTCCTCACCATGACCCCGGAACATAAAGGGCTATTGAAGGACACCGTGGATTTTAGTCAGTACAAGTCTGACAGTCCCTCCAGCCCTGCCCGGGGTGGGAGGACTCATTTGATGATTTTACCACGCTAAAAAAAAAAAAGAGGACTTCGTCATTATATTCAATAGCTTTCTGCTGAAGTTTGTCAAGCAATTAATTCTAACCACAATTTATTAAAACTAACAGTTTTAATAAATTGTAAAAAAAATGTGCTTAAGGAAGGAAACCGTGAAAAGGTAAAGGAAAATCATTCACTTACAAAAAATCTTGTTACACTTAAAGTTGTTTACATAAGCTAACAATTCATTGTTGGTTATTATGGGCTTCAAACAAAAAAATACCGAAGCTCGCTTAACTCCCAATATTACCAATGTCATATTATTTATAATACCTAATGTTAAACCACTCTACTGTCTAGAAAGCCATTACTGAGAAGTGTTATCTGTACGAGCCGCTCCATCTTTCATTTTTGGACCGCACGGGACGAAGCCACGAGGCGATAAGAGCGGATTAACTACAACTATTTATCATTTCATTCCACTTTTTTGTTCACTACCGTTCTAGGATGGATGAGGTTCGACCTCCTCGGATTGCGAGTAGGCTGTATGTCTGAGTGCCACTGACAGGTTCATTTTTAATTTTGGTAGTTTTTTTTTAAGCTGTGGTCGTGTTCGGACTTTGAAAATGGCGCGTTTTAGATTTATTAGGTTGGGAGTATGGATGATTTTGTAAAGAAACATGTCTATGTTAAATTGCGTAAGAATTCAAACTTAACGAAGCTTAAAGGAGTAATTGATTAGGTAATTTGCATAACCCAATTCCGTGGAAAGGAAGTGAAGCAATCAATGCGTGGTATCTTCGAACGAAGTTGCAGCATTCACTTGTAACAGACCGTCGCGTTTAAATGTTGTAAGGATTTTGAAAATAATAATGTTGTACACTTGTTAACACGCTCGCCTATCAGTCTAACAACACAGACATTGACATTGAAACCCACAACAATAAGACAGCAGTTCAACAAATAATCTACAAATACAAACGTCAAAGTAACGTCAGTTGAACCAAAGACATCCATTACATCACAGCCTAGAAACAATAAGATTTAACCAGACGACGTCACACCAAACAATAATAAAACAATACGTACAACTAAGTTCATTGTTACCATCTTTCACCTATCAACGGAGATATAATCTCGTGAAAACAGCTGATCGGAACAATGACGAAAACCAAATGAACCTATTTAAATGAAAGCTACATAGATGTGAATGAACTGCCTTGAGGAACTCCTGATGTTGGCGCAAATATAAAAGAACAATGCCCTATTGTTGTCGGGCTACGTCATAGGTCGGAATATAGGTCAGTGGAGGTCCAAATGTGGCGATCAGCTGATCCCACGATCGACCACAACGATACTTTGAATGGAACACTCCTGTGCTATTTAAAAAAAAAAAGATTCTTTTAGCAGCAACACCTAATTGTGAACTTTTGTTTTTTGTTGTATTTTTTGCTTGGCAACATTAACTTACGGTGTTTCCACTATGATATGGGAACGGAGAACAATGCGTTTTATCAGACGTACAGGTTGTAAATTGTCGGGAGAAAATATGAGTGGAATAGGTTCCGACAGTTGATCGTTTAAAGCCAACATGCGCTGGTGTGAACTCTCTCTTTCGTCACACTTCTTAGGCAGTAAACTGAACTTGGAAACATAAAAGGTAAATTTAGGTCCTGTACATATTGGATTTATCTCCATCATACCTTTGCCTGAAACTAAGTTTAAGAGACGTGAATCATCGAACTGTGTTGCAATATAATTTGACATTTAACTTTTTGATGCATACTTTTTTATTTAGTAAAAGACACTGACAACACTTAGAATTTCGTAAGGGTCATCAAAGTTCAAACTTGTTTAGTCATGAGTGTATGATGAAATTAGGCCAACTGGAAAATAGATTTTATTCCGATGTAAATAAAGTAGGTATACAGCCTACAATTACCATTAAAATACTCAGTCAGAAATGTATTGACGGAAGTTGCCATTTGTGGCAACATGTTTGTGCATGCATGTTATCAACGCATTTCTAATTGCAGAAAAGCAACGTAGAATGTGAAAGTTGCTGTAGCATGTAACTGTAAAGAATCTTGTTTTCATTCATTTAAGGATAAATCGCTTTACTTAAAATACAATAAATCTCCTAAACGACCTTCAAACAAAGCCCAGTGGAACTAGAAAATCAAGATCGATCCACACTCATCGAAAAAACCGCGCGCACCCAATTATCATTTCTCCTATGAGAGCACAATGTGAACGGCCCGTAGGAATCCGTACCGCGACAAAAGACAATGGTACATTGTTTGTTTTCGCCGGTCGAAGCAATTATGTCGACCACGTGCGCAACTTTGTTTACCATTTGTTATCTGCCATCTAGTCCGTCCTTGAGATTTCATTGTTCTTACATCTGGTGACAAGTTTCCGACGCGATTTTCGTGTTGAACTTTCGATTAGTGTGTTGCGATTGATGTTTCGGGATTTTTGAATTAGGAAATTCAAACGTGTAGTGTTTGGATTCACTACTTGACGTCTTAAAGCCAAGATAGTTCCAGTGAGGGAAAGAGATGGCGCTAGACGACTTGTATAGCTCTGTCTCTTTCCCACACTGGAACTACTCTGGCTTTAAGACGTCATGGCAGGCCACCTGTTGAACTATAAGAACGAATCATATTTGAAATTAGAATGGTTAAACAAACCTTTGATTAACGATTACCCAAAGTTCTTGATCAGGAGATAACGTTCTCTCATTGACTAAGTCATTTTATGTATTCTTCTAGAAGTAATTATTAACGGTTAAACGCAACATCATTAGCAACAGTAACGTCTGTTTATTAAACGAGCGGTTACGATTTTAACTTTGACGGGGCAACCTACTTATGATTGTAAAAATATGTAGGTACTGGCCATCAGCAAATCTTTTCTAATCTTCTTCTTGCGAATCAGCTGCATCTTTTTAAATATTGTTGGGAAAAGGATAAGCAGATTATGTTTTAACTAGCTGTTGCCAGCGGCTTCACCCGCTACAACTCGAAAATTATCCCACGGGAACATAAAATCGGGATAAAAACTATCCTATGTGTTAATCCAGGTTATAAACTATCTGTATACCAAATTTTAGCCAAATCCGTTCAGTGGTTTTTGCGTGAAAGAGTAACAAACATCCATACATCCATACTTACAAACTTTCGCCTTTATAATAGTAGTAGGATCTCTAAATAAATAATTTTCCTTGCCCGTTTGCTTTATTTCTTGTGGCATCCACACTATAACCATATAAATGTATAATGAATGAAGTGGAAACATATTTTTCCTACTCCTCCACTATTCTTTTCTGGTTAATTTCGTTGCAGGATGGGTAAATTCATTCTCCGGGTCACGTCAAGCTTCATGATTGTCTCGGCGCTTTTCTGGTGGTTGCCACTGTTGATTCTGGCTTTCAGGAGTTGCAGTGGTTTGGGAATAGTGTGGTGGGTTTGTTCCAATAAAAAAAAATAACCATCTATAACTATTTACAAAATATGGTCCATATTTCCTCATCTGTGATAAATATGTATCCGCATTTAAGTACGTAAACTTTCCGTGTATCCATTAAATAGGAAAATACCAAAAAATAAATTCAGGGTAATCCTCTACTATAGACATGCGAAATAAATAAGCCACAAATACCTAGATTTTCTAGTGTCTATGAGTTATAGATTTTTCCCGGAAATTCTTCCTCAAAAACAGTAGATGGGTAAATGAAATGTTTGCACTGTTAGTCGGTCAGGCAGTGGGAAGATAGTTGATTCTGTGACTAGACAGGGACATAATTGATAGGTAATGAGTATAAGAATAGCTGTTTGAGTTTTCCAGATAAATAGTAGTGATGGGAGGCATAAGATGAGCGCTGTAGAGAGGTTTGTGCAAGAAATGAAATGAAAACAGCGGGACTAAAATAGCCACTTAGCCTAAAGATTCACTTCGTGAATGAATATCAGAATAGTCAATGACGTTGAAAAGTAAATAATATTGAATATTGCTTAAAGTGACCGTTTTAGACCCTCTGATATCCAAATAAGAAATGCAAATATTCATAAACTATGCTAGTTATTCTAAAGTTTATCTAAAGCGAAGTGTCCATTTGCAATGCAGAAATAGACTTGCTCCAGCGACTGCCAACGTCTAAACACCCGCGCTGGAAGCAGACTTTTGCAAGTTTTAGTAACTTGTTTTGCTGCAAATATGTAACTGTTTAATTAATAGTTAACTATACCACGATGTCACAGACGTTGTTACAAGCCAACTTAATTAAAACCTAGTTACCCCTGTGTTAGACCACAATTTCCTTTGAATATTACATAACAGTACATTTGCATACACGTGTCATCGGACGCTGGATGAGTCGTACATCTCTCATCTTATTGGTCCCCTAGTTCAAAGTCAAAGTCAAAGTCAAATCATTTATTCCAATTAGGCCATCAAAGAGGCACTTTTGAACGTCGATATTTAAATTTAAAGGGAATAGGAAGGGAAGGGATTGATTCTACACCCATTCGCTAAGGTAGGTTGTATGGAGAAGAATGGGCAAGAAACTCCATACTTACTCTTTTTAAAAAAATGTTTTACAATATTTTTTAACAGCGTTTGAAATAATTAATGTCAAAGCAATGTACCTTGAAAATCTAGACTAAAATTAAAAAAATAATAAGAGCAAAAAGGTACATGGCGTTTACATTTTAACAAAATATTGAAATTACACAATTTACAAATATAATTTATGTGTGTGAGCATTCAAATTTCAACCAGCTTGACTTTGTTTAAGCCCTACATTGTACTATGGAGCAGGACCAGCATGTTTCCAAACATTTTTATCTTGAATATAATCTTCTAATTTATAATATGCTTGTTTACTAAGTGTGCTTTTTATGTAACTTTTAATTTTTTTTTCATTTAGATTTAAGATTTCACTCGGGATTTTATTGTAACATTTAACACAGAACCCCATAAAAGATTTTTGTACTTTAGACAATCTAAAATATGGTTGATCAATTTTATCTTTATTTCTCGTATTAAAGTTATGTCTGTCGCTTATTTTGTTAAAAAGATGAAGATTTTTCCTAACATGCATTATATTTTCATAAATAAATTGACAAGGCACTGTCATTATATTAATCTTTTTGAATAATTCCCTAAGAGATTCGCGACGACGTAGATTGTAAATTGCTCTGACAGCTCTTTTTTGCAAAATAAAGATAGATTCAATGTCAGCTGCACGGCCCCACAATAGGATGCCATAATTATGACATAATGCTGTGAAAGTAGCTGAAGTAAACCAAACGCGCAGTTTCGACGTCTGTTAACTGCCTTATCTTTCTAACAGCATAAGCGGCTGAGCTTAGTCGCCCTGCTAGAGATGCTATATGGGGGCCCCATTGTAATTTGTCGTCTAACGTGATTCCTAGAAAAACTGTCTGATCAATAAATTCCAATTTTTTTCCGTTCAATAAGATGTCACATTCGCTACTTCTAACATTTGGTAAAGTGAATCTAATACATTTTGTTTTCTTTTCATTAAGAACTAAATTATTAACAGTAAACCAATTTTGAACCTTAAGAATACAGTCATTAACAGTGTCTAGATTTTGTGCACGTCTGTCAATTTTAAAAATTAAAGATGTATCATCAGCAAATAACACCATCTGTGGTTGATTTTTTAGTAAATGAGGTAAATCATTAATATAGACTAAGAAGAGGAATGGACCCAAAATAGAACCTTGAGGCACTCCCATAGTCATTTCAGCCCCCAATGAGTTTGTACCGTTTATCTGAACTTTAACCTGTCTATCTTTTAAGTATGAATTTAGTAAATCAAGGGCTTTATTTTTAATACCATAATGTTCTAACTTCAGCAAAAGCGTTTCGTGGTTAACGCAATCGAATGCTTTTGAGAGGTCGCAAAAGATTCCTATGGCATCCTGTGCTTCCTCCCAGGAGTTAAAAATGTTCTTCAATAGGGTAACACCGGCGTCAGTTGTACAACGACCTTTGGTGAAACCGAACTGTTGATCATGAAAGATGGAGTTTCTATTGAAGTGACATAGCAGTTGTGCAAGCATTAACTTTTCAAACACTTTACTGAAGACTGGCAAAATTGACACAGGCCTATAATTGTTCGGTTCTTTACAATCACCCGATTTGAAAAGTGGAGCTACCTTACTATGCTTCATGAGATCCGGAAACACTCCTTGGTCTATACTGCTATTAAATATAAAAGCTAAATAAGGTGCCACGGTTTCTATTATAGATTTACAGGCCTTTACAGACATTCCCCAGAGATCTTCTGTTGACTTAATTTTAAGATCCTTGAATGCTTTAATCACAGCTTGGGGGTTCGTGTGCTGAAACCTAAACTCCTTCGGGCAGGCCTTTACATTATTTCTTAGTAAGGCAGCAGAGAGTGCGGGTGACGAATTTAAAGACGCAGTCGTCTTAAGAGGTATATTCGAAAAAAACTTTTCAAATTCCTGAGCTACTTCTACGTCTGTGCTTATAGGGCCATGTGCAGTTTCTAAATTAAATTCGTTATTGCGCTGTTTATTCCTACCTGTCTCATTATTTATAATTTTCCAAGTTGTTTTAATTTTATCATCGGCTGATTTAATTTTATTACTAATATGAATAGCTTTAGCTGTTTTGCATACATTTTTAAAAGTTTTAGAATATTTAGCAACATACTGATGAAAGGTATCATTCACAATGTGTTTCTTTAGACCATAAAGTTCAAAAAGCCTTTCTCTGCTCTTACGAATTCCAGGTGTCGCCCAATCACTAAATAAGAATTTTGTGACGATAGTTTTAGTTTTAACTGGAAACGTGTGAGTAAATTGTGTATTTAAAATTGCAAAAAACTCGGCGTAAAACTCATTTGGGTCATTTATATTATTAAAGATATTTTGATCACATAATTTACTCGCTAGTATATCATTAAATTTTTCTAAATTTTTACATGTAATTGGCCTATACCTTATTTGGGTTTTTTGCGTAGGTGTGTAGGCGCAAAACGTTATTGTTTGGCCACTGTGATCAGATGGCAATTTATTTATAATTTCCTTATGCAAATAATCACAATTAGAAAAAACATTGTCTATACAAGTGGCAGAAGAAGCTGTCACTCTGGTAGGTTCCATAAAAATATGTGACAAGTTAAATGATTTAAAAAGACTCAACAATTTGATACTATTGGAGTTATTTTCTAATATATTAATATTGAAATCACCACAGATGATGATAGATTTACTACTACTACATACTTTATTTAACACATCTTCCATTATTGAATCGAATATAGGAAGAGTCTGGTAATTTGGGGGTCTGTATACACACACTATAACATGCCTATCAAGCTCAACACAGGACAATGGGGATTGTCTTAATTTTTTAAACATTCGATTTTATTTTATTTTCTGCAAATATAGAGCATTTTGAGAAACTAATTTGAATATTTTAATGATTGGCTCAATAGTTTTTTTATTTTTAATATTTTAATTTTTGAGGTAGGTGACGTCACCATTGGCCTAAAAGTTGTGCCGTTTCCTTACTAGAGCAAAATTAAAAAACTGTCAACACAACGTCAACTGTCTAAACGTCACTTACATCCCGCTAGGTTATTATTTACAAAACAAAATTACTCCTAGATGAACATACAAAGGAATCTAAGGCTTCTGAAATACTAACATCAAAGTGATCTTCGCAACAGTACATTGTATATACCTTGCAACATTCCACGCCGTCATCACGACACCACTTTTCTCGCAAATCTTCTTTAATACGAACAAAATGTTGTTTGGATTATTATTAGTATTATTGTTGCAAGTTGGGACAAAGCACTTCCTGTATTCTATTTTACTTGTAGTTTATGTTATATTGCCGATGCCGATTTAACAAATTTAACCGAGATAATGAAGCAATTTGCAGTTACAATAAAAACTTGTTTGTCTACATCTTTGACATTTACAAATTGACACTTGAGAAAATCAGGGATGTCAGACGGCCACTGTGATGTACCAATATGAAATATTGGTACATCGGTAAAATGTGTCGAAAATCAAATACGAATGAAAAATCTTTTTTTTTTCTTTTACTTTTAATAGAGGGCAGTAAACACTAAACACGCAGTTTTACCAACCGTATAGTGGATAAATACTAACAACCGACTGCGATTTTTGTCCGTGCTATATTTGAATTCTTGTTCAAAACAAAAAAAAGAATTTTTAGTAAGCAATACTCGATTGTAACTAAAGAAATAGATAACAGAGTACAGCTAGCGTGGAAGAGATATTGGCCACACAAGGTTGTCAAAAATCCTCGGGTTCCTCCCAAATCTAAGAAAATATTTGATTCCTTCATTTTACCTATAATGACGTATGGATGTCAAACTTGGAGCATTACTAAACAAAATATGCGAAATCTAGAGACCTGTCAACATAGCATGGAGCGTAGCATGCTCAACGACAAGTTAAAAGACAACATCAAACTAGAGACATTACGAAACCAAACTAAAATCAACGAAATCACATATTGCATAAAGAAATTGAAATGGAGATGGGCAGGTCATATGTTGAGGAGTATTAATAATAAATGGGCTAAGGACGTAACCAAATGGTGTCCAAGATATAACAAAAGAAAGAAAGGAAGGCAATGCCTAAGATGGGAAGACGACTTTCGAAAGATGGCTGGTGCTACTTGGAGGAGGATGACCCATAATCGGAAGGAGTGGCAAGCTACAGGGGAGGCCTTTGCGAAATCGCAAGACAATCTCAATATCGGTGTCTAATAATACATATATAGATATATAAAAGAGAGGGAAAAAAATGTAAACTTACTTTTAATATTTTTGTTTTGTAAGATTGTTAAATAAAGGCTATTAATAATAATAATACTCGATTGCACCCTAAAATTTGTCGTTTATTCTGTATTGTTGGTCAACGTCCAATCTTGGTTTTTTTTTCTCGAGTAATAATCTTGGTACATGGTACGTGACACTGAAAACTGGTATGTATACCAAGAAATTGGTACTTATGCCTGACATCCCTGGAAAATACTTGTCACTTATTTTTTAGGGTTCCGTAGCCAATGGCAGAAAACGGAACCCTTATAGATTCGTCATGTCTGTCTGTCTGTCTGTTCGTCCGTATGTCACAGCCACTTTTTGTCGAAATTACAAGAGATAGCTCTTATAATTTCGACAAAAAGTTGAAACTTTGTAAGTAGATGTATTATGTGAACCGCGTTAGGACTTTCACACAAAAATAAAACCAAAACCAATTTTGGGGGTACCTCCCATACTTAGAATTGAAACTCAAAATATTTTTTTTTCGCCTTATCCATTCGTGTGGGATATCTATGAATAGGTCTTGAAAAATTATATTGAAGTAGTACTATTATTCTGTGATTGAGGTTACAAACATATTTTTTTCTAAACTGAACAGTTTGCTCGAGAGACACTTCCAAAGTGGTAAAATGTGTCCCCCCCCCCCTCTATAACTTCTAAACTAAGAGAATGATAAAACAAAAAAAATATTTGATGTGCATTACCATGCAAACTTCAATTGAAAATTGTTTTGAACGAGATCGAGTTATTAGCTTTTTTTTTTAATAAATCGTAAACCGCAATTTACCTTGCAAAGTTACAACCAACTACAAGAACTTTACTTGCTGCTACGGAACCCTTTATGGGCGAGTCCGACTCGCACTTGGCCGGTTTTATATTTTTTATATTTTCTGTTTTCTGAGGCAAAGATACAAAACTGTGTACAGCCAAAGATTTGAAGAAGGTGTTAAACATTTGAAGGGCAAGGAAGGTCAAACGTATTTAATTAAAAATATCAATGAAATATGAATATTTTTCATTTTTAATTAGTACATAATGATCAGTAACGCTATTCCTCGAAATGGTTTTTCAATTACAGCATATTAAAAAAAATGAACAATGCCCATTCAATTATGTGTTCAACTGACAGTTCCACAATGTCATTTCGAGTTTTAGATTTAATTGATTTCTTAATTAATATTAAAGATCCGCCGTGTAACATACGTTTGCGGCTGAAATGACTAACTACACAATAATTATCATAACAAATTGACAAAACTTGATGATCTTTTAACCAATGTTCGGTAAGGCAAACAATATCAAACTTGGTTGATTCCAAAAACATTTCTATTTCCAGTAGTTTAGAAGAGCACCCTTGAATATTTTGATTAAACAATTTTAAAGTGTGTTGCTCTCCACTTGTTACTTTATACTTAACTAATTTGCTAGAAGAAACCTGTTTATTGTTCACTGATAATGAGTTACTAATTGCAGAGGTTTCTTCTGTTGTCTTACAATATCTATATAAACAATATCTTTATAAATCTAACTATAGAGTTGTTAGCTTTACGACATGTAATGTTGGTTGTTATGGTCAATATTTTTATTTATATTAATAGGTGATGTAAAACCTTTGTAAATACCCCTTTTTACGAAAATTATACAGACGGAGGAATTAGTTAGACATTGTTAGTTTCTGAGAGCGAAGGAGCGAATACTCCTTCACTCTCAGTTTGACGGTAAGATTTTAATTACAAGACAAAAGATCCTCTGTGCTCCTTCGGTTACATTTTTTATTCTGGGGCTACGGTATCCTGCTTAGATAATCCCGTGTCCCATGTAGAGCATCAATAGCCCGTAAACTCCTGCTTGGCTGACAAGTCAGCCAAAGTACAATCCGCCCTTGATACTAATCAGCTTATTTTGAAAGTATTTAGTACTAAGTATTTTCTGATCATGTTTGCGGGGCAAACATGGCCAGAAATTGCCCAAAATAAAGAGGTTTGGAAGGAGCAAGGGGAGGAGGCTTGCCCGGCAGCCCCGACAATAGGATACATTATAGGCTATAAAAAGAAGCTAGATTGTCGTCCCAGGTCGCTTATAACAATATTGAACAAATAAAGATTTCATAATCGTACCTATGTATACTTGTACACTTGTTTTAAAAATACCCAGTAGGCACGATAAGGGGCAAGTTATCGTGGCCACTTATTATAAATAATAATTATTTGTATTACTTATATTTATTAAAACGGGAGTTACCCATGACATCAGTGAGTTGTTACGTTGCGGTTAGATTCTTGAGGGAGACGAAATAATTCAGTTCTCCTAGTTGTTAGTTTATATTCTGAGATGCCTTTAAAAAGACGATTTACTAAGCATTTTCAGCTTCCAACTGCTAGCACACAGCAACACGGACCTCATCCTCCCTCTTTCGTGACTCTCATTGTTCGAAGAGACGACGACGAAAATCAGACGTAGAACAAACACTTAACTCACTTTTTTAATTTCCTAGAATATCTAACCGCCAACTTCGAAACTCCAGACTATTAATAAACTTGTAGGTAATAGAAAAACTCCAGCAGTTTTCACCTGAGTTTTCGTTTGATGCTCCTCAGCAGTCGGGCTTGCAAACACAAACCCTTCGGTCCATGTATACTCAGTTATACTTTTCATAATTTGGAAGTGTAGAAAGTAAATCATCGGATTCGTTTTTACGATCAGGGAGTGAACGTAAGTTAGTCATGAAGGTTACAGCCATACCCACAAATATTGTAGATTATACTTTTAAAAATCAAAATGATGTATTGAGGTGTAGTGCATTTTATGATGAGAAAAAGTGAAGAAACATATTGTATGAGTAACGTTGACGTTTGAAAGAAGTTGAGGTGAAATAGTGCACGTATGGTGGTTGAATTATGTACTATTACTAGCCTTGGACTTGATTTAGAAGCTGATTATTTATTTTTTACTTACAACAATTTATTCAGTCATGTCATTTTCCTATGGCAGCCAATGGCAGGTAGAAACTAGAGGACGAATCATGATGTGATTCTCATACATAGAAACTTTATAAACGTTTTTGGCGCTAAGCAGTGGTTTCTATGAATAATTTAAGTTTATTCAAAGTTACTTTGTAAAAGTCACTTCTGTGAACAACCAAGTGTCCACAGAAGAGACTCTAACCAACGTATATTTTTAATCAGAACTAGCGACAAGATACACACATCAAAAGTGTCTAGGGATCAACATATATTCTTGCAATAACTTTTCTCCTGATTGATATTAATTAAAATGTTCTTTAAGGATTCATCAAATAAAGTGTTATCGTTTGTCACAGTAACGATAAACCAAGTCACCTTTGCATTCATAAAGAAATTTGCCATTTTCCTAATAAAGGGATTTTTGACATTTGAACCACTAACATTAAAGTTCGAAAAAAATACTGAAATAACAGTTTTCTTTAAAATTTTATTGGGTAACTTAAACAATTAATAATCCGTGTTTCTACCGCGAACACTAACAACACAAGAACATCGGTTTGGCATACTCAAAATGAGTTCATCCAAATCACGCTGTGGAATGGCCGCCCATGTTCGTTGCAACAACAAAAAAAGGTCTTCTTGCGACTGGATACCCTCCATATTCGGCAGAGCTCTTCTCTGTAGCATATCCCATGCATGCTCAATCGGGTTCAAGTCTGGCGACTGAGCAGGCCAGGGCAGGACATTGATGTTAGCTGCGGCGAGAGTCTGTCTTACAACTCTTGCGGTGTGCGGTCGTGCATTATCATGCATTAACTGAAATAAGGGACCGATTTGCACTTGTAGAGGAACGATGACGTCTGATACAATCGTCTCAGCATAAATTTGAGCGTTGAGGTTGCCTCTGATCCAAATCAACTCAGTTCTTCCGCCGATCCAAATACCCGCCCATACCATGATGGTTCCACCACTATAAGGATGGACTTCCTGGCAGGATTTTAATCGCTGTTGGCGTCCAGGGGTTCTCCAGTGTCGTATACGTCTTGTATCTGGTCTCATACCAAAACGAGACTCATCAGAAAAGCACACGAAACGCCATTGTTCTTCTGCCCAATTTCTGTGTTCAAGAGCCCATTGATATCGAATCCTACGATTGTGCATTGCTATAGGCGGTACCCGTAGCGGTCTTCGGGAATAAAAGTTCACTTCATGCAAGCGGTTTCTGACTGTTTGGTCGCTAATTAAGTTCCCTGAAGAGTGATGAAGCCTCACGGCTAACATCATGGCGGTTATTGTTGGAGCTCTTCGAGTTAAGATTTGAATGTCCGATACATTCAAATCTTAACTCGAAGAGCTTAGCTCTTGTCTCCGTGTGGTGCAGCGATACCGTCCTCCATGGCGCTCAGCCACGGTACCAGTGCTTCGGTAACGTGTCCAAAGTCGACTGATAACACTCTGACTTGTATTCAGAGCTAAAGCCACAGTACGTTGCCGGGAACCAGCTTCTATCATTCCCACGGCTCTGAGCATTTCTTCCCTGCTTAAATGACGTCGCCGCTCCATAATAACGTTGGTTTTAATCAGTAGTAGGGAAACAGTAGCACTAATAATGTCTTCAATGCGTTGTATGTTTTTATAGGGAAAATATTGACAGCTGATTTTCATCTTTTACTCGAATTTGATTTACAGTTCCTGATTCAAATTATGAAATGCACCAAAAAGGATCCATATAAATTTATAAAATCATAAATTTATTACAAAGCCACATCTCAATCTCAAGAAATCCGCATAAAAATGCTTGATCCCTAGACACTTTTGATGTGTGTATTTTTCTTCATATACAGAATTACAAATATCGCTAGCAAACCGTCGAAATTATTCGGGGAAGCAATCGAATTATCTTCGAGACGATTTTATGTGTCTCATCCGAGTTTACGATCACAACACTGTTGCAAGAGGACCTCAAGTGATTTATTAAGAGCTGCGCAGACGCAGGGTTACGCGCAACGAAAATTGCAACTCATTTTGTAAAAGACATTGTTGCTAAAATGATTGATGTATGTTTTTAATGCCAGTCTAATGTGTGAAAGGGGCGGGCGTTTTTTTGTGGTTATGTTGTCAAAATTGGTAAAGTTATTGCTTCTGAACATAGTGGTGCTGTAAACAAGTTGTTTTGAAAGGACTATTGTGAACTATGGGACTGGTTGTGCCAGTCAATCAGTGCAACTCGTGTTCGTTGAAGTTGCAATTTCAGAGCTATTTTGTGTGAAAAATATACGATGTTAGCTTACACCGTTGCCCCATTGACGAGCAAATAACAATGAGTTTGGCTACACGGTCACATTTTATGAAAATTGTTGGTTTTTTTCCACGTTTTTATACACTTACTTTTCTTGTTTGTTTATTTGTTTGTCGTTCCGGTTGGACTTTAGCAACTTTATTTTGAGGCACTTCCCGATAAGCTAGCAGGCTGAAATTTTGCACACGCTCTGAGTTCTGATGACAATATATGACTAGCTAAGAAACGTCATAACAAATCCAATATGGCGGCTTCCCCAAGATGGCGGACTGGCTGTTTGAAATCCACCCCCATGATATGGTATCAAACGAAAGGGTTTGCTGTCAGGAATACGAAAAAAAATAGTCACGTGACTTAAATCCAATATGGCGGACGTCCAAGTTGGTAGACACGCTTATATTTGAAATGCACCCGTATGATATAGATATCAAATGAAAGGGTTTGCCATCAGGAGTACGAAAAAAATAGTCACGTGACTTAAATCGAATATGGCGGACGTCCAATATGGCGGACAGGCTTTGAGGCACTTCCCGATAAGCTAGCAGGCTGACATTTTCAGGGTAGCTTTAAACCCGATGAACAAATATAAAAATAATAAAATAATTAATAGATTTAAAAAAATCTGAAAACCCACGTTTTTAAATGTCCTAAAAATAAGAAAATACCCCTACGGGGCTGAGAGAGGGCCCACTCAAAACGTGGGGGCGTATCTTTGCAAGTTACACCCACGATCTAAACACGTCATGTAAATCCCCTAAATAATCCCTTAAGTAATATACGCCCCCACGTTTTGAGTGGCCCCTCTCTCAGCCCCGTAGGGGTATTTTCTTATTTTTAGGACATTTAAAAACGTGGGTTTTTAGATTTTTTAAAATCTATTAATTATTTTTGTCTGGCATTCAATTTGTTGTGTATTTTAGACCTAATTACCTATTTTTCCTAATGAATGAAAATAAACAAATGAAAGAAAAAGAAGTAAATGATACCTTTATATCTGACAGGGGAGAATAACAGGAGATAAGGGCAGGAAGAAAATGAACATTTTTTGTTAATTTGAATTAGTTACATTTCATAAAAAAAATATTAACGTGAAGTTACAGGCACAGATGACGGTAAAACTTAATATAAGCGTAGAAAAATAAAGCATTTCAAAGCAAAATTATTTTCTTACAGCAAATTTTCTGCACAGCACGGAAATCAAGCTCAAAGTATACAGAATAATGTAAACCGGAGCTTGCGTTCAAAAGTAATTTCTTCAGTTAAAGGGTCCGTACCTAATCCGTGCGTCAGTGAAAGGTGAGCGTTCAGTATGGTGTTGATAACATACGGTTCTGAAGTCGGGCAAGCTTTTTTTTTTTGGGATACAAAACCGGTGTAAAATTACATGTCATACATATATACTAGTTAAAAATAATATTTATTATACTAGCAATACTATTATTTTTTAAATAAAACTGTGGGTAGATCGGTTGACTTTAACGAAATTAAAGTACACTTTAAAAATCTTAATGTAGTCTAAAATAACTTTATGAACTTAAAAATGCGAAAATGTATGTTTAATCAAGTGTATATTCATTTCAAGGAATATTTCATTATTTGACCTACAAATAAATGCAGTAAGTATTCTAAAATCTGTGTTTTTTCCTTGATACGAGTACAATGAAAATAATGATGTTACAATAAAATACTGTAACATCATTATTTCCCTCTTTATCTCATAATTTATGCTAAGTACTATAAAAATAACAACTGGTATTTTTGTTAATAGTAATCTGTCAACGTGAATACCATAAATTATGATATAATTACAAAATCCTCATTGTTTCACCCAGTTTTTATTCTTTTATCCCTGATCGTTGATCTAGGAAAAAATAAACGACGAACTTCTGCTAGGCTGAAAAACCAACTTGTCCATTACTAATTTAATAATTTCAAAGGTGTCTTTTTGTATTTTCCGTGTATTTCTTATTATTTACAGATTATTACTTAGGAGGAATATTAAATATAGTATCATATTTTTTTTACTTAACAAGATAATAATTCAGATTGTGAGGGCTTGTAGCCAACAATAACCGAAATAATGTTGAAGAAATCAGTGCTAATACTTAAAATGCATAAAAGTAGCATTTTAAAAATTAGGACTTCTCCAAAAATTTTATAAAAAAATGTTAAACATTTTTTTAGCGATTTATTAAGCCGGTTTGAACTCGTGCCCGTATGTGGTCGTCATAAACAGCGTGAAACATGACTCTTGCCGCCGTTTTTGAGCAAAATATTGCACGTTAATTTAACACAGGCCAGTCGGTCATTTGTGGCCAGTCGGCCTCATTCCATCTCTTTTTACTTATTGCATCTCGCGTTTGCGACGATTCGTCTCGATTTGACGATGAAATTCTCTTTATTTTTGAAGAATTCGCTCCGGATTCTGTAGAAATGTTGTGTTCGCGTTTTAGGGTCTTCGGTCGCTCTTTATGTTTTTGGAAGTTGTAAAATATTTACGAAATAAGTCAAGAGTTTTAACATTTAAAATTTCGTTTAAATGTACACCAATTTATGTGGAATTCCTCATGTTTTAGTTGACGTGCGCACGGGAAACGTTAACCGACTTATTTACGCTGTACTTCGATCTTTAAACTTTTGACCTGCGCATATTAAACGGGCAGCGGTTGCCACGTTGCTGTAAAATAACTCCTAACTTTCGATAATGAACATGACTGTACCGATGGGTAGCTATAGCAATAACTAGCCAATACAGCCGGTATTTTATAATTATTATATCAGCAAAATAGCGACGGCTGTGATATCTATGAACACTATAACTGGCTATTGGCTACTGGCTATTTAGAATATCTGACAGGTATATTATATAGCGCGCTAGCTAAGCTATTGTCGGCTTAGTTACCCATCTCTATATGACTCGTGTGAGTTTAAACTCGTGTTCATCAGCTATTTATAGTCATTATTAATGATAAATAAAAAGTAGACATCTCAATCGACTTAACTTTCGATTCGTCAGTTATTCGACTCAGAATGGTTTATCGTCTAATTGGGATTTGAGGATTAGTAACAGCTTGCAGTAAGCTTAATAGGTCAGGCAACTCCCATGCTACAACAGAAGTCTCATAAGCAATTTCTATTTATGAGTCTCTACATCAGATGTTACGTAATCTTAAATCTAAGGGAATCTCTTAAATCACCAAGTATGTGTCTCATACAAATCAATGTTGTCGGGTCAATCTTCAATGTTGAGGCATCCGTTGAGGATAAAAACAAAACAAAAATATAAATTATTTTAATTTCATTTAGGTTTTAAGTAATTAAAATAATTTTTATTTTTGTTTTTTTGTCAATGAATGGTTGCACTAGTAATAAAAGTATCGGGCGTCATTATCCTCAACGGATGCCTCAACATTGAAGATTGACCCTGTCACAATTATTTATCATCATTAGCAAAATTTCTTTCTAACTACATCAAGTTCAGCTACCAGACTAAACGTACACTGCCAGTATTTTACATGTATTCCCCTACTTATATCCGCGTACCCCTGATACATGGAGTCACGCACCCTTTTTTAAATTAGTTGTCATTCTTTTTCTGACTACCCATAACAAAATTTGAAGATCTACTAAACACAACTGCGACCAATGACTTTCCTCCCAAATACATATTTGCTACTCAGATGTTTGTTTCGAAATTACGTGGTTATTTTTGCGGAAAATCACACACTAGCCGCAAAAAATCTCACTTGAGCATCACTTCATTCAGCGTTTAATTTTATATATATATACTTGTCACTTCCTCAGCATAATAAAACATGGTCGGAAAGTTGTATAACACGGCACCAATCAGCGATCAGCGACAGCCTTCTCACGGTCATATTTAAATATCAACGGATTTGTTTATATCGCTAAAGTATAACAAGAACGAACTCGAGCCATGTTTAGACTGATCTGCAGTGAATGAATGAATGTAATGTGATCGATTATTGTATTTGAATTTCGATCGAAACGATTGAATGGGTGTGTGGTGGTTGAATGGTTTTTTTTTACGTTTCGTTTAGTTAGCACATGTTGCTAAAGAACAAATGAGACGAGCCGAAATATGTTTTTTTTTCTCATTTTGATGATGCTTTCCATCTTATATTGGCCACAACTACTGCATCCAAGACGCGGGGGAGGACTCATTATTTTCATGACTTTACCTACAAAAAAGGCTGTACTCCATGTACATATTTTTTTCATAAATACTCTCAAGTGACTAGTATGTGGTCGCGGGACTTATTCCATCACCGTGACCCCGGAACATAAAGGGCTCTTGAAGGACACCGTGGATTTTAGTCAGTGTAAGTCTGACAGTCCCTCCCGCCCTGTCCGGGGTGGGAGGACTCATTTGACGATTTCGCAACGTTAAAAAAAAAAAATAAGTGACTGGTATGTCCATTATCCTACTTTAGGCGAAATATTCCAACCACTAGTCAGATAGAATTTCCACAGGTACTAAAGTTATAAATTGCAAAAGTGACTCTGTCTAGCTGCCTGATACTTTTTCTCGGTTTAATCACTATTCGTTTTGAAGGCAGCCTTAGCAGAAAACAGAAAAAAGTACCACACTTCATCAGAGATCACGAACGAAGTCGCTGTCTTAATCAGTTTTCCATAAGATATCTGTACTGTAAGGGATCGGTGTGAGGAATTGAAGAATTTACTTCAGTAAAAATATCCACGCTTAAGACGCGAGAACTATGTAGGTATACCACGAATCCACAACTCACAACTGTTTTTCCACAGAAAATTTTAGACAATCTACTTTTTCCTTTTTAATTTCAAACTCTTCTGAGCGACTTCATTAGGCCAGTATTGTTATTTTAGCACACAATAAACCCTTCATAATACTTCACAACTTAAACTGTAGACAAAGTCGTTTACAACAACTAGTTTTCCATAAAAATACAAATTTACGCTCTCTTTTTACAACAATTTAAATCACAGTTACAGAAAAACTTGTAGCTTCATCAGGAGATGTAGAATTGTAGATTGTAACAATAGGGTGAGAAAATTCCAAGATTATAATGAAAATCATAGTGGCATACTCAAGCAGCAATTACTTGAGTATGGGCAAAGAAGGTACAATCGACAAAGTGGAATTATGACCCACCATAAGCTTATTTTCCTACTCATGTGACTAAGAGAGTGATGAGTATGAATGTTGACGGATGGAAAGGAAGAGGAAGGCCAAAGAAAATATAGATGGATTGTGTAAGAAATGATATGAAAGAAAAAGGAGTGAATGATGCTGTGACGTCTGATAGGGGAGAATGGAAGAAGAAAACGTGTTGCGCTGACCACAAGTAAAATGGGATAAGGGCAGGAAGATGGTGATGATAAACTATTTTCCTACAGACATTCAAATACATTTAGGTCCACATTCGCGTAAACATACATATCCATGGTAATGACTTTGATCTTTGTCAATTTGACGGATTCAAACGATTTATTGTCAAAATGGGTCATGTTTCCACTTTGTCGATTGTACTTAACGGAGAGCGCTGAAGGCAGTATGTTCTGGCGTCAATCAAGATGGTTGAAAATATGTACTTTATGCCTTACTAGTTCAATTTAGGATTAAAAGGATTTTTAAGAGACGGACACCAAGAGTAAGATGGTATAATGTCTTTAAAAAAATGTGGCTAGGATTAAAAAAGAGGAGGGCAGGGAGATGTAAAAAAAAAATTATAAAATTTTATTTGGAACTAGTTTCAGGATACTTTACAATAGGAAACGAAGATAGCAAAAAAGTTAAAACTGTGGCGCAGGTATGAACGCCCAAGTCAAAAATATGGAAAATCTCAATATTATATGAAATGCGTATATACACACATCAAAAGTGTCTAGGGATCAAGCATTTTTATGCGGATTTCTTGAGATTGAGATGTGGCTTTGTAATAAATTTATGATTTTATAAATTTATTTGGATCCTTTTTGGTGCATTTCATAATTTGAATCAGGAACTGTAAATCAAATTCGAGTAAAAGATGAAAATCAGCTGTCAATATTTTCCCTATAAAAACATACAACGCATTGAAGACATTATTAGTGCTACTGTTTCCCTACTACTGATTAAAACCAACGTTATTATGGAGCGGCGACGTCATTTAAGCAGGGAAGAAATGCTCAGAGCCGTGGGAATGATAGAAGCTGGTTCCCGGCAACGTACTGTGGCTTTAGCTCTGAATACAAGTCAGAGTGTTATCAGTCGACTTTGGACACGTTACCGAAGCACTGGTACCGTGGCTGAGCGCCATGGAGGACGGTATCGCTGCACCACACGGAGACAAGACCGATACATTCAAATCTTAACTCGAAGAGCTCCAACAATAACCGCCATGATGTTAGCCGTGAGGCTTCATCACTCTTCAGGGAACTTAATTAGCGACCAAACAGTCAGAAACCGCTTGCATGAAGTGAACCTTCATTCCCGAAGACTGCTACGGGTACCACCTATAGCAATGCACAATCGTAGGATTCGATATCAATGGGCTCTTGAACACAGAAATTGGGCAGAAGAACAATGGCGTTTCGTGTGCTTTTCTGATGAGTCTCGTTTTGGTATGAGACCGGATACAAGACGTATACGACACTGGAGAACCCCTGGACGCCAACAGCGATTAAAATCTTGCCAGGAAGTCCATTCTTATAGTGGTGGAACCATCATGGTATGGGCGGGTATTTGGATCGGCGGAAGAACTGAGTTGATTTGGATCAGAGGCAACCTCAACGCTCAAATTTATGCTGAGACGATTGTATCAGACGTCATCGTTCCTCTACAAGTGCAAATCGGTCCCTTATTTCAGTTAATGCATGATAATGCACGACCGCACACCGCAAGAGTTGTAAGACAGACTCTCGCTGCAGCTAACATCAATGTCCTGCCCTGGCCTGCTCAGTCGCCAGACTTGAACCCGATTGAGCATGCATGGGATATGCTACAGAGAAGAGCTCTGCCGAATATGGAGGGTATCCAGTCGCAAGAAGACCTTTTTTTGTTGTTGCAACGAACATGGGCAGCCATTCCACAGCGTGATTTGGATGAACTCATTTTGAGTATGCCAAACCGATGTTCTTGTGTTGTTAGTGTTCGCGGTAGAAACACGGATTATTAATTGTTTAAGTTACCCAATAAAATTTTAAAGAAAACTGTTATTTCAGTCTTTTTTTCGAACTTTAATGTTAGTGGTTCAAATGTCAAAAATCCCTTTATTAGGAAAATGGCAAATTTCTTTATGAATGCAAAGGTGACTTGGTTTATCGTTACTGTGACAAACGATAACACTTTATTTGATGAATCCTTAAAGAACATTTTAATTAATATCAATCAGGAGAAAAGTTATTGCAAAAATATATGTTGATCCCTAGACACTTTTGATGTGTGTATATAAAGCAGTTATAAAACTTAGCTGTCATGAAATATAAAATATAATCTGCTAAGTGGCTTAATTATACAGTGAATTAAGATAAAGACATCAGCTCCATTCCAACAATCAATTGGTCACGCTCGCGGATTGCGTGTATTTACTGTTTTATTACATACTAGTACTATGTACTGACTTCACGTGTGATAAAGTAGTAATTTGAAATTTGAATCAACACCTAGTTAGTTTTTTTTTTATAAATGTTATACGCATTAACGCATGCGTGGCGATTTTCAAAGCTTTTCTTTGGAAAGAAAAATTCGAACAGTGAGCAGGATTTGAACCTGCGACCTCGACTCGACCTCGAGCTACCGAGGTTCTTACCTACCGTGTCGAAATCTTCAATCCATTTCTAATGCTAGCCATACACCATACTGCCTATCGTCCAATCGGCATGACGCTGCCGATTGGATCAAATTGGCAGTTCGTCCATATATATTACCACAAATTTTCCGCGGGATTTCAATCGTGGCGCGGACTTTACCCAGTTCATGCAGTTGTCCTTTCACAGGGTCACGGTTTCTTTAGAATACAGCCCTTTTTAGCTTAGGAAGTGACTGCACTTGTGCACTTGTCAGCGTGAATTAGTTTGGGCTTATCAAAAGCGAAAAAGATGACATTATAGTCTCGATTCAATTCGGACTATGCTAAATGTTATTTTACTGATTAAATTCGAAAAATGTAGTGCCAAGTACTCGCCTCAAAACTATTTGATTAGGTAAAAAAATGCGACGTTTAATAAATCATTTATACACGAATTTAAAAGTATAAACTTATTTAGACTTTATAACTATAAAACTAATATAGCCAGTACAGTGTGTTTAATAAGTAAATTAATATTAGTTTCAGGCAATGTAAAATCCTACTACTATTATAAAGGCGAAAGTTTGTAAGTATGGATGTATGGATGTTTGTTACTCTTTCACGCAAAAACCACTGAACGGATTTGGTTAAAATTTGGTACACAGATAGTTTATAACCTGGATTAACACATAGGATAGTTTTTATCCCAATTTTATGTTCCCGTGGGATAATTTTTGAGTTGCAGCGGGTGAAGCCGCTGGCAACAGCTAGTTAGAAATATTCGAAAATCAAAAAATTAAAATTCTAAACATAGAAGATTGTGTGACAGAAGAGACAATTTTTTTTTTTTTTACCGGGAATAAGCCATTAAGCAAAATAACTGTAGACCTACCTATCTGAAAGCAATTTACATATTTTAATATTATTTAAATAAATGCCGACAATGTTTATAACGCTTGTTAAATTTTAAAATAGAATCATCATCATCATCATCATCAGCCTATAATGTTCCCACTGCTGGGACACAGGCCTCCTCTCTTGTGAGAGGGAGTGGGCCATAATCCACCACGCGGGCCCAGTGCGGGTTGGCAGATGTCACATGTCTTCGAATTTTTGGTTCTAGGACATGCCGGTTTCCTCACGATGAAATGGTGAAGGAAAATAGAATGTTCCCAATAAATTGTATGATATTTATTTTAAATCGACATCATAATATTAAATATGTAATATTTCATTTCAATTTATTTTCTCTTGTATTTAAATTGAAAACATACATCACTAAGTACATTATGACATGTTTTAAAGGAAGTTAAAATTAAATAATTCATTTGCCATGGCTTGAAAAATGGCTGATAACAAAAACCTCGACATGAGGCGGTCAGTTTGCTTCATTTTCCAATATTATGCAACCCAGGGTCTAAATTCTACTCCGGGAAAAATAACTAAAAAATAATTTAAGTTAGCCTCCAATTTTTTAATGTTTTTGTTGCGTTCTGCGTATGAAATTCTATATCCCAGATTGCCAATATTTTTTATCCCCTTTCTCCTTTCAGGTATATTTATTTTATACAGGCTATTTTAAAAATAAAATAAACAAACAGGTTTACCATCCCAGTAATGAATTGTTATACTTTTTTACCGTATTAACATTGGTTCTGTTACTAATCACGCGCATGCGCCATTATTTAAATTATTTACTTCGATTACGGAATTTAAAATTATAAGCAAATTAGATTCGGAATCAGAAACCGTAACAACCAGGTTTAAGATTAGTGAAATAAATTACATTGGGCGTTTTAGAAATCGTAAAAACTAAAGATCGCTCTATATTCTAAATTCAATTTTTACATTGGAAAGTTTGAGGGTTCTATTTTCAAACCTCTACAATCGATGTTTGATTTCAGTACAACATGTGGTACAACATTAACCATTATGTCAGCGCCACGGCTGAAGTCCTGCGAGAAATTCGTGGTGAGTGCCACATTTTTTTATTGCAATTTGATGTAACATTGACATAGGTAGACACTAGCGCGCGCCGCGTCAAAAGGACGCCAACTCTAGTGTGTTTGTTTTTAGGGTTCCGTAGTCAACAAGGAACCCTTATAGTTTCGCCATGTCCGTCCGTCCGTCCGTCCGTCCGTCCGTCCGTCCGTCCGTCTGTCCGCAGTTTAGCTCAGAGACGCACAGTAGTAGAGAGCTGTAATTTGGTGTAAATATACGGATTTGTTGTGCCGAAACAGTGGTAAAATAAAATCTCTACTTGAAACTTTTCTAAAAATATTCAAAAATATTCAATTAAGGAAAGAGCGTGTTTCATTAGTTAGTAAATTAAATAACTATCAGATTAAATTGGAAGATAGTATAAATATTTATGAAATAGACACTCAGCGCTTACAATCTGATATACAGTTTTTGAATCAGTCACTAAAATCTTTGACTAATAAATATGAAAGCTCTAAAAATCAAATCAAAGAGCATATTCTTGCCACAAATCAATTGGTGGACAAAGTGGAATTGCTGACTCTCAGCAATACTCGGTGTTCCTGTCAGATGGAACCCAATCCGGATGTCCTCCAGCCTGAAGCAACGGAGGACCCGTCTCAAGCTGTGAGGACTCCGGACAGTATCAGCTGTCAGAACTTAATATCTGACATTGTTCACAATAATCAGCCTGAGATTAATAGTTTTGTATCTCTAAATAGTCATAGTGAGTGTCACTCAGTTATGTTCTCCGACAGTATAGGCAGAGGGCTAGGTAATTTATTAAGTAATAATCTAAGTTATTGTACTTTAAATCATTGCATGCCACATTCAAACTACAAAGAGATAATGGCATCAGTCGCTAAAAATGTGTGTTATCCTAATACAACCGTTACTATATTTATTGGCAATAGTTCTAAGATTGGAACAAAAGACATCACTGACAGTGTAGCAGAGTTGTTAAAATTAGATTGTAAGAAAATTATTTTGTGTGCATTTCCCTATTTTGAGAAGTTATCAAACAGACAAAACAATCATATACATAGGCTGAATAAACAGGTACAGTTCTTAGCAACTCATTATAGTGACAAACTTTTATACTTAGACATCAACACTGTTGTTGATAAACTTAGGTCGACTCAGGATTCAGCGTATCTGCCTATTAGATATAGACATATAATAGCTAGTCTATTAAGTTTTAATATTCACTCAGACATAAGTAGTATGTCTTCGTCTTGTTGTGTACATATTTATCCTAGTATTAGTTTTAGTAATAGTATTAGTTGTACGAAGGAGGATCCATGTGTCACCATGGAAGATTCCCAATCTCAAAGTGGGACTACTAGTAGTAGGATATTTTTGCCTGGTGATGGCATGGGAGTCCCGGGGCTCCCTCCGGATAGTATTTACTTTCCTTTAAACTTTTAAGTAAGACAACAGAAGGTACCATTAGCACTATAGCATCTCCCACAGACAATGTATCTTCTTGCAACCAACCATTTAGTTTTAAAAAAGGGCCTCCGCAGAATACCTTGAAATTGTTCCATCAGAACATTCAAGGTATCTCTTCGAAATTATTAGAAGTTGAAATGTTTTTAGAAAAAACCATGTTAGATATTATCTGTTTTACTGAACATTGGTTAAAGGACTATCAAATGCTATTTAATTATGAAAACTATACTGTGGGTAGTTGTTTTAATCGTAAAAATTTGCTGCGTGGTGGTTCCCTAATATTAGTTAAAAACTCATTAAAATTTCACCAACGTAATGACATAGTAGGTCTATCAGTTGAACATTGTATCGAACTGTCCTGTGTTGAGCTAGATAAGCATGTAATAGTGTGTGTGTACAGACCCCCTAATTATCAAAATTTTTCCTTATTTGAATCTAGAATGGAAGATGTTCTGGCAAAGCTTGCAGTCAGGAATAAATCTATAATAATTTGTGGTGATTTTAATATAAATATTTTGGAAGAAAATTCAAATAGCAGTAGGTTATTAAATCTTTATAAGTCATTTGACTTGACTAACATTTTTACAGAGCCAACTAGAGTTACTCCATCTTCTGCTACTTGTATTGATAATGTTTTCTGCAATTGTGATTATTTCGATAAGGCCATAGTTAATTGTCTGCCGTCTGATCATAGTGGGCAGACGGTAACTTTTAGATGTAATACAATAAAGCAACAACTTGAGATTAAATTTAGACCAGTAACTTCTGCCAAATTAAGTAGCTTTAATAATTCCCTACAGAACAAGCTAAGTGTAATGAATATGGACGACATTAATGTTAATAAATTTTATGGTAATTTCTTTTCAATAGTTCATACTGAATTCAATAAAACTTTTGAAAAGAAAACAAAAAACATTGAACCCAAATTTGTATTTAGTGACTGGGCGACTAGAGGTATTAGAAAAAGTAGGGAAAGACTATTTGAACTGTATGGCCTTAAGCCAATCATTAACACTGAAACTTTCAATAAGTATGTTGCTGCCTATTCAAAGTGTTTTAAAAATACTTGCAGGGCTGCTAAAGCCATGCATATTAGCAATAAGATCAAATCGTCAGAAAATAAAATAAAAACGGTTTGGAAAGTTATTAATAACGAGACTGGCAGGAAAAAAAAGCCCAACACTAACTATGCTTTGCAGACATCTTGTGGTCCTATAAGCTCAAATCTGGAAGTAGCTGAAGAATTTGTTAAATTCTTTACTGATATACCGGTTAGGACTACGGAGGCTCTAAATTCCTCACCTGATATTTCAATAGCTTTATTAAAGGCGAACGTTTCTGGCAGCCCGGCTGATTTTAAGTTTAAACATATAAACCCTATGACAGTTATTAAAGCTTTCCGGGAAATCAAAATTAAAGTGACCGAAGATTTATGGGGATTGTCTATCAAAGTTTGTACAGCCATTGTGGAAACTGTAGCGCCATATTTGGCATTAATTTTTAATCTGTGTGTGGATCAAGGAGTTTTTCCTGATTTGATGAAGTTCAGTAAAGTCGTGCCTCTTTTTAAATCTGGGGACTCTAAAGATACTAACAATTATAGACCAGTATCCGTGTTGCCAGTCTTTAGCAAGATATTTGAAAAAGTAATGCTAAATCAGATGCTTAATCACTTCAACACCAACAAAATCTTACACGATCAGCAGTATGGTTTCACCAAGGGACGTTGTACAACTGACGCCGGTGTCACCCTATTGAAGCACATATTTACTGCATGGGAAGAGGCACAAGACGCCATAGGAATATTCTGTGACCTCTCCAAAGCATTTGATTGCGTTAATCACGATACATTACTTTTGAAACTTGAACATTACGGACTAGGTAAACTTGCGCTTAGTCTGGTAAAATCTTATTTATGTGATAGGCAACAGCATGTTCAAATAAATGGTGTAAATTCACAGGGTTTAACAGTTAAAATGGGAGTTCCACAAGGCTCAATATTGGGTCCTTTTCTATTTCTTGTATATATAAATGATCTACCCTATATACTTAAAAATCAACTACACAATATGGTGTTATTTGCTGATGACACATCCCTAATTTTTAAAATTAATAGGCGAGCTCAGAATCTAGATGACGTCAATAATGCCTTGCGTCAGATCCATAACTGGTTTTCAGCAAACAATTTAGTATTAAATGGAAACAAGACTAAATGCATTAGATTTGCCTTACCAAATGTTAAAAATAGTAATTATGACATAGTGTTGAATGAGGAGATACTAGAATTCGTCGATAAAACGGTTTTTCTGGGAATAACACTTGATTCAAGGCTACAATGGGGCCCTCATATAACAACACTTGCAGGGCGATTAAGTTCAGCAGCATATGCTGTCAGGAAAATTCGCCAATTCACTGACGTTGATACCGCGAGAATTGTATATTTTAGCTACTTCCACAGTGTAATGACGTATGGTATTTTATTGTGGGGACGGGCTGCTGACATCGAGTCCATCTTTATTCTCCAAAAGAGAGCGATCCGAGCTATATATAATCTCCGTAGACGCGATTCTCTAAGGGAACTGTTTAAGGAAATTAACATCTTGACGGTTCCTTGTCAATATATCTATGAAAACATAATGTACGTTAGGAAAAATCTGCATCTTTTCTCTAAAAGAGGTGACAGACATAATTATCATACTAGAAATAGGGACCAATTAGTTCAGCCGGGATTCAGACTCGCCAAAGTAGACTCTTCCTTCATGGGGTTCTGTTTAAAATGCTATAATAAGCTACCTCAAAACGTTCTTGAACTGAATGAAACTAAATTCAAAACATGCATTAAACGCACACTTTGTAAGCAGGCATATTACAAACTGAGCGACTATATCGCTGATAATAATGCTTGGCTTCATGCTGGTCCTGCTCCATGAGACAGTGAATGTATAAATAAATTGATAGTGGAAGTATACTTAATACCATTGTTGGAGCTGCTGAAGATTGTACAACTGTATTTGCATTGTATAGATTCAATCTTCCTTGTATTATATAGCTTCATAGCCGACATTGTGTGAGTACTATGTACTTCAGAGCTGTCATTCACTGAGTACCTACGTCTCTTGTTGACTTGAATGACCCTGGCGGTTGAGAGTGTGTCATGCTCACTCAAATGTCTCGCTGATGGTGGCGCGTGTGTCGGATCATTTGGCTCCCTTCAAAATGGTTGAGCCGAATGGTGCTGATGCATGTGTCATGTTCGTGAACGGGCGCTGTCAGTTGCGACTGGTCATCTCTTAGCTGCCACGGTTTATTTTAATTTATTAATTTTTATTTCTGAATTGTCTTTGTTTTAAATTTTACTATGGACACTTTTAAACTTGCTACATCGTTCTCACATAATGTACCATCTAAGAATGAATGATGTAACAATGATTCTGTAATAATTTTGGCGATCTGAAAAGAGTGTCCATGGAGTTTCTTGCACGTTCTTCTCCATAGAGATCTACGACTTGGAACGTGCATCTACGGTACTTTCACAGTTTTTATGTCTTGTGACTGGGACTGTAGCACCATAACTTTTTAGTGTTTAATACTTAATATTCCTTTAATTGTCTATGACAATTCAAAAGTGCCTGTAACTGGCCTACTTGAAATAAATGCTTTGATTTTGATTTTGATTTTCTCGGAAAATATTTTTTTTTAGGGTACCTCCTGTACACGTAAAGGTGGGGATGTTTTTATTTTTTCTCGCGTACCCCTTAGTGTGGGGTATCATTAAATAGGTCTTTAAAAAATATTGATAGTTTCCATTAACAATTTTTTGATAAAAAAATTCGTTTGTGAAATATTAAGCTTTAAAGTGCTAAATTTTGCTCAACTCCAGTGTCCCCCCCCTCTACCAGCTAAACGGTTATGTTTGGGGGTGTGAAAAAATTCACAATAGTAGTATACATATATAACAAAGTTTAAAAGAAAATTATCATGACTAAGTGGGCTTTACAACATTACGAGTAATAGTTGACCAACTTATAAAATGTACTTGGATAACATATTTTCTTAAACAAAATGTATCGGAGAACATGTTCTTCAACTGCAAATGTAAGTTTGTCAACTTATTTTTTACAGCTTTAATAGGAATGTATTTACGGCATGTTTTTGGGGATAGGTAGGTTTTTATCCTCAACTATTTTTAACTAACTTCAAAAAAAGGAGGAGGTTCTAAATTCTTAGGTTTTATGTATTTTCCCCGATTTCTCAAAGACTCCTGGACCGATTTTGAAAATTCTTCTTTCTAAAATTAAATTCAGCGAATCAGTTTAGTTAGTTCGCATAAGTATTTTGATGGGCAACTACGGAACCCTACACTGTGCGTGGCCCGACACGCACTTGACCGGTTTTTTTTTCTTCTAAATATGTAAAAAAAAACGTACTTTCTTCAATGCTTCTCCATATTATAAATCTACTCTCTGTCCGTATAATTGTCGTAAAAACGGGGTCTATAGTTTTCGTTTAACGTATTTAATATTAAAAATAAACAGTTTTTCCTTAGCTTGACCTTGTACTTAAATTATATATAATCACGTACCTACATAATTAATCTAATATACGTATGACTTTATTACATTTATATCATGTTGGGGTCGCAATAACACAGCGAGGTAGCAAATGTATTTGATCTTTTGATATTTCTGATGCTTTTATTGGTTTTTCGAGGCGGAAAATTTTCAAATGAGTCCATTCATACACCGTCCACGGTGCACCCGCGTGTGCTTGTAGTATATATCAAGATCTGTGTGAAATTTTTGAAAACAGTAAGTAATAAAGACCTCCGCTTGAATGTAAAAAAGGCCTAAACAGTCTCATGTTCACCAACGATCAATATATCAGAAAACACATTAATGGCAGACAAACTGAGGAAACCCGCTCATTGACAGTAAAGTAGTTAATGAACATGTAACTTAACTCTTCAGTTAAGTCAACTGACACGATCGGTTTCAGATTAAGTTCAATGGCCAATTTATTTACTATGTCAATGACTGTACGGCTCACATTCCTTTGTCATTGGCATTCCAATACATTTGATTGTGCCAAGGGTCAATGGTTTGACTTTCTGGAATATAGGTACTGCCAATAAGACTAGCCTTTCCCAATTCCAAATATGTTAGGGTTGGCATCCAGTCTAACTGAATGCAGCTGAATAAAAGTAGTTTACAACCTCTGCAACACGCAGAGAAATGTATACGAGAACTTCTGGTTGCAACCGTGACAGTAAGACTAGTTGACTTTACAAAATTTCTAGTAATAAATACTAAGTCCTTGTTATCACTACTACTTACTTAGTATTTATTACTAGAAATTTTGTAAAGTCAACTAGTGAGTCTTGCTGTCACGGTTGCAACCAGAAGTTCTCGTACAGGTAGCTAGACATTTCTCTGCGTGAATCCTATTAGTAGATACTGGGTAGTATAAATTCCTTTTTTTATTGTGGTGAAATCATCAAATGAGTCTTCCCACCCAGTGCTGGACGGGAGGGACTGTCAGACTCATACTGACTAAAATCCTCGGTGTCCTTCAATAGCCCTTTACGTTCCAGGGTCACGGTAATTTTATAAGTCCCGCGACCAGTATAAACTCCTTGTTAAAACTGGTTAAACTACTGCTAGGTATTGTATAAAAACGAATGACAGTTTACACAAAATAAAAATTTAAAAATGGAATGTAGAGTTGTATCACAATAGATTAAAGCCTCGATACTGTCAACCGTAACATTAATCGAATAATTCATAAATCGAATAAACAGAATCGATTAAAATATAAAACAACACCATTAACGCTATATCTATGTCAATAAAATACGTTAAAAGTGCATTAATGAGGTGCATCAAAGCCACCGTATTGGTTCGATAATCGAGGCGGTGGGCAATAGTTCTGTTATTTGTATGCACTTCACACCACGCGTATGTGCACTACGATTATCGGATCAAAACGGCTTAAGCACCAAATTATAACAAAACAATTAGTGCTTAAACATACGTGTTATTGGTTTTAAATTGACTGTCACGCGAGAGGATGATACAGTTTTGATTTAATTAGTCGATTTATCGGCGTTGACATTATAATTATTAAATGTATCAATGGAATACCGCAGGAAATTCATTGAATGAACTTGATTTGATATTATAGTAAGCAGTGTAAGTGGCTTTTGTTTTGCGCAA